>OY730169.1:4828863-5428863 GCA_963422465.1 Lichina pygmaea
AGCGTCGACGTGGCGACGTCGTCGACGAGGCTGGCGCTGCGGGACGGGAACAAGGGGTGTGGGAACAAATAAGGGAGGGCACAGAGAGGAGAGGTGGGTCTGCACGGTCTTCGCATGTTGTTTGGAAGTGGCTCTCTTTGGCCCTGCTCTATGCTTCTCCTCCTTCATCTTCGTCCTCCTCTTCTTATTCTTCTTCCTCGTCTTCTTCTTCTCACCCTCATGCTCGTCATCGATGTCGTGGTGCCCATTACCATCTCCGTCCCGCCTCTTGCTTGGGTCTTGCGTCTTGGCCGCGCTGTTTCTACTGCTACGGTCCTCCCCAAATGCCCAGGTGTGGGGGAGACGACTGATCCTGACGCAGATGAGGCCGAGTCTGGAGCATGAGGCGAGCGAGCACCGCCATCATCGTGCCAGGAAACGCGGTGCTGCTTGGGAGCAGCACTCTCTTGCTCCTCCTCCTGGTGTGTTTGTGCGCCTCGCTTTCGTCTCTTCGCTGCATTGTCCGTCCTGCTGCCTCCGGATAAGATCTGGTGGGCCGGCCGTGGCGCCGGGAGCGGCAGTGAGAAGCACGGAACCGAGGACATGTTGCCGATAAAGAGAACCAAGTCGATGAGGCGTCTCCAATGTCTGTTTTTTTAAAAAAAAAACAACTGCGCTGAGGATTGCTCTACCGTGATCTTTATGTCATCTACTGTAGGTCATCTTTGTTTTTCAGACGAGCGGCAGTGGCTTGGTTCCAGATCCAGACGTTTGCCCATTTGGCCTGGAATCAACAGTGGGCATGCCTTGATGATTGGTGGCCGAGAAGTGGGACAAGTCTGTTTCATCAAGTGTGAATCATCATCAGGCTCTGTATCCGTGGTTGGAGCAAAAGGTCTTATGGCGTGAGGCTCCAAGACAAGTGGTCTTGGATGAGTTTTAAAGACCAACAACTAGGTTGCTTCCTAGCCGAACCCGGAAGCAGGATATAGAGTACGTACGCAGTAAGTTTAAGCGTAAGGGTAGGGCAGCACGGGCCACGAAATAGCTTCTTGAGCCTACATTTAGTGAGCAGCGCCGTTTCACCTAAAGTCCGAAGGGCACGAAGTACGGAAGTACTGTACGGAAGTACGCGATAGTGACTTATAGCCCATCAGAAACTTTAGAACCAAGTTGTAAGTACTACAAAGACAGTCATCATGACTCTGACTACAACTTCCTGTCCTGTACTGCTCAAACACAGAACATCATAAGTTATAAGAGTATCTGTTGGACTTTTCAGGACTCGGATCTGATCTGCTCCCGCTTAGTAATCTCCTTTGGATCCTAAATCTGCTGGATAATTCAATTAGGCAAGGATTGAAACCGCCGGTGCTAAGCGGCATCAGCTCCGATTTCTTGGGTCAAAGTGACTCAAAAACAGAGGCGCCGCTGCGTTGCAGCCAGCATCACAAACCAACATCTACGAAGTGCGAGGACAGCACCCCAACCCCATCGCGATCCCACATCGCCGACACGAAACGACAGAACTTGGATCCTATCGCATCCGAGATCGATAGCCAGCTCGGCCCTCGTTTACGACGCCTGTCACGACGGCTGCGTCGTCGCCTCGTTCCTGGTCTGCTGATCGGATCCACTTCCAGAGCAGACCGCGCACGGTCGCAGTACCGGTACCGTCGTCGTGACGTTTCACGCTGCGGTAGACCGGTCGCGGTACGTACGTACATAAGTCGACGCCGACCAACAGCCACCCCAACTCACTCCGGCATCCGATACCGCCAAAAGGCGACACGAGATAGTCGGGACTGCATCAGGGCTGGCCTTGACGATCCGACGGCCTCGTCACATTTTCCTGCCTCTCGACATCTCCGCCACTTTCGTCCGCGCCCGCCGTCGACGTTCGAATCGCTCGCCCGGCTCGCCCGAGGCGCTCATCTCGTCGTGACGACGCTACTGTTATCGCCTTGGTCGGCTAAAGCCTTCTTGGGGGTCCGGCAGCTCATTTTGGATAGTGACAGCTGTTTTCGTCGTGGTAAGCCCGCGTCGACGCTGACCGCTCGCCCCGTCATCCTTCGACGACCACCCTGCTCGACGTCTGCCGAGTGAGGTTGCAGGTGAGCTGGCCTACGAAAGCGCTGGAACTGGCTGGCTGTTGTGTTTGGGCATCTGGATTGCCGCCGTTGCCTGGGCTGCGATCAGGCTGATTCGAGGCGGGCCTAGAGAGCCTCATCGCGACATCGACCACACCGCAACGGAGCAGGCTGCGGTCGAAAAAAGGCGCCAGACTTTGCGGCAGGGCTCAGCCCGCAAGTCAACCATCGATCGGGCCCGTCCCTCAGCACGTCTCGGTCGCGTGGAGATGAACGCTCATCGATAGAGGATCCGAGCACGACTGAGTAAGCCACGGTGGCGAGATCCATCATGGGACAGCACATGTCTACGCAGCGAGAGCACCTCCTGGGGCAGGATGACCGCCGTCTTTCACAACCGGGAGCCGGACACAGGAGCAGCGACCTGGACTGTCTGGACGACCGCCACCTGACCGCCCTCGCATCCGAAGTCGATGCCGATCGAGACTCACGTCGGCCCCAACGACCAACCCGGCCGAGGACGTCACATCGGTTGGGGAGGGACTTGTTCAGGCGCTCGGTGGCGCTTGATGCTCGAGAGCAACGTCCTCCTCATGGTCCGGACGATGCCCCTCGGCCGGCGCCGACGCCGACGCCGACCCCAGGCGATCGCCCTGCCGGAGAACGGCTCGGTAGGCCGTCGACGCCTTTCGACGGTGGAGATATCGTGCTCGACGCTTCCCCACCGGCCGATCAAGCCGCGACATCGACCGTCGCATCCGGTTTCTCGAACATGATCAGGCGAGGGAGCAGGATGATGCACCCGCGCGCCGGGGCCGCGACGGACGTCGACGACGACGTGCTCCCGGATCTGACGTCCCAGACGCGTCGGCCGCTGTCGAGTAGGCTCAGCACCATGCTCGTGCCATCGCAGACCTCACGCGGCGGCACGCGCAACCGCCTGTCGACCATGCTCTCCGGACCCGGCCCGAATCCGGGCTTCCTGCGCCGAAGGCGCAACGTCGCTCCGGCCTCGCAGCCGTCGGCCGCGGCCGAGACCGATGGCTGGGCCGCCTGGGATGATCGATCGTCCTTGGGCATCGATCTCCTAGAGGGGACGCCGTTGGATGCGAGTCTGGGCCCAGGTTCCGCCGCCGGGTCGACGCCTCGCAGATCACGACTGTCGCGCGTCCGGGAGTCGCTGCTGCCACCGGTCCCACCCTTCCTTCAGTACCTCTCCAACCGGCACGGCCATCAGCTCGACTCGCACGTGCACGTGCCCGTGGCACCGTCGTCTCGACTGACCGTCTCCGGATCGGGCCATCTGTTGCCCCGGATACCGACCGCCAACGTGGGCTTGGATCTGACTCGAGCGTCCCTGTCGCCGTTGCCGCAGCCCGGTATGGATGCCGTGCCGCCCTTCGGCCTCGATGCCGATCCTCTCGACCGAGGCCCTCGCCGAGGTGCGGCGGAGCGACAGTCGCGACGAGCGACCAACGGCGGCCAGAACGGCGTCGGGAGGGCTCCGCCGACGACCGAGGACCAGGCCGCGAGGCTGTCTCGGCACCTCTCGGTCGCCGCCACCGCGATAGCGGCCTCGTTGGTCGGCAACACAGAGCGAGCCTTCGCCGAGGCCCACGACGTCGCCAGCGATGGCGTCGACGGCAGCTTCGACAGCTTCCTGCGTGCTCTCCAGAACGGCAGTCTCGCCAGCGCGCTTCGCAACGGGGGCAACAGTTCTGGCGACGACGGCACGAGCAACCCTACCGATGCCACCTTCTCGCCCATCAACTTCTTTCGCATCTTCCGCTTCGGGAGCACCTCGGAAGATGACGACGGCGGCGGCGGCGGCGGCAACAATAACAATAACAGCCAAAACAACAGCAGCAGCAGCAGCAACGGCAGCAGCAACGGCAACGGCAACAGCAACAGCAACAACAATAACGGTGGCAGCAGCAATAGCAACACCAGCAGCAGCCGGGCTGATGCGTCCGGCACGTCTGGGTCCCAGACCGGCCCTCCGTCTCCAGACGCGAATGCCGACAACGGCAACCGCATGGTGCCAGTGATCATCGTCGGCATCCGCTCGGTGACACCGCGCCAGAACGTCAACCAGGACGACGGCAACATCCACTCACCGTTGTTCGATGCTCTGTCGAACCTGCCTCTGATCATGCCGGCGGGGCTCCCCAGCCGCAGCTCCGGCACGTTTCTGCGCCGCACCGACAGGAGATCCCGCTTCGGTCGCAGTCGGAGAGCGTCGATGAGCGCCGTCAGCTCCTTTCCCGCGAACTACGACAGCCAACGACACCAGCGTCTGAACTCGGGCGTCGGTCGATCTCAGTTCGACCCGAGACCGTCGGCGAGCACCGCCATGCCGTCGGTCCTCTCCGAGTCTCCGCCGGGGCCCCACCCGCCGCCCTCGACGCCGGCGGAACATGCGCTCTCGGCCGGATCGTCGGGCAACAACACGCCGACGCGGAGGCCGTCGTCCGCCTCTGCCGGAGTCGTCTCTGCCTCGGCTGGCTCGGCCGCGGCGAGACCGGCCAACGTCAACCCGCTGGAGCATTCCATCGACGAGGCCATGACCTCGGCCGGGTTGGGTGGCGTGCGAAGACGCAGGCTCAGCGACGGAGAGTTTGCCCGCTACCGGGACTTTGGACCGGGCTCGAGTCGAAGAAACGGCATCGTCGGGGACAGCGAGGTCGATCCGGCCTCGGCCTCGGCCTCGGCCTCTTTCACGGGTGGTCCACAACCGGAAGGCACCAGAACCTGGATCGTCTACGTGCTGGGTGGAAGTTACCCCGAAGACCATCCCATCCTGACCACACCCAGCCTCTTCACGGATGTAAGTCTGCGTCCGGCATTTTGTTTTGGGGGGGGGGGGGGGTTGGGTTTCGCAGCTGATCTGACCAACCTCTTTCCAGTCACCCACGTACGAGGACATGCTCCTGCTGTCGTCCATACTCGGGCCGGCGAAACCTCCCGTGGCGAGTCGGGAAGATGTGGCGTCGGCGCCGGGTGTCTACCGAATATCGACGATGGGCGACTCGTGGGTGGCTACGACGAACGGCTTCGATGCCGGTGGCGAGCACCCACAGCAGCTGCTCATCGGAGCGGGCGAGCGGTGTCTGATCTGCCTGTGCGAGTACGAAGTCCATGAGGAAGTTCGACAGCTCAGTCGATGTCAACATGTCTACCATCGGGAGTGTATCGACGAGGTCAGTAGCAGTGGTCTCGGTGTCCAATCGCTGCACGAGAGTGGCGAACGCTCCCTGTCCTTAACTTCCGTACCCCACGATTATCGGTTCAGTACCATCACGATTGTCTCTGAATCGGGGCTAACTACGAACTATCACCACTCAACAGTGGCTCATCACGGGGCGCAATTCATGTCCGCTTTGTCGAGGGCAAGGCGTCGGCGAGCACAAAGATTCCACCTCGTCAGCTTCTCAGTCGACGACGTCATCTCCAACGTCCCCTATGGCATATCCGGCACAATCTCATCGGCAGTCGTCATCATCCTCATCATCCTCGTCGCCGCCGCCGTCATCTGGAGACACGGCGACGAGTGCTGCTCCCGTCAGAGCAAGCTCTAGCACGACGCCAGCGTCGGTGACGGCAACGACGACCAACGATGGGCCATCGACACGGCCCACGACGAGTCTCGCCTAGTTCATGCTCGGGGCTGGGACTGGTCTCGTGGCCGAGCAAATGTCCTCTCTCCTCTCTCCAGACCCGCTCGGGACAATCGGTCGAACCGTACACCTCAGGAGACTGTAGCACAGCACGAGTCTTCCCTGCTACGCTCTTCCCTCTTTTCTTCTCGTCCCAGATCTCGGCTCCAACTGCCCTACTCTACCTCATCACCAGATCTCGTTTCGAAAAACCACCCAATCACGTACCATCATCACCATCATCATACTCGGAGCTTCCACTCTCCGCCCAGATCCCAGAACAGATGACCCCAGAAACACGACAGCATGGAAAACCAAGCGGAAATGATCAGAAGTCGTACTCGTGATATTGTCCCTCTCTTTTCACTGGCTGCATGTCTTTCATCTGTCGTGATCCCATTATCCATGGTCTTTGCCCACTCCCATCCTCTCTCGTCCCTGGAATCTGTCGTCTTTCAATCCGACGGAGGCCCCTCTCTCTGTTGCCCTCTCCTTATCCCCCCCCCCCTATCCTCTTCCTCCTCCCCCTCCCAGGCTCTTTCTCGCTCTCTTCCTTCTCATCCCAGGTATCTCGTCGTCCCCAGGCTTCTTGTCCTTCCCCCCTCCCCAATGTCGTTCCATCTCTCCTTCTCGATGACTCTAAATCAATGAATGTATGCCATGTGTCGTACCTCCTGTTCTATGCCTGTAAGAATACACGATGTTGTTGTGTGATGGATGTACATGATATATGAAAAGATGTTCTACTAGTCAGTCGGTCAGTCAGTCAGACTTGATCATCAGCTAGTGGGTGAGAGATTGATCAGGTGATAAAGTGATCAAGTAATCAAGTGAATATGTGTTAGCTGAGCTATAATATTATCTACTAGACTTACCACTGCAGCTTGCGTGGTTCAAGTGTTTTGATAGTGTGCAGTGTCAGGTCTTTCAGACATGAGAGTCAGTCAGCTGAGTCACTCAACCATCTCTTCTAGTCTCTGTGAGCAAGCACGGTAGTAGTCTACATTTTTCATCCTTGTCAAGTACTTGGTTGGCCACTTGGTGAGTTGTTATCTACAGAGTGAGTTGTCCAGTTCTACTGTAGTATTCTAACTAAGGTGGACTGATATGGACTGGATCAGACTAGATCAACTCCGACCAAATCAACACAGACCAGAATAATGCAGACCAGATCAGCCTAGACTGAACCAAACCAAACCAAAGTAAACTTAGTCAAGTAGACATGACTAGTCAGCAGCAACACAGCAGAGTATTGTCTATATCGATCATCTGGGTGTTTCTGGACAGGTCAATGATAATACCACCAGTCACAAGACCTGAGTACTTATAAGTACTGACCTCTGGGTCTGCACCACTGTACTCTGTGCTTCCTGTAGACTCTACTCTACAGTAGCCCGTACAGCACTGAGTGTAACCAAGCAGAGTGTATGTACTTCTGTAAAGATATAAGTCCTTGTACAGATATCTTGTATTGCTCATCTGTAGCAAGTGCACACTTATTATCAATCATAGTACTCATGTACAGTACCCAGCACCAATACAAGCCAACAGAAGCCTGATGATCTACTCCTGTACAGCAGGCTTTGGTAGCAGTCTTGTGGCATCTGGCTGTAGTGTACTGGACTCCTGTACTTCTGTGCGGAAGTACTATAGAGGCATCTTTGTGTTGCGCTCTCCATGATTTGAAGAGTGGTAGGGTTGCAACATGATGTGGCCTTTTGTTGCTTCGAGCAGTGGTAGTTCAGGGTTCGATCTCTACTTACGTAGGAGCATTGCCGGAGAGGATTACTGAAAAGTATCGTTGGAGCAGTCGAAGCACAGCGAACTGAAGCCCCTTTTTCTGACTACTGTACTTACAGTACCCTGTTACCCTGTAGAAGGCAATTGAGGCTGACAGTGATTGAAGAATAGATAACCTCACCTAACATGATAGAACAGTTACCAGCACATATGGGTACCGCCATGACCAGGTAGGATCCAGGTCCACAGACTGAACTTCCTTGAAGGGTGGAGGATGACTGCCAAGTAGTGATACAGCACTGTGCATTTTCCAGCCCAAGTGTGGGTTATGGTATCCCAGTAGGGAGTGCGTTGCGATCAAGTGCAAACGAGACGAGAGATCCAAGCCCTCGGCACACCCGAGAAGGGAAGGAAGGAATAAATTAATGGATAAAATGCCAACGTCTAAAGACGAGGAAGCCCGATTACATGACCACCGCCGCGGCGATGGCTCCAAAGACCAAGGACACCATCGCCGTCAGCTGATAGGTCCCGCCATGGAACGAGCCCGCACCGCCGGTGAAGAGCGGCGGGAACGGACTCACTGGCGCGCCAGTCGGCTTGGCGGTCCCGTTCGTCGCCGTCGTCGTCGCCGTCACGGTGCTGTTGAGGCACTCGCTGTCGAGGACCTCGGAGCTCTCGAGACCGACGGAGAAGAGGCCGTTCGCGTTCGGATCGGCGGCGGTGACGGCGACCTCCAGGGCCGTGTCGGCCGAGGCCGTGTAGTTCAAGACGGCCAAGCCGGTGTCGTCGGTCTCGGCCGTGGCGATGTCCGTGTCCGATCCCAGGTCGCGGAGGGTCGCCTTCAGCACGAGCGTCGTCGCGTCGTCGACCGTCCTGACGGTGACGTTGAGCGACTCGCCGGCCCTGGCGTCGTACTTAAAGCTGTTCGACCCTGTCCCGGAGAGCTGCGCCGTGGTGGTCAAGCCGGAGAACAGCGAGCCCTGGTCGCCGCTGCTCGAGTCGTCGCCAGTGAGGCCCGTCGACAGGATCTGCGCGAGGAAGGCAGCGAAGTTCGAGGCGGTGTTGATGGTGGCCATCGAGCCGCCCGTCTGCAGGACGGCGTTCTGGATGCCGGGATCTTGGTTGCCGACCAGGCCCGAGGACAGGTCGGTGCCCTCCGGAAGCACCTGGAGGAAGCCAAAGGAGACGCGGATCCCCAATTTGCCGGCACGCTCAATCTCGCCGATGGTCTCTGGCACCAGTGTCGAGGGGCCGTCCTTGCCATCAGTGAGCACGACGATGCCGGTGCGATTGGCCGTCGCTCCTTCCTTGGCGAGCTCGTCTATCGCGGCCTTGACACCGCCGCCGATGAAGGTGCCTCCTCCGCCGAATGGGCGCTCGATCGCCGAAGTGGCGCCAGCGGGATCACCAAGCTCGTAAAGGACTCTGGCTCTGCCTGAGAATTGAACCACGGTGAGGAGATCGGCGGGCTTGTCGTCTGTTGCCTCGCTAGGGCTGACCAAGATATCGGCCAAGCCCTTTGCGGCATCCAGCCGAACGTCATCGGGATCACTGTTGGACATCGAGCCGGACGCGTCGATGACGATCCCGATCTTGCGGCCACCGCTGCCGCTGCCGATGCGTCCCAGGATAAGATCGCATGTCGGAGGGCTCTCACGACGGTAGAGGCCGGGCCGAAGGGAGGGTTTCGCAGCAGCGAGGCCAGAGCCCAGAAGCACGCCGGCGACGACGAGTTTGGACAAGAAGGATGCCCTGATGAAGCTTCATTGTCAGTGATACCGTCACAGATGGCAGTAGGTGGAGAGGTGGGACCAACATCTTGCAGAGGCCTATCGAAGCTCGCTGAAGAAAGTGCTGGAAAGGACGAAGCGAGTGTGTCAAGGATGCTCTGTTTCTGAACGAATGTGACGATTCCTCGATGGCGATTGGGAAAACGATGGCAGAGTCTTGGGCGGAGCTCCAACAGTTATATAGCATTCCTTGCCCCAAGGCCAGCCACCGATCAGGCTACCCCTGAATCCACGCAGGCAAGCTGCTGTACCGCCGCCTCATCTCCCGTGTGGAGTGTAGGGAGGCGATGCTGAACGATGCAGCGGCGAGGTCAGACGAGAACAGGTGGACGCCATTTCAGGAAAGGCGGCAGGCGGCGCCGCCAGCGCTCGACTGGACGAGCCAGCAGCAACGGCAGGTGGGAATACCATTCTAGGAAACACGGCCAACAGCGACGTTGGCGCTCGACTCGCGGGAGGACCTTCTCCCAGCCCGGAACGGAGAAGCACTACGTATCAAAAGACCGAAGCATTGCGCACGCACAATCTCCACCACCACCGCTATCACCATCAACACCACTACCACCGCGACGAAGCAGGACCCCTTTGCACTCCCCCACGGCGTTGGCGCTGTCTCGCGCGCGCCCAGGGGTCCAGCCGGCAATGGTGGACTTGGAGTTGAAGCTAAGCTTCACACGTTCGAAGATGGCCTGGCAGCCTATCAGAGCTGTCGGGAGTTGCAATCGCGCGGCCACGAGCTGAAAGTCGGCCGCGACGCAGGGGCTTGAGAACGGGCCAGTATCGCAGCGCCATACGTCGTCGGTCAGCGAGCCGATTGGTGGCGTTCTGCGCATCCACGGTATTCCCAGGAAGACGACGCGGGGAGGGAAGCTCGGGCCGAACCCGATCGGCTCGAGCTGTCAATTGCAGGCCGTACCGTACGGAGCATATCGCATGGAGCATCGCGAAATCGAGTGTTGAACCATGGGCCCATCCGTGCTAAGCCTCCTTTCACGGACCGAGCGTCATCCCAAATAGGTCGCCGCTAACCGCGCTGAACACCACGGCCGACGACACCAACGCAAGGTACGGACATGCGCCCGCGTGGAGATTGCGATAGAGGATTCTGCATCCAAAAGCAAGGGCGCCCCTGCGGCAGATAGACTGGGCATGAAAGTGGACGTCGATGCTGTGCTCCGGGACGAATGTTTCGTGGCAAGGCTGCAGAACATGCGATACCGGTACGGTTTTGATTTTGATTTGATTCTTACACTGATTCGGCTGTTAAGCCATGCAGAACTTCTTGAAGGATTTTTGTCTCTGGTAGACTTGACTCGGGGACCTCACGTATTTACCGTACACCCCGTGGTTTGTAGTGTACGTACTGTGGGAAAACCCCAAACCCCGTAGGGGAAATAGGAAAACCACAGTAATAAGGGTTTTGTAGATCTTGACGGATATTGGGTGAGCTATTTCTTGAGGGGTTTCATACATCTTGCGAGGAGTACATCTTAGACAAGTTCTATGAATCTCAGGGGTTTTTGTGGCAGAATGTGGGGTGGGTCAGATTCGAACTGACGACTAGTTTAGTCAGCTTCTCCAGGCCCGACACCACTAGTTCCGGGTCATGGGTGCCACGTACCCGTGCCGAGGAGGTACTCCCGTACCACCCACTCTCTCGCAAGCTCGGTCGGGACACCTTTACTTCGTAAAGGTGTCTATCACCGGGACACGACAAAAACATCACGATCAAGTCCGCAGTCCTATAACTCCACAACACCACAACTAAATTGAAAAGTAAGTAGCTCATTAGATTCCCCTACTTCTCTAGTATAATCTCTGAAGTTGTAGAAGTCTATTAAATTTTATAGCATTGCTGAGAATCTACTATAGTTGCTAGACTGATAACAGACCCTTGACAGATAGTATTTCAAACACCTATAACTTTGTAGAACAACAACCAAATAGTAATTATTATTTGCCCATCTGATTCTAGACCACTTCATCTATCAGATAGTAGCTTGTCATATTTTTCAGAGCATTATGGTGTTAGTGGATCATGGTTGAAGCTTGGGCTATCACAGAGAAACAACAAAAGGATGAAGAGTGTGCTCGGGCAAAGGAAGCCAAAGCGACACAAGGCAAGGCCACGACAGCAGGTTTTGCAATTGCAACCACGATCCACCAAAACCACAATGCTCTGAACAACATGGCAAGCTACTATCCAATAGATGAAGTGGTCTAGAATCAGATAGGCCAACAATAATTACTATTTAGTCATTGTTCTACAAACTTATAGGTGTTTGAAGTGTTCGTTATCAAGGGTCTGTCTTTGGTCTAGCAGCTGTGGTAGTTTCTCAGCAACGCTACCAAAATCAGTAGACTTCTAAAATCTCAAAGATTATACTAGAGAAGTAGGGGATTCAGATAAGCCACTTACTTTTTGATTTAGTTGTGGTGTTACAGAGTTATAGGACTGCGGACTTGATCGTGATGTTTTTGTCGCGTCCCGGTGATCTGTCGCGTCCCGGTGATAGACACCTTTACGAAGTAAAGGTATCCCGACCGAGCTTGCGAGAGAGTGGGTGGTATGGGAGTACCTCCTCGGCCCGGGTAGTGGGAAACTCTCACCAGCTTCCCGCTACACCATGCCGCCCCACCGGTACGGTACGGTACCGTACCGTATAGCACGAGGTGTGGCTGTGGCTGTGGTTGTGACCCTGCACCGTATCCTTGGATATCAATTATTCTCCCGGCGACGCTGGTTCAACGTGTAGACATGTCCACGGCCTTTTCTCGACGTCGTCTGCAGTACCTCGTACAGTACGCTCATTCCTGGATGGCAAATCACCAGGTACTTCGTACCTCCAAGGCACGGGTACAGTACGGTAGGTGTTGTCGAGGGTTACAGTACGGAAGTAGAGTACCCTCGCACGCCTCGTACTTACTTATAGTAGCTGCGGACAAGCAGCCTTTTCAATTGACCAATGGCGACTCCAGACAAGCTCCTCCTTGGAGTGCTACCGGAACCATAAAGAAAGTCTTGGATCCTGTTACACAAAGAGGCACGAGAGGGAGGAGAGAGATCACTCGATATAAGGGTCCAAGTTGGCGACAGATGTCGTGTCGCTCCAAAGAAGAAGAAGAAGAAGAAGACCATCATGGACCATTAGCCCTGGAAGAAACAAGCAGGTTCCTCCAACGAGAAGTTGCTCGTGTCATGGCTGCAGTAAACGCCCATGACGCCCACGAGTCTTGTCGCGGAAGGACGGCTCGGTTTACGGGAGGTGGTTGAAGTTGACGCTATATAATCATGTCTTTGTCTGCTCGTCGAGATCCGAGCGGGCCATGATCGCTTGGGGCATGTGCTGGACTAGTTAGAGGGAATGGCCGTAGGCCTGGACTGTCAGGTGAACTGTCTGCCACTCAGGTTGGGCCGCTGGCTACAAGTATGGCAATTACCGGCGACATATAATCATCACGGAGCGAGAGAGTGGCTCGGTCTAGCCTTTCGCCAGCCGTCGAATAGGCTTTCCCTTGCTATGCTTTGCTGACATGTCAGTCAGTCAGTCGACCTTGTTGATGTTCTTTGGAGCACCACCGCCGGCGCCGGCGCCGGCGCCGCCGGCCGCCGTCTCTCTGACGGCCAAGCGTCTCGAGATGCGCGCATACATGTCTGTGCCCATGAAGATGGCTGTTTGATTGTTCGATCAATCGAGACAAGCGGTTAGTGTCAGGTTCCGCAATCTGTGCCTGTTACGTATGCTTCCGGGAAACTCTCGCCCCATTTCCCTTCAGCAGCACCAAAGTACGGCTCCGCCGACATATCCTCCAAGAATATGAACTCACCTAGAGCAAGATACGGTCCGTACAAGCCCAGCAACTTCTTCTTGTGGTCTTGAGAAACGTCGTCCCAGCTGTACATGTCAAGCAGACATGTGGCCGTGGTCACGGTGACAACAACCGAATAGATGAGCAACTGCAGGGGAACCCTAGGATCATCTTCCTCGGACTCTCTCCGATCAGCGCGTCACTCGAGATGGCATTACTGAAAGGAGCGCTCCATCAGACGGACGCTCACTTCTAAGCAGAACTCTCACCGCCCAGATACTCAATGGCAGATGATACAAGCCCTCGACAAGCG
The DNA here is from genome assembly GCA_963422465.1 of Lichina pygmaea. Taxonomy (NCBI): domain Eukaryota; kingdom Fungi; phylum Ascomycota; class Lichinomycetes; order Lichinales; family Lichinaceae; genus Lichina; species Lichina pygmaea. The sequence continues at coordinate 4,842,245 of OY730169.1, forward strand.
TAAATCCTTTGAACCACAGCGGCGGATCGGTAAAGAAGCGATCTTGATACGTTTCGATGTAGTATTCCTGTAGATCCGTCAAGGCTTGCGGCGTCACGGCGTTTGGGTACAGCGGAACGAGATCGAAAGCTGCCGTTGCATCGTCAGCCGAAGCACCCCGACGCAACAGCGAATAGCAAAAGTGCGCTCGGTAGAGAGCCGCAAAGAAAGGGGTTGCCGGGTAGCAGTCGGTCTCTGACGAGACGTTGCCAGAGTGTTGGAGATGGGATCCGACGCAAATCAATTGTGGTGTCATTCATTGTATGAGCCAATGAAGAGTCATGATTGAAAATGGAAGAGGTGGCGTGCTCATCGAACATGATCACTTGATTACATGAACGCCATTTCCATGTAATCAGCTCTACTGTACGGAAGTACGTAACGTACGTATGTACGTGCGTGTACGGTAGCGGAACCCAACAAGCCTGAGTCAGACAAGACAGACAGACAGACAGAGAAAAAAAGACCAACCTAGCATCACCAGAATGTGTATTGCAAAGAAGACCAAATACAGGAGATCACATCTGTTGTCTCGGAGGCTCAAAGTGGCCATCTTGTTTGCTCCAGTCGAGCAACAACGGAAGAGTCTCTGCTTGTGTCTCCTCTGAAACATAGCCATTGACATGATAGTGCCCTCTCCCACGTGAGCCTCACGTGAGACCTAGGCTCCACGTGACCAATGGACCCCTACCGGTATATAGCTTGCTAGATAGCTCTTAGCTACGGAAGTGCTTAGATCATCATCTATCTACACACACATTGAGACACTTCCACTGTGCTCTTGTAGGCCTTCCGCTACAGCCATACTGAAGTCTCTTCTAGTAGTAGTCCTCCACTATAGTGAAAGAAGTCAAAGCAGCAACTCTAGGTGAGTATATTCATTGTTTTATTGACTGACTATACTTAAGAGGAACCTGCCTTGGTTGTACAACCACTTCAAGTAGTAGTCTTCTTTATCTACTTCTTCTTTTCCTGCTTCTCTTTTATCTTCTCCTGATTCTCAAGATTCTCTGATAGCAAGCATCAAGCTGTATGATCTTTTCACTTACAACTTCCACAGGTACTCAAGAACCAGTCTTGAGCTGTACAACACTCGGCAAAGATCCTGTCCTTTGGTGCACTGTTGGCATGGAAGAGTGTTGAGACTATGCCGTGACTGGATAAGCAGGCCTTCAACAATTCAGAGATCTTGGTGGGAGTGAGGTAGTGTGGCCTGGGGGCGGAGAAGTGAGAGGATTATAGCTGGCAGAGCCATGAGATTTGGGTGTTCACCATGAGTTAGAAATTAACAGAGCTACTGTACAAGCAACTGTTAGACTGTTTTCTTTATTATACAAATACTTGTACTTACCAGCTTGCCTGCACACTGTACTTGTCTATTGATAATTGCAAGACTGTCAGTTGTCTCTTGTTGCTGCTGAAGCTGGTCTGAGTCCATCATGGTGATGTGCTGGAAAATTTCTCCAGTCGGAGTTTTATCGGAGTCTCAGCTATCGTCCGCTGTACTCGGCTATCTGTCTTGTCCTATAGTAGGAGGGGGGAGGTGGGGGAGCTGTCCTAGGTCAAGTGCTGGCCTACCTGACTGATTGGGCTCCCTACCGGTTCACAGACATCCTAGCATGATGTACGGGAGTAGCTTAGCTAGCTTTAGAACGAAATAGGAATTCGATTCGATACAACAACACAGGAGAGAGGGGGAGGCCAGTGTGATAAGTCTCAGGGTTCTGAACAAATAAAAAGTGAAGATTACTGACAAGCTTCTCCCCCCCACCCACCCAAATAAGACCGACAGACAGGTGTTTGTAGGACTCAGTGATCAATACTGGGAGAATGAAGGATGATAGGAGGATGGGAGGATGGAAAGGAGAAAAAGAGCAAAGAGGGCAAAAGTGAAAGGAAAACAAAGAGAGGAGATAAAGGAAAAACTCCCTGTTGCGGGCTCCGCCTAACCGCAGCCTGATCACATGGATGAGGCTTGGCCCCAGTGCCTCGCTGTCAGTCAGCCTAGACCTGACCTCGACTGTGTAAGTCTCGGTCCCGTGATAGGGGAAGAGCCCAGAGGGACACCCCGGTAGTATATAGCGAGGTTCAGCAGCCGATCTCCTTCGTCAATCAATCAACTTCACACACGCATAGTGCACCTCTTGTTGATCAAGTCGATGCATCGTGTGCAGCTAGGCAGGGCCATAGCGGACCCTATCCACCCCAGTGGAAAGCACCATCCTCATGACCATCCATTGCGAGGCCTGGCATCAGTCATGTACGCCGACGATGCGTGCGGGGGGGCGTATTCGCCCATCAAGGGCCCAGTCTCACGCTACGTCGACGTGCTGCCAGAGTTAACGTTGCTGAGGCTGGTGCTGCCGCCGCCACCGCCGCCGCCGGCCATGGCGCGTGAGAGACGAGGATGTTCGGGGTTGGTGGCGTCGAAGCCGCCGAGCACTTCGTCGCGGCCCGTGACGGGCACGGAGTCCGTCGTGCCAGACCACGTACCCATGCCGGCCTCCTCGAATGCGAGCCGCTGGAGCTGCAGCGTCCCGTCGAGGATCCACTGCAGGCGGCGGTGTTCGCCCTTGTGCAGAGCTTTGTGCTGGATCCAGCCGACGACGCTGTCGACACACCAACTGGTCACGACGATGGCCGTGCCGAGCACGAGGATGATGGATGTCCCCAGCGCCGAAAATGAGATGGATCCGTCCGTCGCGCGCACCTTCTGGTTCTTGCACATCCCTTTGTCGATTTCGTCCATTTCGTCGACTGTGATCTGACGTTTAAGGCCGGGAACGGCGGCGGTCGGCCCGGTTGCGTACTCAACCGTCTGCTTTTGTAGCGAGGCAAGACCAACGCTGAACCAGGTTGACGCCTCGACGGTCCATTGGTTTGGTGGCAGCGCCGCCTGTTTCAACTCGCTGACGGTCTCCTGAGCTCGAAGCGCGCTAGCGCCGCGGGCCATGAGCACCTGGTGGATGCTGGACTTCTGTGCTGCAAAACTAAGTCGTACCCTGACGGATTCCTGGACCGGATTCAATTCAATGGCATCGTCGCCTCGAAACAACAGGCTTGTTCCCATCAGGTCCGTGCACCTTCCATTGAGAGGGTTGCAGAATTGATACTGTTCGGTGCAGCCCATGACGTTCATAGTGAAATCAGAGGAATAAAACGTAATACTACCATTTGTACCTCCATCGGGGACGGAGAACGTATAGTTGATGTGAGCGGGGAAGAACGGATCATCGGATGGGGTGGAAAATCGTATCGCGTTCGGTGCCACCATGATAAGCACGACATCAGCATCCGTCCGGTTCAGCTCTGGCGTCGGATCCCACATGGACTTCGGCTCCCCAACTAGCGAATGCAGACTCCTGTTCCCACCCACTCGTCAGCTTTCGTTATCGAAGGCCTAAGGCCCTGCAGTGCCGGATACGAAAGGAAAAGGCACGCATCAAGCGCTTGAGAAGGCCAGATCGGGAGACACGCACCACACTCTGTAGCCGACTTGGGCCTTCACTCCACAGGTGTTGTATTCCAGGGTTAGGTTGTCATTCCTGGCGGCGGAAGGACCGTAAAACAAGCCAAGGATCTCATCCCCTGGCTTCCCGATGTCGCCGGCCTTTCCGGTGCCGTTTCGAATTTCCATGAATCCCGGGCGAACCAGAGGCGCACAGGTGGAGACCTTGCGGTAATCGACACGAGCGCTTGTAGGACCGTTGATCCCGAAGATGGAGTGTGAGCTCATCCGACCGGTGTCCATCTCGAAGGCAGCCCTGGGGGGGATGAGGCACATATCGCGGTCGAACGGACAGGGGGCATTGCTGTTGGTGGTGAAGTCGATTCTTGGAACGGCGTACGTGTTGCATTGCAGGCGCGACTGGTCCGGATCGCCATAGTAGCAAGTTCTTGCATGGTCGGCTGCGTCGACGCTATCTGCGAGTGACTTCATTCCGAAGCTGGCTGCATCTTCCGATCCCCAACGGCCGCATCTCGGACTCCTGATCAGCGCCTCGGTCCCAACGGCATTGACCACCTCGGACGAGAAGACGCCGGCCAAGCCAGCGGCAAGGGCGTAGGCGAGCGCAAAGGCAGTCCATAGCAAAGAGCACAGGGACTGTCGTCGCGCCAAGTTGCGCCAGTAAAAGGCGATCAGCAAGAAGGTCCAGGCAGCCGAGGTTGCGGAGCTGGCGTTCCGGAAGGTGGCCTGGGTCTGTTGTCGGGGTCCACCCTGCGGCTTGCGCCTCGCCCGTGCCTGGTGGACCACGTAGCTCAATATGCGCCAGAGAGAGGTGGCCGTCACCGTGACGAACAACGCCAGGAAGGCAGTCAAAAGACCGCCGTCTCGGGCCGAGAGGGTGATCGTCGCGCCATACACGCGCCCTCGGGACCAATTGGTCCAAGTGCCGTGGTGGATATGTGGTCCGCTTGTGGACATGACGCCGGGAAATGCGATGGGTGAATAGACTCCGTGGGTCCTCTCAACGTCTCGATGGATCTGTTCTTTGCACCGATGGAGGATGCTGCCCAAGAGCGCAGGAGAAGAAGAGGGGACTGAGGAAACAATGAAGAGCAGAGGCGCGAGAGGGACGAAGGCGAGTTATCAACCCGGACGAGTTAGTGGAGGGCCTGACAGAGGCGACCTGCCGGCCGCCACCATCCACATCGACCTGTGGAGGCGCGGTGCCATAAGCGCATGTGGGGCTTGCGACGGGTAAGGTGAGGTGCACACCAGAGTGTCACGGCTGGGTGGCCTCGTTGCGGACTGCTGCATCTTCTGTTCGCCATGTTGGTGAGGCTTCGCTCGTACGAGTGGTCCTCTTCCATAAAAGGGGGTAAGAGCGCGGGACACATCTGAGATCAATCCCCAGCCGGGGGGAAACAGACGCCCCCTGAGATGGCGTCCAGAAACTACTTCACTTCCTCCATGGCACGCACGCCCAGCGACACTCCAAAAGCTCTAGCTCCAGAGCATTGAGAGCGTGTTGTCATTGGACCCTCGGAAGTTCTGTCAGGGAGGCGGCTCACTTGCCGTCAGTGGCTGGCAAGGGCCAGCCCGCGGCGTCAGCACCGCAAAGCCCAAAGGGAGCTCGCCGAGGGTCCAACAATTAACAAATTTCGCGTTGTCCAGAAGTTGTCCGCCGCGGAGGCGAAGTCTTGCCGATCGTCATGCTCCCAACGGGGAACGGCCTCGAGACGCTACCGGTAACCAATGCCAAGAGACCGTTGACACACCAGATGCGGCCACAGCCTGACCGAGAACGGCATTTCGCATCTGTACGGACCTCCTAGCATCGTCAACGGCAATTGCCTTACCAAGCACACGCCAGGTCGCAAGCCCTCGTAATTTGTACGGAGTACGTACGTATCGTACGAGTATAGGTACGTAAGTACGGTAGTTGCGGTCGGCAGTAGCTGTAATGGGGTGTTGGTGCACGTGGAGAAACCTCCAAAAGTGGCGTCGGAAACTTCCACTTCTGCCGGCCATTTCACAGGGACTCCACTTCTGGAAGTAAAAGGTGTCCCGACCGTCGCTAGCGAGGGTGGCGGAGGTACGAAGTACCTCCCTGGCACGGGTAGCTAGCACTTCACCCCTTGGAACATCCTCGATCCTGGTCAAGAGACGTACTCTACTACGTACATACGTCGTAGATTTCGTCTGCCTACTGTACAGGAGTAGTCTGACCACCAAGACGAATATTGTCCGAGCTGCTGAGATATGTAGAGCCAGTCTTTGCTCCAGGCAGGAACAGTGTGGCGGGTACGTGATTTTGTTGCTCAACTAGGAAGTGTCAGCGTTGCTGATTTTCAAAAGGGGTCATCCTGACTCTATTTTGCATGGTACGGCATGGAGCGCTGTACTTTCTGTCTGCACAAGATGTCTTTCCAAGATAAGTATCCTTCTTTCTCTCTTTGTTTTCACCATGTGTGTAGCCTGTAATTGTCCCCTTTCGAGGCTCTCTGCGCGCCTGTCTGCACGCTTTTCCGCACGCTTTGTCAGAGTTGTTATCATCTAGGTGTGGAAGAGCGGTGCGGCTTGTAAGAGTACAAAGACCTGAGATGTACGAGACGTAGCTCGCTGCCACGACAGAGACTTCTTTTGTGCTAGGATGGCTTGTCCCGAAACGAGAGTGAGTGAGAGAGACGCTAATATGGACATATCCTTGGAGAGGAAAGAGAGGAAAGAAAGAAAGAAAGAGACGGAGAGAGAGAGAGGAGGGATGAAGGTATGATTCGGCATGACAGGCGAACAACTGATGAGTGTACGCAGAATGCAGGCATCGTGGGAGAGCAACATGGTGATTGTAGAGCCCCTAAGAAAGATGAATTAGGATGAGAAAATGGTCCACGGCGCTCATCGAAGAAACTGCTCGAGCCGCTGCCTCAGCGTCGCGCACTCCTCTCGCTTGTCCGGGTCGATGCCGTTCTCCGTGACGAGCCGCAGCAGCTGGCTCACGGCGGCGACGGTCTCGTGGCCGCCAAAGGGCTGCTGCACGGTGCGGATGGTGTCCTCGTACCAGCGGCGGCAGATGTAGAGGATGTCGTCGGCGATGTGCTTCCGGTTGCGGCCCTGGAAGGGCGCCTCGTCGTTGTAGAACATGCGCTCGAGCACCGACAGGATGACGTCGTACGGCACTTGCAGGTCCAAGAACACGTCGATGACCCAGTGCGCCGGCCCGACGTTGCGCTGGAACTCGAACGCGTACCGCTCGAGCATCGGGAGGAGGTCGGCTAGACGTTGCGGTGCGGGTTTGGCGTACGTCAGAAAGCTCTTGCCTTCCCCTCGAAGACTGGGGATGGACACTCCGGAGATGATGCTGGAAGAGGGACGAGACGGAAACGTAAGACTTACAGATGGGAAAGACGTTCTCCGACAGATGCAAACGACTTCCCACGCTACGGGTCTTCTCGGCCACGGCCTCGTACGGCTGCGGCTGGCCCCTCTCGACGGTCTCTTGGTGGGTTTGGTCGATCAGGTTCTGCCACGTGGACGTGACGTCGGCTGGTCTGCGGTGGTCGGCCGCCTGGAAGATGAGCAGGCAGATGTCAAAGTAGCCCGCCGGATCAGCGTATATGTTGAACATCTAGCGACGAGTCCGGCGTGAGTGAATATGTTCGCGAGAATCGGCCAAGCGACCCCGTGGGACGACTTACGTGGGTCAACCCGAGTATCTGGCCATCCAGTTCATCGAGCACCTGGGTCCTGCGGTCTGGGTTCAGACGAGCGTCATTCTTCAGCCGCTGCAACAGGTCTTGCTGGATGTTGGAGACGGTAAGCAACTCTTGCACTTCGTGCAACAGCAGCTGTCGAGATTGTCGCGCGACGCCGTGCCTGACCGACGACGCGTTCGTCTTGGCGTTGCTCAGGTATTCGATGCGCTTGTCGAGGGACAGCAGGAACTCGCTCTTGGCCAGCTGAAGCTGCACCGACGCCGCCTCGTGAAAGTTTTCTCGTTGCGCGTGGTACCTCCACAGCAGGTTGGCGTGGTCGACGCTCTGTTTCGCTTTCTTCTGTAGGTATATGGTGATGTAGTGCGAATCCACCGCCAGGATCCGGTCGGTTCGGCCCTGTGCCAAGTACCAGTCGTAGAGATCGTACTGAAACACCTCGTCGTCGGAGTTATCGACGACATCGCGAGTTTCGTGGAACCTCGTCGCCGCCCTTGTGAGCATGCCGTCGACCACCTGCGGCTCTTGACGTTGAGCTTCGTCGACCCTCAAGATCACCTTGTGCACGAGCTTGTAGATGTTCGTCCGTGCGATGTACGCGTTCTGGCCGACGCCCTGCAAAAAACAGCATATCAGTGTAATGCAATCGGCAGTTGCGGTCAGCCGCAACGCACATCATCTCTCTTGCCGCTGTTTATCCACGCCAGAGCTCGGTTGCCACGGTCTGCCTCGTTCGCGACAGTCAACGCAAGTTTTATGGCACCTGTCATTGTTAGCTTCTCTCTCGGCTCCCACTCTCCCTGCATGCACCAGGACGCCGAGGAGCCGAACCTGCGTAGAAATCCATCGAGACAAACTGGTCCACGGCCAACTCGAGTTGTTCCCTCGAGAGACTCGCGGAAACTTGCTGGAAGAGCTTCAGACTTTCGTTCAGTAGCCGCCGGCCAAGCTCGGAGCTGTGTCCCGCCTCGGATGCTTTCTTGAGGTGCTCCTGGGCCTTGAAGATGATGACGTCGTCGGCGCTGCAGAAGCTGCCACAGCGTCGGCGCAAAGCCTCGGCAACGGTATCGACGTTAGCACCGTTCGCAATGCTCCTGTTGACGATAGCCTTCACGAGCTCCTTCGCCAGCTCTTTCCCCGAGACGGTCACGAAGAGCCCCTCGAACGTCAAAGCCCGCAACCGGTACTGCGGTTCGCGGGAGAGCGAGAATACAATCTCGTCCGCGCCTTCCTCGAAAAGTACCAGCACAAAGGAGATGCCCTCGATGATGTTGGCGGTGAGCGTGACGAGCGAGTGCAGAGCACGATGCTCGGCCTGCAGGAAGACCTCCTCCCTCTTGCTCTGAGCGCGGGTCAACGATTCCGGCCCTGCCAAGCCGTCTATGAAGCTCTTGTTCAAGGCCAAAAATTCTTGCAGGTTCGTCATGTCACGCTGGATCTGTCGCAGTTTCTGCAGGCTGACGATGGGAACAACCGTCTTCCCGCCGGAAGGGGTGGAGTACGTCGTGAAGATAGGGGCTTGCCAGATCGACCTCACGAGACGCGACATGTACAACGCCACGCCTTCATGTCGAGGGGAAGGTCTGACCATGTCGACGGTGGCCTCCGCATTGTCTTCCGGGACGGACGGCGCTCCGCCCTGGTCGATGAAGATCTTCCTGGCAAGGTCCGGGACCTCGCTGCCGGCCGCTTTGACCACTCTCGCGTCGGGAGGGATATCTTGGCCGTGGCCACACGCGACAGCTAAGGCGCTTGCCTCCAGCTCTGCTTTCGTGTAGAGCTTACCAAAGACCCTGACGAGGTCGTTCAGCTCCGCTTCGCTTCCGGAATACTGGATGCCGGCGGCCAGGACGTCAACCAGACGTTTCCTCCTGAGCACGTAAATGCCATTGTTGGTGAGAACGGCAATCTCGGCGACAGGCTTGTCGAACTGGATCGCAGGCTCGTTGCCGAAACCCAGCGGCGTGGAAGCGGCAACGTAGATCAGCGTCACCTGGCCAATGTCTTCGGCCTGGCTTCCGAGCGCCAGCCACGAGTAGCTTTCGTGAAAGGGGTGAGGCGGCTTGCTGCCTTGAGACGTGACGGTGTTTCGATGAAGCGTCTGACCGGACTCGGTCGCCGAGACGAAGAGCCGGTCGACGCGGCCCCGTTGGTCTTGGGTGAAACAGAAGAAGTACCCGGGGGAGAACCGCTCGGCCATGCGGGTGGGTTGAAGCGTCTGCGACGACGCGGCAGCCTTCGAGTCGTCGATCTGGGCCAAGGTAGCAACCCGAGCCGACGGAGCGCTCGGCTCTACAGGCGGAAGCCGGACGTGCTGGAGCTGCATGCTCGTCGGCGGCGCCGACGAGCTTGCCGACCCCCAGCTGCTGGCGGACGTGGCACTCAGGAATATCCGCCAGCCGGCCGAGGTTACGGCGACCAGATGCAGCTTCTGCGACTCCGTGGCAGGGATTGGGCTGATCGACACGATGGACGTCTTCGGATCGACCGCCTCCGAAGGCAGCGCATGGCTCATGTTCGACAGCATCTGCGCGCGAGGCAGAGTGATGGTGCACTCCAAGCCGCCGTTGGGCCGAACGTGGAACGTCCGGATGGCGGACATGGACGAGAGCGTGTAGAGAAGATTCCGGCTATCGTCCGCCTTCATCTGAACGATGTGCTCCTGGGGCCGATGCACGAACGAGAACGCCGTGGACAGGGAACCCAGCGGAGGCGCCAAGGACGACAGCCCTGTAGCGGTGTGGTTGATCTTCCCGCAGCGACTCTGGAACCACTTCTCTTCCTGCTGGTAGGTCATCTCGTACACGTCATTCTCGCCTTTGACGGAGAAGAATATCCTCCCGGCGGCGCCTTCGATGGAGTTCACGATCGTGCCGCGAACGGACAGAGCCATGCGCGTCTGGTAGAGCGTGACGGCCGAGTTTCCCGCGGGTCCGGTCAGGCACGAGAGGCCGATCAGAATGATCTCGGCAGTGGTAGCTACCACGAGCAGATGGGTGATCTGCGAGGTGAAGACGTTCGGCTTCGGCAACAACAGCTTGACAGCCGTGATGCTGTTCGGCTGCTCCTCGAAGCCAACAAGCTCCGGATTGGGGTGAGTGTAGTCCCACAGGTAAAGCGCATTGTCGATGGTGATCCAAGCGTGCTTCAGCTCGGCGAAGAGACCCATCATCGTAGACACCTGCGCGCGGTTGTATTGCTCGAGGATGCGCTCGGGGATATCGTGCCTCGCCAGGAGGTGGAAAGGCTGCCATGTCAGCGTCACAGAAGGCCTGTAGCTGGAAGATAGAGATGCGGCTTGGGCTGCGACGGCGGTCGGCGGTCAGCGGTCGCGTTGCGAGCAGAAATGCAGCGGTCGCAAAGGACCCACCGATGATGGCGTCGAGCTCTGGATACTTGGCTTCCCTCGCCAAGGTCTCGTTGATCGTACGAGCAGCTCTCTCAAGCGGCTGTAGATTGTCTGGCTGTGGCGCCGGCGACGGGAGAGACAAGGCTTGAGGAGGTTCGGACGCTTGAGATGCGAGGGCCGATATGTCCGGGTACATCGGTTGCGAAGGAGCAGGTTGCGGTGTGGGCGACCGCTGCAGCCGACTCGGCGCAGGCGTGGCCAGGAAGGCGCCCGGCAAGGGCCTCTGCGGCGTCTGCACCGAGAGAGACATCGTGTGCGTGCGAAAGCTCGTTCAAGATCCAGGCCGGAATGGAAGCCCAGCTGCTAGGGCTATCGATTCATGCTGCGACGTCCAGCAAGATCTAAAGCCACTTCGGGACAATGTGGTGAGCAAGAGACACAAGGACATCGGATCAAGGTGGTGCCCCTGAAGGTTCTTACCGGCAAAGTCAGCCCACGTTGTTGGCGGAGTTGTGGAGCTGCGGAACGATTCTCTGGAAGCTGCGGCTTGGTTCTAGGAGAGGTGGTGTATCGCGTTATTTACGTATATACTCCGTACACCGTTCACTATAGCGCCTCGGAAACTTCGCGAAGACGCACGCTCGGTTGCAGTAGCTTTGCGCATCACCTTGTCTACGGGCACCTCCATACTACTGTAATCCAAACAAATCCGCACAAATTGCTCGATTGATACCAATCCGTTGGAACGAGAGTAAGAGCTGATCGAGTCTTCGTCATTATTCACAGTCCCTTTTTTCCTTCCCTCTCGGCCTTTCTAAGAGCTCGGCGCCTGATGTTTTCATGCATCGTCTTGTTCCGCTCCACCACCACCCGATTCGTCGTCCCCGTCACAGTCGCCAGGGCCCAGTGCATCAAGGCATGGCTCCAGTACGGCGTCGAGGTAAAGGCAAGACCCTGAGCCCCTCCGCTCCGACCGATCCTGCCGAGGACGGCACGGACAAAATTCCTAGGGTTTGGAATCAACGTGCTCGGTCGGCGAATCTTCGACATGGCCGACGTGACGAGATGGCTGATGACCAGCTCCACGTCGACACCGTGCGGGGCCAGCTCCGCGCCTAAGGCGGAGGACCACTGCTGCAGAAATGCTTTGCTACCGGAGTAGGTGGCGAGCAGCGGAGTGGGCAGCAGCCCACCGGTAGATCCCATGGTCAATATGAGGCCTCGTCCTCGCTGGACCATGCCGGGAGCAACAATCTGAGTGACCCGCAGCGTCGCCAGGCAGTTGACGGTAACGATGTCCGTCATCTCTTGCTTGGACCCGAGGATGAACGGCACGGGCATATCGTGTGACTTTCCCACGTTGTTCACCAGGACCGCTATATCCAGACCCTCGAGCGTGGCCTTGAGTCGACGGTAGTCGTCTTCGTTGTTCTGTGCAAAGTCCATGGCGACGACCTTGGTGCGAACCGACATGGCGTTCATGTTCTCGATCTCGTGGGCAAGGAGCCCGAGTTTGCTCTCCGTCCGAGACACGAGAACGACGTTGAAGCCCTTCTGGGCGAGCTGAACAGCGTACTCTTTGCCGATGCCATCCGAGGCGCCAGTCACGACGGCCCATGAACCCCTGCGGCCATACTTCCGAAGCTACAGCGAGCGTCACTACGGTTAGACTCGTACCTCAGCGGAGAGGTTCGATGGAGCATTCTTACGGATCTTCCACCGAGCACGAACAGACTCAGCAGTAGACGGACGTAGCCGAGTGCTTGGGAGAGAACGTACAAGAGCCCAATGCCTGCTAAGACCTGCACCAAGGTAGACATCGTGCTTCTGTGCTCGTTGTCCGATGCTGGAGCTGGCAGGGGCTGCTTGAGCTGGGTAGGTGATTAGACGCCCGTGACGCCACAGACGCGTTGGGTACTGATCGTACTGTAGGGTACCGTACCTTATACGATAGGCGGGGTCACGTGATAGTGATATCGTGTTTCGTACATACGTACCTTACCGTACCGGTACTCCGTACATACTGGCAACTTCTTCCGAGAAGACCGAGGCGTGCGAGGCCTTTCACGTCGAACATGGATCAGATCCTGCCTGCCCACCCAGGGCTACTTCCCAAGTGGTTACTTCTGGTAAGAACAGCCCAACTTCTAGGCAAACCCAGCGTCCTTCTCTGGGGATCTGACCGCATTGGGGTCGAACAGGTGTCGGTCGTGTCGGCCCTCAACAGCGTGCAGGCCTACAGTACATTGTCCTACACGAAGCGCGTGTACTCTGCCGCCCCGGAGCAGGTGACGAGCCTGAGCGGCCGCACCTTTGGCACCTGGACCTTTCTTTCAAGCATCATCCGGCTGTATGCCGCGTACGATATCTCCAATCCGACGCTATATCAGCTGGCATTGGCCACGTATGCTGTCGCTTTCGCTCACTTCATGAGCGAGTGGAGGCTGTTCAAGACCGCGGCTTGGGGCTCTGGTCTTGCAGGCCCGATCTTTGTAGCGACAGGGACCCTGACCTGGATGCTGCTGCAGAGGAACTTCTACGTCGCATGAGATGGCCTGGACGGAGGTCGTGTGCTCGCCTTCAGCGTTGGTCCAGTCGGGATGGAGCCAAAGGTCTGTACAATGCTGGGGCCACGGTCTTCTTGGCTAGACCAGTTCCTGATAACTGATGGATGGGAGAAGTCGACAAGGACGAGCCCACCAATCATCCAGTCCCAGTTCTCAGTCTCGCCGCTGCAGTCTTTTCCTGTATAGCTCACCATCACAGCTTCGTAGCCGGGCAGCCGCTTGCTCAGGTGTGATGTCCCGTTGGGGCTCGGCCATCAGCTCATATCCGACGAGGAACTTCCTCACGGTGGCGCTTCTGAGCAAGGGCGGATAGAAATGCAGGTGAAGGTAGCTCGCTTCGATTTCCTGCTCGGTGCCTTCCAATGGGGCTTGATGGATTCCCATGCCTAAGCTGTCCTTAGCTTTTTGTTTCTCGTTCTTCTCTGGATCCTTTCTTGATCTCCATCCTCCCGGGCGAAGCGGTGGGGCTCACTGTAGGGGAAATGCGTCTCGAACAGATTGTCGTATCGTCTCGTCACCTCGGAGATTGCTTCGGCCAGCTGCTCCTTCTCTCGTCGATCGAGGTCGACCAAAGCACGCCTGTGCGCTTTGCTCACGATCATCACCTCGAAAGGCCAGACGGCCCACCACGGGCACAGGACCAGAAACACGCTGTTTTCGAACACGACACGCTCCTCTTTCTTGCGCTCGAGCTTCGCGTAGTCTTCAAGCATGTGCGCCCCCGCATGCTCCTTTCGATATCTTTGAAGATGTTCCAGCTCCAGCGAGGGCTCTTCCGGAAGACCTGTCGTGATCCACACTTGGCCATGCGGATGTGGATTCGAGCACCCCATGGCTGGCCCCTTGTTCTCGAATATCTGCATGTAGCGATACTCTGCGCTCGTGGATCGATCCCCTTGATCGAGACTTTCCAGATTTCCACCATGGCTCTCCACCTTGTTGTACAGACGTGACGAAGGTGAGATGTACGAAGCATACATCTCTGCCCATTTCTGTACGACCGGTGCGATGTCTTCTGCGGACATGTCTGCCAGAGTGATATTGTGAGACGGAGAGAAGGCGACCACGTAGCATTTGCCCGTGACTGGCTCGGCCCTAAGCAGTTGCCCCGACCCTAGGTTAGTCGACCGCATCAACAAACAAACCATTCCATCGTTCTCGTCTTCGGGCAGAGCTACCTAGACCGTCATCCTCCGGTTCATAGGGCTCTTGGTGCTCCTTTACAGCTCCATAGTCATTGACGAAGACGTAGGTATGCTTGTACTTGGGATTCGTGTCCCCCTGAGCACGCCTGTTGCCTGGACAGAGATAGCACTATAGGGCACCGTATGTCAAAGTGAGCTGGCTGGGTACATGTCGAGTCCGTAAGCCAAAGGGTGATCAAGACACGACCTACTGAAGGGTCATATTCAGGCAACTCTCGTGTCGAGGGCGCTTCCTGTTGACCTCTGGTAGAAGAGCATTGTAAGCTGCGCAGCTCCTGGTCCAACTCAATTGATCATCGAAGTCCGTACTGCCAAGGTCTCTTCGTCCGATGCGGTGAAACCAAGACCCAGCTACCTCGGAGGGGATTGTACCGCCGATGAGGGATGTCGTCCAGTATCTTATCCGACATGGCTCTGTACGTAGCAACACCGACGTCGACGGCGCAAATGCTGGGTTGCTTTAAGCGCCGACGTCCGTTGCAACGTTGCATGTGGGCAGGCATAATTACGGTAATCGTTATTCCGTTCCGGCCACACCATGTGCGCTCGGGGTGTTTTTCCGTGGCACATGCCGGTTTATATGGACTGTACGGTATGTACCTACTAGAATCCAATCAGCTGTCATGTTGTTGACGTCTGGAGCGCCCGTTTTACATGAGCAGCGTGTTGTTGCCAACGCGATGAAGTTCAGACGAAGATGACGTCGGCCGGAGAAGGACCCACAAATACAGCCACAGCCCACGTCGAGCTGTATTCCCTACCTAATGAGGTAGGCCTCTCACCCGTTCAAGCTCGACGGATGGTCCAGGAGCAACTAATATGCCTTGTCAAAGCTCCTCATCCATATATTGTCTCTGCTGCCCAGTCGTGACCTGCTTCGGCTGGCTCTTGTGTCTCGCCGGTTCTGTGACCTCATCATTTACATTCTGCATGCAAGACTACCACCGGCCACGGCCTTCGACGACGGAAGTCTCGTGCTCGAATTTTATCAACCGGGCGAAACAAGTCGGAAGCGGAGATGTACTTTTCTGCGCAGGGACAAGTCTCACGATGCTTTTGGGAATCGGCTCGAGACCGCAGCTTTCCGGTTCGGTCGGTTGATGAGGCTCTACTACCACTTCTACCCGAGAGATCTTCCGGAGCGTGAGACGGTATATCTGGGTGCCTATAAGAGCTCCTCGCAGCTGTGCATGGGCGCCAAGCTCGTCGCCGAGAGATCTTCGCTCTGCGACTTGGGCATCAAGACCACCATGTGCAAGGGAGTCATCCACGTCCAGCGCCAATGGTTGGCGGACCAAGCGCGTTTGCCATCAAGCACCTCCAGAGCTACGCAAGCCCCCCCACCAAACAGCACCGACGACTCACGTCAAGTTGGTGATCGACGGGACATCCTGTGGGTCGGCCGAGACCAAAATCTCGGAATACGGGCGTCCGTCGAAGATATCACATCGCTTGCGATATCGACGATGGTCAGGCTGATGGATCGGTATCCTCCTCCTGCTGATACTGCCTGGTATGAGATTAAGCCGACAGGTAATTCCCCTCGCACATGATTGTGCGTCCGCTTGTCGATTTCAGATTCAGGAGGAATCTTGGTGTTCATTCGAGGAAGGGAGGGGTGACAAAGTTGGGTTGTCACGACTCGATAAATGGTTTCTTTGGGCCTTTGAATGTCTTCTTTCAACCTTGAATACTAACCTCTGAACTTTAGAGGTAGTCTTACGTGCCAGCCAGGTGTTGCTCAAGGTAGAAGATTATCTCGGCAGCGAAATATTCATCATTCTGGGCATCAGGTCCTTGCGAGTCGTGGATTGAGCCATCCCAGTGGCACAGTGAGTGTTCACTTCTTCCCCCGCGACAACATCGAACTCTTTGGCCCCTTGTGATTCAAACGCGGAGCTTTGTAGACGTTGGTGTTGGTTTTAACTCAGGCAAAAGACGCTTGCTTATATCTTTGTCAGAGCCATCAGACATGGACACAATGAGCATGAAAAATTGCGTGCTAGTCCACAGTGTTATGTCCTTCCTTCCAGCTCTGTTTTTAGCACTCTTGCAAGTAGACTTTTCTCGACCGGCCTTTTCGCCAACCGACCTCCCTCGGCCATAACCCTTGCCATGATGGCCCCGAACTTGAGCTGTGCCCCTTCCTTCTTCAGCTCATCAACGGTCTGCTCTACCGCCTTCCTTACCTCCTCTTCTCCCACCGCATCTATCTTCGATGCGTACTCCTCCAGCACGGCCACCTGGGATTCTTCTTTCTCCTTGAGGTCGTCTCGATTGGCCGAGGCGAACTCCTGAGCCGCAGCCTTGGATGCGGCAACGCGTTTCTTGAGCAGGGCGAGTAGATTTAGGTCGGTCTTGATCGGGGAGGATGTCTTGGACGCGTTGGTGGTATCTGCCAGCAAGCCGCGGAGGACATTCAAGCTGCGATCGAACACGGACAGACCTGTGAGCAGCGCGGACGACCAGGATGGCATACTCTCGAAGATATGTGCATACAGCCGGAGCTCAGAGGCGTCGGGCAGCGAAAGGGCGCTCACCGAGTGGTATCTCTGCTCTTGAGGGCGGCGACCATGTCATTGCTGTTGCAGTCAGCAAGACCACCCGAAAGCATCTCAACGACCACCTCGAATTCGGAGTATGACTTCTTGGGCCGTCAAGGGAGACTCGGAAGACTTAGGTCGTGACAGGTCCCTCGACGTACCGGATTCTCTGTAGCATCGGAGGCACATCGTTGTCTGCACTGCTATTCGTGGCCGTCGTCGCCGCCGTCGCCGTTACGGACGACGACAACCGACAGTGCAGACAGGCTGTCCGTACCCCCCAGGCTGTGCTTACAGCTGCTCTCCCCCTCATCATCCGCTCCAGGTATCGGAAAGACATTGATGAAAGAGTCGTTACGGGTGCAGAAGCTTGAACGATCGGGGCTTTACGTAGTCACGGCTCTACGTATGTATGGAGTACGTACTCGTACGCAACTTTCGGAAAGCTACTGCAAGGGGTTGAAACTCAATGGAGCAAATCTTCTTCGACACAGTGAAATGATCACGTGGATGCGTGGAGTACTTCCGGTACTTCCGTACAGTGCTGTGTTTGTCCTCACACAGTATCGACTTTAGGTAGGTTCGTTTAGTCGCTAGTAATGAGATTGCAGTGCCTGATGGAACTGGCACGCTTGTCGCACTACTTATGACTAGTTCGACAGAGGGCCTGTATACTCGTACGCAGACTTGCTGTACGTCCGTACGTACGTTACGTACGTAACTTACCGTACGAAAGTACGTAACGTACAGCAACTGTTTGGCCGCCGTGGGACGGTGACTTAGTCATCCAGAGATGGCCTGCTAGGTTAGCTTAATCAGCCAGCCCATACTGTATCTCGTCACTGCTCGTATCGGCCTACGAGTAGTCTCTTGACCCCTTTACTGACGTAGGATCCTTCAGACCCGACGACCCTCTCTACAGTATGAGCACGAGTGTAGCAGCACTCGGCCATGTACAGTACTGCCGTACCAGTACGGAGTATGGAGTACTTACGTACACACGTACAGTATTCCGTACCTACCTACCTGAATAATCAATCAACGTTCCAGTCAGAGAGCTCTTGGAGTCAAGACGTCCAAGTAGTCCCGTATCAGAGGAGAAATCACAGTCGCTGAATAGGAGGTGAACGCTTACCGGTCCGTATGGTCTATCGTATGTGGGAACCGGGATGTTGGTTCTGGGGCAGCCGATTAGATGGCATGATTCGCAAGGCTTACCCTATCATGGACAGCAAGGAGTTGGGAACTGAATGTCTGATCCATATCATGATCGCCCGTGCGCAGTGTATTCATTATACTCCTGCTTTGACAGGTGAAGATGTCTGTGCCAGGTGGCATGATCTGTCGATCAAAACAATGAGACCAGACATTCAAGATATCCACCCTCCAGCTTCCCCCCTCCCCCCTTCTTCCCCTCCCTCACTCTCGCCCTCGGTATGTACAGTGGTGAATCGAGTGGGAGGGGTACCATGCTTCCGGCTAAGACGCCACAGGGTATATGTTGCCTGCGCCGGTGCGCCGGGACCGAGTAAGAAAGCGAGAAACAAAGAAACAAAGAAACAAAATAACCGTTCTCGTCGTCAGATCAGTCGTGGACTAAATAAGGAAGCAGCTCGTACTGTATGAGCCGAGGCGAAAGTGCTGCTGTAATATGGTAGAAAAGAAGTTTCGTTGGACGGATGAGGACGCCGGGCGCCGCTACTGTCGAGGCAGACCGCCCTCCATGTTTGGCGTGGTCGTAATCCCCGGCCGGCGTGGCTTGCGTCGAACAAGTGAGCGTAGCTTGTCGACAAATCCTTCGGCGGACTCGAGCGAGGAACGCCACGCTGCCTTCGTAGCGGAGCCCGAGGCGCAGGCGTAGATGATTCCGTTCCACAGCCCCTGCAAGGGCAGAACGAGGCAGGAAAGGAAGTTCAACGCAAAGTTCGATCGGGTCGGAAAGGCCGTCTGATGGATTCGATTGATGCTCGGGACGCCCTGTTCACCCCCCACCGGCGCCGACTCAGCGGGACGAGCGTGGACAGGATCGTGCGCCTCGATGACGACGGAAGGTCCCCACAACAGATCCCCGTGTCGTGGCCGAAGCGGACCGATGCCGGAGCGAGATGGACGGGAGCGTAAGGTAGCGAGATCGTGCGGAAGGCTTACCCAGGTGATTATCAACGACAAAAAGAACAAAAACGCGATCTTCGCGTAGGCGACAGCGGCGTCGGTCTGAACGCTTTCGGCGGACTTTCTGCCGCCGGAGATGACGACCGAGTGACTTCGTTTCGATCGGTACGGGGAAGCTTCGTGATGGACGACATCGGCTTCGAGCCCATCCGTCAAGTCCGTCGCCAGTATGTCGTCGTGCTGAACCCGAATGTCGATCTCCTTGATGGCGACGACGGCCTGGCTGCCGGACTTGGAGACGGAGGAGGAGACCGAGCGGGCGAGCGATCGGAGTTCGCGCTGGGCCTTGTACACCTTGATCCCAACAGCCAGATAGATCGCCAGCGTGCCGGCGGCCGAAAGCCTGGTACGGGGAGACAGTCGGCACAGAGCTCCGGCGCGAGGGAAGACGCGGCTGGGTTGCTACTTACCAGATCAAGCCGTAACAGGTGCCGAAGCGTAGATCGGGCCACTCGGCGGTAACCCAGCACCACACCTGAACCGGCATGCCTCAGAGAGCGTCCGCAACCGAGCGGTGGCCGATTCGGAAAGATGAAAACATGAAGAGTGGCGAGCGAGGGGCGAGAACGTGAGGGAGGGGAGGGGGAGACTCCGTGGCAGGGGCAGAGGGAGGCAGGCGGGGGCAGAGACGGACTTACCACGGCATTCCCATATATTCTTCCGCGGCTATCGCTCCGGACGAAGCAGTACGAAAGACCTAGGGCGACGGGGACGCCGTAGCAGAGGACGAAGTAGCGCCACTCGAGCCTCCCGAGCTGCTCGGCCGAGTACTTTCTGAATATGACGAGGTAGACGTTGAGCGCCATGGCGAAGGTCCAGTACACATCGGCCGGGCAGAAGCTGGATCGGAAGCAAGAGCTCGATCAGCACGACCCTCGACCCATGACCCCTCACCGCTCGAGGGGGTCAGCAGCCAGCACGCCAACTCACGACTGCACGAAGAAGGCCTGTGCCTGGCAGAGGGCCGAATCGCCGCCGGCGCGAGGGCCGGCTTGCGATATGAGAGCCGGGATGTCAGTGATCAGGTTTCCCCAGGAGGCGAAGAAGACGAGGCGGTTGATGGGCCCGTTGAAGCCCCGGCAGAAGAGGAAGGTCCCAAGCGTGAAGATGGTGCCGGCGATGGAGAAGACGGACGACGTCCTCAAGGCGATCTCCATCGCACGGAGCTCTGCGTGGGAGAACGGCATGGTCGAAGATGTCGGGCCAACGAACGCGCGCGGCCTTCTTGAGCGCGTACGAGGACAGAGAGAGGCGGAGGCCCGAGGTCGAGGTCGAGGTCGAGGTCGAGCACGCCGTTGGGCGTGGCTTGCGGTAATATAGGCGATCTCCGACCGTGGCGGTCCGTGGCAGACTGTCGGCAACGAGGGCGGAGTAGAACGCTGTAGCACAGGCCGGGTCCGGCCTTGGGCACGGTCGTGAGGCCCTCATAGATTCGCCATCGAAAAACAAACCAGCCGGGGCTGGTGATGGAAGCAAGAAGGAAGGGACGACAGCACCTGCAGGAGCACAAAGCAGGGCAACATGGTTCTACGACGCTGCGGAGCGGGGGACGACCGTCGTCGTACTCGTCAAGCTAGCTCGTCGCTCCTTCCACCTCCCGGCCTGGCCAGCGCGCCCAGGCGGGCCAAAGTGCCCAAGGCAACAAGCAGCACGGTCTCATGTCGCCGGTTGCTCCTTCCTCGCCTGGGTCAGGTCGGAGCTCGCGGCTGACGCAGTCGCTGAGTGGCTTGAGTCGGGAGGGTCACATCCTGGTCTGGACTGTGTGTACGACTGCACGGAGGTACTGTGTATGGCTGTTCCGACCTTCGAAGATGTCTCGTCTCGGCGCAAAGGCGCTACTTCCCCAAAAGGAAAGGAAGTGGGGAAGTAGCTGACTCGGCGTATTTACCGTAGTACGTAACGTACAACGTACAAGTAGCCAGAGCGCGCAAGTCCACGTCCAAGGTCAACGACCACATCGTCCACGTACCTTCTTGCACCGTACAGTACATACGTACTGTAGGTACTGTCGCGGAGGGGGATGAGATTGCCGCAGCATTGTACTACATACAATGCATATAGCGTCCTGGGCCACGTTGAGCCACGGTGGTCCCATGGACGTCGAACCGCCTCCTCGTATTGATGGCATCGTCCACTGTACATTTCTGTACAGCGCGATGCTGTTCAGGAACGGTTACGTTGCCACGCCAGCTGAATGGTGTGGGGATTGGTGGTCTCATCACCAGCCCAACATCTGTTTCGAGCCCTGACTGGGACGGCGGGACCAGCATCTGTGACAAGGTTGAGAGCACCTTCAGCCCAGCTGCCAGCCGTCGGCGGGAGGAGAGACGGCACGGTCGGAAGGAGATGCCGTTCTGCGTGGAATATCAGCCTCAGCCTCGGTCAGACGACCGGCTGCTCTGGGCACCACAGTACAGTACTGTACCTCGTAGCTCTGTACGTAAGTACGGAAGGTACAGTACTGCACCCGTACGACGACAGATGTAGGGCCAACGCTATCTACAGTAGGCGTACTGTACGCTTACGTACGGCTCGCGCGATAGACTGATATCGTAGGGCGAGCGTTTCACCGCAACTCTACCGGGCCGTCGAACATGAAACATCGACCCCGCGCTCAACAGCTCCGATGGAGGTGTCGTCTCCACCACGACGTTTGTTTTCATGTACGAGGCTTGCTGTGCTGCATCGTACCCACGGAGGGACTAGTTACTGGTACGTCTGTACTGTCATTTGATGCTCCCTACGAGAACATACCGGTACGTACTCGTACTCTACGTAAAGCGCATCCACTGACGAATACAGATTGTAGCGCACCTGGCCTTGGCTGGCATTCTTGGCGTCTCCTTCTGATACCGAGTCCATTACACGGCACGATCGTGTCGGCATAGAGTCGTTGCATGCGTGGGCCGGCCCTTGCCGTGAGACGACATGTCGTCAGTCAAGACGTACGAGTAGACACGTCCCTTCTCGAACAAGTGTCCTGGGACATGCGCTACGGTGGCCACGTGGGGAGAAAAGAGTTTCTGACGCGTCTTGCTACGGCAGCCTATACCTACACTGCCGAAAAAACCCCCACACCCAAAAAATTTCCGCGAAGTCACGACCACACTGAATTCTCAGAATCTGATTGCTCTACTCCTGGCTCGGTCAGTTGCTCTATATCTCCGTAACCATGTCATCAGTCAGGGCCTATGAGCACCAGCCCGAGCAAAACCAGGCGCTGCAGCAGTAGCAGCAGCAGCATGAGGGCTGGTCCAAGCCCCCACACAAGTGCCAGCATGAGCAGCAGCATGAACCCCAGCATGAGTGCCAGCACAAGTGACAGCATGAGCGCACGCAGCAGTTGTAGCAGTGTGAGTAACAGCTACAACAGTGCTAACAAGAGCAGCAGTGTGGCAGGGAGAGAGAAGAAGGCAGTCCTCTGGGCCCTAGGAGGCACTACTAGGTAGATGCGTAGATTGATCGCTGAGGATCCTAATACTCAGCGAGAGATCTGCTAAGTAGGAGCTGCTGAGCTAAGCAGCTGACTAAGCGCAGTCAGGTGACGTGGGGGGCTCGGTCGTTTCGGGCTGGCGCTTATGCTGCTACTGCTGCTGCAGCTCCTAGTCATACTCACATGAGGGCTCAGGCTGGCATTTGAGTTGGTATTTGTACTGCTGCTGCTGCTACTACTGCAGCTCCTGGTTGTGCTCGGGCGGGTGCTGGGGCTGGTGCTGCTGCTGCTGCAGCTCCTGGTCGTGCTCGGGCGAGTGCTCAGGCTGGTGTTTATAGGCCCTGACTGATGACATAGTTACGGAGATATAGAGCAACTGACTGAGCCAGGAGTAGAGCGATCAAATTTTCAGGATTTGGTGCGGTCGTGATTTCACGAAATTTTTTTGGGTGTGGGGGTTTTTTCCGCAGTGCAAAGGTATAGGCTGCCTGTTGACCTGGGGGGTGGGAGAGACCAGTCCTCGTTCGCTGCCAGAGCCGAGGTCACGTGAGAAGAGAATTTTTCTGTATATTAGACTGCTAGATCACGACACAGAGAATCAACGCGCTGGGAGCCTCTTCCGTACGACGCCGACGCCGTACGCTGACCAGTCGCCTGGCCGCTCAACAGTCATGAGCTTGGAATCGTACACCGCTTGACCTTTTGATTTGAATTGTAGCAGCCTTCGACACCGCCGTATCTTACCCTGCTGGGGAATGCTGTACGGTACCCATAACGCTTTCAACCACGAACTGGACAACTCCTGAGATGACGACAATGCTGATACATGAAAGGTTAGTCTCTGCTTAAAGACTTAAGAGGCACAGTCTCCTTTGATCTCTGACAACAAGACTCAGGTGGAAGCTTTCGCGCCAGCCTTTAGATAATACTGGCAGAACTTTCGCTCTATTCTCCGAGTCCTGCGAGGTTTACCCGAGAGGAACGTAGCTACTTTTACTCACGACTTGAGAGATATAATTTCACATGTACCCTCGACTTGGTGAGGATTGCAGGATGGTGAGGACAAGACATAAGACTTGTTGGCACAGCTACGAAGCATCGACCTGACGATGGAGGGGGGGGGGAAAGATGTCCGTTGAAGCCCTTGGGGACTCGAAGCCTATAAGAGCCTCGCTTACTAGCCCTCCTGACTAAGCTACCCTGGGCCTAGCCCGCGATCCTTAACGCATGTTCCAGTCGCCATGTTGAGCATACGAGTAAGAGATCTGATAAGATTGCTGGCCTGAAGTGGTCATGCATTGCACATCCAATAAAACATCAACGAGGCTCATCAGCTGTGGTCGGTACAGGTCTGATCAGAGCTGTAGGCTGTCAAGACCCTGTGGGCTGATACTGTCGCTGATATCGTCAAGAGCCACGGTTTAGTCACCAACATGGATTACTTTGTGAAGTGATCGCGGTGTCTACTCCTACTCAGCTCCAACAGAATTACAGTCCGAATCATGAAACTTCTCGCTACTTGTCGAAATCTCGTTCATGGTTGGTTGTACTCTCAGTCACCAGGAACATCTCTAGAACTGTTGGGTAGAGAAGACCGAGGGGCTCAACCATACAAGTGACGTGTTTTTATTGGTGTGTGGAACTAAGCGAGGGAGATTGGGCAGTTGGCGACATTGGCAACTCGCAGTTGTAGCTCTGCAGAGTTCAGCCCTAAGAGCACAAGACCAGCCCTACAGGGCTGATCGGCGATGGGTAGTTCCAGAGATCTGAGAGGATGTTGAGAAGTGATTGGGGAGTGTCGCAACCGCCGCGGCACACGATGCTAGGTCACCTTACTTGCTCACTCAGTTGGTTATTGTTAGGATTGCAACACTGCCAAGGTCCAATCTCGGGAAGGACACGGCGGGCTGCAGAATAGAGGCCGAATAGGGAACTGAACAGGGGTTGAATTCGTGTATGTAGCGAGTGCCATTTCCCTAAAGAAATTGATAACGGCTCTTCCCTGCCTCCCAGCTCCAACAGTTATGGTAGGTCAGCAGATCGTCAGAGATTGATCTGCGAAACTCCCCACAGGCGCCCTACGAACCCACCCCGGCCCAATCCCTTGTCTCTAGTACACTCTCCTGGGCCCCCAGGGATCTTCTCTTCTCCTGCTTGTCACACTGTCGTGTCGACTCTTGAGAGGTGCAGCCTGGGCCGAGCCTAACCAGCGCCCACCTCGGACTGCAGCGCTCTCACGGACTGCGTGGCAGACACCCACCAAATCCACCCCATCATCAAACATGGCATTGAGCCCGAGCCGGTGGAGGGCTGCAAACCGTCCAACAAGTACTGCGACTGTTTGTGTCCTCCCTCGAGAACTGAAGCTTGAACGTAGGTTGGAAGCCTTCAAAAGTAACAGACAGGTCGGATACGGTACGGTAATGTCCACGCACCTTTCCCACCTCCTCGGGAGAAGAGCAAGATCGTTCTGCAGGATCAAGAAAAGAAAGCGCTTCTTGGAACAAGCACGCCAAGAAGTGCGCGGTCAAGGAGACGGGGATTAGAAATGGTGGAGGAAGCCACCAGCATCGATCACAGAGGCCGAAGGAATGGGAAGGCGTGCTGTCCAGGACATGCTCGCAACATCAAAGCATCTGGATCCGCTTGCCCTACAGTTCAGGAGGATCTCGTGCCTCGATCTCGGTCTCAGATACCGTTGAGGAACAGCGGTATGCAGACGGAGTTGACAAGGCTACGGCATTGAGCCAGACGGTTGTCTTGCTCCACCGCCACGATTGCGAGACCTCGAGCTCCGATGAGATCTGAAACAACAGCAGCGGTAGCCACCAACCTTGGTAAACAATCACAACTCCGCTCCAACTTCAGAGACCATACGACACGTCAGTCCTACGGCTCGTGCACCAAGTCATATCGAGGTGGAACTTAGTCCGCATGCGGAGGGGCCGAAGAATCGCAAAGCAACTATGTGCGACCACGTCCCGCATAGCAACGTGGTCTTCATGCAACGGCTCGTGAAACCGGCGACTGAGATGTGTACTCCACCAACATATCAGGCTTGAGTTTCCATCCCGCTTGCCATGACGTATTTACATACGTACTGTAGTAGTAAGCCTATGGGATGATCTCTTGTATCAGGGATTTTTCCATTGGAGGTGGATCGGTCAAACCTCGATGCCCCTCCATTCGGGCTCTCATCAATTGGCCGGGCGTACGGTAAGTTGCAGGTGATAACCTACAGTACGATTGACCAACGGGCCTTCCCTCCAATCGAGAACCGATGTGTATTGCGGTTGTACGGTCCGTACTGTAATGCTTTCGTATGCGTACGAGTACTCGCCCGAGCTCTTTGTGATCGGACAACTGCTCCGGTATCCCCCTTTATGCCAGAGTAGCACGAGTACGTAGCGTGCTTCCGACAGCCCACGCTAATGCCACGCCACAGTACCTCCGTATTTTCGTACGTACAAAGTAGAGGGTCGGTGAGCAGAAGTGACGGAAAATCTTCGGTGCACCATACCTCCGCCTCCATTGTACGGAGTAGTACGGAGTGGCTACGCCTCGTACTACCCGCTTGAGACGCAGATCTAGTCTTGTTTGATCTTATCAAAAAGACCTGCCAAAGTATTTTGTACTGAAGATGTCCCATCATTTTTGCCCATTGACCTCGTATCACGTTACTCCAAAGAGAGGCCCCTACCCCCCCCCCTAACGTATTACCCCCCGCGCCTTCCCCACTCTGGTGGACATACCGCATCCCATGAGTTCCTCTGAAACACCCAAAACAACAAGGGGGAACAAGTAATTGCCGTACCGGTGCCATGGGGGGTAATACCCCCCCATGGCACGGGTACTCTTGAACAGTCGGAAACAGAGCCCCTGATCGAGTTCGCAGACAGCCCTCCGTTACCAACTTGATACGAGTACTGCTGACAGTCCCCACCCCTCTCAAAAAGCCACACGTAACATCATGCCAGAGGTTCTACCACGCGAGCTTAGAATTAGACATCTAGTGCAACTCCAGGAAATATCGCCGAGAAATACTGTAATATGCCTCCAAGAGTTACCGTACAGCACTTCCAGCCGGTTCCACTTCAAGATATTTATAGACGTAATCATGTACATACGTACTTCCTAACAGAGGTAGATACGTACGTATGTACCGGACTGTGCCTCGCACGTACTATACCTGCGGCCTTTGCGAGCCAGTAGGCGACTTCGAATGTGGAGAAGAGAGAATTCTAAAAGTCCCGTACGTACGTTGCGTATGTACTTACGTACATACGTACCGATCGGGAGGATCGGGAGCGTCGGCTCGGGACCGAGGCTCGGGACTGCAAGGCTCGGACCTGCATGGAAGAGAGAATCGATGGGCTGGACCAACCTCGCCCCTCGTCTGCGGGTTCAAGAGTTATCTTGGGCCTTCTTCGAGTTGCGTTATAAGCCACATTCAGCAAAAATTGCCGGGCACCAGCCAGGGCGCGCTGTTGTCCGACCGGTCATCCTAGGTCATCTCCGGATGTCGACAGCTTCGTCGAGAAGGAGTTGGACTACCTGCTCTGTTGTGCGTGAAGCACTACAGAAGACAACTCGAGAAGGCCGGACACCGCTCTTTCTTTACCCAGCACCGCCCAATACCTCTGTACGAGGAGTGCTGCGTTACCACGTTACATACTGTACGTACAGTACTCCGTACATACGTACTGTATGTACGTAGGTTTTCGCAACACATTGGCTAAACGGGGCTTGAAATGCGGCTAAAGACGGTCCTGAACGTCCTGCAGATGTGAAGTCCAACGCTGCTGATCTTCTGGAGCTTCTTGGTACCGGTAGCGTGTTTCTTACTTCCATGTGATGCTTAAAGGAGTTATGACATGTGTCAAATTCAACGGATACCCAGGTTTACGTCGGGTGGCTCAGCAAGGCGTATGTACCCGCCTAAGCGAGGGGGGCACTGAAGGTCATGGGAGTAGGAACCCGTGCGTAGAAGGGGCACTGAGGGGAAGCGCACGGATTGGCCACGGTGAGGGTCCGTATCGTGAAACTCAAGCAACAGAGTCCGTCGCGGTCATCGAATTCGGACGGGAGAGGCCGGCGATCAGCAGAAGCTGTGGCCCTACCGTGAAGTGATCAGCCTCGCAAGCGACGACTGAGACATGGAACCGGTCGATTTGTCCGCCCGAGAGTACGAGGTCGGAGCCCAGAGATTCCTGGGAGTAAAGGAGCGGTCGGTACTTGTCGGTTCTCAGTATATATTGATGTTTCCCAAGAGAGTATGCTCTTGGAAAAAGTCCTTGAGTCGTTTATGTAGCTGCAGCTGCTGTACGGTACGCCTGGAGATTTGTGAGCGCCGACCTCGTCCTACAAGCCGCCACCTTCTGCGTCCCACACGTTAAATATGGGCCCTCTTCTTTCAGGCAGCGGCGAACATGTTCGGGCGGACGAACGCCAAACTCTCCCCTCGCGATGGCCCACAGGCTCGAGAGGACATCAATACTGTCCCTTCTACGACTGGCGATCATCACGGCGTGCCTGTCTTCTGTTTGGGCGGCCCCGCGAGAACCCGGGGCTGTCTCAGGGAGTACCGCCTCCATACAAGGCGCGCCAGATGTCTCTCAAGAGCGCCGAGGCCCTGACAGCAAAAGAGCTGCCGCGATGGTTTCCATTCTGGCAATAGGGTCCGCGGCTCTCGTTGGCAACCGCCTCTTCGGAGGCGTTAGACCGAGTGGGCCGAATGGTGCATTTACTATCGCGGATCATGAGCTGCTCTACCAACGGTCAAAACCGGCCAAACGCAAGAGGTTCATCAAGGCCCTAACGCGAGAGCTGATGGATACGGAAGGAGCGCAGTTCGAAGTTGCACGTTGTATCGCTGTGGGTGCACGGTATCTCTCTTCTCCTCCTTGTCGTTGCTGACGGAAGGCATGTATCCTTCTGTTCCGTAGTCCAAAACCTACCCTGAAAGAGGATGGGCGCTCCCGGACTGGGGCGAGGAAGCCGATTTGCAGCGCAGGTTCGAATGTGAACAGGAGCTCAGCCGGCTGAGGGACGGCAAGCCCTATGAAGAAGCCAGAGCTCAGTACAGTAGCGAAAGCCTTGCGGAACGCCGGGCTACCGCTGGAGCTTATGCAAAGCTTCTCGTTGAGTTGGGAATAGAACCAGAAGTTGCGCGCTGTTACGCGGTACGTAAACGTCCACTCGCCTCTCACCTCCATCCTGACGCCAGCCCCCAAACTTCCCTTCCTCTCACTCCGGGATGTCGAGTCTCTGATGGCATTCTCCAATTTCTCCTGCAGAAACTACTCTATCCGCTAGAGCCCGATGCCGAGTTGCCGCGGGCTGGGCCAGCATCATTTCGCACATGGCTTGGCCAATGCGAGGAGTTGCATGGCGTCCCGGCACGACGCCTTTCCAACGAACCCGATCGTGAAAGACGACCTATGATGCACCTCACATCACTGAAATCAGGTCTTCGGACTCTTCAGGAATCCCCGGGAGCGGTATATCAGTCGTTCAAAAGCAATCTTATTGGAAAGAGTCAGAGCTCTAGCCGTCGTGTACCAAGCCGCGGCCTTGATCATGGTTCTGGTATCCCCCCGTTCAGAGCGCCAATTGCGATCCGTCTTCGATAAGAGGAGATCCACGAATCGGATCCTGCCACCCTCAGGGCTCCAAACTCGGGTGTTCGAAATGGGCAGGTTCTCCTGACATCGGGGGAGCCCAGCCGCTGATGAGAAATGACTGACAGCATCCACCTTGGTCCTCCCCAAACGGACAGTTGCGGGGGCGAAGAAGGGCCCGCTCCCGAGGGCCACCCAAGGGGCAGACCACGAGGTCGGAGAGCAGAAGAGTGCAGGCATACCGGAGCGGCCAGTACATGACATCAAAAAGGTCCTTTGTAGATAGACACGACATTGGTTGGACAAGCAAAAGTTGTGAGAGAATCCACGCACTGATCGCTTGCGTATCATATTCTTGCAGTCATGTTTCTTAATCTTGTACCGTATCTTGGATGCAGCCATCCAGTTGGAAAAAGTCACGGTGAGTAAGGTACCGATAAAGAAGCAACTGTAGAGTAGTCGTGATGTGTCACAGCACAGCTACAGCATCTATAGCCATGGCACACACATGTACGACGTACACAAGACACATGAATCCTTACGAGACTGGACTAGAAGGAAGAATTTAGCTCGAAAGAGTTTAATCTTTGCGGCTGTGTGATTGCTGGAGCTACAAGGCAATGGCCTGCTCTGAGCGGGGAGAAGATTATGATCATTGACGCCCTCTCGGACCCGAGGGCTACATGGCCCCCTATCCAGCTGACTAACACTACGGTACGGTACCGGTACTGACTAAGCCAGCCTCAGCCCTGTGGCCGCAACAGTGATCTACAGTCGTACGCCACTCCAGCCCTACCGTAACTTAGCGGCTAAGGTGGAGAAGAAAGTCATCATCATCATCATCATCATCATCATCATCATCATCATCATCGAGTGGTTGTGGTTCCACTGCTTATGCTTCGTCACTGTTCCCTCGGATGGTTGGCGTACAGTATACTCGTACAGTAGTAGTGTTCTGAGCATCTAGCGAGCATCGTCGAGGTACCAAGTTCCATGTACGGCAAGGTACGGTCCCTCCAGTGCTAGCACGCTCTGGCCTGATCTTCTGCGCCTGTCGGAGGATCCAATAATTCTGCAAACTATATGAACTTGCCTATGTAGAAGCTACAAGTACGGCAATGAGTCGGCCGACTTGACAAGAAGGGAGTGGTCAACAGAGCAAGGAAGCAGAAGCTAGAAGCCTCTTTGTAGATAGCTGGAAGCTGCCTACTAGCCAGCCATCCCCCATGTTCTACAGTCCCGTGGGAGGATAGTGCTGGCTAGGCACTGCACAGGGAGGGTTTTCACCTTAGCTGGCCTAAGTTTTTAGGGTGTTGCGACCGCAGGGCTGAGCCCGGCTTAGTCAGTAGTGTTAGTCAGCTGGATAGGGGGCCATATAGCCCTCGGGTCCGAGAGGGCATCAATGATCATCATCTTTTCCCCGCTCAGAGCAGGCCATTGCCTTGTAGCTCCAGCATAGGGGTTTCCTTGATCGATTCTTGAGGCACAGCAGAAGGAGACGATGATGTTTGTTGCTGTTGTTGTTGTTGTTGTTGTTGTTGTTGTTGAAGAGAACTAGCTAGGGTTTCGGCGACCGTCCCAAATACATGGGGCAAGAGCAAACATGACAGTGCTTGGGGCTTCGGG
This sequence comes from Lichina pygmaea, assembly GCA_963422465.1. Lineage (NCBI taxonomy): Eukaryota > Fungi > Ascomycota > Lichinomycetes > Lichinales > Lichinaceae > Lichina > Lichina pygmaea. Next base: position 4,872,957 of record OY730169.1, read on the forward strand.
CTCCACACCCACAACGTCCAACATCCAACATCCAACATTCTTTACCCCAGTATAGCCTAGATCTTTAGTACTAGAATGGAGTAGGAATACCAACACCAGTACCAACAGTAGCCGGGTCTCTCGCTCGTACGTATGTACGTAACGTAGTTCCTCTCCAGTTCAATCAGCTTGTTCATGCATGAAAGCGATAAGTTTCAAACAAGGGTCCGCCTAGGTCTGACCCTGTTAGAGAGATTACGAGTAGACCCTACCAGTGCAGAGGTTTCATACCAATAGGAGTCAGAGCGGACAATTGCTCCGGTACCCCCCATTATGCACGATTCTATCTTCCATGCCCCCATCTTTCTCTATGCCCCCCTCGCTTAGAGGGGTACCTCTCAATTTGTGGTAGTCACACGTCAGATTAAGCACTCCCAAACTTTTGCGGCATCGGCCCCCAACCGCCCAACTCCATACTGCCGATGAAGTCTCCACACCCCCAAAAATGCGAAATATGACATCAAAAATGAGATACGACTTGTAGGACGTTTGATTGATTGATTGATTGAATTCCTACACCATTCTAGCGCTAGTGTATCCAGGCTACGCTGGGTCAACTATAGAATTAGGCTAGGAAAACTCAACTGAGTAAAAAACCTCTCCCTGCAGCGCCTCAGGCAGCGCTATCCTCTCGAGTAATCTGTAGAACGTGGGGGGGTGGCTGGTTAGTAACCAGTATCCAGCTGCTCCTGAGCCCAGGAGAACTGGGAGAGAACTCCGTGGCGTAGGATCCACGAGGTGAGGGCGGCGGCGGGCCGCGGGCGCGAGATCATCACCTGGTAGTCAGTAGTGGCAGTCGCAGTGTAGAGACTGCGGCGCACTCGCTGCAGGCGTGGGCACTCTAGAACAACATGCTTGGCAGTCTCCCACTGCGCTCCGCAGCAACAAGCCGGTGTCGGGAAGCCGGGGACTCGTCGCCTGCAGAGGAAGGCTGCCAGACCAATCTTACCTGTGCGCACCTGCGTCAGGATGCTGCTTTGGGCCTTGGATAGGCCGGCGCGAAGCCGGAGGGACGCCCGATACGGCATCTTGTCCGGCTTCCAGTTGTCTCCCCCTCCAGGGTCGGGGTCCAGCAGCTGGACTTGAGGTGGGGGTCCACCGTGGAGCTCGTGCCATCGCTCCCAGCACCATTGCTCCGCTAGCAAGCGGGCCTGCCAGACTGTTCGTGGGGGAGTGCCTCGGGGTGGGGTAGCTGTGGGGTGGCTGTCGGCCCACGGGGGCAGGCCCAGAGACCCCTCGGTGGATTCTAGTGGCCGCTGAGGCCAGAGGATGGACTCTGCCCAGCGGTGTCGCGCCTGGTACTTGTAGGACGTATAGCTAAGCATTAGATGCGACCAGGAAAAAAATCTGACCGAGCAATGAGTACTGTGTAAATTTTCCAAGACTTATGAAGCGCATACCTTGCTTGACTTGGACAGATACCCTACTTTATACGGGGTGGCTTCGCAAAGTGTATGTACCGACTTATGCGAGGGGGTACGGAAGAACGGGCAATCCCTGGGGCATACCCCACTTATGCAATAAGTTCCCCAAATATACCCCCCTTCCCAGGACATCCCCCCCGACCGCCACACCCGTACGCGCCAATTGCGCCATCATGGGAAGGTTTGAGCTGTGTACCTCAAATTTGCCTTGCCATCACACTGCATCCTAAGTATCTATTGAGATTCAAGTAGTACGTACTGATGTATCCTTGTACCTAACACGGGAGAGTTGGGAAGTACGTATCTTTCATTATGTAATGCCTCAATGTACCACCCCTTGTACCCTTATACCCTTGTGCCCTTGTACCCTTGTACCCTTTTACAGCAGTGGGGGGTAGCTAACGTGAGTACTTATTCTACAGTGTAAAGATAGGGCAAACTTCAGGTACACAGCTTGGAGTGGCGCAGGTGGCGCAAGAGTCACGTACGGGTGTGGCGGTCAGGGGGGCATGTCCTAGGAATGGGGGTATTTTTGGGGAACTTTATTGCATAAGTGGGGTATGCCCCAGGGATTGCCCGACGGAAGAAATATGGGGGGGCATGGAAAATAGAACGGACAATTACTCTGGTACCCCCCACTATGCACGTACTGTATATTACTTCGATGCCCCCCTCCTACTTCCATGCCCCCCTCTAGTTTGGTGAAACTCCCTGGGCGAACTAAGTACTACTAAACTTTTGGGACATCAGCATACCGACCGCCCATCTCCACGCTGCTGACAAAGTCCCCACGCCAGTGAAAATACCATAATAGACATCAAAGATAAGATCTGACTTGATAAGCATAGAGTTAGGCATTGGATGCGACTAGGAGAAAAATACGACCGAAGAATGTGTGTTGTGTGATACCTTCAAGACTTATGAAGCTTGTGTCTTGCTGACTTGAAGAAATACCTATCTTTATATGGTGTGGCTCGGCAAAGTACATGTACCGATTTATGCGGGGGGCATGGAAGTAAGAGGGGGCACCGAAGTAATCTACGTGCATAGTGGGGGGGTACCAGAGTAATTGTCCGAAAATAGAATCGTGCATAATGGGGGGTACCGGAGCAATTGTCCGGACTTATTATTGACAAGCTGCCCCAGTTCTTAAAGATATAACCCATACCGGAGGAGGGTGCTCGCTTGCGGCACGGGTACGTAACGTAGAACAAAATATCCAAGCATGAGAACGACTTACAAGTTCTGATGCTAGCGGTAAATCAGGCACGTGATTATGTTCAGGAGGCTTCATACAGTGCGATCAAGTCACATGAGCCACACCTTGGCCACTACGGGGTCTCTTCATAGGGTACGAATGTTCGGTACAGTAATGTATCTTACGTCCGAAGTCGGTATGACGAGATGCATGTCTCACTGCTTCCATGCAAGATGGAGCACCTGAGGCAAAAGCAATCCAGTCTTACCGCCCCTCACAAATTGAAACCGTTTCTGGCACTGGTCCGTCATCCCCAATTTGGGCCGGAACTTGGCCGTCGAAGGAAGGCCCGAGACGACATCTCTTACCTCTTTTGCTCAGTCTTTTGGTGTGGTCGTCGCAACTCTTGTCCGACCTGTGGATCATCTGCCAAATATTCCTTGGAGCCTTGCGTCATTCAAGTCTGAACTATCACTAGAACATGCTTCTACTGGTGTTCGACATCTACCTGCGTTTCCGTATGACGCAGTTATAAGACTCACAATCTTATATATGTCGATCCAACCTCGTGGATTGTACCCTTGAGCCTTTGTCGAAAGCGCGGCAGCCCCTTCGAGGTTGTTTTCGCAGGCAATAGGATCATGATTGAGGAAGAGAGTGGCGTCGCCTGTCTCCGTTGGTCTGACCCACTGTCAGGTGAGACAGGGGTCTGGGCGTGCTTGGCTGACCAACCGGACAAACTGCAGTGCTGCTGCGTCTCTATTCTGACCGATACTGTATGATGTGCTTTCACCTACCTCGTACTCACCAGTACGGATCGTAGATGTTTCACGAGTCCATGAGCAATTGCTTTTGTGGATTGAGCTCGCAAGGTCCAATCCAAGTACACAGTACGGAAGTACTTATGCAGTACCGGTACGTAAGTTCATTCGCAAAGTATTGCCGGCTCAATACTTTTGGTGATCTCATGAATTTTCGGGTAAACCATGGTAGAAAGCTGATCCTCGACTGACCGACTCGACCGACTCGACCAACTTGATCAACTCACCCACAAAATGCCGAAGACAAAGAGCTACACTGTTGCAGACTGAGTCCAGGCTCTTACTCTGGCTGAAGAAGGTAAGTCTCATACTGAAATCAGCAGTATTACTGGAATATCCTTGTCGCAGATCACACAACTCTGCAGAAAGGCCAGAGAGCGAGGATTCAACCCATCAGTCTCCAAGCAGATCACAGCAGAACATGTGCAGGATGCACCAAAGACTGGCCGGCCTGAAGTGATAGACAAGGAGAAGGAGAAGCAGATGCTGGAGCTTGTACAAGCAACCCATGAATCCTGAGAGATGTCAGCAGTAGAAATTGCAAGGGAGATTGTGATCTCCGACAAAAGCCTGCAGGATAGACACCCCAATGGCACTTCACAGCCAAAAGAGGTAAGGTTGTACAACAAGGCAAAGGGGGAATTGATTAGTATCGATATGGCAAGATCATCCTACACCAGAAGCTCCTACCCTTCACTCAGGAATACTAGAAGGATTAACCCAAGTCAATTGTGCAAGAGGACAGAGTACTTAACACCTCATGTTTCCCTGCATAACCTTGCTTTTTTTGGAGAGTACAGCCTTGAGTACTTGGACTGGCCAGGCAACTCACCAGATCTGAACACCATTAAGCCATGCTGGCCATGGATAAAGTGGGTGACAACAAAGAGTGAGTGGTCCTCTGAAATGTTGAGGCCCAGCAGAAGAAGTATGGCTCAAGTGCTGGGGTAAGCTTCCACAAAGTGAGATCTAGTGTTAGATTAAGCAGATCCCTCACGCCATCCAGAAGATCATCAAGCTGGAGGGAGAGAACAAGTATCTGGAGACTTCAAGGTATCAGCAAGCAGTGCGATCTCCTGGCAGACCTCGAGTGTCGCTGCCGTCAGGACTCCAAATAGCTGGATGGTGTCAAAAGTAATAAGACACGCAAAATTACCGACCCAGCAATACATTGCGAACGAACTTACGTACGTACAGGATGCACTGTACGTAAGTGTGTGCTTGAACACTCGACCCGAACGTAGCGAACATCTACCCGGCCAGGAGATCCAACCGGGTAAAGTCGCAGAGCCCGCTAGGTCGTGGGCTAACATGGATTTCCTTGCTAAATCATCTGCAGGCGATCATGGACTACTGTAGCTGGGCGACTACCCACCACCGGCCAGAGGCCCGCCGGAGTGGGACAAGACTGTCGGCTCGTCAGAGAAACGAGTTCACGATCGAGCCGTCTCGGTACGAGGCGCACCTCGACCGTACTGTTCGGTAGAGTCAACACGCCCTTCCCTATCCCGTTGTTGCAATGCTGCTCAGGCCACATTCTGGCGTACCTATCTTGGTGGCCGGAGGTAAAATCGAGCGGCTATAAGCGTTCTGATCGCGCGCGGGACCCCCGGCTCTCGCCTCTACGACGTGTCGCGACGAGGTCCAAGTGGACAGGGACTTCGTTAACGAGGCGCAACAGGGCCACTTCGCGATGAAGCTCGAGAGTGTCATAAGCCTCGAGGACTTGCAGTACCAGATTAATCACTTCAACGATGACAAGAGGCGACAAGTGCTGGCGTCGACGATCCCGGTGTCGGTCCTGCCGCTTATCGCTGTCATCCTACGTTTCTGGTCGAGGAAGCTGAAGAGGACGCCCTGGAAGCAGGATGATTACTGCATCGTGGTTGCCTTGGTATGTCGCCAGCGCATTCGGTCTCCTCCGGTGGCGGCGCTCGGTCAGTGGCTGATTGATGCCAGATCCTCTCCTTCGGGATGATGGTCCAAGTGACCGTCGGTATGTTGAAGGCTTTCGTCGGCGGATCGATCATACCCTGGCCGATCGCTGACGGATGCCGGGCACAGCCACGAGATACGGTCTCGGCCAACAAGCGCTCAAGGCGGGCCTTGATGATGTCACTGTGTTCTTCAAGGTGCGTCTTTGACATCGGGTTCTGAGATGGGCGACGATGCACGCCCGCTTGAGGACCTTCAACCTTCTAAATGAAACACGCTCCCAGATTGTTTACGCCTATCAGTTGACCTATGGGTTCGCCATCACCTTGGTGAAGGCTTGCATCTTGATGTTCTATCACCGCACGTTCCTGTCTTACGGTTTCCGACGCGCTGTGTGGGGCATGGCCGCTTTCATCCTGCTCTACTTCGTCCCTTTCACCACGGCGGCCATATTTCAATGTCGACCGCTCCGGCTGGCGTGGAACAAGACGCTGGACGGTGTCTGCATCGATTACGTTGCATATTTCAAGGCTGCCAGCATCGTCAACCTGGTGACGGATGTCCTATTACTCGTCATGCCTCTGCCGGTCGTCTGGCGTCTCAACATCACTCCAAGGCAGAAGATCGCGGTCACGGGAATCTTTACCTTGGGCGGCTTGTTTGTCTCCCCCCTGAAATTTGCACTTTGCCTTCGCCCTCGGGCTCAAGCTGACCGTGCCACAGTGTCTGCGTGGTCGCTGGCCTCCGAATACCGCACGTCCTGAAGATATCATTTGGAGGCAATCCGACGAGTGAGCTCAACAACATCTCAAGCCATCGGGTACAGATAGTGCTGACACCTGATGCCCGTAAAAGTGAACAGCGTCGAAGGGTTCATATGGACCAACGTCGAGGTGGCCATGTCGATCGTCTGCGCATGCCTCCCAGTGATGCGCCCGTTCTTTCGAGCCTTGGTCAAGGATGGACTTCTGAGCGGCAAATCATCCCAGGAGGTCTCGGACCAGTCGGCCTGGCCTGCACCATCTCGCAATCAATCGGCTGAAACGAGCGGTAACCCGTCAGAGACCAGGCTTCACGAACCTGTCTCTTATCTTGAAGACTACCCACCACCGGCACCGCAGGAATCGGCTACGTATCTGCTGCATGGCTTGAAGCGGGCAGACGCGGAACAGGGTCTGCGATAAAGACCGGAGGTCAGCCAGGGCCGTCACGAAGAATAACAGATCAGATGCTACGGGACGACAAGGGCGTATTCGAAGGTCTACGCTGGTCGAACGAACCCGAATCCCTTTCTCGAGGCCTCGATTTACACTCAGCCTCGGGGATGTTCTAGTCTCGAGGCTAGCAACGGTGGCACGAGCAACCGTATTCGGCGAGGCTCAGTTACGGCTCTCAACAATACCATGACACCAAAGGGAGGAAGGGCGAGGGAGAGTACCTCCACAAGGAGTAATCTCCATCCACGTACCTGGAGGGCACTTGCCCAGCCGGTTCTGGGGTCAGGAGGGGGGGTTCCCTTTGCAGGTCTTCAGTGCTTGTGGTGCGAAGGTCCTCACGCGTACGGTCTCAGACCGCCAGAATGTGGCAGAAGAACGAAGGGGTTTCTTCAAGCGAGGATGTCCACGAACCTCCTTGGCTCCGTTGCGTGGAGAGGCTCGAGAAGGAAAAGGGAATCTGTTGAGCAAAGACACGAACAGGTTTAATAAGGTTGTGTGCTGGCTCGAAGCCACGCACTGCAACAGTTCCCTTGTTACAATATCAAAATAGTCACCCCGCTTATCTGACAGCGATGATAATACCAGCTGAGGATATCAGCCTGATTCAATGAAGCAAGTTCTAGTTGCGTGGATGCCAAGAACACCACACCAGGGCCCCCTTCCTACATACCCACAGTCATCGATTTTCGTCAAAGCAGCGACGCAGACCGTGTCTCGAAAAGACACGAGAAAACAACACCGCAAACAATACCGTTGCTAAACAGACGCACCAGGTACTACAGGAAGTAACCCATCGAGAGAAGTTTCTTGCCTCCATCTTTCTTGGATCGGCCGCCACAACAGGTGATTAGCCGCCATTCTGAATGGCTGGATCGTGGACTAAGATGTCTGACACCGGGGCACGAGGGCCTTGACTGGTCACAGGCTTTCCGTCTGCTTGGACTCGATGTCCTTGGTCGTTGGTTTTGTCTTATTGTCGTCGTCGTCGTCGTCGTCGTCGTCGAAGACTCGAACTACACCGTACCACACGTACGTCACGATACGGTATACCAGTAGCGCGGAGCTGGTCCCACGTCAAGAAATGAATGATATTTGTCTATCCTTGCTCCGTCATCTTGAAATGCGTGTAGTTGGATGAAAGGGAAACATATCAACAGAGTGGAAGGGCAGAGGTTGTAGGGAGTGTCAAGAGAGGCAGGGAAGATACTGCACGTGTCAAAGGTCGGTTTCGCCCTTGATCGGGCCCAGCTCAGTCCAGTTCAGCCCAGAGTGTCTGGTATCCGTGACTGTCCTCCCCCACTTCGTCACCTTGTGGCTAGTGATAGCACAAAGCTCGTTGGAGACGCAAAGAATCCGAGACATCGTGGTCGACGTGAGCGATGGCTACTCTCCCCGAGAACACGACTGCGCCAGCTCAGCTGAGCTAGGTCTTGGTTCCTCCATCCGTCCTCATCACACCCCGTCCCAGTTCGAAGTTCCGAGAGATATCAGTCCTTCCTCGGTAAAGTTGCACAACGCTCACTTGGAGAATCCGCGTGGTGGCGGGTTCTGGATATCCCTGTAGTCGACCGGGGCTCAAGGTACCGGTATACACGTACGTCTCGACGTCGAAAGGGGACGGCTAGAGAAACGGCCAGCCACAACGGCTGGGCCGGAGCTTGTTCCACAGCCGGAGATTGACAAATGTCCCTGTAGGTGAATAGGGAGTGAGTTCAGCGCGGTTAGAATCAAGAACACCTTTGAGTTTTTTTTCACAAGAGCAACCTACTTCATTTCTCCACTCGGTGGAGAGTCTGCCATCGTTCTTCACCGAGCTTGTAATGTAGCGTCGCAAGCGCCACCCGGCGCCGGACAAACAGTCGTACGTATTGACGGAGGAGATTGACAAGTGTCGAGTCGATGAAGCGTAGCGCCACGCTCGAAACAGTAGCTCTAACCGTTCACGTCGCTCCCCCCGGGGCGATATAAAACTGTTGCCAGCAAAAAAGGATCAGCGGCAAGAAGACAGAAGAAAAGACAATGAGGGGAAAACCCTACCATTCGCCCGATGCCATCCGCTACTGTCTTTTCGGTCGACCTGGCGGCCGAAGAACCCCCCCCAGGTGGGGTCTTCTTGGAGTCAACCCGACTCCGAGAACGAGACGACCTCGTCCTCGTTGCCACCCTCTTCACATCCTTCCTTTTCCCTTTCGAGTCTCAGATTCGATTCAACTCACGCATTTGAGATTCCTACGAGCTTTTAAACCTCCCGAGGCCGATTTCAGTACAGTGCGTCACCAAAGGAATCTTGTGGTTGCTCGATAGGGGAGGCTTCACAGGACAGTAGGAGTAGTGGCAAATTACACACTGTAACGACCTTTGTGCTCGAAGGGATCCCCGCGGCATCCACCGTGGCGCTGTTGCGCAACATCAAGTGATGCTGCATGATCAGCGCGATCGTCGTCGTCACTGCGCCAACGTATACGCCTGCATCGTTCGATCCACATCGCATGCCCTTTAGCGCCAGAAGATGATTAAGCGCCGAATTTCGAATAAGATAGCAAAGACCACACCAAGCCCGCTGGATATTAGTCCCCGTACCGTACCCATGCCAGTTATCTGAAATCGCTACCTCCCAGGCCGCCCCCACCAAGGCCCCCTCCAGGCTCTGCGCCAGGATCAGATCCGGTCCCTTCGCTAGCCATGCCGAGCCGGGCACAGAGGCCCAGGAGGACCGCCGTCTCGGTGTAGGCATAGTAATTCAAAGCGTCCAGTAGAATCTTGAGATGACGAGTAAAGTTCTCTTCGTATTTGGACAGGTTGTCGGACAACTTGGCGAGCCGGTTCGGGTCGTACGCCGGCCAACCTTTCTCGGACGATACAGCCACCGCTTTCCTCGCTCTTGGCATGCTTGGACGAGCGGCGGTATCCTTAGGGGGAGCATCATCTTCCGATGGATCATCAGCATGCCTGCAGAGGTCCGGATCGGCCGTGACAATCGTCTTCGAGAGATTTGCGGTGTAGGTCGCGAACATGGTGCAGGTCGTCATGATCTTGGACTGAACCTATTCAGGACCAAGAGGATGCATCAGAACACGTTGTAGGCCTTGCCACATTGTGGTATACCAGGCTGTTTTGCACTTACACGCAGTAATCTGGAGTTGGTGAGCATGCACTCTTTGAGACAAGTGTCCAGGAAATCGACATGATCCTGCATCAGCTCATCAACTGTTCGCCCCCCCGCGTGTTTGTTGATCGGGTCCCCAAGTCTCGGCCCTTCCCTTGGATGACCTCTGCCACCGTCGATCCGCGCCATCAGACCTTGCCAGTTGGGTTCAATGACCTCGCTTGTGCAAAAGTACAGCAGCTGCTGGACGAAGACGATCATGCGGGCTCGCAAGGTCCAAGCACGCCTCTTCCATACCTCCAACCCTTTGTCGGAGCTTCTGTGCCGCCAACTCATGACCTTGTGATGATCGTTCCAGCTGGTCAAGAGAAGGCCTTCAAGATGCCGCAGGGAAAGAAGATAGCGGAAGAGAAGCTGATACCGAAGGACCGTCTTCCGACTGATCACAAGAGAGATGGGGAATGGAACGCTGTAGTCAAGCTCCAGTGCGCTATAACCGGTCATGTTCTTATCGTCTTCGGCGGTCGACGAGGTTTGTGCAGTCAAGGTGGCGTGTGAGGCCGCATAGCTGTTCGGCCCACCTTCGTTGTCGATGCCAGAGACGGTGACGACACGCATAAGCCATTTGGTGAGCGTGATCTCATTCATCTGCAGCTTGATGTCCTCTTTGAACGGATCCTGCGCGGCAACGCTGCCCGGTTGGCGTAGGACCAGGTCCAGCAGAGACTGCAGCTTGCTCACGTTCACCGACTTGACATGCTTTTTCAACTCCGATGTTCCAAGCTCGAGGAAATATGAGAAGAAGTCTGACTGATCGAGGAAGAAATAGTGTTTCATTGACCGAAGTCGAGCAGGGAGAGCATGCGTGGTCAGGAGCAGGGTCATCAACGAGGAATTGGCGTATGAGTAAGCTTCATTGACGTTGTCGAGGAATCTAAGACCATCAGCTTTGTCCTACCGTGGCCTCAATCTACTACGCACCGCAAGTCATCGAAGGTTTCTGGAACGTCTTGCACTTCTTTGTTGATGTCGACGCCTCCGCACTCGCGCACCACGTTGAGGTATTTGCCTGCCAGAAGAACCTTCTCTTTAACACTGTCGAGCTGGGGTGGCACGTTGTCGGTCCGTATTGTGTATCTCTTTTCCCAGTACTCGTCGGTGTAGTCTTGCTCCAGTCGATCTTTCCTGATGCTCTGTTGCTCACGTATCAGAAATTCCGAGTGCAAATCTTTGATGTCCCCATGATGTAGCCACTCGTTGAGCATGACCATGTACGGCCTACTAGCTTCCCGCAAAAGACCTGTTAGCAACGTACGAGCTGCCGGGTCCCCCGACATGATAGCCAGACGGCGGGTCAGCAACCCGATCACACCTCCGCCTTTGACAACCTTCTTAGTAGGCGCGTTCCCGGATTCTACATCGCGACCGTCTCGCAATGTTTCAAGAAGCTCTTCCACATCCTCGAAATTATCAATACAGTCTTCGATGTTCGCTTCAAGCATGCTGTTCGTGCGTAGAATCTCTTGGCTCAACGTGAACAGCTGGAAAAAGTCGTGGCTGGTAGGTAGAATCCGAAGATGGAGAAGATGCAACGTAAACCCCGGGTCGGTCAGAAGCTGGTTTTCCAACTCGACTACTAGCTCCAGATACTCGTCGACATATCTTCGCATTCCGGCGCAGAGCGCGTGATTGACGGCTCCAAAATCGTCCTGGCTGTGTATCTCGACGAAGGCGTTAACCGCAGCATAGTGCGTGGCCATCTTCAGCATGGTCGTGGTCAGGTCTCTTAAACTTGGATCCAGCCCGGGAAAGATGTGGAAGTCCGGTCCGGCCAGTCGGTCCTGCTCCTGAAGCCGATCATAACTGTCTGCGTAACGGAGATATTGCCCTTCCAAGCCCATAAATACAAATGGTAAATCTGCAAGAATAGCTGCCTCCTGGTTCTCAGGAGACAATTGATTGAGCGCTCGCGGGCGCAGATAGGAAGGCGCATGGTTGGCTGATGGTGAAGGGGCCACTCTAGAGGCCAAAGGAGAGCTGGTAGGGGGAATGAGGGAAACACATGGTTCCCAAACAGCTACTTCCACGAATGATAATGAGCTTCAGAGACCAATTTGACCAGAGGGCAGTGGGAAATGCCAACCTTCGCTTTCGCTGGAGCGCATAGGTGAGCTTCTAACAAGCATCAAGTCCTGAAGATTTGTCCCTGGAGTATCCCTGCTCCTTCTCTTTACTGTACTGACATAGTCAGGATCCTTCACGGGGCTCTTTGTCCGAATTGTCACCCTGTCGATGATGGAGATACGCTCTCGCTCTGATCTCCTTTCGGTTCGATCACCTGCTTCACCAGATCGTTCCAATTCAGGGCCGGACTTCCGAGTTCGATGGTTGTACATGGAAGATCGTGGGGATGACGCGGCGGGCCCTTCGCGTGCCCCACCTTGCGGCGTCGCCCCGCGGGGTGCTGAGTTGAGGGGCTCTTTGAGCGTGGGCTCCACTCTGAAGCTAGACATTGCAGCTCTCGGACGACTGTGGGCTTCAAATCCAGCCGGCAGAAGCGAATCCTGGCGTTTTGGAGTGTCGCGACGGACAGGCCTAGGAATGTAAGAAGTCATGACTGAGCCGATCGTTAACACTTTTGGCTACCCAGCTTGACTTTGCGCAGTACGTATGTATCTCGAAACTTCATTCGGGATTCCGGAGATATGACTTTTGAAATCTGGAAACAGCGGAAACGCCAGGATTCTTCCACCATGTAAGCAAACGTCGCTTGTTTGATCCCTGACGCATCTAGAGAGTCCCGGCACGCCCGGGCTCCAACATGAACATGACTCTTCTCATCTTCGAGCATCTGGTGTCTTTAGTTGTCTTTATTCTGTTCGTCTTTTGATCGAAATGCCCTTCAGCTTTCAACAAGGTGTTGTTGAAGTCAAGAGACCTTCTGTTTCTAGAAGCGCCCAAGTGTTTCTGTGTATGTTTTCTACCATGTGAATGATGGTATCAACATGCCCCGCCGTCCCGAATTGAAGGCTTCAAGGAGAGTATATAACCAGCGACCTGCTCCGTGGATCTCCATTTCTCTCATTGGGCTTCACGTCAACCGCAGAAATGTCCGCGACCACGAACTTCGAAGAGCAAATGGAGCTTTTGTCTCTTAGCCGCTCAGGACGCCAAACGTCCAGTGGCATAGGGGAGTTGCAGATGACTCCCCTATTCTCGGCTTCGGTGTTGGACCATACGATCGAGGAATCCATCCATCAATCCACTCGGTCGGGTTCTGATGGCCAAGTGTTCCCCCAGTACGGACTACTATGTGGCGTTTTGACTCGCTGCGGCAGCGACGGTCAGGTGGACGACACGAAGACAGACGGCACCGCCGGGTATACGGACCCGCGGGTGTATCTAAACACCAACACTCCGTGGTCGAGCTTCATCTGCGGCTCGCAGGGGAGCGGCAAAAGCCATACCTTGTCCTGCATGCTGGAGAATTGCATGCTTCCCTTGACGAAGCTGGGAAGGCTGCCCAATCCCCTGTCAGGTCTGGTATTTCATTACGACAAGTTTGGTTCTTATAACTCCAGTCAGATGTGCGAAGTGGCACACCTATGTTCTGCAGGAATCCCTGTGAATGTACTTGTTTCGCCCACGAATGTCTGGGCGATGAAAGAGGTCTACGAACACATCCCTGGCGTGACCAAGAAACACCAGCCTACCGTACATCGATTACTACTACAGGAAAAGCATCTCAGCATCGACAAGATGATGCGTCTCATGGCCGTATCCGAGAGCGACGGCCCTATGCCGCTCTACATGGAGGTATGATGAAGTTTCCGGCAAGTTAAAGCGTAATTTAACAACGATCAGGTGGTACGGAAGGTGCTACGCGAAATGGCCACGGAGTCTGCAGGCCGCCGTGGTCTGGATTACCAGAAATTCAGGAACAAGCTCAAAGACAAGGGATTCACGGACAAACAGCTCGAGCCTCTGAGTTTGAGGCTGGAGCTGTTGGAATCCTTCATGTTGATGGGCGCGGCGAAAATGGAGGCGAAAGATCGGAAACACGACCCCTGGCAGTTCAAGCCGGGATCGCTGACCATCGTCGACCTAAGCTGTCCCTTTGTCGATGAGAGCATGGCTTGCGTGTTGTTTGATATCTGCCTGAGTCTGTTTCTGGAACAGAAGGGCTCAACTGCCTTGGTAGTTGCCCTAGACGAGGCGCATAAGGTAAGCTTCAGTCAAGATCTCTTCCTACGACGAAGCATACCGAGCACCGCTAATGGCGCGTTTACCCAATAGTTCATGACAGATACCGTATCTGCAAAGAACTTCACCGACAGTTTGCTATCGATCATACGTCTGCAAAGACACTTGGGCACTCGAGTCATCATTTCCACCCAGGAACCGACAATATCGCCGCGACTTCTCGAATTGAGTTCGATGACGTTCGTGCATCGGTTTACCTCACCGCAATGGCTTGAGACGCTGCGGTGTCATTTGGCAGGAGCGTCTATGGAAGCGGGTGAGGGTTCAGCAGAGAAGAATCGAAACGTCCGAAGAATCTTTGAGGAAATTGTCACCTTAAACGTTGGCGAAGCGCTCGTGTTTTCACCCAGCGCCATCCTGAGCTGCGACGCCTCGAACGCGACGAAGTTGGGGATGTCATACCTCAAGGTCCGGGTGCGGAAGAGATTGACGGCGGATGGAGGCAGAAGTGTCTTGGCCAACTGACATTTTCATTCTAGACCTCATTTGGGCATCAGTCTTTGGTGGTCAACAGAGCTTGTATCAAGTGTCTTTGAAGAAAGGTTCTCTCGAAGACGTGCAACAGAGAATTTCACTTTGCAGGGGAGTCGATAAGGGGTTAATTCCATCTATTGAGCACGTCCCTCAGCCTTCTTCAACTGTTCTTCCGTAACCCTCTGGATCTTTTCATGATGGATCCGAACCTTCCAACTGTAGGGGGAGAGACAAGAAAGAGAATCCCCTATGACTATCCGGCGTAAACAAGGTTAACAAGTTTTTTGAACCGAGAACACGGACTGGTAAGTTTACAGTAGGTGTTGGTGTCGCATGCTCAGCTGAGTATAACACAGGCCTGAAAAATCGCAAAAAAGAGAAATATTGAGTAGACGATGCGGGATTCGAACCCGCGCCCCCCTTTCCAGACCCCGGACAAGCCGGCTGTCTGAGTGCCCAGGTATCCACTGCCATATTCGCATGGGACACTAACTTGGTCCACACCCATGAATATTCAGACTGGCTACCGAGACCCCCACAAGTGCCCTTAACCCCTAGGCCAATCGTCCTGAAATACAAATCGACAGGAAAGAATATATAAAGGCTCAAAGCCCCCTCCATCGCACAATGTCACATGCTAAATTGTGATACGTACTGCAACTTGATTACGGCCATCGCCACCTGAGACTAGATGGTACTTTGAATTGCCAGCTGCAAGCGATTATCTGCAGCTTTTGGTCGCCTACCATGCCCGTGCGATACTACTCGTTGTATCATCCCGTATATGGTTGGCTGCAGTGACCGCTTCCTAGCGTTTCGCCAATGATTTGCCGCGTTTTCGTCTGCACCGCCTAAACAGCTTCCTAGAGCTCGCCGGCCTCCCGAACAGGCATATCCTGCCGACACCAACGTATCGCAGCCACTTACGATCTCGTTTCATTCAGATCCGCAAATCATACTTGCAGAAAGATGTTTATCTCACGCTCAGAATATGGTACGTTTGCTTTGCTATAGCTCCGCGCTCCCAGCTCTATTTCCAATGAAGATCGTGACCTGGGCGATGATGAGAAGCTCTGGCTGACCTTCGGTATGTTGAACAGATCGCGGGATCAAGTATGTTCTGAAACTTGTGTCTATATCCTCCAAGACGGCTTGAGCCCATGCTCGGTGTATGCTTGGCTGACCATTGGCGCCGCAGCACCTTCTCGCCCGAAGGCCGGCTCTTCCAAGTCGAATACTCGCTCGAGGCTATCAAGCTTGGGTCAACAGCTATAGGCGTAAGCAAGGCCTGGATACCTTTCACCTTTCCAAGGTCGTCTGAACGGCACCCCCGTGTCCAACTGTCTCTGTTGCCCCAGCCCGTGCTGACAAGACATACGGCCCTGCTGCTAGGTCGCAACCAACGACGGTGTGACCCTTGGCGTCGAAAAGCGCGTGACATCCTCATTGCTGGAAACGTCGTCGGTAGAGAAAATCATTGAGATCGATCGACATATTGGCTGCGCCACCTCCGGTCTTCAGGCGGACGCGCGGTCGATGATCGAGCACGCACGGGTCGAGTCCCAGAACCACCAGTTTCATTTTAACGAACCTTTACGGGTCGAGAGCTGCACGCAGGCAATATGCGACTTGGCATTACGATTCGGGGAGGGTGCCGAGGGCGAGGAGAGCATCATGTCCAGACCTTTTGGCGTCGCACTCTTGATTGCAGGGTTTGACGAGGACGGGCCGCAGTTGTATGTACCTACGGCAGTATTCCATTCTTCGCAGTCGTCGTGTATCTTTCTGGACGACCCGCAGTAACACGAGCTACGCTGACCCGAGATATGATCTACGTCTTGTTTGATGTGCTTGGCTGACTGTGTGGACGCTCATGCACGATTATAGATACCACGCTGAACCCTCGGGGACCTTCTACCGCTACGACGCCAAGGCCATCGGTTCAGGGTCCGAGGGCGCTCAAGCAGAACTACAGAACGAGTATCACAAGGTGGGTAGAAGGATCAAACCCCTTCCAAAGCCTTGCTACCCTCTGAAGTGCCGTACCGGCGGAACCACCTCTGGCCTCTCCCTCGCACCCCCATCCACACCCTCACCCCCACACTAGACGACAGTGGACCAAGCTAATCTCTACACTCCCACGTGGAATATTAAACAATCAGTCGCTCACGCTCCCCGAAGCCGAAACGCTGGTGCTCAAGACGCTGAAGCAAGTCATGGAGGAGAAATTGGACGCGAAGAACGTGCAGCTCGCCAGCGTGACGCGCGAGAAGGGCTTCCGCATCTACAGCGACGACGAGATGGCCGAGGTCGTCGGGAGACTCCCCGCGAATTAAACCGTCTTTCGACGGGTGTCAAGCCTAGACAGGGAATGATATCTAGAATGTCGAGTCTTCTGCTTGCCTTTTTCTATTCCTAATCTTTTGTCAGCGAGAATAGAGGGGGTGGAGGGGGGGAGGGCGGAAGGTGGAAGGGGGGAAAGGTGGAAGGTGAAAGGCAAAAGACGGAAGAGGAAAGAGGGAAAGGCTTGGACAGGGGAGAAGGTGTGCTAAACTCTCTGCATCTGTAGATAGATCTGGACTCAAGCAGTCGCTACAGTACCTTCTTTACGGAGTACCCTCAGTTGGGCATCTACTGAGTCAAAGCAAGCACACACCGTAGTGTACAGTACAGTATAGTACTGTACTGAATTGAAGTACAGTGACAGAGCAAGTCACCGTACTGGACGTACTGGACGTACAATCAGTACTGTAAATGCAACACATCAACCATCCCATCGTCCCCCCCCGCCCCCAGCTTTGCAGTGTGAAATCCCGAGTCCCAGTTCTGACTTCCCAGTCCCTGATTTCTAATTAATCTTGCAGTCACAAGTCCCAAGGTCACTCCTCACCCAAAATCTCCTCCTAGCACCCAAAGCATCTCAAGCATCAAAGCATCTCAAGCACCAAAGTTTTCTCGTCCCACCAGAGTCTCTCCCAACAAAGTGCTGAAATGTCCCAGCCCACCTCTGCTGTTCTTATGCATTTCTGTTTTGGCTTGAGAAGGAAAAAAAAAAGAGGATGCTGCTGCTATGTTATCACTGGGTCCACCCGCAAGAGTGAACTGACTGACTGGCTGACTGATCCACTATTTGGATCCTGTGCCTGCCTGTCTGGTGTATGTACTGTACAGGGGTGTGTGGGGTGGTGTAGGTGCTGTTCTGTGCAGGTTTAATCTGATTCGAGTAAATTCACTCAGGCAAGAAGGGAATAGGTGGAGAGTGAGCTGCACTTGAAAGATGTAGTACCAGTAGCAGTAGCTCTAGCAGCAGCAGCAGCAGAAGAAGAAGAAGAAGAAGAAGAAGAAGAAGAAGAAGGAAAAGCAGCCCCATCCACCCCTCAGAACATCCAAGTAAGCAAAGAACAACAGCTACACGTATTTACAAAGAGTTTGCCGAAAGAGCAGTGAAGCGCCTCAAAAGCCCTCTTGGTTTGCGCAACAGTTACCAAGTCGTGGACGGGGCGGAGACAAGTGAAGAAAAAAGCTGTAATTGACGTAGTGGAATGGACAGATATGCAAGACTGAAGATGCACAACTGAATGTCCAAGACTGAAGATGCATGACTGAATATACATGACTGAATATACAGGACTGAAGATGCATGACTGAATGGAGAAGAAGATCAGACTGATTGATGGGCAGACCAGAGAGAGCATAAGACAAGGGAGAGCACAACGACAAAGGATTAGTGTGAGCAAAGAATCATGAGAGCATGTTCATCTCAATGGATGGAATCAAATGTACGGGATACCTGATGGACGGAACGGAATGTTCATCGTAAATCTGGGCATTATCAAAAATTATTGCTAGATTAAAAGAGGGAAGAGAAGAGAAATGCAAGATACTGTAGTTGTCTTGGGGCAAAGTACCCTTCATCTGTCTCTGCATAATGAATTTTGAACAATGATGATGATGATGATGATGATGATGATGAGCAAGTTGTAGCCGGCGCAACTAGCGGGGAAGACGGTCTTCGAGATGGTTCCGCCCCACAAAAGAATAGTTTGTCGGGAGAGCACAGATTATAAACAGGGGTATGAGGGAGGATTAGACAATGATGATGATGATGACGATGATAAGCAGAGGACTCTCCGCTGTCGGTGCTTCTTTGGGAGAGGCATCCAGCGCCGTGTATCCCATCAATAGACCCACATCAACTGTTCGGCCGGCCATCTCTAGAAGAATGTTGTCCGGCTCGTGCCCTACTCCGATCTCGAGTGGGAAGGAGACGGCCTGATGGCGATGGAACGGTCGGGGCTGAAGAAGAGGTAAGAAGCGTGACGACGTTTCGTTGGTGGCATGAGCTATCGCGGCGATAGGACATGGTGGATTGACTACGCGGTCATATCCACCGTGAGATGGTATCAGTCGAGCGTCGTGTGCTGAAGTTCCTCGTCGATGCCGAAGATCCCGACGGCCCAGTGCACGCGCATGCCGGGGTTCAGGTACGAGTTCCCGTGGTCCGTGCCGTCTTCGGTCGAGCCCGCGGTCAGATACGAGCCGCGCATGGCGATGCGGTCGTCGCGAGAGGAAGCGTCGGCACTGGGAGAGTACGGTGGTCCGCAGCCCATCTTGGCGGCCTTGGTCCAGGCCATCTCGCAGCCGGCGGCGATGGCCGTGATCGACTCCCACCCGGTTCGCTGCGAGATCGACCGGAGGCTGTTGGCCGTCCAGGCGCGCTGGGCCGGGTCCTGGTACTGGACGCCGGCGAAGAACAGCGTGAGACTGGTCTCGCAGAGCGCTGCAGACAGCGTCGCGTTGAGCGGCGCCCGCAGGTCGGTGGGAAACAGCCCGGCCGAGATGCGGCCAATGTCGTTGGCGTACCGCGCCGTCTTGGGCGCCGCGATGCCCGTCGCCGTCATGGCCATAGCAGACATGGACGGATGGGTCCGTTGCAGTACGATATGCGTGCAGAAGTACAGGGCCCAGATGCATGCGATGGGATAGCTCCGGTAGTGCAGGGACGTGCCAAACGGCGTCACCCGCGGCGGCACGTGCTCGGCCGAAAGAGGATGGAATTCGGGACCGAGCGATTGTTCGAAGATGGTCATCGCTTGGTGGATATCCTTCCATTCGTCCTCGGCCGCCGCCGCGGCGACCTCCAGCTCAAAGTAGTCGCCACAACCGGAGCTGGCTGGCGACACGTAACCTGCCGACCTGAAAGCCGGAGGCATCCGCGGCAAGCCAGCCGAAGGTATCATTCCGTATGTTGGCGAGCCGTGCTGTGTCAGAACAACGGACGTTGGCGTTGTCGGTGGTGGCGGTACAAACTCTCCCGCCGACGTAGCCGAACCAGGCGGAGGCGTCGCTTGTTGAGGGGTGCTGGCGCCAGCGCCAGACGACGGTCGCCAGCGGCCTCCACCGAGCTCCATGGCCATCCTCTTGCGGCGTTGGTCCCTGGCGGCGAAATCGGCGACTCGTCCAAGGAGCAAGATCAGATGGTCGCTGGTGCCGTAGACGGCGTCCCTCCGGCCGATGCCTGCACGTGGCGGACAATGACTCCAGCGTTCGTATCTGGATCTGATCGGAACGTCAGCAAGCTCCAGAAAAAAGTAAGAGTGAAAGAGAGAGAACGGACAGGAGGAGGGAGAGGGAGGGAAGGACTGTCCAAGCAAACAGCAAGCAGACGGGTTTGGCTTACAAAAGCGAGTTGCCACTGAGGATGCTCTGATAAGCATCCTGCTTCGCAAACCACCAGAACAGGTCTTGACGCATTTCGTAATCCTCAATCTCTTTTCGTGTCAACTGATCCGTCGGCGCCGCAGCAGACATATCCATCATGGTCTCGTCCGGCATTTGGCCATACTCATCATACCGCAGTTGGCGCCCGAGAAAGATACTGACGAGGTTTTCGTTGATGTCTGTGTCGCTGCCCAGGGAAGGCATCTCCCCCCCGGGCGGGTGTGCCGTGGCGCCCGAGGCCGGGTCCGAGCGGGGCCAGCGGCTCTGCCCGATTGCACTCTGGCCTCTGAGCGACCTGATCCGCCTGGTCACACCCAAGAAGTCGTACTCGTCCAGGAGCTGTCGGGCTCCCGAGAGGTGACTGTTCCACTTCGCATGTTCGGCAGCGACGACCTCCCAGAACCCCAGCAGGAGGGTTGCCGCGAGAGCGGTAACCTCTCCACGCATGCCGGGCGTGCTGACCTGTTTCGCGACGCGGCGGAGGGCGAAGTGGTAGTGTTTGAGCGACTGGACCTTCGACGTCCCCTGAAGCTTGGCGATGTGCAGCGTACCGAGGGCGAGTATGGCATGCAGCAGCGGCGGGCTGCTGAGCGCCAGCACCGGAAGCTTGTATGTCCAAAGGCCCTGCTGGACGCCTGGCGTCGGGTCGATCGTGAACAAGGCCGAAGGATTCGCCGGGAGCCTCTCGAAGATGGAGAAATTAGGTCCCGTCGAGGTGACGAAATGTCCGAATATCCGAGCGGTGACCGGATCCATGAGCTGCGACGCCAAGGGCGAAGGCCGGTACGTCGCAAGCATGTTGGGCTCCTGCGCAAAGTCGGCAAGGGTCCGCACCGGGCGCTGCTCCTCGCCGCCGGCCTGCAGCGCCATGACCGAGGCGAACTCGGGCGGATGGTGATGGTGACCGGTCCCATCCTCGATCAGATCCGCGACGATCCCGCTCGAGGTGTTCCTTTCATCGTCGTCCTTCGGCGTAGGCGCGTTCGCGACTCGATCGCCCAGCGGCGAGACGACAGGCAAGCTTGGCAGCAGCGGCCCCGGTGCCGGCGCGGCCACTGTAGTGACGTGCGGCGCCGGAGCGACACTGCCACCGTGAGAGGTATACATCAGATCCTGGGGCGCGAACATGCCTACCGCCTGTCCGTATCGAGCAGCGGCGGCCGCGGACGGTTCGAACGCGCCGGCGTGCGGCCTCTGCGATGACCAAACGAACCCAGATGGCATCGAAGGCCCGACGGAGTGACGGCTTGCTCCTTGGGGAAGGGCGAGGCGCCTGCTGGCCTGCCGATGCCGTGTCGGATGTGTGGCCGCTTGCGACATCTCGTTGCCGTAGCCGGCACCCGGTCGGCCTGGACCGGACCCTACCCGTAGAAACGTCGCCTGCGGCAGGGATTCAGGCGTACCGAAACCGACCTGGCGAAGATGGGAGGGTGATAATCCTCCGACGAGCTGAGACGTGGTGGAATCCGAGGGAGACGGGAGCTGTGGGAGCTGCTGCTGTTGCTGCTGTTGCTGTTGTTGCTGCACATATGGGTCTATCAAGCCACCGTGGACATGACCAAAGGGCGCAGGTACCAGGTTCGCCGCGTATTGAATCGCATCTGCTGTGACGTTGGTGGCGCCAGCCAAAGCCTCAGGGAAGCTCCCAGACGCGGCCGTGAAGCGCGCGTTCGTCGTCGAGTTCGGCCCATTGACGGTGCCGCCGTAGCCGTACTGCGCCGAGGGCCTCGGCGCAATGGCGGGCAATGAGGGCTGGCCGGCGACCGAGGGGCGGTCGTAGAGTACCGAGAAAGACGAGCACCCGGGGGCATGCCGAGGAAAATCTAGTGACATGCCCAGGCGGTGGTGCTGCATAGCAACGTTACCGTGCGAGTAGCCGCTCAAAGGGTCTTTGAAAACCACCCTCTGGTTGTAGCCTTCGCATTCGCGCTTCGATCTGACACAGTTGTGGCATATCGGCCGCTCCTCGCCGCACTTGATACGCCGCCGCCGGCATGCTGTCTGGCCCGTCAGCAGCGGTCATCGCCGTCCAGGGCACTGTGCAGCGCGCAAAAGTCGCCGGGGCCAGAGACAGAGAGGGCTTTCGTACTCAGACAGCCGGTCTTGGTCCGCTTGCGCGACGATCTCACAGCCGCCGCTCTGTTCTCCAGCTTCTCGGCCTCGGCCTCTGCCTCCGGAGCGGCCTCCGGGCTCCCTTTGGTCTCCGCTGGAACGGGCACGACATGGTCCCCGCTGGCGGAAGCCATGGCGGGATCGTGCTTCGTACGACCAATATCCCAAGTGGGTACGGTCCCGATTCCTGATGCGCGGTGGGGATACCGGATCACCGCCGAGTAACACGAAAGGGTCGTCTCGACGGCTGGCCGACGTCTGTTTGGCCGCTCTCGGCCGGACGACAAGTCAACCTGGATCGCTCGGAAAGGCAGGAGGCTAAGTGCATCACGGCCCTGCTCCTTCGGGGAGTCTGCCGCGAGGGCGCAGAGCAGGTGCCGGCCTGATCGACAGGGACGCAGATGTCGACGCGCTCCTGCTCAAGTCAGCCGAAACCGAACAGATCGTGGGGGGGGGGGGCGGACGTCAAACGGCGCCCAGATCGGGCGCGAGAGGGCCCGTCCGGACGAGCTCGAAGCTGGCGCCACACGCGGAGAGAAACGTACAAGAACGTCGTCGTCGTCGTCGTCGTCGTCGTCCCAACGCCCTTCCTTTTTTGCTTTCCTTTCGAAGCAGCCACACCTCGCCCGGTCCTGGCGATGGGCGGGGAACGGATCGACCAAGAAGGGCCCAGGCGTCGGATCTGATGGTGGGGCGGAATGGGTCTTCTGGAAAGGGTCGGCGTACGGTAGCACCAAGGCCCATCCGTGGGAGGGATCCGCCTAGATTCGAGCCGGGGTGTGGTGGAGTGGTCGCCGAGGTCCGACCGACGTGGTGTGGAGGGGCGCTTCTGGCTGGTTTCGGAACGGGACGGCAGGGTGATTGTACTAATTTATGTGACCGGCCGTCCCCTTACAGATAGGAGTCGTTTGACGTCGAAAGCATCGTCGGCGACGACGCCATCGAAACGTCCGAGGTGCGATGGCCGGAGTCGGAAACTCTCCTCGGGCGGTGGTGAGCGGCCAGGCTGATGAGGGTCGGAGCTGAAAGGTTCGAGTTTAGCCATGCTTCCTTCTGACGTAGCCGTGGCTGCGCGAGCGGCACTCGGTGGCAAGTGCAGTCGAACTCGACGTCTCTGTCCGAGTGTAGGGACGTTCGCCGGACAAGGACACAGACATGCCGGATGACAGGGCGGAGCGCCATGCGTCGGAGGGGGCGGGGGGGGGGGGGGGAGGGGGGGGCAACCTGGCCCATGCGAGAAAAGCAAAGGGCTACCACGGAGCCCTCGTGCGGCGTGTGCGCGCTCGTGCGTAGCAACGCCGAGAGTCACTCACCGGGGCACCGTCGTCGCTGCTCGGTCGAGCCCCCTTTCCGGCGACTTTCCCAGGTCGGACGTGCTCGTCGGCACAGCTCCAGCGCAATACGAAAGGAGAGAGATCCGTACGGTTCCGCCGACGCCGAAACCCGACGGCGCATCTACCGGAAGCGCGATGGAGCTCTTGCTGGAAGGGGGATGGCCGGTCTGTCGTTCCGCTGCACGGGGCAAGCCCGGGCGCCCTAGCAGGGGCTTTGTCCAGGTCGAGGTCTGCTTAGTCTCGGGCGCACCTTCCCACCAACGTCCTTCGGCTCCGGGCCCTTGTGGTAGTGCGGTCAGCCACCGGCGTTGCTTCTGGAAGATGTACGAAGGTACGGTACAGTACGGAAGTACGTACTCGAGCCATTGCTTTTTTGGAAGATGCGTGGAAGATGGCCCAGCGAGGCAGCGACCCAACGTCAGGCCACCCTGCTTTCAGCTGCTTTCAGCTGCTTCCGACACCTC
The DNA here is from genome assembly GCA_963422465.1 of Lichina pygmaea. NCBI lineage: Eukaryota > Fungi > Ascomycota > Lichinomycetes > Lichinales > Lichinaceae > Lichina > Lichina pygmaea. Next base: position 4,897,065 of record OY730169.1, read on the forward strand.
CAAGACGATTCGACGCTGGATGCTCTCCCGGTGTGATCCAAGTGCGTGATGATCAGTATCTCTTCGTGCCCAACGCCAAGCGCACGTCGGTCCTGGGTCAAGGAGCACGTTGGAGGGAGACCGACCGAGACGGCCTGCTGTCGTCCGCGCTAGGCTGGTGCTGGTCTAGCCCTGCAGTGCACCGACCCAGATAGTACCTCCAGTACGGAAGTACATACCGTACGTATGTAGTACATAAATCACGTACTTTCGTACCGAGGTACATCAGCCTCGTCGAGTGAGTGTGCCGCTGTCGTTGCGGTGAAAGTCTCTCCGGGGTTCCTTGCCGACATTGTAGAAACGTTGATGGTCCGACGACCTGAGCGGCAGAGTTCCATCTGCGCACACCGGACGTATGGTACGTATAGAAGTACGGAAGTACTCCGTACATTCGATCGTAGTGCCTGCAGGTGATGATAAAGGTGAACATGCGATGTTAAGTGCGCGGGAGCAGACGCCATCCCACCGAAATGACATCGTCCGACGCAGGTTTCGCGGTCCTTTGGATACTAGCATCGGACGGACGCCCCTGAGGAGAACTGCTCCACCGAAGATCGATGCCCCATCCCTTACGTACCGGTACTGGATGAGACGTGATCCTAGAGCCAAGCCGGCTGTCCCGAGGGCAAAGGCCATCCGATGTCTGAGGCGGATGAATCTTGCCCCGGCCATGGCCTCCTGGATGAAAAACTTGCCTCGACGACGACTCAGGCCATGAGTAACACGCGTACTCGTACGTCAGTGTTCGCGTAGGACGGCGTGATGGATGTAGCGTTGATGCTGATAGGCGTCGACAACAACTGCCGGCTTGCGCCCTTGGGCCGGTCCAGGTGCCGCAACGGAACCGTGCCTGGACCCCTCGTCGCGTTCCACCGGCACGGTAGATGAAATGAGTGGGAGACTGCCATAGCGGAATCTCCACAGTCACGTTCCGGTGAGAGGCAGGACATCCCCTCCGTCGCGATGGTCGTGTGGTGACGACTCCACCGTGCCCCTTTTGCGTACGAGGCGCACAACGGCGTGGACGTCGTATTCAGCCGTCTGACGAGAGACACTCCGGACGGCATCCGTCCCTTCTTGGGAAGATGCACCATCGGAGAATAAAGTCCATCTCCATCTGGGGTCTCTCCGTTTCGCTCGGCAAGTTCTGGTATCTGTAATCTTTTTTTGGTACCTCGTATCGATACGGAGTACAGATGTAGAAACATCTCCACCCGTGTTCACAGGCGGCCTGCCTTCTGCTGTGCCTTCAGGATGAGTTCCTGTACGTATGTTACGGTATCCTGCAAGCACCTACCTTCGTACTTGCGTACGGAGCAGAATATTAGAGGCGCCGCTTGGCAGAGTCCACAGCCCGCTTTGCTTGCTTTTTCAACTCGGCGTCGTCGTCGTCGTCGTCGTCGTCGTCGTCGTGGTGGTGGTGGAAGTTGATGACCACCTCCCTTCCGACACAACGACGCGCAAGATACAGCAGTCCGGTGTGTTCTCTCGACAAAGATTTCTGTTCTCGACGTCTGCGTCGGCCTTTTCTATTCTCGGCTGTTCTCAGATAGGTTGGGATGTGGATGGTGTCCGAAGACGTTGCCGAAGCAACACATCAGCCGCATCGTTCGTGCTCATCTCCAGCCCCAAGGGATCTGCGACTGTCATATCAAACCGCAAGACCCAAGATTAGATCAAGAGTAAGCGTGCGGGGCTGGGTAGCGAGCCGTCGACGGTCAAGCAAAGCAGATGTTCTTCAGCCTGAGGCTGATACTAGTGAGGACACCGTCAGGACATTAGTGTACCACGATAGCTGTGAGAGGAAGTTGCCCCACAACAGATGGTGTCGTTGTACGACCAGCCTAGCAGTGGAGGCAGGAAGAAGAAGGAGAAGAAGAAGAAGAAGAAGAAGTGGAAGAAGAAGAAAGGAAGTGGGATACAGCTCAGCTGCGACGATCTCTTGATGAGACATGCCAAATGGTATTTTGCGCGCGTGGATACCTCCAATGCGACGTGGTTGAATTTGAGACCCGTGAGAGCTTGCCTCTTACGCCACACAAATAGTCAGCGAGACCGAAGCATTTCATTCTTGGATGCAGCCACAGAGCGGTCATCTTTCAGCCACTGATAACGTCTGTGGAAAATGTTCAGAGCCTCAATATCACCATCTTGGGCCTGCCTTCGGGTGTGAACGCCAGATAGTCGCATCTTCAGTCTTCTCCGCCCAGCTTGTCCAGGATGGGTCCTGGAACCCTAGCTGTAGATGCTGGCCCCAGCGAATGGAAATCTCATGTGAGCAGAGAGCTTGCCTTCATACCACTAAAACGGTACAGTACCACTCTTATGGCACTCCTCTGTTTTAGAACCAGTTTGCCAGACTACGGTGGGAACAGTAGGTGGCTGTAAAAGAGGAAAGCCTCCAGGCCCTAGAAGTCCTTAGGGCGACACCGTCAGTCTCACATGTCTAATAAGACGTTGAGCTGCTACCATAGGAAACTACCGGCGTACTGTACCAGTAGTCCTCAAGAACAGGGTCTGTAGCAGCAGGACCTGGAAAGTCCAAGCACCTTTTCCCCCGGTGCGTACGTTTGTGAGTATGGTTGGTTTGACGAGTCTCTACGCGCTTCATGGAAAAGTCATTTGTAGTAAGTAGACTTGGTGTCAAGATCGTGCACATGTACAGAACGTACCCAAGACCACATGATGTCAGGGGCACATGACCATCATCGCTTTATAAATAGTTCGCTAGCCGAGCCATAGCTCGTTGATCACGCAATCTAAGACACATCATGACCAGCTTCCGCTGTAGCCCAGTACGAGTGGTTTGTCTTGGTGGCTCAGGTTTACTGTAACTACGAGTACTGCTCCAACTCCACACCTCGCTTGTTACTAAGCAGCTTGGTCATCCAATGCTCCTCTCAAGGGTCGAGTACGTTACGTACAGCAAGCGTTGTGCTAATTGTTGCGGGTAACTCGTCTGCAGCGGCCCGTTGCTTCAATAAGCGAGCGGCAAGAAGCGGCCGTGGTGGCAAGCAGCGCCGCACAGTCATTCGTATGACGTCAAAAGTCGGTGCGTGGAGATGATGATCAAGTACGGAGTACATACGTACGTACGGTACGTTACGTACGAATGCACGTACTCGTATACCTTTCACGCAGATTGATGTGAAAGACACTCAGCTGTCATAAGTATCGATACCACAAAACCTTCTCGTCGTTTCTGAACTCCCACTTGTACCTTGCGGAGGTCGCTGGAACTCTGCTCTTGGCGCACTTCTGAAATCTTGCTCTCTCACGCAAATCAGCTTCGTCATGTTTGCTGTTCCAGGCTGGTCCATCTCGGCCTCCGACTTGAAAAAGCAGACTGCCGAGGGCGGCGCGACTCGGAGCTCCAAGTCGGGCTCTAATGCTTGCGATGGTGAAAATGCGGCCATTGCACGGGGCGATGCAGGGTCGAAAAAGCGCAGACGGCCCCCTAAGATTGGCAACGTGAACGCAGACAATCTAGAGGAGCTATGGAAGAAGTTTATAGACCGAGCAGACGGGCAGGCTGCCGGCCCAAAGGGCGAGATTCGTCCGGATGGTGGAGAGAAAAGGCGAGAAAGGAAGAGGAAGCCGAGAAGAGAAGAGAAAAAGGAGTCCGAGGCTCGAGTCGAGCAAGAAAACCAAAGGGGTGAGGAGCTGGCCGTCGATGCTAGCCTACAGATCTCGAAGACGCCCGGACGGCAAAGGCGAAGCAACGGCCTCGGTCGAGACACGGCAACAGCGCCGGGTCGGCAGGCACCTCGTGGCACTTTCGTCCAGAAACAGGGATCCGAAGACCAGAGTCTGGACCCGGCGTCGGCAAGGCCAGCTTCTATCGTCGAGCTGACGCCCTTGCAAGCATCGATGCGTCAGAAGCTGGTATCGGCACGCTTCCGCCATCTGAACGAGAGTCTGTACCGCACAACCTCGTCCGACTCGTTCGAGAAGTTCCAGCAGAGTCCCGAGTTGTTCGACGAATACCACGAGGGCTTCCGGCAGCAGGTGGCCAGCTGGCCCGAAAACCCAGTCGACAGCTACATCCGCGAGCTCGAACAACGGGGGAGAGTTGGACTGCGTACGAACCGGGCCGAACGGAAAGCAAAGAGCAGACGGAACGACTCCAAGGCCAGCAACAGCGACGTTGATCGTCATGGCCTTCGAGGCCTCGAGGGCCCCGACTTTCGCCGGCCCTTGCCCCGAAACAAGCACGGCGTATGCAGCGTCGTGGATCTAGGTTGCGGCGACGCGCGACTGGCACGGGCGATGGAGCCGCTTGGCAAGGATCTCAAGCTTGCAGTGCGGTCATACGATCTCCAGAAGAGTGTCGGCGACCCGAACATCAGTCGCTTTGTCACCCAGGCGGATATCTCGAACCTGCCGATGACGACGGGCACGGCCAACGTGGCCATCTTCTGTCTCGCGCTCATGGGCACCAACTGGATCGACTTCGTCGAGGAAGCCTACCGAGTTCTAAGCTGGAACGGGGAATTGTGGGTCGCCGAGATCAAAAGTCGACTCGTGAATCCGGCTTCGCCTGCGGTCGCCGCACGTCCCACCGGCGCAAAGAAGGCACGCAAGAAGGCTCAGCGGGCACGTGAAGGGGCCGACGAGGGCGACGACGGAGCCGAAGCACCTGTCGAGGCCGTTCTCGAAGACGAGGACAACGACGGCGTGCGCGGCACCGCAAGGGAGAAGGCAGATCTTGCGCCGTTCATCGAAGTGCTGCGGAAGCGCGGCTTCGCCTTGATGTCGTCACCGTCGCCGTCGTCGACGCCGCACGACGCCTCGTCGGCCAAGGCCATCGATCTGACCAACAAGATGTTCGTCAAGATGGAATTCATCAAGGCGCTGAAGCCGAGCAAGGGACGCTTTGCCACGACCGCCGCGGACGATGACGTCGCTAGCGTGGACGTGGACGTGGGCGTCGGCGTGGGCTCACGCTGCATCTCGGCGTCGGGCCCGAGGGCGAACAAGGCCGGAACGAACAGCGATCGAAACGGCAAGCCGAAGACGAAGAAACGCAGATTTCTTGACAACGACGACGACGAGGACAAGGCGAGCGGGGCAGCGACCAATGACACCAGCCTCGAAGCGGCTGTGCTCAAACCTTGTCTGTACAAGATTCGTTAGGTGGCTTGCGCCGACCGGGGAGACTTGATGCTTGCGTCGTCAAGGGGGAAAAGAAAGGGGAGAAAGTGTCCGAGGGGCTTCTTTGCTGGCTGTAGGATACCCGCTCGACCTGTTGTCGCACCAAAAGATGGGGCTGGTCTGGCTGTGCTTCTTCGTGTCGACTTGGCAATGACCATGGCCAATGGAATCTCTCTCTCTCTCTCTCTCTCTCTTTCTTTCTTCCGCTATATTTCTGCCGAACAATGCCACATTCCTAAGCTACTTCCCCATCACACATATCGAGATACTCAGCATCACCCGTACCGAGGTACTCGGCATCTCAGGTATGTACAGGAGCACAGAAGCACAAGAGCGCACGAAGACGAGAGAGCAAGAACCGCAAGCCACAGAGAGCGCGAGAGAGCACAAGGGTTACAAAGACCACGAGAGGGGGGGGGGGGGGGGGGGGGGGGGGCACGAGAGTCCCCCGCAAGCCGACGTGGTCACATCAAGAACACTCTTTTTGTATCCTCTCGGTCCTCTTTCTTGGGAACTTTCTCCTCCCCATCTACCGGCACAGACATGGGCACCGGCCGAGACGTGACACCCCATCCTCCCTCTCCTTCTCCCTCTCCTTCTGCTTCTCTTTCTCCTGCTCGCTCTCCTCCCTTCTTCCTCTTATTTTCTTTACCATCATCAGCTAATGTATGAGTTCCATCACTCTCTCCCTTCCCTCCACCCTCCTTCCTCCAAGGCCGCATCACCAGACCTATCACTGCCTCTGTATCCAGAACATTACTTCTCCTCCCCCCGATTTCTCCAGCCGTGTTCAATTCTGTTCTTTCTCTCTTCCCTTCTCTCTTCCTTCTTCCTCTCCTTCCTCTCCTCCCTTTCGTCCTTTCTTCCTTCCTCTCCTCCCTTTCGTCCTTTCTTCCTTCCTCTCCTCCCTTTCGTCCGTTCTTCCTTCCTCTCCTCCCTTTCGTCCGTTCTCCCTTCCTCCCCTCCCCTCCTTCCTTCTCTTTGTTTCTTTGCAGCGCACCAACTTTGTTTGCAGTACCGTGCTTATATGTCCTCGAGTCCCTCTGTGTCCCATCTCCTCACCTTACCATACCTCTCTCATGTACTTTTCTATACTGATTCCTTCCGCTCCCCCCTCCCCCCCACCTCTCTCTCCCCTTTTTCGCTCAAAATTCTACTTTTTTCAAAAATAGACATACGAGATGGTTATTCCCCTTTTTGCCAAGAACTGATTTCTTCCTTGCACGAGGAGCGCCGGGGAGATGTGGAACGAGAAAAGGGACATGACGGAAAGGGTTTCGGTTCGTCTACTTTGTGACGTGGGAGATTATAGATTTGTGGATTGTTTTGGTACGTTCATGTTCGCAGCGCTGGCCGCCCCCTGCTCCCCTACATCTCCATTTCTGTACAGACCGCATTGACTGATCCCCATATGAAACACGCACGCAGGCGCGTCTACACTATACTGGCGTACGTACGTCGTTGAGCTTCCTCTGGACTGATGTCGGACAGAATCACCGCGTGACCTTTTCGGACACACCGTCGACATCAAGGGTCGGCTATCTTGCTTCATCTTTCCTGGAACAACAGGCCGGCGGCGTAGTCGACGTTTCCCCCCGTCGCGTCCAACGCCGCAATGGCTTCTGCCTGCGAGAAACCTAGTTGCTGCAACTGCTCGACCGACTGTCGCGAGTGGCTGGCCTCCCTACCTGCTGGAGCGGCTGGCGACGGAGCCGCCGGCGGTCGTCGCGAGAGCGGCGGATGGGACGACGACGACGACGACGACGACGACGACGGCGCGCTCGCGGTCGTGGCTCCCGCCGAAGACGAGCTGCCGCCGTTGAAGGTCGCGGCTGGCGTCGAACTGGCCGGCTGGAGCACGGCACCCGTCCGGCCACCGATCTTGGCGCCGCCGGGACCGTCGACCATCGGCTCGTCCACCTCCTCGTACTGCCTCGGGATGTTGGCCTCTCCCAGGAAGGCCACTTCTTCGCCTTGGATCAGCAACCGGTCGCGTCGCAGGTCGATGCAGGCCTGATGTCGCTTCAGCATGTCGAGGCCCAAGAGCAGATCGACGTCCTTGCCCTCCATGACGGTGAAGCTGCAGGGCAGGAAGGACCGGCCAATCTTGATCGCGGCCGAATGGACCCGGCCGATGATCTTGGCCGTGCCCACGCCCCGCGCGATCCCAGCGAAGCGCCTGTCGACGAGACGCATGATGCCACACTGCTCCGCACACGAGGGCGACATGATGGTGGTCTGCGCACCCGAGTCGACAAAGGCCTTGACCTTGTGGTTGTTGACCTCGACGTCGATGTACAGCATATGTACCCGTCCAAAAGCTGTTCCCGCGCGAGAGGGTAGGCGGTCCGACGGTCAGCCCGTTCGTTCGCACACGGTGGACAGCGGTATCGTAGGAAACGAGATCAAAAATCCTGCCCCCCGGGGGAGAGAAAATGGACTCGACTCACCCTCGGGATGGTGCTCGAGCGTGTTCTGCAGATTCTCCATGACGGCCGCCTGCCGGATGTGCTCCTCGATCTTGGCCTGGGCTTCAACGTTGAAGGGATCCTCGTTGAGCATGGCGATCTCGCGCTGGCGTCGTTGGTCCGCCTCGGCCTGCTGCCGCTGGAAGTCGAAGACGAGCTGGCGGAAACGGTCCGGCTGGTCGAGGGCAGCGGCCAGGTCCGGGTTCTGTTGCCGCAGCTGCTGCCTCGCGGCGGGATCGCCCAAGATGCGAAGGCGCAGCAACTCCGGGTCGGGCCGACCGTTGACGGCGGCGGCGGAGCCATCGTCGTCACCACGACGGCCGGCGCCGGCGCCGGCGCCTCCGCCTCGTTGGGCGCGGCCAGCTTCGGGGGCCGTCGTCGCTTCTCCGTTGGGTGCACCGCGGCGGGATCCGGCGGCGCGTCGAACGTGCACGGCTAGCATCTCGCCATCGACGATGCCCAGCGACTCCAAGGCCTTGGTCTGGTCGGCCAAGAGCTGGCCGTTGTGGTAGAGCAGCTGCGAGTTGTTGGGGAAGCGGGTCTCGGTCTCGATCAGGCCCTTGAGATCGGCCACGGTCATGCTCTCCGGCAGGTCGAGCGACAGGAGGTCCTGCTCGCCGACATCCTCGGGCGCGTTGATCGAGATGGTGAGCCGCCTGCCTTTTCGACAGAGGCCCCCTCCCCGGTGCGCCCGGGAGAGAGAGACGATGAAAAGAACATCAGCGGGCCGCTCGTCGGGAGCACCATCGGCAGCAACGGGAGGACCCAGTCGACCCTCACAGGATTGGCACTCACATGACTGAGCGTGACCTGCCCGGAGCCGCCAATGATGTCCGCGGACGTATTCGGTCGTCTCTGCGCTCGAGTCCTTATCTCCCGCCTGATCTGTTCGTCTCCGTCCCCGTCTCTCCGTGTCCGTCTCCAACTTTGTTTCTCTCTCTCGTCCAGTCCAGTCCAGTCCAGTACGGTCCAGTACGGCCCAGAACGGTCCAGAACGATCCGATCTCAGATCTGCCCCGTCTGTCCCTCTCGATTCTCTTCTCTTCTCTTCGCGGGCCCGTGGTGGCGCTCCGGCCCGGAACGTGCGCTCGGCTGTCCTCGTCTCGAGCGCTATCTCCAGGGCCTCCGTCGGATCTCTCGTGACGGTCCTATGACGTTCTCAGAGCCTAAGGTTCAACGCTCGACTGTCAGATCCGAGGGATGCAAGGCCGACTCGGGTGATCTGTCCGGGTGGATCAAGCTCGGCTCTGGGGGAAACGAGTCAAGTCTTGACAAGCAGGTTGAGATGAAGCAACATGACGGCTACCGTCGTCGCTACCGTACCCGTACTTATGTGCCAATCCACGGTGCATCCACCGACTGGACGGCCCCACCTTTCAGCCTCGTCTGGCGACGACGTAGGTGCAAACGACGAGGTCGTACCGTGCTGGGCGTCGCACCTGTGTGCGCAGGCCTTACCTGATCTGTCGTACCTTCTGCTTTCCCTGAGGGGGGTCAGGGGTTAGTAAGGTAGTGGGATAGTGGGATAGCGTGTAGTTGGCAGTGGGTGAGGTGGATCAAACATAAGTAGGGGCAAGCAGGAGTGATGCATGACCGCACCTACCCACCACCTCATGTACCGCCCTGTGCTCGTACGATACGAGACGGAGCTGTGCTGTCAAACGTCTGCAGGAACGTCGATGCAGGCGGGCTCGAATTCGCGCGGACGAACACTCGGGCGCGTCCTTGGGGTTGAGATAACCAGCATGATCCTGCGGTGGCGGAGATGTGGGGTTTGGGGGGGGGGGGTGGGGGGGAGTATTCGTAATGATGCAGCTGATGCGTAGGTGGCACCGTCGTAATGGCGTAGCTGGTGGAGGCGGAGGAAGAGGAGGACGAGGACGAGGAGGAGGAGGAGGAGATGCAGGAGAACGAAGAGGTGGAGGGCCCTGGTCTGGGCTCCAGGTCGAGTACGATTGCCACGCCAAGGAACAACGGAGAAGAAGCTGACATAAGAAGTAGGTGAGCATATGAAATTGAAATTGACAATTCAAAATCGAAATTGAGAATGGAGTTAATTCACGAGGGCCAAACGGGCCAAGAGAAGGCGGCCTACAGGGCCTAGAGATGGCCCGAAGCCGTCCCATCTGCTAAGCCCTCGGTCACAGATCTCTTTCTCGGTCCAATCATCGCTCCGTTCTCCTTCTCCCTCTCCCCAAAAACTCTTTCTTTTCTGTTTTATTTTCGAAACGTCGGTCGCGGGCTCTAATTAATTACAGTATTCGGTGGCCGGTTCGCCCGCTCGCCCAGGTGGCGGCGGGAAGGTCGTGGATCGGGCCTGTACTCGTACGATAACAGGATAGGCAGCACCTTCGACCCGTCATCGTACTGTACCGTAACGTTGATTCTCGGGAAATATTCGGGAGGAAAAGAACTGACGGGCTGACATTAGTTTTTATCTCGGCAGTGCCGTCGACCAATCATCAAATTTGGTTTTTTTTTCCCCTGTCGTGCCCGTTTACAGTATCGGACGTATTACGGTAAGCTGCTCAGCTGCAAGCGGTATCTGCCCCCACCTTGGACGTCCAGCCGCCGCCGCCGCCAACGTCACCTTCTCCTCTTCCTCCTCCTCCACCACCACCAACACCACCAACACCACCACCACCACAACTACCATCAGCATCGCCACAACCTTCTCGTGCCACTCTGTCACGAGCGCCGACATGGCCGATCGTCATCGACGTCGCAGCTGCTACGCGGCCGTCTCGAGTCGCGCCCAGCCTCGAGCCTTGGACTCGACCACCGGACCCATGGCGACGATGGATGGATTGGCCCCGGATCGAGCGTCTCTCGATCGCTGCCGTCGAGCAACGACAGCCTCGAAGGCGACGGCGACGACGGCTACGGCCACGGCCACGGCCACGGTGACGACAACGCGCACGTCATCGCGTCAACTGGCCTCGGGCCAGGCCCCGGCCCCGGCCCCCGGTAGTGGAGGCGGTAAGCAGCCGTTGTGAAACCATGCCGCTGCCACCCCACTGCGCTCTTCCGCCAGAACACGTTCTCATCCCCCCCCCCCCCCCCCCCCCTCCCCCCCCCCCGGGCGAACGCGTTGCCGGACCATTGCCGACCGCCCGATGGAGCCGCCATGCGTCCCTTCGGTCGATCTGGCCCGACCTGGACTGTCCCGGACCGTCGACGGCCACGGTCCCGAGTCGGCTAATCTAGTCGAGTCCGCCGTTCGGCCCCACCGTCCGGGGCGTCCCGATGGCGCTGACAGCTCGGTAGGTACATACGTAAGGCCGTGGGCCGTCGTCTTCCTTTTGGAAGAGGGGGAGGCCCAGAGGGGCAGAGCTCCACCGGGGAAGGCGGATCATGCTGTGTTGCCCTACCAAGTCAACTGCAGCAGGCACCAAGGAGGCCCGTACGGTCGAATATAGCGGACGAGGACGGCAGACGAGATGTCTTACAGTGTCTACGCCTGCTCTAATGCACGCGAGAGGTTGCGCCAGCACCAGCACCAGCACCAGCACCAGCACCAAGGTCGATCCTCGCGGGACTGGGATGTTGCAACAGCGCGCTCGTCCTTGCGCTAGGGCGAACATGTCAAAGGGGCATGCCATCCCCTGCCTGTGGAGGTACCGTACGTGGGTGCGAGGCACGCATCTCAGACCATTACATGGCCCATCTGCCATCGTTCGTCTCTCTCCTCGTTCCATCCCCGCTTCCCGATCGTCGTCGTTCAACGGTGCGCTTCTTCATGCCATCTACTGTACCAAGTCGGGCTTGGAATTGTTCGTGAGCATGAAATCGGTGATGGAGGAGGAGGAGGAGGAGGGGAGGGAGAGCGGGGAAGGCGCTTCCTGACTTCGGTCGCCTTCTTCGGCCAGGATGGGAGGAGGCCTGTTCGTCCGTTTGCACTGTCGCAACACCCTCCTACTTATAGGATGCTGTGGTGCCACCATCCGTACGCGACCGACATTGATACTGCCAGGTTTGATTGCGGTGACGTACCCTAGGCGAGACTGCGCATGCCGTACGTCCGTACGTCTGTACGTACGTCCGTGCGACCAACCGTCGCAACAATGGAATGGTTCTGCATTGGCACCGGCGCGGAACTTGGCCGAACTGCCGCTGCCGCTGCCGCTGCCGCTGCCGCTGCCGCCGCCGCCGACACTCCACTGTTGCCGTTTGCCGCTGCGGGCTGCATCGTGGTGGGCGCAGGCCGACGCATCCAACCAATCAATTACTGCTTGTGCGACCCTACGCACGTACGAGTACGAGTCAGATGGAAAGTCCACTGTAGAGCGGCTCTGTCAAAACTCTCAAGACATCCAGACACGACTCGGAGTTCGGTGTGACCCCTGTTGGCATTGATGACCGCCTGGCATCATGCCTGCATCGAGTCTATCAGCTTGTTCGGTTGCTCTTGAGTGATCAAGTCCCAAGGCTCATCTGACATCGTCTCTGGAAAAAGTTTCTCGAGGTACCGGTAATCCTTGACCCGGTGGCCTGGGGACCGATCTGACCAAAGTGTTTTGACACCGCGGTAGGCCCTTTGGCTTACTAAGCGTAGAAATCCAACGTTATTTCCGCTGTCCCCATCGTACGTTACGTACGTACTGTACGTAGACATGCCGTCCGTGCATTGGTCGAGGCCCCACCTCCGCTGCACGTGACTGCCCACGCCCCTTTCTCGGCCCGATGTTTTTCCGAGAAGAGCCTCTCTCTCCCCCCGCCGCGCCAACACGTCGCACAATTTGCTGTTGATTTGTCTAAAATCTTTGTCGAGCTCAGGCTGAGGTTGCCGAAGAAGCCGGTGGCCCCATCGTGAACAGTCAAGCTTGAGCTTGGACGGACAACTGTCTTGGTCATCATGAAGACGGTACGTGTGTGTTCTCGTGCAAGTTTGAGTGTGTCATCCCCGTTCCGCGAGGACACCTGTGCTGATGTGTTTCCTTGTCCTGGCTTGTAGATGTGGACAGACATTGCGCTGGTGCCGACATCGCAGCAGTTTCTCAATGTTGTCCTCAGCTGGACCCAACGTCGGCTGCCGACCCAGATCCGGGCCGGCTTCAAGATCACACGCATCAGAAGTACGGCCGCCCTGCAGAACCACTGCAGATAAGATGGGACGTGCCCGGCCGACGCTCGTGTCGCCAGAGTTCTACACCCGCAAGGTCAAATACACCCAGGAGATGTTCGGCGAGAAGCTCTCGGCCATCCTTGAAGGCTTCCCGGCTTCAGGACATCCACCCCTTTTGTGAGCGCTCCTCCCTGCCTCTCCCGAGCTGGCCATCCTGTCCCCCCCCCCCCCCAGAGACAGACGTCAAGGTGGAACAGACGGAGCTGACTCCCACATCTTCCAGTCCCCAGACAAGGACCTGCTCAACACCCTCTACAATGCCAACCACTTCCAAATCACTCTGGGTCAGCTCTCGACAGCCAAGCATCTCATCAAGACTGTCATGATGAGGAAGCTCTCAGAGATGGAGAGCCATCTGGACTTGTTGGGCCTTGAGATGAGTGACGCCGCAGCACGGGTCCAGTCGCAACAGTCATGCTGTGGTTGGCGACGGCAGTGCGGTGGCAAGCCCGACCCGGAGGCCGACCCGGATCACGATGGTGGTGACACCATGGACCTCAACCTTTCCACCACCCAGAGGTGCGAGGTCCTCTTGAAGTGCGCCCGCAGCGTGCCTCGCACAAGCCAGTTGAACTGTCATGAGACCAGCTTCACCAGTCTGACAGGCTGAAGCCTGGCTGAACAGCTGGCCAAGCTCGGCCAGCAACAAATGAACTGGATGGCATGACAGGGTGAGGCTGACAGGCATATCACCACGTTGAAACTGAAACATCTTGTGAGTCTTGTCATCTCTACCTGTGCTCTCTTCCTGTCCATGTCTTTCACCCGCAGACTTTGCCCCAGTCCACAACTTCTCTGACATATGGCCTGTCACTAACCCATGGACTCTGCCCCATCAAACAGTTTGTCAGCAAACAAGGCCTCAGGAAGACACAACAGCAATAGATCAAGAGGATGGACAGTGTGGCATGAGAGGCTTCATTGTTGTCTTTGTTGTCTTGTCCTGGTGACAGCGTGTCAGTGCTGCCTCTTGCTGCAACCGCTGCTGTTTTTGTTTCAGTCTTGTTGTCCGTGTTGTCCTTCTCTGCTCTAGAAGACGTCATCTCTCTGCTACATGTCTGAGACCCTGTCGTTCCTTCGATGGCCACCTACCTACCACCTCCAGTCTACTGCACTGCAGTAGCAGTATCAAAGCCAACACGCTCAGCTACCGCCACCTCTATTCCTCTTTCCCAATCCCACCCGCCTCACCTTTCATTCATTTAGGGCCCCAAAACAACAAAGACCGACCCCATCGAAACATGACCGGGGGCCTGGAGCAGCGACGATGACTAGTGGCTTCGCAGGACAATAAATTCCGTAAACCCCACGAACCAGGCTGTCCGTCTGGTCATGCCACCGACCCAGGCAGAAATGAAGCTGTTGTGACCATCCTCTGTCCTTTCTCTCTCTCCATAGGACCCCAGTCCCCACAGACGAAACGATCGACCAGGTCTACCGCAAGATCATCCAGCCCAGCCGACCAAGTCCGACCCCGATCCAAATCAAAGCAGAACCATATCAATCTATGCATGACCGTTGCGGCCACAGGGCTGAGCCTGGCTTAGTCAGTACCGTACGGTATTGTTAGTCAGCTAGATAGGGGCCCATGTACGTAGCCCTCGGGTCCGAGAGGGCGTCAATGATCATCCATCTTCTCCCCGCTCAGAGCAGGCCATTGCCTTGCAGCTCCAGCAGTTAGAGTCTGATCGGCCCTTGCGATGACTTCCTGGAGAGGGCTTAGCTCCCACAGTACTGTAGCTCCCAGCTACGGTATAAATACAAAGCTCAAGGTCATGGGACTACTATATCAGCAAAGCTTCCGTGAGAAGATAACTACGATTTGATTGGTCGGTCCTGTAAGTGATACCTCTGCTTTTCAAGTCTCACGACGGTCAACTTTTCAATATCGCTGTTGTCCATAATTGTAGTGTTATGATTACGGTAGTACTCTGTGCGGTGTAAAGACCGCCCCGGCGCCACGGCGCCCCTTTCCCCAAGAAAAAGTACAAGTGACTGAAGATCATCGAAGATAGGTCAAGCTTAAACCGAAGTTTGGCGGAGTAAACTTCCATGCGAGAGTTCATGTTCAATCTGTTCATGTTCCTTCAGGTACTTCTCTCTCAGGATGCCCAGCTCGTACGTCAGTATCATTCGACAGACCAAGAGCGAGATCGGGTAGCGACCGATAACAGCCGTAGCATCCCTGACGGTAATGAAGATCAGACTGGAGAAAGTAACGGTGCCAAAGATGAGAAAGCAAGCGATGTAGATCGAGACAAACCAAGAAACAACGGTCGCGCGAACTGTATCCGGGAGAAGCTCGAAGGCGAACGTGTTCCGTACGCCGGTGGGGGTAAATTGGATCTTGAGCCAATCAAGAGAATTATTGTACGGTCTCGATCTGACACGAGACCATAGTACCCATGAAGCAAGCAGGTGAGGGGTAATGCCGAACAATGCCCACGCCAACGGCAGGTACCATAGATGCGGTGCAAAAACACAGCTTGTCTGCAGCCCTAGCTGATAACTGTTTGTTATGTTGTTCGCGATGGCCCCAGCGGCCAGGATGAACTCCAGCACCATCACTGCATACTGGCGGCGAAGTGTAAAGAACCGGAGACGAGCATGCTCATCTCGATTCTGCAGGTTCTCGATCACTTTCTGATAGTCGACGGCTCGGAATAGGTACAAAGATGGTGCTCCAGCGGCAAGACACAGTCCGAGTAGAGGGCGTCGAGCGATGATAAAGAGCGAGGACATCTCTTCGACCGAAGGCCCAAGAGCAGCGAGGATAGATGGCGTCAGACCAAGCAGCACCGCTGCTCCAGCCATGTTGACTTTCTGCCACTCCGAAGTGTGGTCGAGGACACAGCTAGCGGCCGGGAAAGCCAGTTGGCTCGTGGCCCCGGCCCCGGCCCATCTATCCTTGCGAAAGAACCGAGTTGAGTTCCGATGGCCGGCGAGGTAATAATCATATTCCTCGCTGCGGTTCTCACGCAGAATCTTGTGAAAAACATGTTGATATTCAGGGTACCAGCTCTCGAACTGTTTCGTAGATGCGACGACGGGGAAGAAGACGAGCCCGACGAGCGTGAGGAGGGAGAAAGTCCTGAAGACCATGTTCTCGAGCTTGCAACTACACACCAAGAAATTTAGCCAGCTGCCGTCAACAAGAACATGGTCAAAGAAGATTGACGTACTGATATCAAGATGTCTGCCCAGAGATTTATTAGCCCAAGGACGTGCACGCTTCTGACGATAAGGACTGATCTTAACTCGGGCCGGGACTCTAGGGGTACTTATCTTTTTGCTCACAGCGAGAACTTGGGCCGCGAGGCTGAGATACGCGTGCGTGCTGTTTGGAGCAGAAACCACAGTGAGTATCAGGTCGTGGTTGAGGGATGCACGCCGACCACCGACAGGCTACTTGTTCTGTCACTGCCAGTACTGCTTGGATGGTCACACCAGACACGAGTGGCAGGCATACGTCCAATGGTAGAGTTCTATCTGCAAGGCCAAAGTTAGTATGTGAACCCCTCGGAGGACGAAAAAGCACTTGACATCAGGTTGCGATCAAGGCATACGTACCAACAGCTTACTGACAGGCTTGATGGTATTACTGTTATCCGGGACTAGTCGTAGTAGAGCAAGTACCGTAGACGATACCGATATCCACTCAGGCTGCAAGGCTGAAATATGTACGAAGACGCCTCCGAGCGGCAAGTTGATCTGGATGGGGATTGTGGCTGAAAGATGTGTGCCAACAAGTTGCTGATAGACGTAGATAAATCACTACTTTTATAGATTACCGTATCATACCGTACCGTGCCGTAGTGGCACTCGAGCAAGTGGAGACAACAACGTACAGTACTCGGGTTGCAAGGCTGAGACATGTGTGAGAACGTGTCAGCCGGAGGAGTGAGAAGACCAGTCCTCGCTCGCTGCTAGAGCCAAGTTCACGTGAGAGAAGAGAATTCTCACTGTATATTGGTGTCAACCAGGGACTCGACAGGGAGTCGATAGCCCGAGGATTTGCAGGGGTTCAGAGATCAGCCTCCCCCTGAGTGACGGCTAAATTGTTTGTCTGCACGTGACGGTGTGCAGAGTTTTCTCCTTGGTCGTCGCTCCTAGATTTTAGAAGAAGAGAGAGATCGAATGAAGACACTCATTCCCCGGCCAGGCGCCGGTTCACAGAACGCCTCTGAGCGACAAGGTAATCTGCATCAGGTTACGCCTGAAGAATTGATCTTGGCAGTTTGCAAGCAAGCTGCTTCATCACTGCTGCACGTTGACACTTTGCAGAGAGGCTGTTGCGTCGCCAATTACCACTTGGACAGTGTACACCACTTGTTGAGGGTCCGAGGTTCACGCTCGTCCGCTACCTACAGTACATGAAGTAAGCCGCCACTGGCCGCCACTGGCCGCCACGAGGCTACGGTACCTTCGTATCAGCGATGCGGTTCGACCGCAAATGCTGGGTCTGACGCCGGCCAAGAGCCACTATGCGGTCTACTTCAACATGAATGTTCAAATGACTTGAACTAGCACCGTGCACACCAAGTTGTTTTTTTCTCAAGCTTGCGGCAGCATTCTTTGGGGGGTGTTCGACCACCCCAACCTGTCTCCAATGTTGCGAAGAGAAGTTGCCCTTCTTACCAACACGCTATTGATTCCATAATAGGAGGAGACTGAGGTAGGCAACCCCATGTTTGCTTATATATAGTAGTCCTATCCCCCTACCGGTACTAGACTTCTCATCTGCACCACATCCGTGACAAGATACTGTTGTATGTCGCGAGCTTGGTCATCTCCGTGATTGCTGGCTACGATGGTCCATGCTTTGCTGTCTCTCCCCTACCCTCCGGCGGGGGACGGCTTCTGGAGTCCGGTCACAGCGACATTGAACTGGTGTGAGGAGGTATGTGTCGGACATCGTCACCCCGTCGACCCTCGACGAAAAAGAGCTCAACGACGATAGGACTACTACGCCACAGTATCTCTCGCCGAGATCATCAACACTCTGACAAGCCTCTCCTTTGTGTATCTCGCAATCAAGGGCATCTGGAACTGCCGACAGAACAGCCACGACGTGGCATGGCAGGTTGCGTACTTCAACATGCTGCTCATCGGCATCGGGACTGTCTTGTACCATATGACGCTCAACTGTGAGATGGTCCCCGAAGGTGTGTCTACATCCAACAGCTAAACCCGTAGTAGATTGGATGCAGCTGCTGGATGAACTCTCGATGATCTACCTCACCTCCACCAGCTTCTACGCCCTGTTCTCCTATGGCCAGAGCTGGGTAGTCAAAACCCTCATCCTGCTGTTCACGGCCTCCTTCAGCCTCTTCGTCACGCTGTACTACTATTATCTGAACGACCCCATCTTCCACCAGAATGCGTTCGCCGTCCTAGCCGCAACAGTTATCTTCACAGGTGTGTACCAGACGGAAACCCTTCTTCGGCCGTCTGAACGACCGAGGACGTCATGGCCGTCCGAGACAACGGAAGAGGGTGGCCAAGAGAAATCTGTCGATACTGCACACGATGCGCTCGTTGGAGGTATGCGGTGTAGCATCGGTTGGCTTGGGCTTCTTACTCTGGAATCTGGACAACATGTACTGCTCAAGCCTACGCCGTTGGAGACGGGATGTCGGATTACCGTGGGGGATTCTGCTCGAGGGTCATGGGTGGTGGTAAGTGAGCGAGGTTCTCTCGCGATTTCGACGCTGATGGGTGTGTACCGTACATCAAAGGCATCTGTTCACCGGTCTCGCCATCTACTACAACCAGGTGTGGTTCACTTGGTTGAGGTATTGCCTGAAAGACCAGCACGAAGATGCGCTTCTCCACTGGCCTTCACTTTTCACGTCGCTCCCGTCGCTCTACCGGAAGAACAATATCCCCACACGTACAACGACAGCAACAACAGAGAAAAGTGGGATCAAAAATACGTAATGTGAAAGCCCTGCGCAGCGATCCAGAGTACCGTACAGTAACGACGTGATAGTGTAGTTGACATTCTGCTAGAAAGAATCTCCGTCTTGTCGCCTTGCAAGGGGGCAACCCATCCAGGGGGAGGGAGGTGGGATCGAAGTCCGAGCAAGAGGAAAGAGACCCTGATACTTTATACTCATACATCTAGTGCTCCCGCCGCTGCTCGCGCTCCTGCCGCTGCGTCTGCTACCATTACCACCACCACCACCACCACCACTACTACTACAAATGCAGATCTTCTAGCTAAGAGTGAGGGAATACTACGTCAAAATGTCGACACCCACCAGCTTTGTAGAGGAGGCACAAGCACTCCACCAGAAGGTACAGCAACTTATAGATGCAGCCAGCCCAAATGCCGATGAGACCCAGGTGAACTGGGGACTACTGAAGGAGGTGGCCAGCCATCTGAGGGCAACACCCCGGAGACTTTACGGCGCGCGCCAGCTGGACGCGTCGACCACCGCGTCCCCCCCGACACGCGACCCCCACGTACCCGCAACTGACCCGACTCCGAAGGACATCCTTGACGTAGTGCACCGGGTCGAACAACGTTTGATAGCGGGCCCGCGTCAAGGGACATACGCGGCGGCTGCCCGGAGGGGTGCCAACATGACACCGGATCCTCAAAGGCAGCAGGCCCCCCAAGGCCCCCCCCCAGCAAGAGTTCAAAACAGTCATGGTACATGTCAAAGACCCCGGACAGGCTGCAGGCCTACGCCGGGTGGCAAGGAGGGAGCTATTCGAACGGATTCAAGCAGGGAGCAGTCCGCAAACAGCGGAGATCGTGTAGATACGCCGGATGAGCAGTGTGGACCTACTCGTCGGGACACGAACAGAGGCGGCCCGGAGAAGCCTGGAAGAAGACACAACATGGCTAGAGCGGATTGCCCCGTCAGCATACATCAAGCGGAAGACATACACAGTGGCAGCCCATGGCATCCGGGTGGCCAACGTCGACACGACGGCGCAAGCCAGTGCTATTGCGGCCCTACTCCAGCAAAACTACAGCCTCCACCCGGGGCTCACCGTCGAAAAGCTCACTTGGCCAAAATCAGCCGAAGGGAAACACATGTCATCTCTTCACATTGACACGCATGACGTGGCAGCCGCAAATTGTCTTATCGACAAAGGTCTGCTAGAAGACCTTGAGATTCATACTTGTGAGGTCTTCAACTACGCTGCCAGGCTTACAGCCATGTGGTAAGGGCTTGCCGCAACATAGCAAAATACGCCTTCTGCGCAGGCGACCACACCACACACAAATGCAGGAAAGCTGAGGACTCTTCGAAAGTGAAATACGTGAACTGCCGCCAGGCAGGACACACAGCCTGGATGAAGGTGTGCCCCATTCAGGACTGGGAACTGGAACAACTGAAGATGGTCTGTTTGAACACTCTGGTGTGGTTCCGCGAGGGCAAGGAAAAAGACTGCCACCATGCTGGCAGGCTGCCACCATCTAGACAGCCAACCCCAGCAAGATCACAGCCACCACCAGCCTCAGGGGCACCCACACCCCCAGCAGTGCTGCCAAAGCCAACAACACTCCTTAAGAGGACCCATGACCAACAGGGCAGCAAGAGCACAAGCAGCAGCAGCAGTGGAGACAAAGCTCAACCCACACCTGTGGTGGAGACCACCCGGCAGTCAGCCAGCACCCCGGCAGGGAGCTCCCTGCTGGGTGGCCAACACCACCTGGGGAGACTACAGAAATTCTCACACCACTTGCCAGACCAGCTCCAGCTCTCACTGTTGGCAGGTCCAGCCACCAACACTCTTGAGGACACCACAGAAGACCTGCAGGCTACATGTAGCCCAGCTGAACAATAAACCCACACCAGAACCTCTGCATCTTACAGTACAACATCCACAAGGAGAAGAACAGCAAAATAGCACCACTGCTCTGGGGACTCACCAGCAAGGAGCTGGACATTGTTGCAGTACAAGAGCTCTGGCAGAACCTTTACCAGCAAACCTTGTACAACCCACTGGGGAGCTGTTTTTATCTAGCTTTTGCTCCCACAGATGTTACGACCCAGGGGATGGGAGCCACTCATTTATAGGCAATCAGGCCGCGGGCCAGGCAAGAGGACACCATGGAAGTCAAGTGACCAACCAATAAGGGGTCACGTGACTGTCGAGACACACACGGGAGTCTCGACGCAGCATGCATGAAGCATCGAGACAATCTCACCAGTCTCGATGCAGGGTGCATGAAGCATCGAGACAATCTCACCAGTCTCGACGCAGGATGCATGAAGCATCGAGACAATCTCACCAGTCTCGACGCAGGGTGCATAACATGGTGGGACCGTCGAGACAATCTCACCTGTCTCGACGTCGAGACTGTCGAGACAATCTCGATCGTCTCGACAGGCCAGCACTATATAGTCCGGCGATAGTTCCCTTATGGAACGATCGTCTTCAACTCATGTTGTGATCCAGACAACTAGATCTACTTCAATACAATCCTTTTGTACGAAGCCATTGATCAGGTGTCACCACCACCACGTTCCACCAAACCCCTTCGCGCTCCTTGACACTCCTCTCCTGCGAGAACCAACCCGCCTTCCACCTCTCGCCCTAATCCTATACTCGGATAGGACGGTACGGTACGGACTGCAACACTTTGAAGACCCTCAAGGATGAGTACCTCAGGAGCAACCAACCCCAACTTCCCAGATGGAAAGATTAGCGTCGCCAAGCCAGACCTGTTCTACGGCGAAAGAAACAAGGTTGACGACTGGCTCATGCAACTCCAAGTCTACTTTCAATTCCAACCAGAGACGAAGCTGCCTAAGGAAAAGTGGCCCCTCTTTGCAACCACTTACATGAGAGGCAATGCTTATCGATGGATCAAGCCCTACGTCAAAAAACATCTCTCAGGAAACAGAGACCACGACAGCACAACAGAATGGATGACGAAATGGACACAATTCAAGGACGAGATCAAAAGAATCCTTGGACTATCTAACAAAGACAAAGTGGCTATACGAATGATCCAGCACATCAAACAACAACGCTCAGCCGCAGAGTACACCACGCAGTTCAAACAATACTCAGTACTGACTGACTGGGACGACGACGCCCTGATGGTCATGTACCGACGTGGACTTAAGGAAAACATGAAGGATGAAATCACCTTTGATGGACGAGTGGTCGACACACTGGATGAACTCATCGCACAAGCAATCAACATCGATGACAAACTATTCGAGCGAGCGATGGAGAAACGCCACGACGGAGGATACAGCCGCCCCGCATGGTATGTGAGCAACCACTACAAGCTGCCTAACAAGGCACCACCACATGACCCATATGGCTATGCACCCATGGAACTGGATGCAGTCCACCACAAGGGAAGGTTCACGAAGGGAAGGAACAACAAAAAGGGGAAAGCACTGAAGTGCTATGCCTGTGGTAAGCTAGGCCACATGGCGAGAGACTGTCGTTCAAAGAACAAGGTGCACCGACAGCAACTTAATACGCTTGACGGAGACTGGAATGTCATCAAGCCAGAGGACCCACCAGGAGAGGCTCAGCTATCCCTCGAACAATAGGACAACTACGATCAGACATTGGAAGCAGCCCACCAACTGGCAACATCAGGAGGCAAGGACCTACCAGAACAGACAGGTCAGGACAAGGGACAGGAGCCCTTAACCACCTCTGATAGGGACTGAGACGAACCCGTGTCTATCAAAGAAGAAATACCACAAGGAAGCTATACTTACAGCATGGACCCACGAAATCTACGGCACGGCGAACTACAGTGGAGGTTTTGCACAAAGCACTACTACACCTACCACGAACAACTACGAAGGTACGGAGGACATTCACCCTACCACGCCACCTGCCACAAGCATTGGGTCAATTGCGAGAAGGATGTGTGTGAGATCTATCTTTGGGACAAACGCCAACACACTGCATTCCCCGGGCACACACATGATTGGCACAAACACCTCATGTTCCTACAGCAAGGCAACAACCACAACTGCTACATCAATAATTGGTAGTACTGCCTCAAGCCTGGATGTGACAAGCATCAGCAAGACAAATTCATGAATAGATTCCTCAGGACTGACAGGAATGGCTGGACCCATTGCCCAGTCAGTGGAAAGACACTTCAATCGGGAAAAGACTGAACTCCCTTGTCAAGGGGCGACATCGGGAGCTCAACAACATGACCCCTAGCAACACAAAGCACCTGCGATTGCCTGTGTCACTATACGCCAACACGCCAGTACGGACATACGCACTTGTTGACTCTGGAGCCAGTGGAAACTACATTTCAAGACAACTTTACGACACCCTCGGCACTGGAAGGAGACGCAAGCAGCAGCCCTATCAGCTCACGATGGCAAATGGACAGACAGAGCTAGTCTGCTATGAGACGCAGCCAATGGAAATAGTTACCGGACACCATGCTGAAAGGATCCACCTTGATATTGTCAAGTTGGCCACTCAGGATATCTATTTGGGGATGCCTTGGCTAAAGAAGCACAACCCAGTTGTTAACTGGAAGACAGGAGTACTCACATTTAGGAACTGCACTAATAACGCAGCTCAGACCTGTTACCAGCCGCAGAAGGCGTGGACAGATGAGGGAAGGAGTCCTCAGTGGAACCTCACCGACAGAAAGGACAACTCTCAAGAGAAGAGGTCTGCCTCGACAGGCACACCCCGGAACCAGGTGGCCAAACAGTCAGAGATGAAGAGAGAGGAAGTTGTTAACCCTCTGGAGATCTCTGAAGAGTACTGACCTGGGTATGATAACCTCTTTCAGGAAGAGACAACGACAGCAGTGTTGCCTAAGCACCAACCTTGGGATCATGAGATCAAGTTGCAACCAGGGACAGAGCCAGGATTTGGACCAATTTACCAGTTATCAGAGAAAGAGCTCCAAGTACTTCGCGAGTACCTGGAGGGAAACCTGAAAAAGAGTTTCATTCGAGAATCTCAATCACCAGCAGAATACCCAATACTATTTGCACCAAAGAAAGACAGAAGTCTTCAACTTTGTGTGGATTACAGGAAACTCAACGACATTACCATCAAGAACTGATATCTGTTGCCAAATGCGAACGAATTGCGAGACAGGATCAGCCAAGCTACAATCTTTACCAAGCTGGACTTGAAAGGAGCATACAACCTGATACGCATGAAAGAAGGAGAAGAATGGAAGACAGCCTTCAGAACCTGATACGGACGCTACAAGTATCTGGTTATGCCATTCGGACTCACAAACACACCAGCAACATGTCAAGCATTGATCAACAACGTCATCAGAGCACACCTGGACCAAACAGCTATCACCTACCTGGACGACATTCTTGTCTACTCGAACACGCAACAAGAACATACCAAACATGTGAAGGATGTTCTACGATGCCTACAAGAGGCAGGGCTCAAGCTCAACCTGAAGAAATGCGAGTTCAACAAACCGGAAGTTGAATTCCTCAGATACATCATAGGGATCGAAGGGATCAAGATTGACCCTGAGAAAATCAAAGCGATTCAGCAATGGCCAACACTGACATCAGTTAAGGAAGTACAAGCCTTCCTAGGATTTGCCAACTTCAACTGACAGTTCATCAAGAACTACTCACAGATGGCAACACTACTGACAGAACTCACGAAGAAGGACATGGAGTACCGGTGGACAGAGAGACAACAAAAAGTATTCCAACAGCTCAAGGACACTTGCGCCAAGGAACCAGTTCTCCTCAACTTCAAGACAGGCCAACCGACACAAATCAAGACGGACGCTTCAGATCAGGCAGTGGGAGCATGTCTATGCCAACAGGCAGACGGCAAGTGGCACCCAGTTGCCTACTACTCACGAAAAATAATGTAAGCGGAACAGAACTATGATATCCACGATAAAGAGCTACTGGCAGTCGTCAACGCACTCGAACACTGGAGAGTGTACGCGGAAAGCAGTTCTGAACTCACCATTCTCACAGACCACAAGAATCTGACAACATTCACGACAACCAAGAAGCTGAACAGATGGCAAGTCAGATGGGCTGAACTCCTAGGGCAACACAAGTTCAAGATCTTGTACACCCCTGGACAAGACAATAGGAGAGCAGACGCACTAAGCCGACAAAAAAACCACATGGAAGATGATGAACGCCAAGGAATGATCTTACAGCAGGACCAGCAAGGAAACCTGGTACCTCAGCCACAGATCAACAAGCTCACAGCAGAAGACACTGAAGAACTAATAAGGAACTACCACAACAATCCAGCACATAGTCACCCAGGAATCTCCAAGACCACAGACCTTATCCAACGGGCAGGGAACAATGTCATTAACCTCCGACAACATGTTACAAACTACATCAGCAAGTGTCTACTATGCCAGAAAAACAAACATGGAAGACATAAGCCATACGGAGAAGGACACCCGAACACAATACCGAGAGGCCCGTGGGAAGACGTGTCAATGGACTTCATCACAAAGCTACCCAAGTCCAAAGACCCAGTCACAGGAATCACCTACGACTTGATTATGGTGATAGTGGACAGATTCACAAAATATCTAATAGTGGTACTATTCAAGGAGACCCACACAGCAGAACAGTTGGGACACCTCTTACTGGACAGATTGGTCAGAGACCACGGAGTTCCGACCACGATCATTACAGACAGAGATAAACTCTTCACATCCAACTACTGGAAGACAATCAGTGCAGCTATGGGAACAAAACCCAAAATGTCTACGGCCTATCACCCACAAACTGATGGCCAGACAGAGTGAGCAAACCAAGTCCTGGAGACTTACTTACAGCATTACATCAACCAGACCCACAGCAATTGGGTACAGTTATTACCGGTGGCACAGCTGGCAATCAACCAGCACAGATCAGACTCAACAAAGGAATCACCATTTTTTGCCAATTTTGGACGACATGCAAACATCAGGATGCCAAGCAGAGCTTCACCAAACACGGACAAAGCACTCCAACATGACAAGCTCCTACGACAAACACACACGATGATGAGGCACTACCTTCAAGAGACCTCAGAAAGAATGCAACGTCAAATAGACAAGAAATCGAAAATGGCATCTCAGCTAAAGAAGGGGGATAAAGTCTACCTCCTCACAAGAAATTGGAGAACGAAGAAACCAAGAACAAAGAAACTGGACTATGTTAAGGTCGGACTATTTTCAGTCGAAGAAAAAACCGGACCAGTCAACGTCAGACTGCGACTACTGAGAGACGCTCGGGTACACCTAAACTTTCACATCTCAATGATTGAATTAGCCGACCAGAGCACACTCTTGCAGGAAATGTTTCATTACCAACCAGAGGAAGAACAGGAGTTCGAGGCTGAAGAGATCCTGAAGAGAAAAGGTCAGCGATACCTTGTCAAGTGGAAAAACTACCCAGACTCGGAAAATACCTGGGAGCCACTCAGGAACCTCGTGAACTGCCAGCTCCTCCTGCAGCAGTTCCGGCAGAAGCAGGACTGAACAGCTCGGCCTGCAGCGCAGACACGTCAATGACCGTCACCGACAAGTCTTCACCATCCACCTCCATTTCAGCAACAAGGCACTGGAGCTTCTTCTTTGCTCAACTCTCAGCACCCTCAAGAACCTTTCGCTTTCGGGACACACGAGCCTGCAGCTCGGCAAGCTGCTCAACAAGAGCATCCCGCTTGGCCTCATCGACAGCCAAATCCTCGCAAAGGTTATCCTGAGTCATGTTCAGTGACTCCCAAGAAAGTGACACACAGGACTTCCCACGGTGAGTGCATTCAGCGCACTTCAACTTATTGTTGTCGTCAGACATTCGGAAGCAAGGCTTGTGGTTCAAAACACAGAAGTCACACGGAGCAAGCGACATGAAGTTATAATCACGGATCTGGGCTGCCAGTTGGTTTCGGTAAGCAGAGGCACGTGATTTTGCAGACATACTCAAGAATTCATCAGGACGATGAATGAAGGAGAGGAGGGTAGTGTTACAACCCAGGGGATGGGAGCCACTCATTTATAGGCAATCAGGCCGCAGGCCAGGCAAGAGGACACCATGGAAGTTAAGTGACCAACCAATAAGGGGTCACGTGACTGTCAAGACACACACGGAAGTCTTGACGCAGCATGCATAAAGCATCAAGACAATCTCACCAGTCTTGATGCAGGGTGCATGAAGCATCAAGACAATCTCACCAGTCTCGACACAGGATGCATGAAGCATTGAGACAATCTCACCAGTCTTGACGCAGGGTGCATAACATAGTGGGACTGTCGAGACAATCTCACCTGTCTCGACGTCAAGACTGTCAAGACAATCTTGATCGTCTCGACAGGCCAGCACTATATAGTCTGGTGATAGTTCCCTTATGGAATGATCGTCTTCAACTCATGTTGTGATCCAGACAACTAGATCTACTTCAATACAATCCTTTTGTACGAAGCTGTTGATCAGGTGTCACCACCACCACGTTCCACCAAACCCCTTCACACTCCTTGACACTCCTCTCCTGTGAGAACCAACCTGCCTTCCACCTCTTGCCCTAATCCTATACTCGGATAGGACAGTACGGTACAGACCGCAACAACAGAGTACACCTGTGTCTGCTTCTACATCAATAAGACTATACACCCAGACAGCTGGGAGATTGATGGAGCAGGCAATCCTGACATTGTGACACTGGTGATCTGAACCATGTGCAGGAGCCAGCCAGCCCTGATCCACATCCACAACATCTATAGCCTCTCACTGCAACACCAAACTACCCTGGAGACACCAGTTATTGACAAGTTGATGGCAAGACTCCAGGCAGCCCCCAGTGTCCACCATGTTGTAACTGGAGACTTCAATCTACACCACCTGAGCTGGGGAAGCCAGTGGTACCTCATGTCAGGGAAGACCAAAGCTGAAAGACTAGCTAGCACTAGCACAGCGGGATAGCTGTGATACTGTGGTGCCCTTCAGAACTCTTTCATCACTGAAGGCTAACCTATCAGCAAGCAACAGGAAGCCAAGAGGCTGGAGGCTGAGACAGCCCTGCACAAGCACGACGGGTCCATGCTCTTGGCCCAACCGAGGCTGAGGCTGAGTCCGAGTGTCAGGAGTGACTGCGCCACAAAGCCAAGAGGCTGGAGGCTGAGACTTACCTGCAAGTCGACACAGTACCTTTGGGGCCTAGTCGCAAAGGAGTTGCTAGACTGGAAGCTACAACTACCTAGTCAGCAAAAGTGACTACGTCGCCAACTGTTCTGTGCTCAAACCAATTCAAGAGCTATAGCTCTTGTGGTGCTTTGCACGAAGAATAGCCTAGCTAGAGGTAAACTCTAGCTAGGCAGGCAGGATTAGGAGTGACCTACTAAGAAGAGCTATAGCGAGGCTATAGCAGAGGCTATTGCAACATCGGGACGACGTTGGAGGGGGGAGATGCCAGTGTCACAAGTGACTGAGCCACCCCATGTCACCTGACTGCACTTAGTCATCTGCTTAGCTTAGCAGCTCTACTTAGCAGCTTCTCACTGAGGATTAGAATCCTCAGTGATCAATAAACCTACACATCCACTGCAGGCACTTCTGGCCCTGCCCCAACTCAGTCCCAACATCTCTAGAAGTACCTTCTAGAGTCCACAGGACTACCTTCTTCTCTCTACCTGCCACACTGCTATGCTAAAACCCTAGAGAGAGCTGTTACCTCTGACCCAGCTCTGACCAGGCATCACCAGGCCTCACTCTCTTACAATAACATACTGTTGTGTGGTGCTGTACAGAGTAGGCTAAAGTGGAACTGAGCCAAAAGACTACTATGTCTGGGCTTAGTGCCTGACATCTCTGTACTAGTGATAGATAAGTGTGGCTGCACCCACCTGCCTAGTCAGGATCTAACTGACTAAGTGCCGAGTCAGGCAACTAGCTCCTGACATCATTTTTTTATTTTATTTTATTTGATTCTTACACTGATAGTAGCTTTTCAGCCATGCAGATCTTCTAGCTAAGAGTGATTTTCTTCAGAAAACCTTTAGAGGAATAAAAACTGAAGACTGGGGGTGACTAGAGGATGTGTGACAAGGCAATGGCAGAACAGAACTCAAGCCTAACTGATCCAGTAACCTTGACCTGACTTGGCTTGAGACTTGAGACTTGGATTGATGTACAAGACGAAAGACAAGGAAGGAAAAGAGAAAAGAAGAAGAGAAGAAGCTGGGGGAGCAGAAGAAGTTCTTCTAGGCAGGGGATCAGGCAACGGCGGAGCAAGCAGGCAACAGTGCAGATGGGACTTCCCGGCAAGGTGTGTGACTTGTGCCAGATATGCAACTGGGCCAGAACTGTGACAGGATGTAGCAAAAGAAAATCTTGTAGTGACTGGTAGAAAGAAAACTTCTAGATATTAGAGTGTGAATAGTGGAGTTTGAAAGCTAGATTAAACTGGTTCAGTCTTTTCAAAGACATGAACCAGTATAGAAACTTCTGTAGAAGCTCTGGGTTTGAAATAATAGAAGTGAAATCTTGAGAATTGAAAGGAGCTTGCTGTCTTTGACTTGAATAAAAAGAGCATGAAGAGGTGATATGTTTCACTGTCTCTTCTGCTTGACCACAGACACATAAAGGGGTAGGAAAATCTGGAACTCCAGCTCTGAATAGAAAACTTGCCAGGCCAATTCTCCCAGTTCTGGTTTGTAGTAGTAGACTTGCCTCAGCTTTCTGTAGCTCTTTGTAGAGCTTCAGGTTATTGTGGTGAGGCTTTTGACAAAACAACTGCCACCCAGAGTAGCTTCTTCTTTTCTTCTCCTCCTATTGGTTTTCCCACTCTTTAACAAAGAGTTTCTGTAGTTCTTTCTTTGAACTAGCCTGGTTAGTAGTTAATTGGTTTAACCAAGTGAACTTCCAATAGAGGGAGATAGTTGAGGATTTCTTTAAAGGTTTCTTCACAGAAGAAGCATAGTGGGAGATATTGGAAAAGATATTGTCCAGAAGTGTTTTCAGAGAGGAGGTTTGAATAGAAGAGAGAAAACAGGCTGTGCGAAATTTGAAATAGAGATCTAGAGGTAAAAGAAAAAGCTCACTCTCTAATAAGAAAGATGGAGTGGCTTTAAAGGCACCTCCAATAAGTCTCAGGCATTTGTTCTGGAATGTGCTAAGAGAAGAGATATTAGAAGATTTTCTTAGAGGATTGAACCAGATCCCCACAGCATAACTCAGTAAAGATCTGAGTATTGCAGTGTACACAAGACATGATGTGAGGACTGGGAAACCCCAAGTAGAATATGAAGTTCTAGAAAGAGAGGAAAGTGCTTTCTGAGCTTTTTGAAGAATAATTCTCTGGTGCTTATGCCAGTGGAGTTTTGCATCCAGGTACACTCCTAATACTCGCACTTCTTCTTTTGGTCTTAGAATCACATTCCCCAGTCTGAGCTTAAGCTGAAGATTGTCTGATCTTCTTCTGGAAAAATGAAGTATTTCATATTTCTCAGGAGAGAAGACTATTCCATGTCTTGCAGTCTATGATAGACATTTGAGGTGTGTGTTCTTCAACTTCAGAAGGTTGCTTTTTAGAGAGTGTCCAAATGCAAGCAGATTTGTATCATCTGCAAATCCCAGAGCAGAAACACCAGTGGAAGGAGAGTGTACAGTTTCATGAAGTTCAGAAATGTAAAATAGAAACAGAATAGGAGATAAAGGGGAACCTTGGGGAACTCCACAGTGAATAGGAATAGCAGAAGACTCAGAGTCATCAAACACAAGAGTGGTAGAATGACTGGTGCAGAAAGAAAGAATCCAGGAAGATAGCCAGAGAGGAATTCCTTTTCTCTCTAGGATTTGTTGGAGGATCTTAGGTAGAACTCTGTCATAGGCTCCTGAGATATCCAGAGAAAGTAGAGATGCAACCATGCCTTCCTTCCAGACTTTTTCCACTTGGGAAGTTAGTAGGAAGAGTGCTGATTTAGTTGATCTTTCTTTCCTAAAGCCTATCTGGATTTCTGGCAAAAGTCTAGCTTCTTCTGCTACCTTGCTTAGCCTGGTTGCTGTAATAGCTTCCATCAGCTTGCTAGTTGTGTTTAGCAAAGCTATAGGGTGCCAGGCTTTAGCTTGGTTATAGCATCCTTTACCAGGTTTTCTTAGACAGACTGTCTTTGTATTCTTGAACCTCTCTGGAAAGTATTCCAGTCTCCAGTATGTTGATGTGAGAACAGCCATAGCTTGGCAGAACTTGGAACCTAGAGCTTTCAGAAATCTATTTAGCAGCTTATCTTTTCCCCCTACTGTGAAAGGTTTCTTTTTGTTCAGGATTTGTTCCACTTCTTCAGCAGTAACTTCCTGAGAGAGCTGGATCTCTGGAGTACTCTGGGAACTCTCTGTACTTGGTTCTGGAACAAGTGCTTTGGGGAAGAACTGGGCTGAGAATGCTTTTGTCTTCTCCTCAAAGGTTTTAGCTAGTCCTTCTTGAGTTTCCAAATCTGGGACTAGGGGAAGATCAGAAGTCCTGTTAGCTTTTGTTTTTCCTCACTTTGCAAGCTTCCAGAATTTTGAAGAACTGGCTAGCTCATGGACTTGTTGTCTGAAGGTGGTCTGCTTTCCCTCTCTGACTGCTTTTTTCTTGTTCTTAGTTGCTTGCTCAAGGTCTTCTTGGGATGCCTGTCCTCTGAGAACTTGTCTTCTTACTCTTCTTTCCTCTCTAACCTTGTTTTGGATGTCTTGGTTCCACCAGGGAACTGAGTGACCAGATTGCTTCTGGAGCTGTGTACATTTGCTTGCCACTTCTTGGAGAAAGTTGTCCAGATACTCCAAGTACTTATCCACTTCATCTTTGTCTTGAAAGTGGGAAGGTAGCTGTAGCTTCTCACACTCTACTCTTGCAAGGTTTGAGTCCAGTGTCTTCCAGTTCCTTTCTGGCTTCCAGGTTTTCCTTGGAGGATCCAGGTCTAGGCTAGTTAGTATAGGTCTGTGGTCAGACCCATGAAAGAACTGGAGAGCCACTTTAGAGAAAATCAGGGAGTTAGAAAGAGAAGAAGAAATAAAAGACAGATCAATTGCAGAACATGGTTTTTCTGAAAAAGATCTTGCTCTGGTGGGAGTAAAAGGTGCAATAGCTAAATCCAGATTTAAATCTTTCATTAGACCTTGGAACTTGTTTGCAGTGTCAGAGTACAGTCTTCTTTTCTTTGACCAGTCTGGGTGGTGGAGGTTTGAATCTGTGAGAAGAATATGTTGTCCTTGTACCTGTAAAGTATTTTGAAGTAAACAGAGAAGAGCTTCTGATGCCTCTGTATAGTTTTCTTGACTTGATGAGGTAAAGTAAAGATTATGCACCCAAAGAGAAGTAGAAGAGTTTTCCAAGTAGATTTCAAGAGAAATAAAGTCTTTACTCCAGAAAGTAGGATGAAGAGAAGAGAGTTTCAGGTTTTTGTTAATAAGAAAAAGTGTTCTACCAATCACTGAACAGTAAAGAGGAAGAAAAGAAGAGAAAACAGCAGAGGTGCTTGTCTCCAGGTGAGGGTTTTTCCAGGGTTCTTGAAGTGCAATAATATCCACCTCTTGAAGAGCTGAGTTTGTTAGAAGTAGCTCTTGGACTGATTGGCTTTTTTGCACATTATACTGGAGAAGTGTGAGCTTTGAGTCTTTCATGTAGACATCTCATCTTCAAAGATCTTGAAAGGGTTGGCTGATACTTTTCCCTTATTATTTGTTGATCTTGCCCCAAGAATTTGAACTTCTGGACAGCTTCCCCTGATTCTCTCTAAGCTTCTGGTTGGCTCAGCTGTTTTATGTTTTTTCCCCCCTGGGAGTGGCTGGGAGAAAGAGAAAGATGTAGCTGGAGATTGGGGTACTGGTGTCAGAGATGTAGAGATTGGGATCTCATACTTCTCTGGGCGTGAAATCCAAGCTTCCCTGGCTCTCTTGGCTGCTTCCTGGCGTACTGGGCATGTGCTAGCCCAGGCCGGGTGAGATCCCTGGCAATTGCAGTATTTTGGTTTCAGCAAGTTTTCAGGAATTGGGTATGCTCTCCTCTCATGTTGTCCACCACATGCTCCACAGGCAGTTCTGTTCCTGCAGGCATGAGCTTGGTGGCTATAGCCAAAGCACTTGAAGTATTGTGCAATAACTGTGTTTGCCAGGAAGGGTTCCACTTCATGTAGTCTGTGTCCCAGCACTAGTCCATTCTCAATAAGAAGATTAGCCTGTTGGGGAGTAGAGAGATCCAGGTGGAGAGGGGTGACCTGTTTCTTTTGAGCTATAGATTTCTTGGACCAATATACTCTCAGAATAGTGATCTGTTTGCCAAGAGAAGGGTT
This sequence comes from Lichina pygmaea, assembly GCA_963422465.1. NCBI lineage: Eukaryota > Fungi > Ascomycota > Lichinomycetes > Lichinales > Lichinaceae > Lichina > Lichina pygmaea. The sequence continues at coordinate 4,930,096 of OY730169.1, forward strand.
GCTAGTCTGGATTTTTTTGCAGGTGTGCTCCAGATTCTCTGGCTGGACATCTGCTGTTCTGACTCCATGAACCAGAACTGGGAATCTCTTGGGCTGGACTATTGCCTTTGTGTTGAAGATAGTTGCAGTCCAGGAGGAATTCTTTTCCAGAAAAAGCTTGGTTTCCTGGCTCTCTGTGTGAATAAGAATATCCCCTGATGGGAGTTTTCTCACTGCCCTAATCTGTTTGTTATAAGGGCTTGGAAGTCTGTCTTGGAGGGCTTGGAAGAGCTGGACATGGGTTCTGTTAGCCATGTCTGGAGTCTGGTGCCCAGAGTGTACCAGAACCTCTTTGAGAATTCTGGAAGCTAGTGGAATTTGAGCAGAGGAAGTTTTTGCAGCTGCCTGTGCATAAGATGGTTTTGCCTCTTGTCTATCTAGACATTTGTTGAGGTTTTCAAGCTTCTGGATAATCTTGTTGGTAATGCCAGAGGGTAGAGGTTGGACAGTGCTAGTCTGCAGCTCTGCAGAGAGTTTTTGCTTAAGGTTCTCCCAGCTTTTTCTGACTGGTTCTGGAACTGTTTGGGTTTTCAGCCAGGAGTTAAGAAGTTCCCAGTCTTTCTGTATAGTGCTTTCAGTGGTGGGAGGACTGGCTTGAGTGTTAGCAAGACTGGAAGCTGGTGTGGCTAGTGGTGCTCTGGGATTGGTTTCGAAAGAAGTAGGTTTTTTCTTTTTTAGTGCCATGGTGGAGCTTGCTTGGCACAGGTTAACTGTTTCCAGTCTGTGAAGTAGTGCCAGAGAGAGAGGAGTCACCTGGTTTCCCAGCAGTAATAATCTAGTCCTGGGACCAGACTCCAAGACTAGACTTTCCTGGGCAGCTTATTCCAACTAAGCTTTTAATCTGGCTTTCAAACTCCACTATTCACACTCTAATATCTAGAAGTTTTCTTTCTACCAGTCACTACAAGATTTTCTTTTACTACATCCTCTAGTCACCCCCAGTCTTCAGTTTTTATTTCTCTAAAGGTTTTCTGAAGAAAATCACTCTTAGCTAGAAGATCTGTATAGCTGAAAAGCTACTATCAGTGTAAGAATCAAATAAAATAAAAAAAATTCCAACTAAGCTCTGGGTAAAGCTAGAAGTATTTGTCTAGACTAGTGACCAGACCCTCTATCTAGACTTTCCTTGAGTGAAGAACTCTACTAGCTCCAGAGTCAGTCAGACTCTAACTATTCCTCTTATCCTGAGACTCTCTCTCTCTGGTTGTGGCTGGATTGCTGGTTGTTGAAGAAAAAGATCATGAGTCCCAAGATCACAACTTTTGACAATCAGGTTTGATTCTCAAAGGTGATGGGTTTTCACCTTAAGGTTTGGGTGGGTCAGGACAGGATGTCGGCTGTTTTCCAGAACATATGACAAATTGCTGTCTTTACCAAAAGTGATGGTTCTTGAACAGCAAGGTTCTGGGAAGAGTTGGCTGTCCTGACATCATATTGTAAGAGAGTGAGGCCTGGTGATGCCTGGTCAGAGCTGGGTCAGAGGCAACAGCTCTCTCTAGAGTTTTAGTATAGCAGTGTGGCAGGTAGAGAGAAGAAGGCAGTCCTGTGGACTCTAGGAGGCACTTCTAGAGATGTTGGGACTGAGTTGGGGCAGGGCCAGAAGTGCCTGCAGTGGATGTGTAGGTTTATTGATCACTGAGAATTCTAATCCTCAGTGAGAAGCTGCTAAGTAGAGCTGCTAAGCTAAGCAGATGACTAAGCACAGTCAGGTGACATGGGGTTGCTCAGTCACTTGTGACACTGGCATCTCCCCTCTCCAACATTGTCATGATGTTGCAATAGTCTCTGCTATAACCTCACTATAGCTCTTCTTAGTAGGTCACTCCTAATTCTGCCTGCCTAGCTAGAGTTTACCTCTAGCTAGGCTATTCTTTGTGCAAAGCACCACAAGAGCTATAGCTTTTGAATTGGTTCAAGTACAGAACAGTTGGTGATGTAGTCACTTTTGCTGACTGTTACAACCCAGGAGGAACACAGTCCTTATATACTCACAGAGAGCAACAGACAGGATACTGAGTGGAAGTACCAAGCAGCACGACACAGAAGGAAATCACATGACTGTCAAGACTGACCAGGTGTTGCTTGGCACAGTGTGTATATACATCAAGTACAAACTCTTCCCAGAACCGTTCTTCAAGGACCATCATTTTTGACAAACACCATAATTTGTCATATGTTCTGGAAAACAGCTGAGTTCCTCTCTGAAACCACCCAAACCTTAAGGTGAAAAACCATCACCTTTGATAATCACACCTGTTTGTCAAAAGTTGTGATCTTGAATCCATGATCTTCTTCAACAACCAGCAATTTACCCACAACCAGAGAGAGAGTCTCAGGATAAGAGGAATAGTTAGAGTCTGACTGACTCTGGAGCTAGCAGAGTCTTTGGCTCAAGGAAAGTCTAGATAGGGGGTCTGGTCCCTAGTCTAGGTTAATACTTCTAGCTTTGCCCAGAGCTTAGTTGGAAAAAGCTGCCCAGGAAAGTCTAGTCTTGGGGATTGGTCCCAGGACTAGATTATTACTGCTGGGAAACCAGGTGACTCTTCTTTCTGGCAGTGCTCTGCAGACAGGAAACACCCAACCAGTGCCAAACAATCTCTAACATGGCTCCCAAGAAGAAAAAACCCACTTTTTCAGAAAGTAACACCAGAGCTACACCAGCTATACTCTCCCAACCAGCTCCCAGTCTGGCTAGCACCCAGTCCAGCTCTCCTACCCCCCAACCAGCTTCTCAGAGTGACTACAAACTAGTAGACTCCTGGATCAAAACTCAACCAGTCCCAGAATCTATTCTGAAAAGCTGGGAAAATATCAAAAAGAACTCCTTCCCTACAGAAGCCCAGTCTAGCTCTACTGGCCTCACCAACAGAATCTTCCAGAAGCTGGAGAATATCAACAAGTGGCTGGACAAACAAGAAGCCAAGCTATCATATGCCCAGGCTGTCCAAAAATCTATTGCAGCACAAATCCCTCTACCTGCAAGAATTCTCAAAGAAGTTCTTGTACATCCTGATATCCAGCCACCTGACATAGCTAATAGAACTCACATCCAGCTTTTCCAGGCTCTTCAAGACAGACTACCCAGCCCCTACAACAAGCAGGTCAGAGCAGTAAGGAAACTTCCTTCAGGGGATATCCTTATTAACACAGAAAGCCAAGAGACTAAAGTCTTCCTAGAGAAAAACCCTGCCTGGGTATCAGCTATCTTCACAAAGGAAGCAACCATCCAGCCCAAGAGATTCCCAGTTCTGATCCATGGAGTCAGAACAGAAGATATCCAACCTGAAGACCTGGAGAAAACCTGCCAGATAATCCAGAACAGCAACCTATCTCTGAGCAAGCAAATCACCATCCTGAGAGCCTACTGGTCTAAGAAGGCTATAGCTCAAAAGAAGCCAGTTACCTCTCTCCACCTGGATCTGGCTACCCCTGAACAAGCCAATCTTTTGATTGAGAGTGGGCTAGTGCTGGGGCACAGGATGCATGAAGCAGAACCTTTTCTGGCAGACACAGTTATTGCACAATGTTTCAAGTGCTTTGGCTATGGGCACCAAGCACACTTCTGCAAGAACAAAGCTGTGTGTGGTGCCTGTGGAGGCCAGTATGAAAGGAGAGCCTGCCAAGTTCCTGAACAGCTTCTCAAGCCAAAATACTGCAACTGCAGAGGAGCTCACCCAGCCTGGGCCAGTGTCTGTCCAGTACACCAGGAAGCAGCCAAGAAGGCAAGAGAAGCATGGAACACACACCCAGGAAAATATAAGATCCCAACAGCTACCTCTGTTCCAGCTCTACAACCCCCCCCAGTTATGTCTTTCCCTCTCTCTCAGTCTCTACCAGGGGGGAAAAACATAAAACAGCTGAGCCAAGCAGAAGCTCAGAGAGACTCAGAGGTGTACTCCAAGAAGTGCAAATTCTTTCTTCAAGATAAGCCAACTCTGGAGGAAAGCTACCAGCTAACTCCTTCAAGATCTTTGATACTGAGATGTCTGCATGAAAGACACAAAGCTGACACTTCTCCAGTATAATGTGCAAAAAAGCCAATCAGTCCAAGAGCTACTGCTAGCAACCTCAGCTCTCCAAGAGGTGGATATTATTGCACTTCAAGAGCCCTGGAAAAACCCTCACCTAGAAACAAGCACTTCAACTGTTTTCTCTTCCTTTCTTCCTCTCTACTGTTCAGAGATTGGCAGAAAACTTTTTCTTATTAATAAAAATCTGAAACTCTCTTCTCTTCATCCTACCTTCTGGAATAAAGACTTTGTTTCTCTTGAAATCTACTTGGAAAACTCTTCTACTTCTCTTTGAGTACATAATCTCTACTTCACCCCATCAAGTCAAGAAAACTACACAGAGGCATCAGAAGCTCTTCTCTGTTTACTCCAAAATGCTTTACAAGAACAAGAACAACATATTCTTCTCACAGACTCAAATCTTCACCACCCAGACTAGTCAAAGAAAAGAAGACTGTACTCTGAGACTGCAAATAAGTTTCAAGATCTAATGAAAGATTTAAATCTGGATTTAGCTATTGCACCTTTCACCCCTACCAGAGCAAGATCTCTTTCTGAAAAACCATGTTCTGCTATTGATCTGTCTTTTATTTCCTCTTCTGGCCTGCAACAACTCGAACCTCCATGTGGTGCAGGCTGGGAACCTCAGGGCAGTCGATGGCGGGCAGCTTCCCAGACTGCTCGTAGTCGCTGCACCGAGAGCTAATCAAGTCACCGGTTGAGCTGCTGGTGTTGCGGAGTGATAGGCCACTGGAGGTGTCGCGCAGGCACCCTGGATGCCCCCGTGAAACAGCTACAGCAGAACAGAGGACTGCAACCAAGCTTGGGAGAGGAAAACCACCTGACAGACAACTACTGTGTACACTACAGCCTGAAGCCAGCCCCACAGCTGGTGGATGTGAAATCTAGGCGTCTGATAGGGCATCTCTGGAGTAGTCAAGAGGAGTTCTCATCATGTCACCCTCCTAGCAGAGTCTCCAGCTAACGTGTGAGGATCTGCTAGGGGGGGAGTGGCCTTGGTACCATGGTGTTGTTAATCAAACAGGGACTATCTGTTAAAGAAGGAGAGTGGTCGTACAAGGAGATGTCACCACTCCAGTGCCTAAGGGCTGTGTGATAGCCAAAGTGCTGGCTTGATGGTTTTGCCTAAGGCCTTGCCACAAAATCTCTTTGTACAATCCACAATCTGGGGCCAGGGGACTGGGTTATCCAGTGGGCCAACAGGTGCAACCAGGGCCTCACAGGCGACAGCGGACCAAGGAGAACTCCTCCCTACTTGGTTAGTAGGCTGGAAAGTTGGCCCTGCAGATGCTGGCACAGCCTGCAGGATCTGTAAGGTCTGCGAGGCATGGTCAGCCTTCATACGAGAGATCTGCGAAGGTAACACAAAACAGTTAACAACTGCGAGGCGTGGCATATAATGGCAGTGACGGAGGTAGGGCCTGGGCCTACTACAAGACTGTCTATATGGCCCGAGAGGACAGATGCGCATGCCAGTTCGTACAGAGTGCAGGCTTAGGCTGCAAACAACAAGCTCAGAGAGCAAACTACAGTTGGAGTGTGGGCTCTGGGCTGGTGACCCAGCGCTCCGAAGCAGGATCCCAGGGGTGAGCATGTACAGCAGAGTGCAAGAGACTTCGGGACTGTGGGAAAGCATAGTAGAGACCCTGTGGAGGGGTGCCAACTCTACACTATGTTCTGGCATAGTACGACTGTAGCCCTCTTCTGGTGCATCTGCCCTGGGGTTTGCAGATGATACAAATCTGCTTGCTTTTGGTCACTCCTTGAAAAGTAATCTTCTGAAGTTAAAGAACACACACCACAAATGTCTATCCTGGGCTGCAAGACATGGAATAGTCTTCCCACCTGAGAAATATAAAATACTTCATTTTTCCAGAAGAAGATCAGACAATCTTCAGCTCAAGCTCAGACTGGGGAATGTGATTCTCAAACCAAAAGAAGAAGTGTGAGTACTTGGAGTGTACCTAGATGCAAAGCTCCACTGGCACAAACACCAGAGGATTATTCTTCAAAAAGCACAGAAAGCACTCTCTTCTCTTTCTAGAACTTCCTATTCTACTTGGGGCTTTCCAGTTCACACATCATGTCTGGTGTACACTGCTATACTGAGATCTCTACTGAGCTATGCAGTGGGGATTGTGACAAGGCAATAGCAGAGCAGAACTCAAGCCTAACTGATTCGGTAACCTTGACCTGACTTGGCTTGAGACTTGAGACTTGGATTGATGTACAAGACAAAAAACAAGGAAGGAAGAAAAAGAGAAAAGAAGAGAAGAAGCTGGGGGAGCAGGAGAAGTTCTTATAGGCAGAGGATCAGGCAACAGTGGAGCAAACAGGCAACAGTGCAGATGGAACTTTCCGGCAAGGTGCGTGCAGATGGAACTTCCCAGCAAGGTGTGTGACTTGTGCCAGATATGCAACTGGGCGAGAACTGTGACATTACTCCCCTCCTTCACATGGCAAACTCCTGTGAGCCTCAGGCCACTTGTGGGTGTAGTTCCATGGCTGTAGTTTCCTTGGGTATTTCTCATGGAAATTGTAGATAGTGTCTTTGGCAGTGTCAAGATGCTCAATAGGCTCTTCAGTGGCATCTTCAATTGGCTATCCGGACTATTTGACCAGGTACTTGAACTTCTGTCAAGATGTTGCTAGCTTGGAGTCAAGGATTTCTTCAACCTGGAACTCTTCATCTGTGTCTTGACCAATAACAGGGCCAGGGTGTTCATTTGATTGGCCAGAGATAGGATTAGCAGGTGTCAGACGTAGAAGGGAAACGTGAAAGACAGGGTAGATCTTGAGAGTGTGTGGAAGCTCTAGATAGCAGGCACAGCTTCTGACTGTCTTCAACACCTTGAATAGTCCAATCCACTTGTCATCAAGCTTTTTGCATGGGTGGTGTGTCCTGATGTTCTTGGTATTCAGCCAAACAAGATCTCCAGTTTGATAGGATGGTGACAGGACTTAATGCAAATTGGTGGTGTGAGCTTGAGCTTCCTGGGATAGTCAGAGTTCAGCTTACAACTGTTCCAGAATCTGTGTTATTTCTCCAGAGATTTCCATAGCATCTTGGTTGCAGGCTTCACTTGTGGGTGTGATGCTGAGCTGTGGATGGAACTCTTTGTTGGCAAAGAACAGTGACATGCCAGAGGAATTAGACTGGGAGTTGTTCTGTGTGAACTCTGCCAGAGGAAGCTATTGGACCCAGTCATCTTGGAGATAGTTGACATAGGATCTCAGGTAGTGTTCAAGCTTCTGATTATCTTGTTCTGTCTGACTATCTGTCTCTGGGTGGTGTTCTGAGGATAGTTATAGCATGACATCAAGATGGGCACAGAGTGCTTTCCAGAATAAGCTGACAAACTGACCTCCTCTGTCTGAGACAATACTCCTGGGTAAGCCATGGGTACAGACAACAAACTAGATGAACATCCAGACAAGATGCAAGGTTGTCATCTCAGCACATAGCACAAAGTGGTGTTCTTTGGTGAGACAGTCAGTGATGACCCAGATATACTTGGCACCAGGGAAGCAGGCATCTCTTGACTTGGGCAAGTCAGTAATGAAATCTATAGCCAGATCCTGCTAATGTTGCTGAGGCACAGGAAGAGACAGCAGCTCTCCTTGGTGATCATGGGCAGGCTTTGCTCAAGAGCAGACATGACAATTCCTGATGTACTGCTGTATGATGTTCACTATCTTTGGCCAATAGTACCAACAAGACAGAAGATTGTGGGTCTTGGCAATCCCAGTATAGCCAGCTATTGCTTGGTCATGGGCTTCTTGGAACAGGTGTAGGTGTAGCTTATTGTTCTCAGAGATCCAGAGTCAGTTCTTGTAGAAGAGACAGTCATTTTCCAAGCTGCAGTCTGAGAGAGACACTTCTTGACTGTGCCTGACACTATCCCTTAGTATCTGTGACACTGTTGCCACTGGATCACCTTCAGCAAGGTTGTTATAGGTAGCTTGGATAATGTCTGAAAGAGGTGCAGTATCAGGTTCAGTGTCAACTGGTGCAGCTTCTGAACATCTCAGGATCTGGATGGGCTTGACTTGAACCTCTGAATATGCAAGATTCTTGGGCTTGAGGACAACTTGCTCCATGAAGTCTTGACAGGGATCACTGTCTGACAGGAGGTCTTGGGAATGTTAAGTAAGAGCATCAGCCTTACACTGACTGCCTGGACAGTAGCTGATCTTGAAATTGAAGTGTGACAAGAACTTGCTCCAACAGGCTTGACAGTGGGAAAAGTACTTTGATGACATGAAGTACTCCAAGTTCTTATGATCAGAGATCACCTTGACAGGTTCTGGAGATCCTTCAAACTCTGCTTGCTATTCTTCAAAGGCATGGACAATTGCCAGCAACTCTTTGTTGTAGATCTTGTAGTTGTATTCTGCCAGCAGGTGGTGGCGTGACAAGAAGGCAACAGGGTGTAGAACTCCTTCATAGTCTGGCTGTGACAGGACAGCACCAGAGACATAGTCAGAAGTGTCAGTCTCAACAACACACTCCTTCTCCAGATCAAAGTGCTACAGGATAGGTGCAGTGCTGAACGCCTTCTTGATACTTTCAAACAAGTGCTGCTCTGGGGTTTCCCACTTGAAGGCAACATTCTTCTTGGTCAGAGCTGTGAGCAGGGATGCAAGCTTGGCAAAGTCTTTGATGAACTGGTGGTAGAAGTTTGCAAAGGCAATGAAGCTCTGCACTTCCTTGAGACTGGCAGAAGGATTCCACTCCTTGATGGTGTCAGTCTTGGCTGGGTCCATGCTCACAGATCTGGGTTGGCTATCTTCAGTGGCAGACTGAATGATGAGGCCAAAGTACTTGACTTGATGCACTTCAAAGTTGTATTTGGAGATGTCAACTTGCAGGCTTGCATCTTGTAGTCGACTGAGAACAAGCTTGACATGCTTCTGGTGTTCCTTGAGTGTCTGACTGTAGACAAGGATGTCATCCACATAGGCAGTGCCAAAGACATCAAGGATGTCAGGTCCCAAAACATCATTGATGTAGTTCTGGAATATGCTTGGAGTATTGGCAAGACCAAAGAGTATAACAAGGTATTCGTAGAGGCCTGAGTGTGTGTGGAATGCAGTTTTCTATTCTTCACCTTCCTTCATCTGGATACAGTTGAAGGCACCAACAATGTCAAGCTTGGTGTACCACACAGCTTTGCAAAGCTGGTCCAACATCTCCTGGATCAGTGGCAGAGGGTAACAGTTCTTGATAGTGATAGTGTTGAGTGCTCTGTAGTCTACACAGAAACACAATCCACCTCCTGGCTTCTTGACAAAAAGGACTGGTGCAGCAGCAGGTGATGAAGATGCTTGAATGAAGCTCTTGTTCAGGTTCTCTGTCAGGTACTTCTTGAGAACTTCAAGTTCTTCTCTGCTCATACTGTACAGAGTGTTAAGGTCTAGGCCGGAACAGTCTAGGTAAGCGAGGGAGAAGTGTTAGTCATACAGAACAACATCTGACTGATCTGGTGGACAAGCAAGAGCTAAGCGAGGAGCTTGTCTGGTGGACAAGCAGAAGCTAAGCAAGGAGCTTGTCCAGTGGACAAGCAGGAGCTAAGCAAGGAGCTTGTCTGGTGGACAAGCAGGAGCTAAGTGAGGAGCTTGTCCACGCAAAAGGATGATACCCCTCGGAGAAGACTCCCCCCCTAGGGTATCTGTATAAAGACCACCCCAAGAGCCCAGAGGGATTAGCTTTCCAGGCTGAACACACATACACACATCGTACTGAGACAATAGTACAGAGAGAGTTACTTATCTATCTATTTCTCTATCAAGTCCCTGTCTAGAATCCACCCTGCAAAGCAACAGACTGTACTGGTTTCTGTGTGAACCTGGCCTGGCCTTTAACAGTTTCAGCCTCTAACATATAGGACACTGACTCAATACAATAGTGGATCCACAAAGCCCTACCCTTTCTCAGGCAGCTCAAGCCCAGGCTGCTCAGGCGGCTCAGGCCCAGACTGTCCAGGCAGCACCTATTGTTAACCTACCCCCAAAGTCTTTGAAGGTAGGTGCCCCAAAGAAGTACAATAGATCCAGGGGAGGACTGGAGTTGTTTTTCTCACAACTGAAGCTCTACTATGGGTTCAACACAGCCCAGTTTCTGACAGACCAGGAGAAGGTGCTATTTGCAGCCTTCTACCTGGAAGGACCAGCCTTCGCTTGGTTCAACATCTACTTAAGAGATTACCTAGACAATCAGGCAGACCCCAAGAAGTAAGAAGACAATACCTGACAGGTTATGGGAAGCTTGAAAATCTTTAAAACAGCTATAAGAAAGATGTTTGGGATCCTTGACAAGGAAAAGGATACAGAATGAAAGCTCCAAGCACTGTGGCAAACTGGATTGGCATCAGAGTTCACAGTGAAGTTCCAACAACTAGCAGTGAGAACCCAGTGGGGGGACAGTGTACTAACAGCACTATTCTACCAAGGCCTCAAGGAACAAGTCAAGGATGACATCACGCAAGGAGACTGACCAACCAAGCTCTACAAAATAATCAAGACTGCAGCTCGCATCAATGACTGACAGTTCAAGAGAGAGCTTGAGAAGTGAGGCAAGCAGATGAAACTATAGGTGAAGAAAAAGCCAACACCTGCCAAAGATAACTACAGCTTGGTACCTATGGAAATCAATGTGGTGGAACTATGAAAGAAGAAGACACAGAAGTGTTACAACTGTCAGAAAGTGGGCTACCTTGCGGTGAACTGCAGGAGTAAGAAGAAGAACAAGAAGAGCAAAGAGAAGCAGTTGAACACTATGAGTGCCTGGAAAGGCAGGGAGACGGAGAAGCCCCAGAGAGCCCCCCAAGGCACACTGCCCTACAATCACCCTGAGGTGGCACTCCTCAGAGAGGAGGACGACCTCTGACAACACACTGAAAAACTTGAGAATATACTTCAGCAAACCTTGGATTGACTCAACAAAGTCCAAAGGAAAGTTGACGGAATCCACTGGGAGGAAGACCTGATCTCCAAGTTTGACACAACCAGCTATATAGAGGAACAGGTTGACAACAAGAAAGCCCAGCCACCACCAGTCCCTGACAAACCTGTCCTTTAACAACAGAATGCAACCCTATCAGAAATAGGGGAGACACAAGTGTCATGATGGGTTGACAATACCCTCAGTATCACACAGGTCAGAGACATCACCACACAAGTAGACCTACACCAGGCTACAACAGCAGCCTGCAGACAACTGTATTAGAAGGTATGTGAAGACAACCACTGTAAGGAACACCTTCTAGAGAAAAGAAAGAAGATGTGGTTCCCAGAGTCCAAGGTGGAAGTGTGATGGAATATACACATCCAAAGGGTCAACCCTGAACAAGATGATTGCAACCAAGACCTGTGGGAACAATGCCTCACCACACAATGCAAACAACACGTGGTAGAGTGTCAGGCCCAGGGCCTAGGCAGCTTAAAAAACTAGCAGTGCTTTTCAAAACTGGGGTTGGAAGAGTAGGCAAGACAACACTCTGGGAGGAAGGAGTCAAGCTGAGCCTTGATGTGACAGCCTGCAGCCTGCACTTTCACATCAAGATTAGAGTCAATAAGTGGTTGGCTAAGACCATGATTAACTCTGGTGCGACTGGCAACTTCATGTCAGAAAGCTTTGCCAGAAGAAACAAGGTTCCAGTCCAAGGCAAGAAAGACTCTTACCAATTGATGGTAGTGGACAGAACACCACTCTCTAAAGACAAGGGACAAGTGATGAAGGAGACCAAGAGTCTGAGACTGAGTGTCCATGGCACAACAATCAGAACAGAGAAATTTGACTTGGTCTGAATACCACACAAAGTTATATTGGGACTTCCGTGGTTGGAAAAACAAAACTCAAGGATTGACTGGAAAAGAAGGCAACTAGTCTTTCCAGATAAGACACTGGTCAAGTCAGAACCAGGAGTGATGATTAAAGAAATCTCACTGACACAGTGGAAGAAATACCACCAGTGCAGGGAGGTCTGTGTGGCCTGGATGAAACCCTGAACACAACAACTTTGCACCACGCAAGACACTGTGGGCAAGACTCAGGCACCGCAGTTGCCAAGTGAGTATAAAGAATACCAGAAGATGTTCGAAGAAACAGTGATCATGACACTACCAGAACATCAGGAGTGGGACCACAAGATTCCACTGGAAGACAGAAAAAAAACCCACACATAGCCCTATCTACACTCTGTCAGTGAAAGAGCTTGAGGCCCTGAGAGACTACCTGGACAAGAACCTAGCGAAAGAGTTCATAAGACCTTCAACATCACCAGCTGGATACCTGATATTGTTTGTGCTAAAGAAAGATAGCAAACTTTGACTGTGTGTTGATTATCAGTGGCTAAATGTGATCACAGTGAAAAACCACTACCCACTACCATTGATATCAGAAATCCAAGACCAGATCCAAGAAGCCAAATAGTTTACCAAGTTTGATATTCAAGGTGCTTTCAACCTGGTTAGGATGAAAGACAGTGAGGAATGGAAGACAGCCTTTTGTACAAGGTACAGGCACTACAAGTATACCATGATGCCATTCAGTCTTACGAATACACCAGCAACATTCCAATCACTTATTAACACTGTCCTCTGATAATACCTGGACATATTTGTCACTGCTTACATTGACAATATCTTGGTATACACCAATGGAACCTTGGAGGAGTATAAACAGCATGTCAAGAAGATCCTACATGCACTACAGAAAGCAGGCATGAGGTTACATCTTGATTTTTTTTGATTTGATTTGATTCTTACACTGATTTGGCTGTTAAGCCATGCAGAACTTCTTGAAGGAATTTTTGTCTCTGGTAGACTTGACTCAGGAGCCTCACGTATTTACTGTACACCCTGTGGTTTGTAGTGTACGTACTGTGGGAAAACCCCAAACTCTGTAGGGGAAATAGGAAAACCACAGTAATGAGGGTTTGTGGATCTTGACAGATATTGGGTGAGCTATTTCTTGAGAGCTTTCATACATCTTGCGAGGAGTACATCTTAGACAAGTTCTATGAATCTCGGGGGTTTTTTGTGGCAGAATGTGGGGTGGGTCAGATTCGAACTGACAACTAGTTTAGTCAGGTTCTCCAGGTCTGACACCACTAGTTCCGGGTCATGGGTGCCACGTAGTGGGAAACTCTCACCAGCTTCCCACTACACCATGCCACCCTGTTACATCTTGATAAAAGTGTTTTCCACACAAAAGAAGTAGAATATTTGGGGTTGATCCTGATAACAGAAGGAATCTGAATAGACAACACAAAGACAGCAGTAGTACAAGACTGGCCAACACCCAAAAACCTCAAAGAAGTTTATTTATTTATTTGATTCTTACACTGGTAGTAGCTTTACAGCCATGCAGATCTTCTAGCTAATAGTGAACTCCTTCACAAAACCTTTGAAGAGATAAAAACTGAAGGCAGAGTGTGACTAGGGAATGTAACAAAAGGAATCTTGAAGTTTCTGGTAAGAGAAGAGAATCTAGGTATTGGGTTGGGAATAGTGGAGTTTGAAAGCTAGATTAAACTGGTTTAGTCTTTTCAAAGACATAAACCAGTACAAGAACTTCTGTAGTAGCTCTGGGTTTGAAATGATAGTGGTGAAGTCTTGGGGATTAAAAGAGACTTGTTGTCTTTGTCTTGAATAAAGAGAGCATGAAGAGGTGATATATTTTGCAGTTTCTTCTACTTGGCCACACACACATAGTGGGGTAGGGAAGTCAGAAACTCCAGCTCTGAAAAGAAAACTTGCCAGACTAATTCTTCCAGTCCTGATTTGCAGTAGCAGACTTGCCTCAGCTTTCTGTAACTCTTTGTTTTTTATTTATTTTTTTATTTTATTTGATTCTTACACTGGTAGTAGCTTTACAGCCATGCAGATCTTCTAGCTAATAGTGAACTCCTTCAGAAAACCTTTGAAGGGATAAAAACTGAAGGCAGGGTGTGACTAGGGAATGTAACAAAAGGAATCTTGAAGTTTCTGGTAAGAGAAGAGAATCTAGGTATTGGATTGGGAATAGTGGAGTTTGAAAGCTAGATTAAACTGGTTTAGTCTTTTCAAAGACATAAACCAGTACAAGAACTTCTGTAGTAGCTCTGGGTTTGAAATAATAGTGGTGAAGTCTTGGGGATTAAAAGAGACTTGTTGTCTTTGTCTTGAATAAAGAGAGCATGAAGAGGTGATATGTTTTGCAGTTTCTTCTGCTTGGCCACACACACATAGTGGGGTAGAGAAGTCAGGAACTCCAGCTCTGAAAAGAAAACTTGCCAGACCAATTCTTCCAGTCCTGATTTGCAGTAGCAGACTTGCCTCAGCTTTCTGTAACTCTTTGTAGAGCTTCAGATTGTTTTTGTGTGGCTTTTGACAGAAAGTCTGCCAGTCTGGATAGCTTCTTCTTTTCTTCTCTTCCCATTGGTCTTCCCACTCTTTAGTAAAGAGCTTTTGTAGTTCTTTCTTTGAACTAGCCTGGTTAGTAGTTATTTGACTTAACCAAGTGAATTTCCACTTAGGAGAGATAGTTGAGGATTCCTTTAAAGGTTTCTTCAAGAGAGAGGCATAGCTGGAAATAGTGGAAAAGATACTGTCAAGAAAGTATTTGAGAGGGGAGTTTTGAATAGAAGAAAGAAAACAGGCAGTGCGAAATTTAAAGTAGAGGTCTAGAGGTGGAAGAAAAAGCTCACTCTCTAATAGAAAAGAAGGAGTGGCTTTGAAGGCACCCCCAATAAGTCTTAGGCATCTGTTTTGAAATGAAACAAGAGAAGAGATATTGGAGGATTTTCTTAGAGGGTTAAACCAGATCCCCACTGCATAGCTCAGTAGAGATCTCAGTATAGCAGTGTACACCAGACATGATGTGTGAACTGGAAAGCCCCAAGTAGAATAGGAAGTTCTAGAAAGAGAAGAGAGTGCTTTCTGTGCTTTTTGAAGAATAATCCTCTGGTGTTTGTGCCAGTGGAGCTTTGCATCTAGGTACACTCCAAGTACTCGCACTTCTTCTTTTGGTTTGAGAATCACATTCCCCAGTCTGAGCTTGAGCTGAAGATTGTCTGATCTTCTTCTGGAAAAATGAAGTATTTCATATTTCTCAGAAGAGAAGACCATTCCATGTCTTGCAGCCCATGATAGACATTTGAGGTGTGTGTTCTTTAACTTCAGAAGGTTACTTTTCAAGGAGTGACCAAAAGCAAGCAGATTTGTATCATCTGCAAACCCCAGGGCAGATACACCAGAAGAGGGAGTATGCACAGTCTCATGCAATTCAGAAATGTAGAATAGAAAAAGAATAGGGGATAATGGAGAACCTTGAGGAACTCCACAATGAATAGGAATTGAACAAGACTCAGAATCATCAAAGACAAGAGTGGTAGAGCACTTATCACAGAAGGAGTAGATCCAGGAAGCTAGCCAGGCAGGTATTCCTTTTCTTTTCAGAATTTGCTGTAGTATCTTGGGGAGAACTCTGTCATAGGCTCCTGAGATATCCAGTGAAAGTAGGGATGCAACCATGCCTTCCTTCCAGACTTTTTCCACTTGGGAGGTTAGAAGAAAAAGTGCTGCTTCTGTGGATCTTCCTTTCCTAAAGCCCATCTGGATATCTGGCAATAGTCCAGCTTCTTCTGCTATCTTGCTTAGTCTGGCTGCTGCAATAGCTTCCATCAGCTTGCCTGTTGTGTTTAGCAGAGCTATAGGGCGCCAGGCTTTAGCTTGATTGTAGGTTCCCTTGCCAGGTTTCCTCAAGCAGACTGTTTTTGCACTCTTAAATCTTTCAGGGAAGTACTCCAGTTTCCAGCATGTTGAAGTCAGAATAGCTAGAGCTTGGCAGAACCTAGGCCCCAGAGCTCTCAGAAATCCATTTGGCAGCTTATCTCTCCCTCCTGCTGTGAAAGGTTTCTTCTTGGCCAGAATTTGCTCCACTTCTTCACATGTTACCTCCTGGGAGAGCTGTATCTCAGAGATAGTCTGGGAGCTTTCTGAGCCTGGTTCTGGAACTAGAGCTTTTGGAAAGAACTGCTGTGAGAAGGCTTTAGTCTTTTCCTCAAAGGTTTTGGCTATTCCTTCTTGTGTTTCCAGGTCAGGAACCAGAGGAAGATCAGGAGTCTTGTTGGCTTTGGACCTTCCCCACTTTGCAAGCTTCCAGAACTTTGAAGAGCTGGCCAGCTCATGGATTTGGTGTCTGAAAGTGTTCTGTTTTCCATCTCTGACTGCCTTTTTCTTGAGCTTAGTTGCTTGCTCAAGTTCCTCTTGACTTGCTTGTCTTTTTTGCACTTTTCTTCTTACTCTTCTTTCCTCTTTAACCTTGTTTTGGATCTCTTGATTCCACCAGGGAACTGAGTGGCCAGATTGCTTCTGAGTAACTCTTTGTAGAGCTTCAGATTGTTTTTGTGTGGCTTTTGACAGAAAGTCTGCCAGCCTGGATAGCTTCACCTCAAAGAAGTACAATCCTTCCTAGGATTTGCAAACTTCTACTGATGATTCATCAAGGACTACTCAAGAACAGCAGCAGTCTTGACAGAATTAACCAGAAAGAAGGAATCTTTCAGGTGGGGGGAGAGCCAACAAGCAGCCTTCCAGGAGTTGAAGAATAAATTCATCTCCGCACCTATTTTGGCATTATTTGACTCTGAGAAGAGGATTATTTTGGAGACTGATGCCTCAGACCAAGCATTGGGATCCTGCTTGTGTCAACCAGACGCTGAGAATCACTTACACCCTGTCGTATATCAATCAAGAAAGTTCTCTGGCCCAGAACTGAGGTATGATGTTCACAACAAAAAGCTGTTAGTAATTGTCAACACATTCCAAGAATAGAGATTTTACTTGGAGGGGGCAAAATACACAGTAGACATGTACTTGGACCACAAGAACTTAGCTTACTTCACAACAACAAAGAAGCTAAACTGACAACAAGTTCAATGAGCAGAGTTGTTGGCATCATACAACTTTCAAATCCTCTACTGGAAAAGCACTGAAAATGCTTGAGCGGACGCACTCAGCAGATGACCAGATTTAATAGATAACAAAACAACAGAGGAACACCCAATCCTAGCAACAAAAGGACAAACCCTGGTCTATACCCAACCTCAACTGGCAACAACTGAAACAAAGAGTCCACTCCTTACCCTTGGCCACAAGGCAGCAAACAAAAAGGAAATTGTGCCAGAAAGAGCACAAGAGGAGGTGATCTGGAGGTACCATGACAGGCCTTTGCACAGACACCCCGGGTAAGATAAAACCTTGGAGAAAATCCAAAGGAACTACCACTTCAACAGAATGAAGTGCAAGGTGACAGAGTTCATCTGCAACTGTGAACAGTGTGCGAAGAACAAACTATCAAGACATAAGCCCTACAGGCAGGCACAGTAAATAGACCTACCCGAGGCACTATAGGAAACTATCATGATGGATTTTATAGTCAAGTTGCCAAAGTCAACAGACTCAGCAACAAAGGTGGTATATGATAGTATTTTGGTGGTTGTTGACAAGCTCACCAAATACGCCCACCTGGTCCTGTGGAAAGAGTCAGGAACTGCAAACAAACTTGCAAGTGTCCTGCTCAAAGAGCTGGTAAGCCACCAAGGGCTACCAAAAACAATTATCTCAGATCAAGACAAACTCTTCACCTTGAAATTCTGGAACATGTGGACAAGGCAACTTGGCATTGATATAAGGATGCCAACAGCCTACCACCCACAAACTGACAGACAAACTGAGCAGACAAACCAGACAATAGAGTAGTATCTACAACACTACATCAACTACCAGCAGGATAACTGGGTGGAACTGCTACCAATAGCCCAGTTTGCGTACAACAACCAGCAACATAGTGTGACAGGGATAACACTGTTCTTTGCAAACTACAGAAGAAACCCCTGATGGCAGGCAACAGCAGGAGGCACTATTGTTGATGTTAACAAACTCACTGCTATGCACAAGATGATGAAAACAACAATCAACTGTGCCCAGAACACCACTGCCCGCTGATTACATAACAAAAGGTTGAAGAGACCAACCCTGGAAAAGAAGGATAAGATCTACCTATCAACAAAAAACCTGTGCTCAAAGTGACCAAGCAAAAAGCTGGACTATGTACAAATCAGACTATTTGAAATCAAGAAGTGCACTGGGAAAGTCAACTATCAACTGAGACTACCACAAAAAGCAAGGATACACTGAGTATTCCACGTCTCACTACTTGAACCAGCACCCAGTGACACAGAGATCAAGACAGAATGGAACTTTGAGGATGATAAAGAAGAGTACAATGTTGAAAGAATCCTGGATAGTCGAAGAAACAGACAGAAAACTGAGTACCTGATGAAGTGGTTAGGATTTGATGAAGAGGAGAATTTGTGGGAACCAACCAAGAACTTCAGCTCTGCGATGAACCAGATTTTTTTGATTTGATTCTTACACTGATTCAGCTGTTAAGCCATACAGAACTTCTTGAAGGATTTTTGTCTCTGGTAGACTTGACTCGGGGACCTCACGTATTTACTGTACACCCTGTGGTTTGTAGTGTACGTACTGTGGGAAAACCCCAAACCCTGTAGGGAAATAGGAAAACCACAGTAATGAGAGCTTTGTGGATCTTGACAGATATTGGGTGAGCTATTTCTTGAGGGTTTTCATACATCTTGCGAGGAGTACATCTTAGACAAGTTCTATAAATCTCAGAGGTTTTTGTGGCAGAATGTGGGGTGGGTCAGATTTGAACTGACAACTAGTTTAGTCAGGTTCTCCAGGCCTGACACCACTAGTTCCAGGTCATGGGTGCCATGTAGTGGGAAACTCTCACCAGCTTCCCGCTACACCATGCCACCTCTGCGATGAACCAGAAGCTGGTGGATTACCACTGAGCAAACCTGCAGTGACTAGGTCTGACAGGGACAACAGCTCAAGAGAAGCTGAAGTCTCTGAAGAGAAGACATCCTCAAAGGATAGTGGAGCAGCAGCCTGACTGGCCTCCTGTTCACAGATAATGTGGAGAGTCTCTTATTCCTGAGCATCAAGGGACTCTTGATCCTTGATAGCTGACAGCTTATGACAGATGGCATCAGCCTCCTTCTGTGAGAGATGACCCAGCTGCTGGCAGAGGCAGATCTGCCAGGGAAGCAACTTTGACAATTGGTCATCAGTCTCCCACAGCTGAGCCTTGAGCTGCTTGCGCTCAAGTTCCATCTTCTTCCATTCTGATTCTGAGAGATGAAAGTTGCAGTGATGACTCTTCTTGATACACTGACAGCAAAAAGACAATGCAGAACTCACAGCACACTTAGCGTGGTCATGACAACAAGCACCACATGTGATTTTCAATTTCTTGCCTATTTTGCCAATACAACAAGAGAGAGAACTGCGATGACAAGTACAAGTTGTCTGATCTTGGTTCATGACAAAAGAGGAGCAGGGAGAAAAGAATCTGGGGACAGAACCCTTGGAGGGAGAGGATAGTGTTAAGGTCTAGGCTGGAACAGCCTAGGTAAGTGAGGGAGGAGTGTTAGTTATACAGAACAACATCTGACTGATCTGGTGGACAAGCAAGAGCTAAGCGAGGAGCTTGTCCAGTGGACAAGCAGGAGCTAAGCGAGGAGCTTGTCCATGCAAAAGAATAATACCCCTCGGAGAAGACCCCCCCCCTAGGGTATCTGTATAAAGACCACCCCAAGAGCCCGGAGGGATTAGCTCTCCAGGCTGAACACACATACACACATCGTACTGAGACAATAGTACAAAGAGAGTTACTTATCTGTCTATTTCTCTATCAAGTCCCTGTCTAGAATCCGCCCTGCAAAGCAACAGACTGTACTGGTTTCTGTGTGAACCTGGCCTGGTCTTTAACACAGAGGTCCAGAGAGTGCCTGGGTTCCTGGTTCTATCTTGATCTTGTGGTCAACTCCTGGGTGTAGAGGAGGAAGCTTGTCAGTGTCATCCTTGCTGAAGATGTCCAGGAACTTGTGCTACTGAGCAGGGAGCAGTGTGGCAGAATCCACACACTTCTTTGGCTTCAACACCTGCTCAATGTCTCTCAGAGAAACACTGAACACCTGGTGATCTGGCTTGGCAGCAAGGAGAGAAAATACAGCAGTATTGATGGGGATTAGCGTGGCAGAAAGAGACTTGGGATCCTGAGGCTTTCCAGCAGACATCTTGGCTTCAAGATCCAAAGAGATTGGATAGCCATTGTTTGACTTGAGGCATGTGGATCAGCAGTGATCTGACTTGAACATGATTAAGGTGTTTGTCTAATCAATGTGTGGCCTGTGCTTCTGGAGCTATAGCATCCCCAGAATCACATCATAGTGAAGACCAGAAGACACAAAGAGAGAGACTTCTTCCTGGTGCACACCATGTGCTGTGATCATAATTGTCTTGGTGAGATGTGTGGTTTGTGATGTCTTACCATCAAACAATCACAATGTGTGTGGGTAGGGGAGAGGTTCTTGGTGAAGAGATTACGCAAAGGAAGCACTAATGCAGTCAAATACTGAACAGCCAGAGTCAATAAGAGTATTGCACTTGAATTTCCCATCTAGGATACAAGGAAGAAACAAGCACTTGCTGTCCAGTTGCTGGTCTGGAGACAGATAGCCAATATGGAGATTCTTTTCATGTCCTTGGGTGTGACGATGACCAAGGACTACTTGTTTTCCGACTCTGGAGTAGTCTCAACAGTGGTAGACTTGGTGGTGGTTGTGGTGGTGGCAACAGCAAGCATGCTTTTCACTGGACAGAAGGTTGAGACATAACCTTGGTTCCCACAGTAGAAGCAGAGGCCTTTGCTTCAGTGATGTTCTCACTCTTCTGGTGTCAGCTTAGAGTGGCTGAGATCTATAGTAGGACTTGGTGGCTGTGGCGTGAAGGCTGGCTTGATGAACTCTGGACACAGAACTGAAGCTCCTGACTGTGGAACTGAGGCTTGGGTGGAAGGTGCTTGACATGGACAGTGAGAGTTGGCAGAAGTGGTACACAACTGGTTGTCCTACAGCTGGCATTCCTCAACAAGCTTCTGATAGCTGATGTCCTTGAGGTTGATGCTGACAAGCTGCTTGGCAAGCTCTTCAGAGACAGCACATCAAAGATAGTACTTCAAGGCCTTGTTGTTGAAGTCTGTGTGTGGAGTATACTGATTGAACTCTGTGAAGAACTTGGCAAAGGAACAGTTGGCCTGACACAAGGCGATAAGCTTTCTCTGAGCTAGGAACTCTGGGTCTGGGTCAGAGAAGGTGTTCCGGAGATCTTGGACAATGTTGTGCCAGTCAATGTACTAGCCAGCTGTGATCTTAGCTGAGATGTAGGACTGCGCAGTGCCAGTTGTGCGTGAAAAGACGTACGCAATCTGCGATGTTTCTGTGGGGTACCAGTCAGTGTTGAGTGTTATCTTGAGTGACAGTGACATGATAAAGCTCTCAAGCTTCTTATGCGTGATTTCTGTGTTTCCACCATCACCACTGAAGATCTCTGGGTCACCAGTGCATTCAGACTTGGACTTGGGAGTAGTGTTAGTAGCTTGAATTCACATGAACTCTGCAAATATATTGTGAAGGAACTTGTCATTTCCAGCAACTAGCATAGCTTGGTCTGGTTGTTAAGACATGACAAGGATGTGAACATGGCTTGGTGAAGTGTGTTATGGTTGGGTAGGTCTTTTGTAGTGTGACAAGGCAATAGCAGAGCAGAACTCAAGTCTAACTGATCTGGTAACCTTGACCTGACTTGGCTTGAGACTTGAGACTTGGATTGATGTACAAGACAAAAGACAAGGAAGGAAAAAAGGAAAGAAGAAGAGAAGAAGCTGGGGGAGCAGGAGGAGTTCTTATAGACAGGGGATACAGTGGAGCAAACAGGCAACAGTGCGGATAGAACTTCCCGGCAAGGTGCGTGACTTGTGCCAGATATGCAACTGGGCCAGAACCGTGACACAAACTCCACTATTCCCAACCTAATACCTAGATTCTCTTCTCTTACCAGAAACTTCAAGATTTCTTTTGTTACATTCTCTAGTCACACCCTGCCTTCAGTTTTTATCCCTTCAAAGATTTTCTGAAGAAGTTCACTATTAGCTAGAAGATCTGCATGGCTGTAAAGCTACTACCAGTGTAAGAATCAAATAAAAATAAATAAAAAATATACATCAAGTATAGTGAGCTCAACTTGACTAGCTCAACACAGTATGCATATGCATCAAGACTTGCAAGCACAGCTTGACAAGCTTGACACAGCATGCATATACATCAAGTCTTTCAAGCACAGCTTGACAGGCTTGACAGTGAGCAAAGTGAGCACAGCTTGCTGAGCTTGAAAACTGACCACTATATAGTCAGGTGGGGTGGCATGGTGTAGCGGGAAGCTGGTGAGAGTTTCCCACTACGTGGCACCCATGACCCGGAACTAGTGGTGTCAGGCCTGGAGAACCTGACTAAACTAGTTGTCAGTTCGAATCTGACCCACCCCACATTCTGCCACAAAAACCCCCGAGATTCATAGAACTTGTCTAAGATGTACTCCTCGCAAGATGTATGAAAACTCCCAAGAAATAGCTCACCCAATATCTGTCAAGATCCACAAAACCTTTATTACTGTGGTTTTCCTATTTCCCCTACAGGGTTTGGGGTTTTCCCACAGTACATACACTACAAACCACAGGGTGTACAGTAAATGTGTGAGGTCCCCGAGTCAAGTCTACCAGAGACAAAAATCCTTCAAGAAGTTCTGCATGGCTTAACAGCCAAATCAGTGTAAGAATCAAATCAAAATCAAAAATATAGTCAGGTACAACTCTTCCCAGAACCACGTCCTTCAAGGACCATCATTTTTGACAAACACCACAATTTATCATATATTCTGGAAAACAGCCGAGTTCCTCTCTGAAACCACTCAAACCTTAAGGTGAAAACCCATCACCTTTGAGAACCACACCTGTTTGTCAAAAGTTGTGATCTTGAATCCACGATCTTCTTTTTCAACAACCAGCAATCTACCCACAACCAGAGAGAGAGTCTCAGGATAAGAGGAATGGTTAGAGTCTGACTGACTCTGGAGCTAGCAGAGTCTTTGGCTCAAGGAAAGTCTAGATAGGGGGTCTGGTCCCTAGTCTAGGTTAATACTTCTAGCTTTGCCCAGAGCTTAGTTGGAAAAAGCTGCCCAGAAAAGTCTAGTCTTGGGGATTGGTCCCAGGACTAGATTATTACTGCTAGGAAACCAGGTGACTCTTCTTTCTGGCAGTACTCTGCAGACAGAAAACACCCAACCAGTGCCAAACAATCTCTAACATGGCTCCCAAGAAGAAAAAACCCACCTCTTCAGAAAGTAACACCAGAGCTACACCAGCTATACTCTCCCAACCAGCTTCCAGTCTGCCTAGCACCCAGTCCAGCTCTCCTACCCTCCAACCAGCTCCCCAGAATGACTACAAACTAGTAGACTCCTGGATCAAAACCCAACCAGTCCCAGAATCTATTCTGAAAAGCTGGGAAAATATCAAAAAGAACTTCTTCTCTACAGAAGCCCAGTCTAGCTCTACTGGCCTCACTAATGTTAAGGGCCAGTCCACGTTCACACAGAATGTGGGTGGTCCTGTCTTCGACCGAGGAGGGCAGGGACTCAATAGATGAATAGCAAGTGGGGTAACTCTCTTGCTATTGTCGCTCGTAATGTGCGTTCAGCCTGGAGAGCTAATCCCTCCGGGCTCTTTGGGGGTCTTTATACAGATGCCCCAAGGGGGGGGGTCTCCTCGAGGGGTATCATCCTTTTGCGTGGACGAGCTCCTCGCTTAGCTCCTGCTCGTCCACCGGACGAGCTCCTCGCTTAGCTCCTGCTCGTCCACTGGACGAGCTCCTCGCTTAGCTCTTGCTTGTCCACCGGATCGGTCGGATGTTGTTCCGCATGACTAACACCTCTCCCTCGCTTACCTGGGCTGTTCCGGCCTAGGCCTTAACACTATCCCCTCCCTCCAAGGGTTCTGTCCCCAGATCCTTTTTGTTCCTGCTCCTCTTTTGCCATGAACCAAAGCCAGACAACTCGAACTTGTCGTCGTGGTTTTCTCTCTTGTCGTGTTGGCAAAATGGGCAAGGAATCAAAAATCGCATGCGGTGCTTGTCGTCGCGACCACACCAAGTGTGTCGTGAGTTCTGCATCGTCTTTTTGTCGTCGGTGTATCGAGAAGGGTTGTCGCTGCGACCTTCATCTCTCGGAATCAGAATGGAAGAAGATGGAGCTTGAGCGCAAGCAGCTCAAGGCTCAGCTGCAGGAGACCGATGACCAACTGTCAAAACTGCTTCCCCGGCAGATCCACCTCCACCGGCAGCTGGGTCGTCTCTCACAGAAGGAGGCCGATGCCATCTGTTGTGAGCTGTCGGCTATCGAGGATCAAGAGTCCCTTGATGCTCAGGAACAAGAGGCCCTCTGCGTTATCCGCGAACGGGAGGCCCGTCAAGCTGCTGCTCCACCGTCCTTTGAGGACGTCTTCTCTTCGGAGGCTTTGGCTTCTCTCGAGCCGTTGTCTCCGTCGGACCTGGTCGCTGCGGATGTGCTTGGTGGTAATCCACCAGTTTCTGGTTCATCGCAGAGCTGAAGTTCTCGGTTGGTTCCCACGAATTCTCCTCTTTGTCAAATCCTAACCACTTCACCAGGTACTCAGTTTTCCGTCCGTTTCTCCGACTGTCCAGGATCCTTTCGACATCGTACTCTTCTTTGTCGTCCTCGAAGTGCCATTCTGTTTCGATTGCTGCGTCGCTGGGTGCTGGCTCGAGCAGTGAGACATGGAATACTCGGTGTATCCGTGCCTTTTTTGGCAGTCTCAGTTGGTAGTTGACTTCTCCAGTGTGCTTCTCAATCTCAAACAGTCCGATTCGTACATGATCCAGCTTTTTGCTCGGTCGCTTCGAGCGCAGGTTTTTTGTTGACAAATAGACCTTATCCCCCCTCTCCAGGGTTGGTCCCTTCAACCTTTTGCTGTTTAGGCGGTGGCTTGTTGTCTTTTGTGCGGATTCAATTGCAGTCTTCATTTCCTCATGCATAGCAGTGAGTTTTTCGACGTTCGTTGAAGTGCCACTTCCAGCCGCCATCGCTTCCCAGCGGGGGTTTCTGCCGTAGTTCGCAAAGAACAGCGTCATGCCCGTCACGCTGTGTTGCTGATCGTTGTACGCAAACTGAGCCATTGGTAGCAGTTCTACCCAATCGTCCTGTCGGTGGTTGACGTAGTGGCGTAGGTACTGTTCCATCGTCTGGTTTGTTCTCTCAGTTTGTCTGTCTGTTTGTGGATGGTAGGCAGTAGACATCCTTGTGTCTATCCCTAGCTGTCTTGTCCACGTGTTCCAGAATTTCGAGGTGAAGAGTTTGTCTCGATCTGAGATAATCTTCGTGGGTAGCCCTTGCTGGCTAACCAATTCTTTGAGCAGGACATTGGCGAGTTTGCTCGCTGTTCCTGTCTCTCGCCACAGGATCAGGTGAGCGTATTTGGTGAGTTTGTCGACAACCACCAAGATACTGTCATATTTCACCTTTGTTACCGGGTCCTCTGACCTTGGCAGCTTTACCACAAAATCCATTGTGATGGTATCCCAAGCCGCTTCTGGAAGGTCCATTTGTTGACTCTCTCCATAGGGTTTGTGGCGTGACGGTTTGTTTTTCGCACACTCTTCGCAGTTGCGAATAAATTCTGTCACTTTCCGCTTCATTCCGTTGAAGTGGTAACATCTCCAGATCTTTTCCAGGGTCTTGTCTTGCCCAGGATGTCTGTGTAGAGGTCCATCGTGATGTTGTCGAATCACGTCCTCTTGTGCGCTCTCTGGCACTTCTTCCTTGTTCGTGGCCGCAACGTTGTGGCCTAGGGTCAGGAGTGCACCCATTTCTTCAGTTCTCGCTAACTGAGGTTGAGCATAGACCAGAGTTTGTCCTTTTGTCACTAGGATTGGGCGCTCTTCTGTCGTGTCGTCTGTTGTCATATCAGGCCGCCTGCTAAGTGCGTCCGCTTGTGCGTTTTCTGATCCTTTTTGATAGAAGATCTGGAAGTCGTATGAAGCTAAAAGCTCTGCCCATCGGACTTGTCATCTGTTTAGCTTCTTTGTCGTCGTGAAGTAAGCCAAATTCTTGTGGTCTGAGTACACGTCCACTGTGTACTTTGCTCCTTCCAGGTAAGGTCTCCACTCCTGGAATGTGTCGACAATCGCTAACAACTCCTTGTCGTGAACATCGTACCTGAGTTCTGGGCCAGAGAACTTTCTTGATCAGTATGCGACAGGGTGTAGGCGGTTTTCGGCGTCTGGTTGACACAAGCAAGATCCAAGTGCTTGGTCCGAGGCATCTGTCTCCATGATGATCCGCTGTCCGGAATCAAATGATGCCAGTATGGGTGCGGAGGTGAACTTCTCTTTCAGCTCCTGGAACGCTCTTTCTTGGCTGTTCCCCCATGTGAAGGTTTCTTCCTTCTTTGTTAGTTCAGTCAAGGGTGCTGCTGTCCTCGAGTACTCCTTGATGAATCGTCGGTAGAAGTTCGCAAATCCCAGGAAGGATTGGACTTCTTTGAGGTTTTTGGGTGTTGGCCAGTCTCGTACTGCCGTGATCTTTGTATCGTCCATACAGATTCCTTCCGTTGTCAGGATCGATCCCAAATATTCCACTTCTTTCACGTGGAAGACGCTCTTATCAAGGCGTAACCTTATTCCTGCTTCTTGGAGCGCATGTAGGATCTTCTTGACATGCTGTCTGTGCTCCTCCAGGGTTCCATTGGTGTAAACCAAGACATCGTCAATATAAGTGGTAACAAATATATCCAGGTATTGTCGGAGGATAGTGTTAATGAGTGATTGGAACATCGCCGGTGCATTCGTAAGGCTGAATAGCATAACAGTATACTCGTAATGCCCGTACCTCGTACGAAAGGCTGTCTTCCATTCTTCGCCATCTTTCATCCTAACCAGGTTGAAAGCGCCTCAGATGTCGAACTTGGTAAACCACTTGGCTCCTTGGATTCAGTCCTGGATTTCCGATATTAACGGTAGTGGGTAGCGATTCTTAATCGTGATCGCATTAAGCTGCCGGTAGTCGACACACAGTCGTAATTTGCCGTCCTTCTTTGGCACAAACAATATCAGGTATCTGGCCAGTGATGTTGAAGGTCTTATGAACCCTTTCGCTAGGTTCTCGTCCAGGTAATCTCTTAAGGCCTCAAGCTCCTTTGCTGATAGAGCGTAAATAGGGCTATGTGTGGGTTTCTTTCCGTCTTCCAGCAGAATTTTGTGATCCCACTCTTGGTGTTCTGGTAGTGTCGCGACCGCTTCCTCACCAAACATCTCCTGGTAGTCTTTATACTCACTTGGCAGCTGCGGTGCCTGAGTCTCGCCCACGGCGTCATGCGTGGTGCAAAGTTGATGGTTTCAGGGCTTCATCCAAGCCACATAGGCTTGCCCTCGCCGGTGGTGCTTCTTCCACCCTGCATATAAGATTTCTTTGATTCTCACTTTCTCTGGCTCTGCTCAAGTTGCCAGACTCCTCTTCGGAAAGACTAGGTGCCTTCTTTTCCAGTCGATCCTTGGGTTTTGACTTTCCAACCACGGAAGACCCAATATAACTTCATGTGGTATCTGGACCAAGTCGAATTCTTCTGATCTGATTGTCGTACTGTCGACACACAGTCGTAGGTTCTTGGTCTCCTTCGTCACTTGTCCTTGGTCGTTGGAGAGTGGTGTCCCGTCCACTACTGTTAGTTGGTATGGATTCCTCTTTTCCTGAGTCGGGATCTTGTGCTTCCTGGCGAAACTTTCTGACATGAAGTTGCCAGTAGCTCCAGAGTCGATCATGGCGTTTGTCAGATGCCCGTTGACTCTCATCCTGATGTGAAAATGCAGACTGCAGGCTGTTGTGTCGAGGCTCTGCTCGACCCCTTCTCTCCGGAGTGTTGTCTTGCCTGCTCTTCCGACTCCGGATTTGAAGAGCACTGCTAGTTTTTTGAACAACCAAGGCCCTGAGCCTGGCGTTCTGCTGCGTGTCTTTCGCATTTTTCGGTGAAGCATAGCTCCCATGCGTCTTCTCCGCAATCATCACGTTCTTTCCCTTGCTGGCTTAGCTGGTGCTTGATGCTCCAGGCTTTCTTGTGGTATTCTGGGCCAGGGAAGTAGTGCCTTCTCCTTTTCTCTAGGAGATGTTCCTTGCAGTGGTGGTCCTCGCATCCTTTCCAATAAGGACGTCCGCAGGCTGGTGTCGTAGCCTGGTGATGGTCCACTTGTGCTGCGATGTCTCGGGGCTGTGAGATGCTGATGGTGTCGTCCACCCATCGCGTCACTCTTGCTTCGCCGTCCTCCGACAAGGTCGCATCCTGTCGTCAGAGTAGTGGTGTCTCGGGAATTGGTGGCATGCCAGTTATGTCAATCTCGTAGTCTGTTGTGTCGAATTTGGAGATCAGGTCATCCTCCCAATGAACCTTATTGATCTGGTCTTGGATTGCGTGCAGGTCCTCCAGTGACCTCTGCAGATCGTTCTCCAGTCTTTCGATGTGCTGTCTGAGATTGTCCTCCTGTCCGAGGAGTGTTGCTTCTGACCGGTTCATGGGTAGCGTGCCTCTGGGAGCTCTCGGTGGCTCCTGAATGCCCTTGCCTTTCCAGGCACTGGTGGCATTCAACTGCTTACCCTTGCCTTCCTTCTTCTTCTTGCTTTGGCAGTTGGCTGCGAGGTGTCCTACCTTCTGGCAATTGTAACACTTCCGTGTTTCTTTCTTCTTTGTTGCCTGTGGTGTTGTTGCATTGATCTCCATGGGTGTCAAGCCGTACTTGTCTTGTGCTGGCGCTGTCTTTTTGCCCCATGGCCTTGCATGCTTGCCTTGCTTCTCGAGTTCTCGTTCAAACTGTCGGTCGTCAATGCGTACCGCTGTGTCGATCATATCCTCAAGGTCGGTGGGTCGGTCTCCTCGTGCGATATCATCCTTGACTTGTTCCTTGAGAGCTTGGTAGAATAGTGCTGTCAAGGCACTGTCTCCCCATTGTGTCCTCACTGACAACTGTTGGAACTTCGCCGCGAAGTCTGATGCTGACCCTGTCTGCCGTAGTGCTTGGAGCTTTCGTTCCACATCTCGTTCTTCATCAATGACCCCGAAGGTCTTCTTCATCTGGGTCTTGAAGGTAGAGAATCTCCCAATGATCTGCCGTGTCATGGTCTCCATGCTAGAGGGGTCTTCCTTGTTGTCGAGGAAGTCTCGTAGGTAGACATTGAACCAGGTAAATGTCGGTCCGTCCAGGTAGGAAGCTGCGAACAGCACCTTCTCCTGTTCCGTAGGGAATTGTGCGGCGTTGAATCCGTAGTAAAGCTCAAGCTGGGAGAAGAATAATTCCAATCCCCCTCGTGATCCATCGTACCTCTTCGGCGTACCTACCTTCAACAGCTTTGGAGGTAAGGTGAGGGTGGTAGGGACAGGTGGTTCCTGGGCTTGCGCCTGAGGCGCAGCCCGAGCTTGGCCTGCCTGCGAAGGGGTAGGGCTGCGTGGATCTGCCATCGTATTGAGCTGGTGTCCTATGTGTTAGAGGCTGAAACTGTTAAGGGCCAGTCCATGTTCACACAGAATGTGGGTGGTCCTGTCTTCGACCGAGGAGGGCAGGGACTCAATAGATGAATAGCAAGTGGGGTAACTCTCTTGCTATTGTCACTCGTAATGTGCGTTCAGCCTGGAGAGCTAATCCTTCCGGGCTCTTTGGGGGTCTTTATACAGATGCCCCAAGGGGGGGGGTCTTCTCGAGGGGTATCATCCTTTTGCGTGGACGAGCTCCTCGCTTAGCTCTTGCTCGTCCACCGGATCGGTCGGATGTTGTTCCGCATGACTAACACCTCTCCCTCGCTTACCTGGGCCGTTCCGGCCTAGGCCTTAACAACCAACAGAATCTTCCAGGAGCTGGAGAATATCAACAAGCGGCTGGACAAACAAGAAGCCAAGCCATCATATGCCCAGGCTGTCCAAAAATCTATTGCAGCACAAATCCCTCTACCTGCAAGAATTCTCAAAGAAGTTCTTGTACATCCTGGTATCCAGCCACCTGACATGGCTAATAGAACTCACATCCAGCTTTTCCAGGCTCTTCAAGACAGACTACCCAGCCTCTACAACAAGCAGGTCAGAGCAGTAAGGAAACTTCCTTCAGGGGATATCCTTATTAACACAGAAAGCCAAGAGACTAAAGTCTTCCTAGAAAAAAACCCTGCCTGGGTATCAGCTATCTTCATAAAGGAAGTAACCATCCAGCCCAAGAGATTCCCAGTTCTGATCCATGGAGTCAGAACAGAAGATATCCAACCTGAAGACCTGGAGAAAACCTGCCAGATAATCCAGAACAGCAACCCATCTCTGAGCAAACAAATCACCATCCTGAGAGCCTACTGGTCTAAGAAGACTATAGCTCAAAAGAAGCCAGTTACCTCTCTCCACCTGGATCTGGCTACCCCTGAACAAGCCAATCTTTTGATTGAGAGTGGGCTAGTGCTGGGGCACAGGATGCATGAAGCAGAACCTTTCCTGGCAGACACAGTTATTGCACAATGTTTCAAGTGCTTTGGCTATGGGCACCAAGCACGCTTCTGCAAGAACAAAGCTGTGTGTGGTGCCTGTGGAGGCCAGTATGAAAGGAGAGCCTGCCAAGTTCCTGAACAGCTTCTCAAGCCAAAATACTGCAACTGCAGAGGAGCTCACCCAGCCTGGGCCAGTGTCTGTCCAGTACGCCAGGAAGCAGCCAAGAAGGCAAGAGAAGCATGGAACACACGCCCAGGAAAATATGAGATCCCAACAGCTACCTCTGTTCCAGCTCTACAACCCCCCCCCAGTTATGTCTTTCCCTCTCTCTCAGTCTCTACCAGGAGAGAAAAAACGTAAAACAGCTGAGCCAAGCAGAAGCTCAGAGTGACTCAGAGGTGCACTCCCAGAAGTGCAAATTCTTTCTTCAAGATCAGCCAACTCTGGAGGAAAGCTACCAGCTAACTCCTTCAAGATCTTTGATGCTGAGATGTCTGCATGAAAGACACAAAGCTGACACTTCTCCAGTATAATGTGCAAAAAAGCCAATCAGTCCAAGAGCTACTGCTAGCAACCTCAGCTCTCCAAGAGGTGGACATTATTGCACTTCAAGAGCCCTGGAAAAACCCTCACCTAGAAACAAGCACTTCAACTGTTTTCTCTTCCTTTCTTCCTCTCTACTGTTCAGAGATTGGCAGAACACTTTTTCTTATTAATACAAATCTGAAACTCTCTTCTCTTTATCCTACCTTCTGGAATAAAGACTTTGTTTCTCTTGAAATCTACTTGGAAAACTCTTCTACTTCTCTTTGGGTACATAATCTCTACTTCACCCCATCAAGTCAAGAAAACTACACAGAGGCATCAGAAGCTCTTCTCTGTTTACTCCAAAATGCTTTACAAGAACAAGGACAACATATTCTTCTCACAGACTCAAATCTTCACCGCCCAGACTGGTCAAAGAAAAGAAGACTGTACTCTGAGACTGCAAACAAGTTTCAAGACCTAATGAAAGATTTAAATCTGGATTTAGCTATTGCACCTTTCACCCCTACCAGAGCAAGATCTTTTTCTGAAAAACCATGTTCTGCTATTGATCTGTCTTTTATTTCTTCTTCTCTTTCTAACTCTCTGATTTTCTCCAAAGTGGCTCTTCAGTTCTTTCATGGGTCTGACCACAGACCTGTACTAACCTGCCTGGACCTGGATCCTCCAAGGAAAATCTGGAAACCAGAAAGAAACTGGAGAACACTGGACTCAAACCTTGCAAGAGTAGAGTGTGAGAAGCTACACCTGCCCTTCCACTTCCAAGACAAATATAAAGTGGATGAGTACTTGGAGTATCTTGACAACTTTCTCCAAAAAATAGCAAGCAAATCCACACAGCTCCAGAAGCGATCTGGCCACTCAGTCCCCTGGTGGAATCAAGAGATCCAAAACAAGGTTAAAGAGGAAAGAAGAGTAAGAAGAAAAGTGCAAAAAAGACAAGCAAGTCAAGAGGAACTTGAGCAAGCAACTAAGCTCAAGAAAAAGGCAGTCAGAGATGGAAAACAGAACACTTTCAGACACCAAATCCATGAGCTGGCCAGCTCTTCAAAGTTCTGGAAGCTTGCAAAGTGGGGAAGGTCCAAAGCCAACAAGACTCCTGATCTTCCTCTGGTTCCTGACCTGGAAACACAAGAAGGAATAGCCAAAACCTTTGAGGAAAAGACTAAAGCCTTCTCACAGCAGTTCTTTCCAAAAGCTCTAGTTCCAGAACCAGGCTCAGAAAGCTCCCAGACTATCTCTGAGATACAGCTCTCCCAGGAGGTAACATGTTGGAGCAAATTCTGGCCAAGAAGAAACCTTTCACAGCAGGAGGGAGAGATAAGCTGCCAAATGGATTTCTGAGAGCTCTGGGGCCTAGGTTCTGCCAAGCTCTAGCTATTCTGACTTCAACATGCTGGAAACTGGAGTACTTCCCTGAAAGATTTAAGAGTGCAAAAACAGTCTGCTTGAGGAAACCTGGCAAGGGAACCTACAATCAAGCTAAAGCCTGGTGCCCTATAGCTTTGCTAAACACAACAGGCAAGCTGATGGAAGCTATTGCTGCAGCCAGACTAAGCAAGATAGCAGAAGAAGCTGGACTATTGCCAGATATCCAGATGGGCTTTAGGAAAGGAAGATCCACAGAAGCAGCACTTTTTCTTCTAACCTCCCAAGTGGAAAAAGTCTGGAAGGAAGGCATGGTTGCATCCCTACTCTCACTGGATATCTCAGGAGCCTATGACAGAGTTCTCCCCAAGATACTACAGCAAATTCTGAAAAGAAAAGGAATACCTGCCTGGCTAGCTTCCTGGATCTACTCCTTCTGTGATAAGTGCTCTACCACTCTTGTCTTTGATGATTCTGAGTCTTGTTCAATTCCTATTCATTGTGGAGTTCCTCAAGATTCTCCATTATCCTCTATTCTTTTTCTATTCTACATTTCTGAATTGCATGAGACTGTGCATACTCCCTCTTCTGGTGTATCTGCCCTGGGGTTTGCAGATGATACAAATCTGCTTGCTTTTGGTCACTCCTTGAAAAGTAACCTTCTGAAGTTAAAGAACACACACCTCAAATATCTATCATGGGCTGCAAGACATGGAATGGTCTTCTCTCCTGAGAAATATGAAATACTTTATTTTTCCAGAAGAAGATCAGACAATCTTCAGCTCAAGCTCAGACTGGGGAATGTGATTCTCAAACCAAAAGAAGAAGTGTGAGTACTTGGAGTGTACCTAGATGCAAAGCTCCACTGGCACAAACACCAGAGGATTATTCTTCAAAAAGCACAGAAAGCACTCTCTTCTCTTTCTAGAACTTCCTATTCTACTTGGGGCTTTCCAGTTCACACATCATGTCTGGTGTACACTGCTATACTGAGATCTCTACTGAGCTATGCAGTGGGGATCTGGTTTAACCCTCTAAGAAAATCCTCCAATATCTCTTCTCTTGTTTCATTTCAAAACAGATGCCTAAGACTTATTGGGGGTGCCTTCAAAGCCACTCCTTCTTTTCTATTAGAGAGTGAGCTTTTTCTTCTACCTCTAGACCTATACTTTAAATTTCGCACTGCCTGTTTTCTTTCTTCTATTCAAAACTCCCCTCTCAAATACTTTCTTGACAGTATCTTTTCCACTATTTCCAGCTATACCTCTCTCTTGAAGAAACCTTTAAAGGAATCCTCAACTATCTCTCCTAAGTGGAAATTCACTTGGTTAAGTCAAATAACTACTAACCAGGCTAGTTCAAAGAAAGAAGTACAAAAGCTCTTTACTAAAGAGTGGGAAGACCAATGGGAAGAGAAGAAAAGAAGAAGCTATCCAGGCTGGCAGACTTTCTGTCAAAAGCCACACAAAAACAATCTGAAGCTCTACAAAGAGTTACAGAAAGCTGAGGCAAGTCTGCTACTGCAAATCAGGACTGGAAGAATTAGTCTGGCAAGTTTTCTTTTCAGAGCTGGAGTTCCTGACTTCTCTACCCCACTATGTGTGTGTGGCCAAGCAGAAGAAACTGCAAAATATATCACCTCTTCATGCTCTCTTTATTCAAGACAAAGACAACAAGTCTCTTTTAATCCCCAAGACTTCACCACTATTATTTCAAACCCAGAGCTACTACAGAAGTTCTTGTACTGGTTTATGTCTTTGAAAAGACTAAACCAGTTTAATCTAGCTTTCAAACTCCACTATTCCCAATCCAATACCTAGATTCTCTTCTCTTACCAGAAACTTCAAGATTTCTTTTGTTACATTCCCTAGTCACACCCTGCCTTCAGTTTTTATCTCTTGAAAGGTTTTCTGAAGGAGTTCACTATTAGCTAGAAGATCTGCATGGCTGTAAAGCTACTACCAGTGTAAGAATCAAATAAAAAAAATAAAAAATAAAATAAAAAACCCAGAGCTGCTACAGAAGTTTCTATACTGGTTCATGTTTTTGAAAAGACTGAACCAGTTTAATCTGGCTTTCAAACTCCACTATTCACACTCTAATATCTAGAAGTTTTCTCTCTACCAGTCACTACAAGATTTCCTTTTGCTATATTCTCTAGTCACCCCCAGTCTTCAGTTTTTATTTCTCTAAAGGTTTTCTGAAGAAAATCACTCTTAGCTAGAAGATCTGCATAACTGAAAAGCTACTATCAGTGTAAGAATCAAATAAAAAAAAAGTAGTCTTTTGGCTCAGTTCCACTTTAGTCTACTCTGTACAGCACTGTGTGACAGTATGTCTGGGCTTAGTCAGTACCCCACCTCTTGCTTGAGTATAGACCAGCTGTCTAGAGCACACAGTCACAAGTTCAAGTCAGGCTGGTGTATAGTGCTGACAAGGTTTTCATATGTCTTCAGGTTTGATCCCCAGGAAGTACAGAAGTACCTTGGAAGCTTGTGATAGGTGAACAGGGCCCACTTACCCACTCATGACCTGCTGACCTTGTGTGGCTACACCACAGCTGGGTGCAGACTTCAAGCTAGTATGTACACTACTTGCAGTAAGTGAGATACACCTTCTTAGCAAGACTTGCAGCTAGCAGGGATACTAGTCTTGGAAGAGGGGTAATGTCAGGAGTGAGTCACCCAACCAGGTGCTTAGTCAGCCTTGTCACCTGACTAAGCAGGTGGGTGCAGCCACAGTTATCTATCACTAGTACAGAGGTGTTGGGCACTAAGCCCAGACATAGTAGTCTTTTGGCTCAGTTCCACTTTAGCTTACTCTGTACAGCACCACACAATGTTGCGGTCTGTACCATGCTGTCCTAACCAAGTATAGGATTAAGGGCAAGATGCAGAAGGCAGGTTGGTTCTCGCAGGAGAGGAGTGTCAAGGAGCACAAAGGGGTTTGGTGGAATGTGGTGGTGGTGACACCTGATCAATAGCTTTGTACAAAAGGATTGTATTGAAGTAGATCTAGTTGTCTGGATCACAACATAAGTTGAAGATGATTGTTCTATAAGGGAACTATCACCAGAATATATATTGCTGGCCTGTCAAGATTTTTTTTTTGATTTGATTCTTACACTGTTTGTAGCTTTACAGCCATGCAGATCTTCCAGCTAATAGTGAACTTCTTCAGAAAACCTTTAAAGGAATAAAAACTGAAGACAGGGAGGTGACTAGAAAGTGTAGCAAAAGGAAATCTTGTAGTGTCTGGTAGGAAAAGCTTCTAGATGTTGGAGTGTGAATAGTGAAGTTTGAAAGCCAGATTAAATTGGTTTAGTCTTTTCAAAGACATAAACCAGTACAGAAACTTCTGTAGAAGCTCTGGGTTTGAAATAATAGTAGTGAAATCTTGGGGGTTTGGCCTGTCAAGATAATTGAGGTTGTCTTGACAGTCTCAATGTCAAGATGGGTGAGATTGTCTTGACGTGTCATGCACTCTGTGTCAAGACAGGTGAGATTGTCTTGACAGTCCCACTATGTTATGCACCCTGTGTCAAGACTGGTGAGATTGTCTCAACATGTCATGCATACTGTGTCAAGATGGGTGAGATTGTCTTGATGCTTCCTGCACCCTGCATCAAGACTAGTGAGATTGTCTTGATGCTTCATGCATGCTGTGTCAAGCCACCTGTGTTTGTTTCAACAGTCACGTGACTCTTTGTCAGTTTGGTCACTTGACTTTTCCATGGTGTCCTCTTGTCTGGCCTGTGGCCTGTCTGCTTATAAATAAGTGGCTCTCTTCCCAGAGATTGTAACACTATCCTCCTCTCCTTCATTCATCATCCTGATGAATTCTTGAGTATGTCTGCAAGATCATGTGCCTCTGCTTACTGAAGACAACTGGCAGCCCAGATCTGTGATTATAACTTTGTGTTGCTTGCTCTGTGTGACTTCTGTGTTTTGAACCACAAGCCCTGTTTCCAAATATCTGACAACAACAATAAGTTGAAGTGCGCTGAATGCACTCATCATGGGAAGTCCTGTGTGTCACTTTCTTGGGAGTTGTTGAACATGACCCAAGATAATCTTCACAAGGATGTGGCCACTGAAGAGGTGACACGTGACACACTCTTCAAACAGCTTGCTGCAGTGCAAGTTTGTCTGTCTCAGAAGTGAAAGATTCTTGAAGGTGCTGAGAGTCAAGCGAAGAAGAAGCTCCAGTGCCTTGTTGCTGAAATGGAGGTGGATGGTGAAGACTTGGCAGTGACAGTTATTGATGTGTCTGCGCTGCAGGCCAAGCTGTTCAGTCCTGCTTCCACTGGAACTGCTGCAGGAGGAGCTGGCAGTTTGTGAGGTTTCTAAGTGGTTCCCAGGTATTTTCCAAGTCTGGGTAGTTTTTCCACTTGACAAGGTATCACTGACTTTTTCTCTTCAGGATATGTTCAACCTTGAATTCCTGTTCTTCCTCTGGTTGGTAACAAAATGTTTCCTGCAAGGGTGTGCTCTGGTCAGCTAATTCAATCATTAAGATGTGAAAGTTTAGATGTACCTGAGCGTCTCTCAGTAGTCGCAGTCTGACATTGACTGGTCTGGTTCTTTCTTCGACTGGAAATAGTCTGACTTTGACATAGTCCAGTTTCTTTGTTCTTGGTTTCTTGACTTTCTAATTTTTTGTGAGGAGGTAGACTTTATCCCCCTTCTTCAGCTGAGGTGCTATTTTCGATTTTTTGTCTATTTGGCATTACATCTTTTCTGAGGTCTCTTGAAGGTAGTGCCTTATTATTGTGTGTGTTTGTTGTAGAAGCTTGTTGTGTTGGAGTACTTTCTCTGTGTTTGGTGAAGCTCTGCTTGGCATTCCAATGTTTGCGTGTTGTCCAAAATTGGCAAAGAATAGTGATTCCTTCATTGAGTCTGATCTGTGCTGGTTAATTGCCAGCTGTGCCACTGGTAATAGCTGTGCCCAATTGCTGTGGGTCTGGTTGATGTAATGCTGCAAATAAGTCTCCAGGACTTGGTTTGCTTGCTCTGTCTGGCTGTCAGTTTATGGGTGATAGGCTGTAGACATTTTGGGTTTTGTTCCCATGGCTGCACTGATTGTTTTCCAGTAGTTGGATGTGAAGAGTTTGTCTCTGTCAGTAATAACTGTAATTGGAACTCTGTGGTCCCTGACCAATCTGTCCAGTAGGAGGTGTCCCAGCTGCTCTGCTGTGTGGGTTTCCTTGAATAGTACCACTATTAGGTATTTTGTGAATCTGTCCACAATCACCATAATTAAGTTGTAGGTGATTCCAGTGACTGGGTCTTTGGACTTGGGTAGCTTTCTGATGAAGTCTATTGACATGTTTTCCCAAGGGCCTCTTGGTATTGTGTTCGGGTGTCCTTCTCTGTATAGCTTATGTCTTCCATGTTTGTTTTTCTGGCATAGTAGACACTTGCTGATGTAGCTTGTGACATGTTGTCAGAGGTTAATGATATTGTTCCCTGCCTGTTGGATAAGGTCTGTGGTTTTGGTGATTCCTAGGTGACCATGTGCTGGATTATTGTGGTAGTTCCTTATTAGTTCTTCAGTGTCTTCTGCTGTGAGCTTGTTGATCTGTGGTTGAGGTACCAGGTTTCCTTGCTGGTCCTGCTGTAAGATCATTCCTTGGTGTTCATCATCTTCCATGTGGTCTTTTCATCAGCTTAGTGTGTCTGCTCTCCTATTGTCTTGTCTGGGGGTGTACAAGATCTTGAACTTGTGTTACTCTAGGAGTTCAGCCTATCTGACTTGCTGTCTGTTCAGCTTCTTGGTTGTTGTGAATGTTGTCAGATTCTTGTGGTCTGTGAGAATAGTGAGTTCAGAACTGCTTTCCACATACACTCTCCAGTGTTCAAGTGTGTTGACAACTGCCAGTAGCTCTTTGTTGTGGATATTATAGTTTTATTCCACTTGTAACATTTTGCATGAGTAGTAGGCAACTGGGTACTATTTGCTGTCTGCCTGTTGGCATAGACATGCTCCCACCACTTGGTCTGAAGTGTCTGTTTTGATTTGTGTTGGCTGGCCTGTCTTGAAGTTGAGGAGAACTGGTTCCTTGGCACAAGTGTCCTTAAGCTGTTGGAATACTTTTTGTTGTCTCTCCATCCACCAGTACTCCATGTTCTTCTTTGTGAGTTCTGTCAGTATTATTGCTGTCTGTGAGTAGTTCTTGATGAACTGTCAGTTGAAGTTGGCAAATCCTAGGAAGGCTTGTACTTTCTTAACTGATGTCAGTGTTGGCCATTGCTAAATCACTTTGATTTTCTCAGGGTTGATCTTAATCCCTTTGATTCCTATAATGTATCTGAGGAATTCAACTTCCAGTTTGTTGAACTTGCATTTCTTCAGGTTGAGCTTGAGCCCTACCTCTTGTAGACATTGTAGAACATCCTTCACATGTTTGGTATGTTCCTGTTGTGTGTTCGAGTAGACAAGAATATTGTCTAAGTAGGTGATAGCTGTTTAGTCCAGGTGTGCTCTGATGATGTTGTTGATCAATGCTTGACATATTGCTGGTGTGTTTATAAGTCTGAATAGCACAACCAGATACTTGTAGTGTCTGTATCAGGTTCTGAAGGCTGTCTTCCATTCTTCTCCTTTTTTCATGTGTATCAGGTTGTATACTGCTTTCAAGTCCAGCTTGGTGAAGATTGTAGCTTGGCTGATCCTGTCTTGCAATTTATTCGCATTTGGCAACAGATATCAGTTCTTGATGGTAATGTTGTTGAGTTTCCTGTAATCCACACAAAGTTGAAGACTTCCATCTTTCTTTAGTGCAAATAGTATCAGGTATCCTGCTGGCAATTGAGATTCTTGAATGAAACTCTTTTTCAGGTTTTCCTCCAGGTACTCGCGAAGTACTTGGAGCTCTTTCTCTGATAACTGGTAAATTGGTCCAAATCCTGGCTCTGTCCCTAGTTGCAACTTGATCTCATGATCCCAAGATTGGTGCTTAGGTAACACTGCTGTTGTTGTCTCTTCCTGAAAGAAGTTATTATACCCAGGTCAGTACTCTTCAGAGATCTCCAGAGGGTTAACAACTTCCTCTCTCTTCATCTCTGACTGTTTGGCCATCTGGTTCTGGGGTGTGCCTGTCAAGTTGGACTTCTTCTCTTGAGAGTTGTCCTTTCTGTCAGTGAGGTTCCACTGAGGACTTCTTCCCTCATCTGTCCATGCCTTCTGTGGCTAGTAACAGGTCTGAGCTGTGTTGTTAGTGTAGTTCCTAAACATGAGTACTCCTGTCTTCCAGTTAACAACTGGGTTGTGCTTCTTTAGCTAAGGTATCCTCAAATAGATATCCTGAGTGGCTAACTTGACAATATCAAGGTGGATCCTTTCAGCATGGTGTCTGGTAACTATTTCTATTGGCTGTGTCTTATGGCAGACTAGCTCTGTCTGTCTATTTGCCATCGTGAGCTTGTAGGGCTGCTGCTTGTGTTTCTTTCCAGTGCTGAGGGTGTTGTAAAGTTGTCTTGAAATGTAGTTTCCACTGGCTCCAGAATCAACAAGCATGTATGTCTGTACTGGCGTGTTGGTGTGTAGTGACACAGGCAATCACAGGTGCTTTGTGTTGCTAGAGGTTATGTGGTTGAGCTCCCAATATCACTCCTTGACAAGGGAGTTCAGTCTTTTCCTGATTGAAGTGTTTTTCCGCTGACTGGGCAATAGGTCCAGCTATTTGTTGCGGTCTGTACTGTACTGTCCTATCCGAGTATAGGATTAGGGCGAGAGGTGGAAGGCGGGTTGGTTCTTGTAGGAGAGGAGTGTCAAGAAGTGCGAAGGGGTTTGGTGGAACATGGTGGTGGTGACACCTGATCAACAGCTTTGTACAAAAGGATTGTATTGAAGTAGATCTAGTTGTCTGGATCACAACATGAGTTGAAGATGATCATTCCATAAGGGAACTATCACTGGACTATATAGTGCTCAGTTCGTGAGCATAGTGAGCTCTGCTCACTTTGCTTACTTGGTGAGATCAGTGAGCTCTGCTCACTTTGCTCACAGTTCATGCACACTGCGGTGAGCTGGGTGAGCTCTGCTCACTTTGCTCACTTGTTCATGCATGCTGTGGTGAGCTGGGTGAGCTCTGCTCACTTTGCTCACTTGTTCATGCACACTGCAGTGAGCTGGGTGAGCTCTGCTCACTTTGCTCACTTTTCATGCACGCTGCGGTGAGCTGGGTGAGCTCTGCTCACTTTGCTCATGTTTGTGCATATGCATGCTGTGGTGAGCACCCTCTGGTTTGTCTCACCGGTCACGTGACTGGTTCCTGTGTCACGCTGCCTGGTACTTCTGTCCAGTATCCTGTCTGCTGCTTCCTGTGAGTATATAAAGACTGTGTTCCTCCTAGTTCGTAACACTATCCTCCTCTCCATCTTTCATCATCTTGATGAAATCCAGTCATGCCTCCAAAGTCACATGTGACTATTAGCTGAACTCAGCTTGCTGCTCAAATCTACAATCAGGGTTTTGTTTTGTGTACACCCTGCGACTTTTGTGTTCTTCGTGGTCATCCGTGCTTCCAGATATCAGAAGAAGATGATAAGTTAAAATGTGCTGCGTGCACTTGGCGCAGAAGGTCTTGTGTCTCTGTGTCCTGGGAATCTCTGAACATGTCCTGGGACAACCTCTGTGAGGATGTGGCCACTGACAAGGCAACACACAACACACTCTTTGAACAACTTGCCACAGTGCAGGCTTGTCTGTCTCAGAAGTGAAAGGTGTTAGAGGGCGCTGAGGTCTGTGCGAGGCAGAAGCTTCAGTGCTTGGTGAAAGAGATGGAGTTGGATGGTGAGGATTTGACTTGATCAGTTATTGATGTGTCCCTCCTGCAGGCCAAGCTGTTCAGTCCTGCTCCTGCTGAAACTGTCGCAGAAGAAGCTGGCAGTTCGCAAGGTTCTTGAGTGGCTCCCAGGTATTTTCCGGGTCTGGGTATCCTTTCCACTTGACAAGGTATTGCTGACTTTTCCTAGCCAGGATCTGTTCAACTTCAAACTCTTGTTCTTCTTCAGGTTGATAATAGAATGTTTCCTGCAAGGGTGTGCTCTGGTCAGCTGGTTCAATCATCAATATATGAAAGTTTGGATGGACTCTGGCATCCCTTGGTAGTTGTATCTTGATGTTGACTGGTCCTGTTTTTTCTTCGACTGAAAATAGTCTGACCTTGATGTTGTCAAGTTTCTTTGTCTTTGGTTTCTTTGTTTTCCAATTTCTTGTGAGAAGGTAGACTTTATCCCCCTTCTTTAGCTGAGGTGCTATTTTTGATTTCTTGTCTATTTGATGTTGCATTCTTTCTGAGGTCTCTTGAAGGTAGTCGCTCATCATTGTGTGTGTTTGTTGTAGGAGCTTGTCATGTTGGAGTGCTTTCTCCGTGTTTGGTGAAGCTCTGCTTGGCATCCTGATGTTCACATGTTGTCCAAAATTGGCAAAAAATAGTGATTCCTTTGTTGAGTCTGATCTGTGCTGGTTGATTGGCAGCTGTGCCACCAGTAATAACTGTACCCAATTGCTGTGGGTCTGGTTGATGTAATGCTGTAAGTAAGTCTCCAGAACTTGGTTTGCTTGCTCTGTCTGGCTGTCAGTTTGTGGGTGATAGGCTGTAGACATTTTGGGTTTTGTTCCTATGGCTGCACTGATTGTCTTCCAGTAGTTGGATGTGAAGAATTTGTCTCTGTCTGTAATGATCATGATCAGAACTCCGTGGTCTCTGACCAATCTGTCCAGTAAGAGGTGTCCCAACTGTTCTGCTGTGTGGGTCTTCTTGAATAGAACCACTATTAGATATTTTGTGAATCTGTCCACTATCACCATAATCAAGTTGTAGGTGATTCCTGTGACTGGGTCTTTGGACTTGGGTAGCTTCGTGATGAAGTCTATTGACACGTCTTCCCACAGACCTCTCGGTATCATGTTCAGATATCCTTCTCTGTATAGCTTATGTCTTCTATGTTTGTTTTTCTGGCATAGTAGACACTTGCTGATGTAGTTTGTGACATGTTGTCAGAGGTTAATAATATTGTTCCCTGCCTGTTGGATAAGGTCTGTGGTCTTGGAGAGTCCTGGGTGACTATGTGCTGGATTATTGTGGTAGTTCCTTATTAGTTCTTCAGTGTCTTCTGCCGTGAGCTTGTTGATCTGTGGTTAAGGCACCAGGTTTCCTTGCTGGTCCTGCTGTAAGATTGTTCCTTGGTGTTCATCATCTTCCATATAGTCTTTTTGTCAGCTTAGTGTGTCTGCTCTCCTATTGTCTTATCCAGGGGTGTA
Source organism: Lichina pygmaea (assembly GCA_963422465.1). Classification (NCBI taxonomy): domain Eukaryota; kingdom Fungi; phylum Ascomycota; class Lichinomycetes; order Lichinales; family Lichinaceae; genus Lichina; species Lichina pygmaea. The sequence goes on from OY730169.1 coordinate 4,972,843, forward strand.
CAAGATCTTGAACTTGTGTTGCCCTAGGAGTTCAGCCTATCTGACTTGCTGTCTGTTCAGCTTCTTGGTTGTCGTGAATGTTGTCAGATTCTTGTGGTCTGTGAGAACAGTGAGTTCAGAACTGCTTTCCATGTACACTCTCCAGTGTTCGAGTGCGTTGACGACTGCCAGTAGCTCTTTGTTGTGGATATTATAGTTTTGTTCTGCTTGTGTTATTTTTTGTGAGTAGTAGGCAACTGGGTGCCACTTGCTGTCAGCCTGTTGGCATAGACATGCTCCCACTGCCTGATCTGAAGTGTCTGTCTTGATTCATGTTGGTTGGCCTGTCTTGAAGTTGAGGAGAACTGGTTCCTTTGTGCAAGCATCCTTGAGCTGTTGGAATACTTTTTGTTATCTTTCCATCCACCAGTACTCCACGTCCTTCTTCGTGAGTTCTGTCAGTGGTGTTGCTATCTGTGAGTAGTTCTTAATAAACTGTCAGTTGAAGTTGGCAAATCCTGGGAAGGCTTGTACTTTCTTAACTGATGTCAGTGTTGGCTATTGCTGAATCACTTTGATTTTCTCAGGGTCAATCTTGATTCCTTCAATCCCTATGACATATCTGAGGAATTCAACTTCTGGTTTGTTGAACTCACATTTCTTTGGGTTGAGCTTGAGCCCTGCCTGTTGTAGGCATCGTAGAACATCCTTCACATGTTTGGTATGTTCCTGTTGTGTGTTCGAGTAGACAAGAATATTGTCCAGGTAGGTGATAGCTGTTTAGTCCAGGTGTACTCTGATGATGTTGTTGATCAATGCTTGACATGTTGCTGGTGTGTTCGTGAGTCCGAATAGCATAACCAGATACTTGTAGTGTCTGTATCAGGTTCTGAAGGCTGTCTTCTATTCTTCTCCTTCTTTCATATATATCAGGTTGTATACTTCTTTCAAGTCCAGCTTGGTAAAGATTGTAGCTTGGCTGATCCTGTCTCGCAATTTGTTCACATTTGACAACAGATATCAGTTCTTGATGGTAATGTTGTTGAGTTTCCTGTAATCCACACAAAGTCGAAGACTTCTGTCTTTCTTTGGTGCAAATAGTATTGGGTATCCTGCTGGCGATTCAGATTCTTGAATGAAATCTTTTTTCAGGTTTTCCTCCAGGTACTCGCGAAGTACTTGGAGCTCTTTCTCTCATAACTGGTAAATTGGTCCAAATCCTGGCTCCATCCCTGGTTGCAACTTGATCTTATGATCCCAAGGTTGGTGCTTAGGCAACACTGCTGTCATTGTCTCTTCCTGAAAGAGGTTATTATACCCAGGTCAGTACTCTTCAGAGATCTCCAGAGGGTTAACAACTTCCTCTCTCTTCATCTCTGACTGTTTGGCCACCTGGTTCTGGGGTGTGCCTGTCAAGGCAGACCTCTTCTCTTGAGAGTTGTCCTTTCTGTCAGTGAGGTTCCACTGAGGACTCCTTCCCTTATCTGTCCATACCTTCTGCGGCTGGTAACAGGTCTAAGCTGTGTTGTTAGTGCAGTTCCTAAATGTGAGTACTCCTGTCCTCCAGTTAACAACTGGGTTGTGCTTCTTTAGCCAAGGTATCCCCAAATAGATATCCTGAGTGGCCAACTTGACAATATCAAGGTGGATTCTTTCAGCATGGTGTCTGGTAACTATTTCCATTGGCTGCGTCTTATGGCAGACTAGCTCTGTCTGTCTATTTGCTATTGTGAGCTGATAGGGCTGCTGCTTGCGTCTCCTTCCAGTGCCGAGGGTGTCGTAAAGTTGTCTTGAAATGTAGTTTCCACTGGCTCCAGAGTCAACAAGTGTGTATGTCTGTACTGGCGTGTTGGTGTGTAGTGACACAGGTAATTGCAGGTGTTTTGTGTTGCTAGAAGTCATGTTGTTGAGCTCCTGATGTCGCCCCTTGACAAGGGAGTTCAGTCTTTTCCTGATTGAAGTGTCTTTCCACTGACTGGGCAATAGGTCCAGCTATTCCCATCAGTCCTGAGGAATCTGTTCATGAATTTGTCTTGCTGATGCTTGTCACATCCAGGCTTGAGGCAGTACTGCCAATTGTTGATGTAGCAGTTGTGGTTGTTGCCTTGCTGTAGGAACATAAGGTGTTCATGCCAATCATGTGTGTGCCTGGGGAATGTGGTGTGTTGGCGTTTGTCCCAAAGGTGGATTTCACACGCATCCTTCTCGCAGTTGACCCAATGCTTGTGGCAGGTGGCGTGGTAGGGTGAATGTCCTCTGTACCTTTGTAGTTGTTTGTGGTAGGTGCAGTAGTGCTTTGTGCAAAACCTCCACTGTAGTTCACTGTGCTGTAGATTTCGTGGGTCTATGCTGTAAGCATAGCTTCCTTGTGGTATTTCTTCTTTGATAGACACAGGTTTATCTCAGTCCCTATCAGAGGTGGTTAAGGGCTCCTGTCTCTTGTCCTGACCTGTCTGTTCTGGTAGATCCTTGCCTCCTGATGTTGCCAGTTGGTGGGCTGCTTCCAATGTCTGATTGTAGTTGTTCTATTGTTTGAGGGATAGCTGAGCCTCTCCTGGTGGGTCCTCTGGCTTGATGATATTCCAGTCTCTGTCAAGCATATTAAGTTGCTGTCAGTGCACCTTGTTCTTTGAATGACAGTCTTTCACCATGTGGCCTAGCTTGCCACAGGCATAGCACTTCAGTGCTTTCCCTTTTTTGTTGTTCCTTCTCTTCGTGAACCTTCCCTTGTGGTGGACTGTATCCAGTTCCATGGGTGTATAGCTATATGGGTCATGTGGTGGTGTCTTGTTAGGCAGCTTGTAGTGGTTGCTCACATGCCATGCAGGGTGGCTGTATCCTCTGTCATAGTGTTTCTCCATCACTCGCTCAAATAGTTTGTCATCAATGTTGATTGCTTGTGTGATGAGTTTGTCCAGTGTGTTGACCACTTGTCCGTCAAAGGTGATTTCATCCTTCATGTTTTCCTTGAGTTTATTTCAGTACATGACCATCAGGGTGTTGTCATCCCAGTCAGTCAGTACTGAGTATTGTTTGAACTGTGTGGTGTACTCTGCAGCTGAGTGTTGTTGCTTGATGTGCTAGATCATTTGTATAGCCACTTTGTCTTCATTAGATAGTCCAAGAATCCTTTTGATCTTGTCCTTGAATCACATCTATTTTGTTATCCATTCTGTTGTGCTGTCATGGTCTCTGTTTCCTGAGAGATGTTTGTTGACATAGGGCTTGATCCATCAATAAGCATTACCTCTCATGTAAGTAGTTGCGAAGAGGGGCCACTTTTCCTTAGGCAGCTTTGTCTCTGGTTGGAATTGAAAGTAGACTTGGAGTTGCATGAGCCAGTCGTCAACTTTGTTTCTTTCACTGTAGAACAGGTCTGGCTTGGCGACGCTAATCTTTCCATCTGGGAAGTTGGGGTTGGTTGCTCCTGAGGTACTCATCCTTGAGGGTCTTCAAAGTGTTGCAGTCTGTACTGTACTGTCCTATCTGAGTATAGGATTAGGGTGAGAGGTGGAAGGTGGGTTGGTTCTCGCAGAAGAGGAGTGTCAAGGAGTGCGAAGGGGTTTGGTGGAATGTGGTGGTGGTGACACCTGATCAACAGCTTTGTACAAAAGGATTGTATTGAAGTAGATCTAGTTGTCTGGATCACAACATAAGTTGAAGATGATCATTCCATAAGAGAACTATCGCCAGACTATATAGTGCTCAGTTCATGAGCATAGTGAGCTCTGCTCACTTTGCTCACAGTTCATGCACACTGCGGTGAGCTGGGTGAGCTCTGCTCACTTTGCTCACTTGTTCATGCACGCTGCGGTGAGCTGGGTGAGCTCTGCTCACTTTGCTCACTTGTTCATGCACACTGCAGTGAGCTGGGTGAGCTCTGCTCACTTTGGTCACCTTTCATGCACGCTGTGGTGAGCTGGGTGAGCTCTGCTCACTTTGCTCACTTGTTCGTGTATATGCATGCTGTGGCAAGCACCCTCCGGTTTGTCTCACCAGTCACGTGACTGGTTCCCGTGTCACACTGCCTGGTACTTCTGTCCAGTATCCTGTCTGCTGCTTCCTGTGAGTATATAAAGACTGTGTTCCTCCTGGGTCGTAACACCATTCCCATCAGTCCTGAGAAATCTGTTCATGAATTTGTCTTGCTGATGCTTGTCACATCTGGGCTTGAGGCAGTACTGCCAATTGTTGATGTAGCAGTTGTTGTTGTTGTCTTGCTGTAGGAACATAAGGTGTTCATGCCAATCATGTGTGTGCCTGGGGAATGTGGTGTGTTTGTGTTTGTCCCAAAGGTGGATCTCACACACATCCTTCTTGCAATTGACCCAATGCTTGTGGCAGGTGGTGTGGTAGGGTGAATGTTCTCTGTACCTTTGTAGTTGTTCATGGTAGGTGCAGTAGTGTTCTGTGCAGAACCTCCACTGTAGTTCACTGTGCTGTAGGTTTTGTGAGTCCATGCTGTAAGCATAGCTTCCTTGTGGTATTTCTTCTTTGATTTTTGATTTGATTCTTACACTGTTTGTAGCTTTACAGCCATGCAGATCTTCCAGCTAATAGTGAACTTCTTCAGAAAACCTTTAAAGGAATAAAAACTGAAGACAGGGAGGTGACTAGAAGGTGTAGCAAAAGGAAATCTTGTAGTGTCTGGTAGAAAAAGCTTCTAGATGTTGGAGTGTGAATAGTGAAGGTTGAAAGCCAGATTAAATTGGTTTAGTCTTTTCAAAGACATAAACCAGTACAGAAACTTCTGTAGAAGCTCTGGGTTTGAAATAATAGTAGTGAAATCTTGGGGGTTAAAGAGAGCATGTTGTCTTTGACTTGAGTAGAGACAGCATGAAGAGGTAATATACTTTACTGTCTCTTCTGCTTGACCACACATACATAGGGGAGTAGGAAAGTCAGAGACTCCAGCTCTGAAAAGAAAACTTGCTAGACCAATTCTCCCAGTTCTGGTTTGCAGTAGTAGACTTGCCTCAGCTTTCTGTAGCTTTTTGTAGAGCTTTAGATTGTTGTAGTGAGGTTTTTGGCAAAACACCTGCCATCCAGCATAGTTTTTTCTTTTCTTCTCCTCCCATTGGTTTTCCCACTCTTTAGTAAAGAGTATTTGTAGTTCTTTCTTTGAACTAGCCTGGTTAGTAGTTATTTGACTTAACCAAGTGAACTTCCAATTAGGAGAGATAGTTGAAGATTTCTTTAAAGGTTTCCTCAGTGAAGAAGCATAGGAAGAAATAGTAGAAAAGGTACTGTCAAGAAAGTCTTTCAGAGAGGAGGTTTGGATAGAAGATAGAAAACAAGCTGTGCGAAATTTAAAATAGAGATCTAGAGGTAAAAGAAAAAGCTCACTCTCTAATAGAAAAGAAGGAGTGGCTTTGAAAGCACCCGCAATAAGTCTCAGACATTTGTTTTGGAATATGATAAGAGAGGAAATATTAGAGGATTTTCTGAGTGGGTTGAACCAAATTCCCACTGCATAGCTCAGTACAGATCTGAGTATTGCAGTGTACACAAGACGTGCTGTGAGAACTGGAAAGCCCCAGGTGGAGTAAGAGATTCTAGAAAGAGAAGATAGTGCTTTTTGTGCTTTTTGAAGAATAATTCTCTGGTGTTTGTGCCAGTGGAGTTTGGCATCCAGGTACACTCCCAATACTCGCACTTCTTCTTTTGGTTTTAGAATCACATTCCCAAGTGTAAGCTTGAGCTGCAGATTGTCTGATCTTCTTCTGGAAAAATAAAGTATTTCATATTTCTCAGAAGAGAAGACTATTCCATGTCTTGCAGCTCAAGATAGACATTTAAGATGTGTATTCTTCAACTTCAGAAGGTTGCTTTTAAGAGTGTCCAAATGCAAGCAGATTTGTATCATCTGCAAATCCCAGAGCAGAAACACCAGTAGTAGGAGAATGTACAGTCTCATGAAGTTCAGAAATATAGAATAGAAAAAGAATAGAAGACAAAGGGGAACCTTGGGGGACTCCACAGTGAATAGGAATAGAAGAGGACTCAGAGTCATCAAAAACTAGGGTGGTGGTACGTCTGGTACAGAAAGAGAAGATCCAAGAAGTTAGCCAGAGAGAGATTCCTTTTCTCTCCAGAATCTTTTGAAGAATCTCTGGGAGAACTCTGTCATATGCTCCTGAGATGTCCAGAGAAAGTAGAGATGCAACCATGCCTTCTTTCCAGACTTTTTCCACTTGGGAAGTTAGAAGGAAAAGTGCTGATTCAGTTGATCTGCCTTTCCTGAACCCCATCTGGATTTCTGGCAAGAGTTTAGCCTCTTCTGCTACCTTGCATAGTCTGGCTGCTGTAATAGCTTCTATCAGCTTGCCAGTTGTGTTTAGCAGAGCTATAGAGCGCCAGGCTTTAGCTTGGTTATAGATTCCCTTGCCAGGTTTTCTTAGACAGACTGTTTTGGCATTCTTGAATCTCTCTGGAAAGTATTCCAGTCTCCAGCATGTTGATGTGAGAACAGCTATAGCTTGGCAGAACTTGGGACCCAGAGCTTTCAGAAATCCATTTGGCAGCTTGTCTTTTCCTCCTGCTGTAAAAGGTTTCTTCTTGTTCAGAATTTGCTCCACTTCTTCAGTGGTAACCTCCTGAGAAAGCTGGATATCTGGGGTACTCCGGTGACTTTCTGTACTTGGTTCTGGAACACGTGCTTCTGGAAAGAATTGAGCTGAGAAAGATTTTGTCTTCTCCTCAAAGCTTTTGGCTAGTCCTTCTTGAGTCTCCAGATCAGGGACCAGAGAAAGATCAGAGGTCTTGTTAGCTTTTGATTTTCCTCACTTTGCAAGCTTCCAGAATTTTGAGGAACTGGCTAGCTCATGAACTTGTTTTCTGAAGGTGTTCTGTTTCCCTTCTCTGACAGCTTTCTTCTTGAGCTTAGTTGCTTCTTCTAGCTCTTCTTGGCTTGCCTGTCCTCTGAGCACTTGTCTTCTTATTCTTCTTTCCTGCTTAACTTTAGTTTGGATCTCTTGGTTCCACCAGGGGACTGAGTGGCTAGATTGCTTCTGTTCTTCTTTGATAGACACGGGTTTGTCTTGGTCCCTATCAGAGGTGGTTAAGGGCTCCTGTCCCTTGTCCTGACCTGTCTGTTCTGGTAGGTTCTTGCCTCCTGATGTTGCCAGTTGGTAGGCTGCTTCAAGTGTTTGATTGTAATCATCCTATTGTTCGAGGGATAGCTGAGTCTCTCCTGGTGGGTCCTCTGGCTTGATGACGTTCCAGTCTCCGTCAAGCGTATTTTTGATTTGATTTGATTCTTACACTGATTTGGCTGTTAAGCTATGCAGAACTTCTTGAAGAATTTTTGTCTCTGGTAGACTTGACTCGGGGACCTCACACATTTACTGTACACCCTGTGGTTTGTAGTGTATGTACTGTGGGAAAACCCCAAACCCTGTAGGGGAAATAGGAAAACCACAGTAATAAGGGTTTTGTGGATCTTGACAGATATTGGGTGAGCTATTTCTTGGGGGTTTTCATACATCTTGCGAGGAGTACATCTTAGACAAGTTCTATGAATCTCAGGGGTTTTTGTGGCAGAATGTGGGGTGAGTCAGATTTGAACTGACAACTAGTTTAGTCAGGTTCTCCAGGCCTGACACCACTAGTTCCAGGTCATGGGTGCTATGTAGTGGGAAACTCTCACCAGCTTCCCACTACACTATGCCGCCCCTGTCGAGCGTATTAAGTTGCTGTCAGTGCACCTTGTTCTTTGAACAACAGTCTTTCGCCATGTGGTCTAGCTTGCCACAGGCATAGCACTTCAGTGCTTTCCCTTTTTTATTGTTCCTTCTCTTCATGAACCTTCCCCTGTGGTGGACTGCATCCAGTTCCATGGGTGCATAGCCATATAGGTCATGTGGCAGTGCCTTGTTAGGTGGCTTGTAGTGGTTGCTCACATGCCATGTGGGGCAGCTGTATTCTCTGTCATGGTGCTTCTCCATCACTTGCTTGAATAACTTGTTGTCAATGTTGATTGCTTGTGTGATAAGTTTGTCCAGTGTGTCAACCACTTGTCTGTCGAAAGTGATCTTGTCCTTCATGTTTTCCTTGAGTCCACATCAGTACATAACTATTAGGGTATTGTCATCCCAGTCAGTCAGTACTGAGTATTGTTTGAACTGTGTGGTATACTCTGCGGCTGAGTGTTGTTGCTTGATGTGCTGGATCATTTGTATAGCCACTTTGTCTTTGTTAGATAGTCCAAGAATCCTTTTGATCTTGTTCTTGAATCATGTCCATTTTGTCATCCATTCTGATGTGCTGTCGTGGTCCCTGTTTCCTGAGAGGTGTTTGTTGATGTAAGACTTAATCTATCAGTGGGCATTGTCTCTCATGTAAGTGGTTGCAAAGAGTGACCACTTTTCTTTAGGCAGCCTTGTTTCTGGTTGGAATTGAAAGTAGACTTGAAGTTGCATAAGCCAGTCGTCAACCTTGTTCCTTTTGCTGTAGAACAGGTCTGGCTTGGTGACACTAATCTTTCTATCTGGGAAGTTGGGGTTGGTTGCTCCTGAGGTACTCATCCTTGAGGGTCTTCAAAGTGTTGCAGTCTGTACTGTGCTGTCCTAACTGAGTATAGGATTAAGGGTGAGATGTGGAAGGCAGGTTGGTTCTCGCAGAAGAGGAGTGTCAAGGAGTGCGAAGGGGTTTGGTGGAACATGGTGGTGGTGACACCTGATTAATAGCTTTGTACAAAAGGATTGTATTAAAGTAGATCTAGTTGTCTGGATCACAACATGAGTTGAAGACGATTGTTCTATAAGGGAACTATTACTGGACTATATAGTGCTGGCCTGTCAAGATGATCAAGGTTGTCTTGACAGTCTTGATGTCAAGACAGGTGAGATTGTCTTGACATGTCATGCACTCTGTGTCAAGACAGGTGAGATTGTCTTGACAGTCCCACCATGTTATGCACCCTGTGTTGAGACTGGTAAGATTGTCTTGACATGTCATGCATGCTGTGTCAAGACAGGTGAGATTGTCTTGATACTTCCTGCACCCTGCATCAAGACTGGTGAGATTGTCTTGATGCTTCATGCATGCTGCGTCAAGCCACCCATGTTTGTCTCAACAGTCACGTGACCCTTTGTCAGTTTGGTCACTTGACTTTTCCATAGTGTCCTCTTGTCTGGCCTGTGGCCTGTCTGCTTATAAATAAGTGGCTCCCTTCCCAGGGATCATAACACACAACACCAGTGCACTTCTTAACTTTGAATAGTCTGATTTGTACATGATCCAGCTTTTTGCTTGGTCACTTCAAGCACAGGTTTTTTGTTGACAAATAGACCTTATCCTCTCTCTCCAGAGTTGGTCCCTTTAACTTTTTGTTGCTTAGGCAGTGTCAGGAGCTAGTTGCCCAAGCAGGCACTTAGTCAGTTAGATCCTGACTAGGCAGGCAGGTGCAGCCACACTTATCTATTGCTAGTAAGAGATGTCAGGCACTAAGCCCAGACATAGTAGTTTTTTAGCTCAGTTCCACTTTAGCCTACTCTGTACAGCACCACACAACAGTATGTCTGGGCTTAGTTCTGCTTTAGTCTACTCCATACAGCACTGTGTGACAGTATGTCTGGACTTAGTTGGTACCCCACCCTTCAAGCAATGTTTTTTTTTTATTTATTTGATTCTTACACTGATAGTAGCTTTTCAGCCATGCAGATCTTCTGGCTAAGAGTGATTTTCTTCAGAAAACTTTTAGAGGAATAAAAACTGAAGTGTTGCGGTCTGTACTGTACTGTCCTATCTGAGTATAGGATTAGGGCGAGATGTAGAAGGCAGGTTGGTTCTCGCAGGAGAGGAGTGTCAAGAAGTGTGAAGGGGTTTGGTGGAACATGGTGGTGATGACACCTGATCAGTGGCTTCGTACAAGATTGTATTGAAGTAGATCTAGTTGTCTGGATCACAACATGAGTTGAAGATGATTGTTCTATAAGGGAACTATCACCGGACTATATAGTGCTGGTCTGTCAAGACAATCAAGATTGTCTTGACAGGCTCACTATGTTATACACACTGCATCAAGACAGGTGAGATTGTCTTGATGCTTCATGCATCCTGCATCAAGAATAGTGAGATTGTCTTGATACTTCATGCATACTGTGTCAAGCCACCCGTGTTTGTCTTGACAGTCATGTGACTCCCTGTTGGTTAATCACTTGACTCCACGGTGGTCTCTTTCCTGGCCCAAGGCCTGATACCTATAAATGAGTGGCTTCCCTTTCCAGGGATTATAACACTACCTTCCTCTCTTTCATTCATCATCTTGATGAATTCTTGAGTATGTCTGCAAAATCACGTGCCTCTGTTTACTGAAAGCAGCTGTCAGTCCAGATTTGTGATCACAACTTCCTGTCACTTACTCTGTGTGACTTCTGTACTTTGAATCACAAGCCCTGTTTCCAAATGTCTGACAACAACAATAAATTGAAGTGTGCTGAATGCACTTGTTGTGGGAAGTCCTGTGTGTCACTTTCTTGGGAGTTGCTGAACATGACCCAGGATAACCTTCGTGATGATCTGGCTGCTGATGAAGCCAAGTGGGATACTCTTGTTGAGCAGCTTACTGAGCTGCAGGCTTGTGTATCCCAGAAGTGGAAGGTTCTTGAAAGGGCCAAGGGTCAGGTGAAGAAGAAGCTCCAATACCTTGTTGCTGAGATGGAGGTGGATGGTGAGGACTTGTCGGTGACAGTCATTGATGTGTCCACACTGCAGGCCAAGCTTTTCAGTCCTGCTCCTGTTGGAACTGTCACAGAAGAAGCTGGCAGTTCACGAGGTTCTTGAGTGGTTCCCAGGTATTTTCCAAGTCTGGGTAATCTTTCCACTTGACAAAGTATCACTGACTTTTCTTCTTCAGGATTTGTTCAACCTTGAATTCCTGTTCTTCCTCTGGTTGATAATGAAATATTTCCTGCAAGAGTGTCTCTGGGTCTGCCAGTTTGATCATTGAGATATGAAAGTTTGGGTGTATCTGAGTGTCTCTCAGTAGTTGCAGTCTGATGTTGACTGGTCTGGTTCTCTCTTTGACTGAAAATAGTCTGACCTTAACATAGTCCAGTTTCTTTGTTCTTGGTCTTTTGACCTTCCAATTTTTTGTGAGAAGGTAGACTTTATCCCTCTTCTTTAGCTGAGGTGCTATTTTTGATTTTTTGTCTATTTGACACTGCATTTTTTCTGAGGTCTCTTGAAGGTAGTGCCTTATTATCATGTGTGTTTGTCGTAGGAGCTTGTCATGTTGGAGTACTTTCTCTGTGTTTGGTGAAGCTCTGCTTAGTATTCTGATGTTCGCATGTTGTCCAAAATTGGCAAAGAATAGTGATTCCTTTTTTGAGTCTGATCTGTGCTAGTTAATTGCCAGCTGTGCCACCAGTAATAACTGTACCTAATTGCTGTGGGTCTGGTTGATGTAATACTGCAAATAAGTCTCCAGCACTTGGTTTGCTTGCTCTGTCTGGCTGTCAGTTCATGGGTGATAGCCTGTAGACATTTTGAGTTTTGTTCCCATGGCTGCACTGATTGTCTTCCAGTAGTTGGATGTGGAGAGTTTGTCTCTGTCTGTAATAATCATGATTGGAACTCTGTGGTCTCTGACCAATCTGTCCAGTAAGAGGTGTCTCAACTGTTCTGCTGTGTGGGTCTCCTTGAATAGTACCACTATCAGATATTTTGTGAATCTGTCTACTATCACTATAATTGAGTTGTAGGTGATTCCTCTGATCAGGTCTTTGGACTTGGGTAGCTTGGTGATGAAGTCTATTGACACATCCTCCCACAGGTCTCTCAGTATTGTGTTTGGGTGTCCTTCTCCATATAGCTTATGTCTTCCATGCTTGTTTTTCTGGCATAGTAGATATTTGTTGATGTAGCTTATGATATGTTGTCAGAGATTGATGACATTGTTCCCTGCCTGTTGGATAAGGTCTGTGGTTTTGGTGATTCCTGGGTGACTATATGCTGGGTTGTTGTGGTAGTTTCTTATTAATTCTTCAGTGTCTTCTGCTGTGAGCTTGTTGATCTGTGGTCAAGGTATCAGGTTTCCTTGCTGGTCCTGCTGTAAGATTATTCCTTGGTGTTTATCATCTTCCATATAGTCTTTTTGTCAGCTTAGTGTGTCTGCTCTCCTATTGTCCTGTCTGGGGGTGTACAAGATCTTGAACTTGTGTTGCTCTAGGAGTTCAGCCCATCTGACTTGTTGTCTGTTCAGCTTCTTGGTTATCGTGAATGTTGTCAGATTCTTGTGGTCTGTGAGAATAGTGAGTTCAGAACTACTTTCTGCGTACACTCTCCAGTGTTCAAGTGTGTTGACAACTGCCAGTAGCTCTTTGTTGTGGATATTATAGTTCTGTTCCACTTGTGTTATTTTGCGTGAGTAGTAGGCAACTGGGTGCCACTTGTCATCTGCCTGTTGGTATAAATATGCTCCCACTGCCTGATCTGAAGTGTCTATCTTGATTTGTGTCAGTTGGCCTGTCGTGAAGTTGAGGAGAACTGGTTTCTTGGTGCAAGTGTCCTTGAGCTGCTGGAATATTTTTTGTTGTCTCTCTGTCCACCAGTACTCCACATTCTTCTTTGTGAGTTCTGTCAGTAGTATTGCTGTCTGTGAGTAGTTCTTGATGAACTGTCAGTTGAAGTTGGCAAATCCTAGAAAGGCTTGTACTTTCTTAACTGATGTCAGTGTTGGCTATTACTAAATCACTTTGATTTTCTCAGGGTTAATCTTAATCCCTTTGATTCCTATGATGTATCTGAGGAATTCAACTTCCAGTTTGTTGAACTTGTATTTCTTCAGGTTGAGCTTGAGCCCTACCTCTTGTAGATATTGTAGAACATCCTTCACATGTTTGGTATGTTCCTGTTGTGTGTTTGAGTAGACAAGAATGTTGTCTAAGTAGGTGATAGCTGTTTAGTCCAGGTGTGCATTGATGATGTTGTTGATCAATGCTTGACATATTGCTGGTGTGTTTATAAGTCTGAATAGCATAACCAGATACTTGTAGTATCCATATCAGGTTCTGAAGACTGTCTTCCATTCTTCTCCCTTTTTCATATGTATCAGGTTGTATGCTTCTTTCAAGTCCAGCTTGGTAAAGATTGTAGCTTGGCTGATCCTGTCTCACAATTTGTTTGCATTTGGCAACAGATATCAGTTTTTGATAGTAATGTTGTTGAGTTTCCTGTAATCCACACAAAGTTGAAGACTTCTGTCTTTCTTTGGTGCAAATAGTATTGGGTATCCTGCTGGTGATTGAGATTCTCAAATAAAACTCTTTTTCAGGTTTTCCTCCAGGTACTCGCGAAGTACTTGGAGCTCTTTCTCTGATAACTGGTAAATTGGTCCAAATCCTGGCTCTGTCCCTGGTTGCAACTTGATCTCATGATCCCAAGGTTGGTGCTTAGACAACACTGCTGTTGTTGTCTCTTCCTGAAAGAGGTTATCATACCCAGGTCAGTACTTTTCAGAGATCTCCAGAGAGTTAACAACTTTCTCTCTCTTTATCTCTGACTGTTTGGCCACCTGGTTCTGGGGTATGCCTGTCAAGGTGGATCTCTTCTCTTGAGAGTTGTCATTTCTGTTGGTGAGGTTCCACTGAGAACTCCTTCCCTCATCTGTCCACACCTTCTGCGGCTGGTAACAGGTCTGAGCTGTGTTGTTAGTGCAGTTCCTAAACATAAGTACTCCTGTCCTCCAGTTAAAAACTGGGTTGTGCTTCTTTAGCCAAGGTATCCCTAAATAGATATCCTGAGTGGCCAACTTGATGATATCAAGGTGGATCTTTTCAGAATAGTGTCTGGTAACTATTTCTATTGGCTGTGTCTTATGGCAGACTAGCTCTGTCTGTCTATTTGCCATCACAAGCTAATAGGGCTGCCACTTGCATCTTCTTCTAGTGCCAAGGGTGTTGTAAAGTTGTCTTGAAATGTAGTTTCCACTGACTTCAGAGTCAACAAGTGTGTATGTCTGTACTGGCGTGTTGGTGTGTAGTGACACAGGTAATCACAAGTGCTTTACATTGCTAGAAGTTATGTTGTTGAGCTCCTGATGTCACCCCTTGACAAGGGAGTTCAGTCTTTTCCTGATTGAAGTGTTTTTCCACTGACTGGGCAATAGGTCCAGCTATTCCCATCAGTTCTGAGAAATCTGTTCATGAATTTGTCTTGCTGATGCTTGTCACATCTGGGTTTGAGGCAATACTGCCAATTGTTGACATAGCAGTTGTGGTTGTTGCCTTGCTGTAGGAACATGAGGTGTTCATGCTAATCATGTGTGTGTCTGGGGAATGTGGTGTGTTGGTGTTTGTCCCAAAGATAGATCTCACACACATCCTTCTTGCAATTGACCCAATGCTTGTGGCAGGTGGTGTGGTAGGGTGAATGTCCTCTGTACCTTTGTAGTTGTTTGTGGTAGGTGCAGTAGTGCTTTGTGCAAAACCTCCACTGTAGTTCACTGTGCTATAGGTTTTGTGGGTCTATGCTGTAAGCATAGCTTCCTTGTGGTATTTCTTCTTTGATAGACATAGGTTTATCTCAGTCTCTATCAGAGGTGGTTAAGGGCTTCTGTCTCTTGTCCTGACCTGTCTGTTCTGGTAGGTCCTTGCCTCCTGATGTTGCCAGTTGGTGGGCTACTTCCAATGTCTGATCATATTTGTCCTATTGTTCAAGAGATAGCTGAGCCTCTCCTGGTGGGTCCTCCAGCTTGATGACATTCCAGTCTCTGTCAAGTGTATTAAGTTGCTGTCAGTGCACCTTGTTCTTTGAACAACAGTCTTTCACCATGTGGCCTAGTTTACCACAGGTATAGCACTTCAGTGCTTTCCTCTTTTTGTTGTTCCTTCCCTTTGTGAACCTTCCCCTGTGGTGGACTGCATCCAGTTCCATGGGTGTATAGCCATATAGGTCATGTGGTAGTGCCTTGTTAGGCAGCTTGTAGTGGTTGCTCACATGCCATGCGGGGTGGCTGTATCCTCTGTTGTGGTGTTTCTCCATCACACACTTGAATAGCTTGTCATCAATATTGATTGCTTGTACGATAAGCTTGTCCAGTGTGTTGACTACTTGTCTGTTGAAGGGGATTTCATCCTTCATGTTTTCTTTGAGTCCATGTCAGTACATGACCATCAGGGTGTCATCATCCTAATCAGTCAGTACTGAGTATTGTTTGAACTGTGTGGTGTACTCTGCGGCTGAGTGTTGTTGTTTGATGTGCTGGATCATTTGTATAGCCACTTTGTCTTTGTTAGATAGTCCAAGGATTTTTTTGATTTTGTCCTTGAATCACATCTATTTTGTCATCCATTCTGTTGTGCTGTCATGGTCTCTGTTTCCTGAGAGATGTCTGTTGATGTAGGGCTTGATCTATTGATAAGCATTACCTCTTATGTAAGTGGTTGCGAAGAGGGGCCACTTTTCCTTAGGTAGCTTTGTCTCTGGTTGGAATTGAAAGTAGACTTGGAGTTGCATAAGCCAGTTGTTGACCTTGTTTCTTTCACTGTAGAACAGGTCTGGCTTGGTGATGCTAATCTTTCCATCTGGGAATCTGGGGTTAGTTGCTCCTGAGGTACTCATCCTTGAGGGTTTTCAAAGTATTGCAGTCTGTACTGTACTGTCCTATCCAAGTATAGGATTAGGGTGAGATGCAGAAGGCAGGTTGGTTCTCACAGGAGAGGAGTGTCAAGGAGTGTGAAGGGGTTTGGTGGAACATGGTGGTGATGACACCTGATCAGTGGCTTTGTACAAGATTGTATTGAAGTAGATCTAGTTGTCTGGATCACAACATAAGTTGAAGACAATTGTTCTATAAGAGAACTATCACCAGACTATATAGTGCTGGTCTGTCAAGACAATCAAGATTGTCTTGACAGTCTTGACATCAAGACTGGTGAGATTGTCTTGACAATCTTGCCATGTTATGCACACTGCATCAAGACAGGTGAGATTGTCTTGATACTTCATGCATCCTGCATCAAGACTGGTGAGATTATCTTGATGCTTCATGCATGCTGTGTCAAGCCATCTGTGTTTGTCTCAACAGTCACGTGACTCCCTGTTGGTTGGTCACTTGACTCCACAGTGGTCTCTTTCCTGGCCCAAGGCCTGATGCCTATAAATAAGTGGCTTCTCTTTCCAGGGATTGTAACATAACATGAAGACTGGGGGTGACTAGAGAATGTAGCAAAAGAAAATCTTGTAGTGACTGGTAGAAAGAAAACTTCTAGATATTAGAGTGTGAATAGTGGAGTTTGAAAGCCAGATTAAACTGGTTCAGTTCTTTCAAAGACATGAACCAGTATAGAAACTTCTGTAGATTTGATTTGATTTGATTTGATTCTTACACTGATTTGGCTGTTAAGCCATGCAGAGCTTCTTGAAGGATTTTTGTCTCTGGTAGACTTGACTCGGGGACCTCACATATTTACTGTACACTCTGTGGTTTGTAGTGTATGTACTGTGGGAAAACCCCAAACCCTGTAGGGGAAATAGGAAAACCACAGTAATAAGAGTTTTGTGGATCTTGACAGATATTGGGTGAGCTATTTCTTGGGGGTTTTCATACATCTTGCGAGGAGTACATCTTAGACAAGTTCTATGAATCTCAGGGGTTTTTGTGGCAGAATGTGGGGTGGGTCAGATTTGAACTGACAACTAGTTTAGTCAGGTTCTCCAGGCCTGACACCACTAGTTCCGGGTCATGGGTGCCATGTAGTGGGAAACTCTCACCAGCTTCCCACTACACCATGCCACCCCAACTTCTATAGAAGCTCTGGGTTTGAAATAATAGAAGTGAAATCTTGAGAATTAAAGGGAGCTTGCTGTCTTTGACTTGAATACAGAGAGCATGAAGAGGTGATATGTTTCACTGTCTCTTCTGCTTGACCGCAGACACATAAAGAGGTAGGAAAATCTGGAACTCCAGCTCTGAATAGAAAACTTGCCAGGCTAATTCTCCCAGTTCTGGTTTGTAGTAGTAGACTTGCCTCAGCTTTCTGTAGCTTTTTGTAGAGCTTCAGATTGTTGTGGTGAGGCTTTTGACAAAACACCTGCCACCCATAGTAGCTTCTTCTTTTCTTCTCCTCCTATTGGTTTTCCCACTCTTTAACAAAGAGTTTCTGTAGTTCTTTCTTTGAACTAGCCTGGTTAGTAGTTAATTGGTTTAACCAAGTGAACTTCCAATAGGGGGAGATAGGTGAGGATTTCTTTAAAGGTTTCTTCACAGAAGAGGCATAGTGGGAGATATTAGAAAAGATATTATCCAGAAGTGTTTTCAGAGAGGTTTGAATAGAAGAGAGAAAACAGGCTGTGCGAAATTTGAAATAGAGATCTAGAGGTAAAAGAAAAAGCTCACTCTCTAATAAGAAAGATGGAGTGGCTTTGAAGACACCTCCAATAAGTCTCAGGTATTTGTTCTGGAATATGCTAAGAGAAGAGATATTAGAAGATTTTCTTAGAGGATTGAACCAGATCCCCACAGTATAACTCAGTAAAGATCTGAGTATTGCAGTGTACACAAGACATGATGTGAGGACTGGGAAACCCCAAGTAGAATATGAAGTTCTAGAAAGAGAGGAAAGTACTTTCTGAGCTTTTTGAAGAATAATTCTCTGGTGTTTGTGCCAGTGGAGTTTTGCATCCAGGTACACTCCTAATACTCGCACTTCTTCTTTTGGTCTTAGAATCACATTCCCCAGTCTGAGCTTAAGCTGAAGATTGTCTGATCTTCTTCTGGAAAAATGAAGTATTTCATATTTCTCAGAAGAGAAGACTATTCCATGTCTTGCAGTCCATGATAGACATTTGAGGTGTGTGTTCTTCAACTTCAGAAGGTTGCTTTTTAGAGAGTGTCCAAATGCAAGCAGATTTGTATCATCTGCAAATCCCAGAGCAGAAACACCTGTGGAAGGAGAGTGTAGTTTCATAAAGTTCAGAAATGTAAAATAGAAACAGAATAGGAGATAAAGAGAAACCTTGGGGAACTCCACAGTGAATAGGAATAGTAGAAGACTCAGAGTCATCAAACACAAGAGTGGTAGAACAACTGGTGCAGAAAGAGAGAATCCAGGAAGATAGCCAGAGAGGAATTCCTTTTCTCTCTAGGATTTGTTGGAGGATCTTAGGTAGAACTCTGTCATAGACTCCTGAGATATCCAGAGAAAGTAGAGATGCAACCATGCCTTCCTTCCAGACTTTTTCCACTTGGGAAGTTAGTAGGAAGAGTGCTGATTTAGTTGATCTTTCTTTCCTAAAGTCTATCTGGATTTCTGGCAAAAGTCTAGCTTCTTCTGCTACCTTGCTTAGCCTAGTTGCTGTAATAGCTTCCATCAGCTTGCTAGTTGTGTTTAGCAAAACTATAGAGTGCCAGGCTTTAGCTTGGTTATAGTATCCTTTACCAGGTTTTCTTAGACAGACTGTCTTTGCATTCTTGAACCTCTCTGGAAAGTATTCCAGTCTCCAGCATGTTGATGTGAGAACAGCCATAGCTTGGCAGAACTTGGAACCCAGAGCTTTCAGAAATCTATTTGGCAGCTTATCTTTTCCCCCTGCTGTGAAAGGTTTCTTTTTGTTCAGGATTTGTTCCACTTCTTCAGCAGTAACTTCCTGAGAAAGCTGGATCTCTGGAGTACTCTGGGAACTCTCTGTACTTGGTTCTGGAACAAGTGCTTTGGGGAAGAACTGGGCTGAGAATACTTTTGTCTTCTCCTCAAAGGTTTTAGCTAGTCCTTCTTGACTCAAGCAATGTAGACCAGCTGACAGTTCAGTCACGAGTTTGACTCAGGCTGGTGCATGGTGCTGACAAGGTTTGTACATCTTCAGGTTTGATCTCTGGGAAGTATGTACCTTGGGGGCTTGTTATTGGTGAACAGAGCCCAGCACACTTGTACTTGTGTGTCTGAGCTAGTAGCTAGCAAGACACAGCAGTGCAAGAGCTGTAGCTAGCAAGGACACTAGCCTCAGAAGAGAAGTGATGTCAGAAGCTAGTTGCCTGACTGGGTGCTTAGTCAGTTAGATCCTGACTAGGCAGGTGGGTGCAGTCACACTTATCTATCACTAGTACAGAGATGTCAGGCACTAAGCCCAGACATAGTAGTCTTTTGACTCAGTTCCACTTTAGCCTACTCTGTACAGCACTGCACAACAGGCAGTGGCTTGTCACTTGTTGTGTGGATTCAATTGCAGTCTTTATTTCCTCATGTATAGCTGTGAGTTTTTTGATGTTTGTTGAAGTGCCACTTCCAGCCACTGTTGCTTCCCAGCAGGGGTTTCTGCTGTAGTTCACAAAGTACAGTGTTGTGCCTGTCACACTGTGCTGCTGATTGTTGTACACAAACTGAGCTATTAGCAACAGTTCCACCCAATCATCCTGTTGATAGTTGATGTAGTGGTGTAGGTACTGTTCTATTGTTTGGTTTGTTCTCTCAGTTTATCTATCTGTTTGTGGATGGTAGGTGGTGGACATTCTTGTGTCTATCCCTAGCTGTCTTGTCTATGTGTTCCAGAATTTCAAGGTGAAGAGTTTGTCTTGATCTGAGATAATCTTTGTTGGTAGTCCTTACTGGCTAACCAACTCTCTGAGCAGAACATTTGTGAGCTTGCTCACTGTTCCTGTCTCTTGCCACAGGATCAGGTGAGTGTATTTGGTGAGCTTGTCCACAACCACCAGAATACTGTTGTATTTCACCTTGGTTACTGACCTTGGCAGCTTCACCACAAAGTCTATTGTGATAGTATCCCAAGCTGCTTCTGGGAAGTCTATTTGTTGACTCTCTCCATAGGGTTTGTGGTGTGACAGCTTGTTTTTCACACATTCTTTGCAATTGTGAGTAAATTCTGTCACTTTCCACTTTATTCTATTGAAGTGGTATTATCTCCAGATCTTCTCCAGAGTCTTGTCTCACCCAGGATGTCTGTGTAGAGGTCTATCATGATATTGTCAAATCATGTTCTCTTGTGCACTCTCTGGCACTTCTTCCTTGTTCATGGCTGTGATGTTGTGGCCTAGAGTCAGAAGTGCACCCATCTCTTCAGTTTTCACTAACTGAGGTTGAGCATAGACTAATGTCTGTTCTTTTGTCATAAGGATTGGGCATTCTTCTGTTGTGTTGTCTGTTGTTATATCAGGTCACCTGCCCTGACAGATACAAATCAGCTAGAACAATATGTCTGAGAAAGTCTAGCAAAGGATGCTATTGCTATACCAAAGCTTGGAGGCCAATAGCACTTCTCAACATAATTGGAAAGCTGATAGAAGCTCTAGCAGCTACAAAGCTAAGTGAACTAGCTGAGAAAGAAAACCTGCTACCAGAAATCCAGATAGGCTTCAAAAGGAAGATCAACTGAGTCTGTATTATGTCTACTCACTTCCCAAGTTGAAAAAGTCTGGAAGGAAGGAATGGTAGCCAGTCTTCTTTCTCTAGATATCTCAGAAGCTTATGACAGAGTTCTGCCAGAAATTCTCAAGAAAATCCTGGAGAGAAAAGGAATCCCCAGCTAGTTTGTTAACTGGATCTTTTCTTTTACTACTCAAAGGAAAACCTCTCTTGTTTTTGATAATTCAGAGTCTCCTTCTTTTCCAGTACACTGTGGAGTTCCCCAAGGTTCACCTCTCTCTCCTATTTTATTTCTTTTCTATATTTCAGATCATCATAATATTATTCATACACCAGAGAAAGGTGTATCAGCTCTGGGTGTTGCGGTCTGTACTGTACCGTCCTATCCGAGTATAGGATTAGGGCGAGAGGTGGAAGGCGGGTTGGTTCTCACAGGAGAGGAGTGTCAAGGAGTGCGAAGGGGTTTGGTGGAACGTGGTGGTGGTGACACCTGATCAACAGCTTTGTACAAAAGGATTGTATTGAAGTAGATCTAGTTGTCTGGATCACAACATGAGTTGAAGATAATCATTCCATAGGGGAACTATCACCAGACTATATAGTGCCCAGTTTGTGAGCAGAGTGAGCTCTGCTCACTTTGCTCACTTGGTGAGATAAGTGAGCTCTGCTCACTTTGCTCACTTTTCATGCACGCTGCAGTGAGCTGGGTGAGCTCTGCTCACTTTGCTCACTTTTCATGCATGCTGCGGTGAGCTGGGTGAGCTCTGCTCACTTTGCTCACTTTTCATGCACGCTGTGGTGAGCTGGGTGAGCTCTGCTCACTTTGCTCACTTGTTCGTGCATATGCATGCTGTGGCGAGCACCCCCTGGTTTGTCTTGCCGGTCACGTGACCGGTTCCTGTGTCACGCTGTCTGGTACTTCTGTCCAGTATCCTGTCTGCTGCTTTCTGTGAGTATATAAAGACTGTGTTCCTCCTGGGTCGTAACACTATCCTCCTCTCCATCTTTCATCATCTTGATGAAATCTGGTCATACCTCCAAAGTCACGTGCGACTGTTAGCTGAACTCAGCTTGCTGCTTAAATCTGCGATCAGGGTTTTGTTTTGTGTACGCCCTGTGACTTTTGTGTTCTCCGTGGTTGTCTGTGCTTCCAGATGCCAGGAGAAGATGATAAGTTGAAATGTGCTGCGTGCACTTGGCGCGGAAGGTCTTGTGTCTCTGTGTCCTGGGAATCTTTGAACATGTCCCGGGACAACCTCTGTGAGGATGTTGCCACTGACAAGGCAACACATGATGCACTCTTTGAACAACTTGCCACAGTGCAGGCTTGTCTGTCTCAGAAGTGAAAAGTGTTGGAGGGTGCTGAGGTCTGTGCGAGGCAGAAGCTTCAGTGCTTGGTGAAAGAGATGGAGTCGGATGGTGAGGATTTGACTTGATCAGTCATTGATATGTCCCTCCTGCAGGCCAAGCTGTTCAGTCCTGCTCCTGCCGAAACTGTCGCAGAAGAAGCCAGCAGTTCGCGAGGTTCTTGAGTGGTTCCCAGGTATTTTCTGAGTCTGGGTATCCTTTCCACTTGACAAGGTATTGCTGACCTTTTCTAGCCAGGATCTGTTCAACCTCAAACTCTTGTTCTTCTTCAGGTTGGTAATAGAATGTTTCCTGCAAGGGTGTGCTCTGGTCGGCTGGTTCAATCATTGATATATGAAAGTTTGGATGGACTCTGGCATCCCTTGGTAGTCGTATCTTGATGTTGACTGGTCCTGTTTTTTCTTCGACTGAAAATAGTCTGACCTTGATGTTGTCAAGTTTCTTTGTCTTTGGTTTCTTTGTTTTCCAATTTCTTGTAAGAAGGTAGACTTTATCCCCCTTCTTTAGCTGAGGTGCCATTTTCGATTTCTTGTCTATTTGATGTTGCATTCTTTCTGAGGTCTCTTGAAGGTAGTGCCTCATCATTGTGTGTGTTTGTCGTAGGAGCTTGTCATGTTGGAGTGCTTTGTCTGTGTTTGGTGAAGCTCTGCTTGGCATCCTGATGTTCACATGTTGTCCAAAATTGGTAAAAAATAGTGATTCCTTTGTTGAGTCTGATCTGTGCTGGTTGATTGCCAGCTGTGCCACCGGTAATAACTGTACCCAATTGCTGTGGGTCTGGTTGATGTAATGCTGTAAGTAAGTCTCCAGGACTTGGTTTGCTTACTCTGTCTGGCCATCAGTTCGTGGGTGATAGGCCGTAGACATTTTGGGTTTTGTTCCCATGGCTGCACTGATTGTCTTCCAGTAGTTGGATGTGAAGAGTTTGTCTCTGTCTGTAATGATCGTGATTGGAACTCCGTGGTCTCTGACCAATCTGTCCAGTAAAAGATGTCCCAACTGTTCTGCTGTGTGGGTCTCCTTGAATAGTACCACTATTAGATATTTTGTGAATCTGTCCACCATCACCATAATCAAGTTGTAGGTGATTCCTGTGACTGGGTCTTTGGACTTGGGTAGCTTTGTGATGAAGTCCATTGACACGTCTTCCCACAGGCCTCTCAGTATCGTGTTCGGGTGTCCTTCTCCGTATAGCTTGTGTCTTCCATGTTTGTTTTTCTGGTATAGTAGACACTTGCTGATGTAGTTTGTGACATGTTGTCAGAGGTTAATGACATTGTTCCCTGCCTGTTGGATAAGGTCTGTGGTCTTGGAGATTCCTGGGTGACCATGTGCTAGATTATCGTGGTAGTTCCTTATTAGTTCTTCAGTGTCTTCTGCTGTGAGCTTGTTGATCTGTGGTTGAGGTACCAGGTTTCCTTGCTGGTCCTGCTGTAAGATTGTTCCTTGGTGTTCATCATCTTCCATGTGGTCTTTTTGTTGGTTTAGTGTGTCTGCTCTCCTGTTGTCTTGTCCAGGGGTGTACAAGATCTTGAACTTGTGTTGCCCTAGGAGTTCAGCCCATCTGACTTGCTGTCTGTTCAGCTTCTTGGTTATTGTGAACATTGTCAGATTCTTGTGGTCTGTGAGAACAGTGAGTTCAGAACTGCTTTCCGTGTACACTCTCCAGTGTTTGAGTGTGTTCACAACTGCCAGTAGGTCTTTATCGTGGATATCATAGTTTTGTTCTGCTTGTGTTATTTTTCGTGAGTAGTAGGCAACTGGGTGCCACTTGCTGTCTGCCTGTTGGCATAGACATGCTCCCACTGCCTGATCTGAAGCGTCTGTCTCAATTTGTGTTGGTTGGCCTGTCTTGAAGTTGAGGAGAACTGGTTCCTTAGCGCAAGTGTCCTTGAGCTGTTGGAATGCTTTTTGTTGTCTCTCTGTCCACCAGTACTCCACATCCTTCTTTGTGAGTTCTGTTAGTGGTGTTGCCATCTGTGAGTAGTTCTTAATGAACTGTCAGTTGAAGTTGGCAAATCCTAGGAAGGCTTGTACTTTCTTAACTGACATCGGTGTTGGCCATTGCTGAATCACTTTGATTTTCTCAGGGTCAATCTTGATCCCTTCAATCCCTATGACATATCCAAGGAATTCAACTTCCAGTTTGTTGAACTTGCATTTCTTTGGGTTGAGCTTGAGCCCTGCCTGTTGTAGGTATCGTAGAACATCCTTCACATGTTTGGTATGTTCCTGTTGCGTGTTTGAGTAGACAAGAATGTCATCCAGGTAGGTGATAGCTGTTTGGTCCAGGTGTGCTCTGATGATGTTGTTGATCAATGCTTGACATGTTGCTGGTGTGTTTGTGAGTCTGAATAGCATAACCAGATACTTGTAGTGTCTGTATCAGGTTCTGAAGACTGTCTTCCATTCTTCTCCTTCTTTCATGTGTATCAGGTTGTATGCTCCTTTCAAGTCCAGCTTGGTAAAGATTGTAGCTTGGCTGATCCTGTCTCGCAATTTGTTCGCATTTGGCAACAGATATCAGTTCTTGATGGTAATGTTGTTGAGTTTCCTGTAATCCACACAAAGTCGAAGACTTCTGTCTTTCTTTGGTGCAAATAGTATCGGGTATCCTGCTGGTGATTGAGATTCTCGAATGAAACTCTTTTTCAGGTTTTCCTCCAGGTACTCGTGAAGTACTTGGAGCTCTTTCTCTGATAACTGGTAAATTGGTCCAAATCCTGGCTCCGTCCCTGGTTGCAACTTGATCTCATGATCCCAAGGTTGGTGCTTAGGCAACACTGCTGTTGTTGTCTCTTCCTGAAAGAGGTTATCATACCCAGGTCAGTACTCTTCAGGGATCTCCAGAGAGTTAACAACTTCCTCTCTCTTCATCTCTGACTGTTTGGCCACCTGGTTCTGGGGTGTGCCTATCAAGGCAGGCCTCTTCTCTTGAGAGTTGTCCTTTCTGTCAGTGAGGTTCCACTGAGGATTCCTTCCCTCATCTGTCCATGCCTTCTGCGGCTGGTAACAGGTCCGAGCTGTGTTGTTAGTGCAGTTCCTAAATGTGAGTACTCCTGTCTTCCAGTTAACAACTGGGTTGTGCTTCTTTAGCCAAGGCATCCCCAAATAGATATCCTGAGTGGCCAACTTGACAATATCAAGGTGGATCCTTTCAGTATGGTGTCTGGTAACTATTTCCATTGGCTGCGTCTCATGGCAGACTAGCTCTGTCTGTCCATTTGCCATCACGAGCTGATAGGGCTGCTGCTTGCGTCTCCTTCCAGTGCCAAGGGTATCGTAAAGTTGTCTTGAGATGTAGTTTCCACTGGCTCCAGAGTCAACAAGTGCGTATGTCTGTACAGGCATGTTGGTGTGTAGTGACACAGGCAATCGCAGGTGCTTTGTGTTGCTAGGGGTCATGTTGTTGAGCTCCTGATATCACCTCTTAACAAGGGAGTTCAGTCTTTTCCTGATCGAAGTGTCTTACCACTGACTGGGCAATGGGTCCAGCTATTCCCATCAGTTCTGAGGAATCTGTTCATGAATTTGTCTTGCTGATGCTTGTCACATCCAGGCTTGAGGCAGTACTGCCAATTGTCAACGTAGCAGTTGTAGTTGTTGCCTTGCTGTAGGAACATGAGGCGTTTGTGCCAATCATGTGTGTGCCCGGGGAATGTGGTGTGTTGGTGTTTATCCCAAAGATTTACTAAAGAGTGGGAAAACCAATAGGAGGAGAAGAAAAGAAAAGGCTATGCTGGATGGCAGGTGTTTTGCCAAAAACCTCACTACAACAACCTAAAGCTCTACAAAGAGCTACAGAAAGCTGAGGCAAGTCTACTACTGCAAACCAGAACTGGGAGAATTGGTCTAGCAAGTTTTCTTTTCAGAGCTGGAGTCCCTGACTTTCCTACCCCCCTATGCATGTGTGGTCAAGCAGAAGAGACAGTAAAGCATATCACCTCTTCATGCTCTCTCTACTCAAGTCAAAGACAACATGCTCTCTTTAACCCCCAAGATTTCACTACTATTATTTCAAACCCAGAGCTTCTACAGAAGTTTCTGTACTGGTTTATGTCTTTGAAAAGACTAAACCAATTTAATCTGGCTTTCAAACTTCACTATTCACACTCCAACATCTAGAAGCTTTTCCTACCAGACACTACAAGATTTCCTTTTGCTACACTTTCTAGTCACCTCCCTGTCTTCAGTTTTTATTCCTTTAAAGGTTTTCTGAAGAAGTTCACTATTAGCTGGAAGATCTGCATGGCTGTAAAGCTACAAACAGTGTAAGAATCAAATCAAAAAATCAAAATCCCAAAGATGGATCTCACACACATCCTTCTCGCAATTGACCCAATGCTTGTGGCAGGTGGCGTGGTAGGGTGAATGTCCTCTGTACCTTCGTAGTTGTTCGTGGTAGGTGCAGTAGTGCTTTGTGCAAAACCTCCACTGTAGTTCACCGTGCCGTAGATTTCATGGGTCCATGCTGTAAGCATAGCTTCCTTGTGGTATTTCTTCTTTGATAGACACGGGTTTGTCTCAGTCCCCATCAGAGGTGGTTAAGGGCTCCTGTCCCTTGTCCTGACCTGTCTGTTCTGGTAGGTCCTTGCCTCCTGATGTTGCCAGTTGGTGGGCTGCTTCCAATGTCTGATCATAGTTGTCCTATTGTTCGAGGGATAGCTGAGCCTCTCCTGGTGGGTCCTCTGGCTTGATGACATTCCAGTCTCCATCAAGTGTATTAAGTTACTGTCAGTGCACCTTGTTCTTTGAACAACAGTTTTTCACCATGTGGCCTAGCTTGCCACAGGCATAGCACTTCAGTGCTTTCCCCTTTTTGTTGTTCCTTCCCTTCGTGAACCTTCCCTTGTGGTGGACTGCATCCAGTTCCATGGGTGCATAGCCATATGGGTCATGTGGTGGTGCCTTGTTAGGCAGCTTGTAGTGGTTGCTCACATGCCATGTGGGGTGGCTGTATCCTCCATCGTGGTGTTTCTCCATCACTCACTCAAATAGCTTGTCATCAATGTTGATTGCTTGTGCGATGAGTTTGTCCAGTGTGTTGACTGCTCGTCCGTTGAAGGTGATTTCATCCTTCATGTTTTCCTTGAGTCTACGTCGGTATATGACCATCAGGGTGTTGTTGTCCCAGTCAGTCAGTACTGAGTATTGTTTGAACTGCGTGGTGTACTCTGCGGCTGAGCGTTGTTGTTTGATGTGCTGGATCATTCGTATAGCCACTTTGTCTTTGTTAGATAGTCCAAGGATCCTTTTGATCTTGTCCTTGAATTGTGTCCATTTTGTCATCCATTCTGTTGTGCTGTTGTGGTCTCCGTTTCCTGAGAGATGTTTGTTGACGTAGGGCTTGATCCATCAATAAGTATTGCCTCTCATGTAAGTGGTTGCGAAGAGGGGCCACTTCTCCTTAGGCAGCTTTGTCTCTGGTTGGAATTGAAAGTAGACTTGGAGTTGCATGAGCCAGTCATCAACCTTGTTCCTTTCACCGTAGAACAGGTCTGGCTTGGTGACACTAATCTTTCCATCTGGGAAGTTGGGGTTGGTTGCTCCTGAGGTACTCATCCTTGAGGGTCTTCAAAGTGTTGTGGTCCGTACTGTACTGTCCTATCCGAGTATAGGATTAGGGTGAGAGGTGGAAGGTGGGTTGGTTCTCGCAGGAGAGGAGTGTCAAGGAGTGCGAAGGAGTTTGGTGGAACATGGTGGTGGTGACACCTGATCAACAGCTTCGTACAAAAGGATTGTATTGAAGTAGATCTAGTTGTCTGGATCACAACATGAGTTGAAGACGATTGTTCCATAGGGGAACTATCACCAGACTATATAGTGCCCAGTTTGTGAGCAGAGTGAGCTCTGCTCACTTTGCTCACTTTTCATGCACGCTGCGGTGAGCTGGGTGAGCTCTGCTCACTTTGCTCACTTTTCATGCACGCTGTGGTGAGCTGGGTGAGCTCTGCTCACTTTGCTCACTTGTTCGTGCATATGCATGCTGCGGTGAGCACCCCCTGGTTTGTCTCGCCGGTCACGTGACCGGTTCCCGTGTCACGCTGTCTGGTACTTCCGTCCAGTATCCTGTCTGCTGCTTTCTGTGAGTATATAAAGACTGTGTTCCTCCTGGGTCGTAACACTGGGCTTTGCAGATAATACAAACCTTCTGGCATTTTCTTCTTCTCTTAAAAACAATCTTCTGAAACTAAAGTCTACTCACTCCAAGTGTTTAGACTGGGCAAGAAAACATGGAATGAAGTTTACACCTGAAAAGTATGAACTTCTCTATTTCTCTAGAAGAAGAACAGATAATCTTCAGCTCAGTCTAAGACTTGGAGAAGTGGTACTACAGCCCAAGGAAGAAGTGCGTATTCTGGGACTACACTATGACTCCAAGCTTCTCTGGAAAAAACACCAGAAAATCATGTTACAGAAAGCTTCCAAGTTCTTCTCAGCACTTTCCAGAACTACTTTTTCTACATGGAGTCTACCTGTTCTCTCTGCTAGACTTGTCTACACTGCAATACTGAGATCACTTCTCAGCTATGCAGTAGGAGTCTGGTTCAATCCCCACAAAAAGCTTTCTAATATTTCTTCTTTAAATCTTTTCCAAACTAAGTGTCTAAAAACTATAGGAGGTGTCTTTAAAGCTACTCCCACATTTCTTATTAAAGAAGAACTATTCCTACCACCTCTTGATCTTTATTTCAAATACAGAACAGCAACTTTCCTACAATCTTTCTATTTTTCTAATACTTTCTCTAATTCTCCCTCTTCACTTCTCCACAAGCTTTTCTCCCAGATCACAGTTTTTGTTTCCACTCTAATGTTGCGGTCTGTACTGTACCGTCCTAACTGAGTATAGGATTAAGGGTGAGATGTGGAAGGCAGGTTGGTTCTCGCAGGAGAGGAGTGTCAAGGAGCACGAAGGGGTTTGGTGGAACGTGGTGGTAGTGACACCTGATCAATGGCTTCGTACAAAAGGATTGTATTGAAGTAGATCTAGTTGTCTGGATCACAACATGAGTTGAAGACGATCGTTCTATAAGGGAACTATCACCGGACTATATAGTGCTGGCCTGTCGAGATGATCAAGATTGTCTCGACAGTCTTGATGTCAAGATGGGTGAGATTATCTCGACAGTCCCACCATGTTATGCACCCTGCGTCAAGACTGGTGAGATTGTCTCGATGCTTCATGCACGCTGCGTCGAGACTGGTGAGGCTGTCTTGATGCTT
The DNA here is from genome assembly GCA_963422465.1 of Lichina pygmaea. NCBI lineage: Eukaryota > Fungi > Ascomycota > Lichinomycetes > Lichinales > Lichinaceae > Lichina > Lichina pygmaea. The sequence goes on from OY730169.1 coordinate 5,001,735, forward strand.
CCTGCATCCTGCATCGAGACTGGTGAGATTGTCTCGATACTTCATGCATGCTGCGTCGAGCCGCTCGTGTGTCTCGACAGTCACGTGACCCCTTGTTGGTTGGTCACTTGACTTCCATGGTGTCCTCTTGCCTGGCCCGCGGCCTGATTGCCTATAAATGAGTGGCTCCTATCCCAGGGGTTGTAACATCTAAGAACACCTCCAAAGTCTTTGTCTACTGTCATACCTAACTGGAAAGCAAGATGGCTAGAAGAACTAACCACTAACCAAGATTACTCCAAGAAACAACTGCAAGAAGTGTTTCAGAGAGAGTGGGAAGCCAGATGGCAGACAAACAGACAGAAGTGTTCTCCAGTCTGGGAGCTATTTTGCAGACCACCCCAAAAGAAAAATCTCAAAGTTTTCAAAGACTTGAGAAAAGCTGAAGCTAGTCTTTACTTGTAGATTCTATCAGCAAGAATAGGACTAGCCAGCTTTCTTTTCAGAGCAAATGTTCCAGACTTCTAATCTCCTTTATGTTCCTGTGGTTTTGGAGAAGAGACTGCCTAACATATCACTTTCTTTTGTAATAAGTTTCTTACTCAAAGACAGCAAGCCACTTTTCTTTCCTACAATTTCTCTTCTTTACTTCAAAAGCCTAAAGTGCTTAAAGAATTTCTTCTCTGGTTTATGTCTTTGAAAAGACTAGACCAGTTCAACTTAGCACACAAACTCTTGCCAGAAAGTCTTCTATCTCTGTGATTTCTATTCTCTTCAGACACTACATATTCTTTCAGATATTTCCCTAGTCTTACCCAAGTCTTAGTTTTTATTCCTTTAAAGGTTTTCTGAGAAAACAAGCATATATCTAGAAGTTCTGCATGGCTCACCAGCCAAATCAGAGTAAGAATAAAATAAAAATAAAGATAAAAATAAAAAAAACTACTACTACTACTACTACTACTACCACTTCCTATTCTGCTGCTTCTTGTCCTAGTGCTCGAGCGTCGTCATCTTATCTGTCACTGGTGTCTACTGCTACCATTTCTGCTGCCGACGAGAACTACCCACGGCGTTCAGGACACGGATGCTTGCTAGTGCTGGTGCTGGTGCTGGTGCTGATGCTGGTGTTGATGCTGATACTGGTTCTGGTGTTGATGCCGATGCTGGTGCTAGTACTGGTGTTGATGCTGATGCTGATGCTGATTCTGATTCTGATGGTGTTGCTGCTGGTGCTGGTGCTGGTTGTGGTGCTGGCTGGTACTAACAAGGACACCTTGTGCCATCCACTCGACGTCGTCTGTTGTCACGTACTTCTGAATATACCGTTCGAGACAACGTTCGATCGGAGCACACCTCATGGATCAATCGACACCGTATCTTGTTCTATATGCTCTCATCTGCTCTATTCTGTTTCCGGTGCTAGCGTCACCGCTCGCTCGACGCTGCCGCCGGTCGTCCGACTCCCGCTCTTTGCCTGCGGCTGCTGGTAGAGCTGCCTTGTCCAAGCCACAGATGATGTCGTTCAGGTTCAGGACGGACAGGATCGGTATGCCGAGCCGAGACCTAAGTTGTCCTATGGCACTCTCCTGCTTGGTCGTCTCTGTCGTTCGACGATCGTGGCCGACGTCTCCGGCTCGAGACGTATCTTGTCCCACCGGGCTCTCCACCGGGCTCTCCGCCGTGCCGAGCTTCTCCATCCGATCAAGCGCCACGACGACACCTACGAGCTCGCCTCCTTCCTGTCGGATGATTTCCACAGCCTCGCGCAGCGCCGTCCCCGCCGTGACGACGTCGTCCACGACGACGACCCTCTTGCCGCGCAGCGGACATCCCACGATCCGGCCGCCTTCGCCGTGGTCCTTGGCTTCCTTGCGGTTGAAGGCGTAGTCAACGGAGCCGTACCGCGACGGCGCGAGCTCCGCGAGGGTCTGCAACGTGGCCACCGCCAGCGGAATGCCCTTGTAGGCAGGGCCAAAGAGGACGTCGAACCGTAAGCCCTCTCCCCCATCCGGCCCAGCGTCGGCGCGAAACGAACGGATCGTCTCCGCGTACGCGACCGCGACGGCACGCAGAAGGTCTGCCCGGTGGAACAAGCCGGCGTTGAAGAAATACGGGGACACGCGCCCGGACTTCAAGGTGAAGGAGCCGAAGCGGAGGATGTCGTGCCTGAGGCAGGTCTCCAGGAACGACGTCTTCCAAGGGGGCGCCGTCTGGTCCTCTTGGATTCGTTCAGGCTCGACGGCGGTTGGCAGTCGGCCATCATGAGCCATGGAAAGTGGACGTCGGTGATTGGGCTCGATGACGGTCGAGCCGCGGAGCTGGTGGCTTGGCCTGTACCTCGTACTCGTACGTACAGTACGTACCGGTATACGGTCAAGCAGATCAAGAGGTCCGGCGGCACTTGATGGCTTTTTTTTTTTCAGGCAAAAAGCTGACGGTTTGCAACAGCGCGTGAACGAGCTGACTGGCCTGAGGAAGCCTTGTAGAAAGCTCGTCCTGATGACGTACGGGTCGACTACTCCATTGGCAACAAATGTATTGATCTACGTAGGTACTGTACGTACGAACGTACAAAAGTACAGCAGTACCTTACGTACTGTACGTACATACGTATCGCGTAGCACAGCTCCGTCATCGGACTTCTCTTCGTGCGAGGTACGTAGCCGTGCTTACGGTATCAAGTTAGTCTAGGGCCAGCTATACCCCCCACCTTTTTATACCTCGACCCCCTGTTGCCCCTCCAGCGTGGTGGTGTCGTACAAAGTACGGAAGTCTGTACGTACTTCCCTCCACGGACGAGTAGTCGACTACAAGCCGTCGGTCGATGTAGGTGCGCATCAAAGAGAGCATTTGCTCGAAAACCTTGGCCTGCATGTCTTGCGTGATCGCACGACCACCTTCGTTACGCATGTACCGCTGCTGCTAAAGGGAGCGGAGTGGGTCCAAAGCCTGTACGGACCGTCGACTCGGAGGAAGCCATCTCTACTTTCCTGGCATTCAGATCTGGACTGATCCGTCTTGTTGCCTTCGACATCAACGACGACGTTTGCCTTCCAAGAGCTACAAAGCCGTTGGCGATACGTCGAGCAGGTCGACGAGAGTTGCTCGGGTCGACGAGCCGACCCTTTGGCGCTTGTCCGAGTCCAGGAGTCCAGGCCCTGCGTCGCTGCTGCGTCGACTGATTGTGGCATGATTGATGGATGACGACGAGAGAAAGGAGGTCATCCCTGCCGCTTGACCGCACGAGGCTCGCGCTCGGCCAGACGGGTTCGAAGGAGGGATTGTTTGTGCCAGTCTGGTCTGTTGGCAGCCGTGCCAGCCCCGTGTGGATACGTGTCCGTGGTGCGGACTCCAATCGCGCGCAGGATCGCGACGACAACTTACCCGGCCACGCTCCGAGGGTGCCTGCAGGTGCCGTTCTTGTGCCAGACCGACACGCAGACGCTGTCGACAAGCCCGACTGGAATCGGGCAAACGGCTGAATTGAGCTTCTTATTACTTCGGCGTCTGCGTCGACGTCGATTCGAACCGGCATCGTGATCACCTTTCACTGGCGTGCCGGTCAGATAACGGACCACACAGTCGGATTTCCACGAGAGGCAACGGACCGGATTCTCCGCCGACCCCGCGCCGAAGCGCCTACATGAAGCTGGTCGACTTGCCTCTTTCTCCCGAGCCGCTAGAGTCAACCTTGGACCCGCCAAAGAGCACCGACGTCGGCTCAGGGGACAGCGGGAACAAGACCCCCTGGCAGCAGCCCTCGCAGATGCCCTCTCACGTTTGCCGCCAGGACGACGGCGTCATACCACTTCGCGAGCAGACTCCCCCTGGCTCGTCTTCCGACCTTCCGGTCCAGATGCATATCAGCGAGAAATTGGCGGCCTCCCAGAGCGCCGGGAGGCCGACCTTCTCCTTCGAGTTTTTCCCGCCAAAGACGGCGCAGGTAAGACCGCCGTGGCAGCGTCTTCCGCTTCGACGGTGCGCTGACGTCGGGCTGTCCAGGGTGTGCAAAACCTCTACGACCGTAGGCGACCCGCTCCAGACCGCAGCCGCAGCCGCAGCCGCAGCCGCAGACGTTCCCCTCGACCTTGCTTACTCGAGACCAGGAATGAACCGCATGCACGGCCTCGGTCCCGCCTTCATCGACGTCACGTGGGGCGCCGGTGGTCGTCTCTCGGACCTGACGTGCGAGATGGTCAACGTGGCCCAGTCGGCACACGGCCTCGAGACGTGCATGCATCTGACCTGCACCGACATGGAGCGCTCCAAGGTCGACTGGGCGCTCAAGGAAGCCTATCGCGCCGGCTGCACCAACATCCTCGCCCTCCGAGGCGACCCGCCCCGGGAGAAGGAGAAGTGGACGGCGACGCAAGGTGGCTTCATGTACGCCAAGGACCTCGTGCACTACATCCGTGACCGGTACGGCAACCACTTCGACATCGGTGTGGCCGGCTACCCGGAAGGGTGTGACGACCAAGACGACCGAGTCCTCCTGATGGATCACCTCAAGGAGAAGGTCGATGCTGGCGCCACCTTCGTCGTCACCCAGATGTTCTACGACGTCGACATCTTCCTCGACTGGGTGCGACAATGCCGAAAGCGAGGCATCACCGTGCCCATCATCCCCGGCATCATGCCCATCCACACCTACGCCGCCTTCCTGCGCCGGGCCACCTGGACCAAGTGTCGCATCCCGCCGGAGTGGACCGAGGCCCTGGACCCGGTCAAGAACGACGATGCGGCCGTTCGCGAGGTCGGGAAAGTCCTGGTGGCCGAGATGTGTCGGAGGATGCTGGATGCCGGGATCTTGCATCTTCACTTGTACGTTTCTCTAGAAGCGCCCTTCCCCCCCCCCCCCCCCCCCCCTTTTTTTTTCTTCCCGGAGACCCTAACCCTAGCTGGTCTGATTCGTCCATGATCCTGCAGTTACACCATGAACCTGGCCGGAGCGACTCGCATGGTCTTGGAGGACCTCGGCCTCGTAGACCCCGCCGGCACCCCGGTCAAGCAGCCGTTGCCGTGGCGTCAGTCTCTCGGCCTCAACCGACGAGACGAGAACGTGAGACCGATCTTCTGGCGGAACCACCACGCCTCGTACGTCAGGAGAACCCAGGACTGGGACGAGTTCCCCAACGGCCGATGGGGCGACTCCCGGTCTCCGGCCTTTGGCGAACTCGACGCCTACGGCATCGGACTAAAGGGCACCAACGAACAGAACATCAAACTGTGGGGCGAGCCCCGGTCGGTCCTGGACGTCGGGAGCCTCTTCGTGCGCTACCTCCAGAACGACCTCGAAAGCATACCGTGGAGCGAGGCGCCGATCAGCGGCGAGGCCGACATCATCAAGTCCGAGCTCGTCGGACTCAACCGCCGCGGCCTCCTGACGATCAACTCCCAGCCGGCGGTCGACGGCGTGCGATCGACCGACCCCGTACACGGCTGGGGTCCGCGCAACGGCTACGTCTACCAGAAGGCATACGTCGAGCTCTTCGTGCATCCGGCGCTGATCGACCGCGTCATCGAGCGCATCGGCCAGAACCCAGATCTGACCTACTACGCCGTCAACAAGAGCGGCCAGCTGCGCACAAACGCCACGAGCGACGAGCCGAACGCAGTCACCTGGGGCGTCTTCTCGGGCAAGGAGATCATCCAACCGACCATCGTCGAGACGATCAGCTTCCTGGCCTGGAAGGACGAGGCCTACCGCCTCGGACTGGACTGGGCTCGCTGTCACGCCGCCGGCAGTCCCAGCCGTCGGCTCATCGACGGGCTCATGGAGACGTGGCACCTGATCAACATTGGTGAGCTGGCCGCGCATGCTCCGCGTCGTTCCATCCCCCTCCCGCGCGTTGGATGCCGATCTCCTAGCTGACACCGGCGGCTGCAGTCGACAATGATTTCCATCGCCAGAGGGAGATATTCAATCTCTTCCGAGACCTCGAGGCGCCAGACCTCGACCGTCCAGAGACGAAGCTGCCGAATGGAGACCCACACGACCCATCATCCACGTCTCACGGCGTCAACGGCGTCAATGGCGCCAACGGTGCCAACGGTGCCAACGGTGCGGGAAAGTAGCGCCGTCACGACCGTTTACACCTTCAGTCGTTGGTCGAGTCAGTCCATCCCGCCCGTCCTTCCTTTTCCTTCGGGCCTTATCATCGGCCTCTCCGTCACCAACTCATGGTCGACCATCACGGAAGCGCTCGGCGGACCACTTGGCACCTCTCGCTCTTTCTGATAACACTTGCTCTTCGTCTTTCCATCTTCCTTGCTTTCTGGAACATGTGTTCGGTCACGACGACGGCGGCGACGAAGACGATGGCATGATACTCAACTTTGCCGTAGCACCAACAGCACAACGGAATTCAACTCGCCGTGTAGAAAAGAGGATGCAGGGGTTCGTTCGATGCATTCGACCAGCGCCCCTCTCAACGATTATTTCCACGCTCATACCAGCTGCCTTGTCCATACCGTCTCCCCTATTCATCCTACTTCTCCAACCTTTCCTGGACACCGTTTCCTTGCACCTCATGTTCATGATCTGCAAACATCTTTATACTTTGCACAGATCTCTATCATCATTCTCTTTACCATCCTCGTCATCCTTGTCATCATCACCATCCTCCTCAACGTCAATATCCTGTATGTTGTTCTCTTGTAGTCATTCACGAGGGAGGCACTCAGACGGCCGCGGAGACGGGTTCCTTTCTCTCCTTTTCTTTCCTTCCCTTTCCACGTCTTCTTTCGGTGCGGAAGGAAAAGACGGAGGAGGAGGAGGAGGAGGAGGAGGAACGATCGAGAAGGGAGAACGGGAGAAGTAAAACATTTCCTTTCCGACAAATACCGTTTGTAACAGGTGAAGAGCTAGAAAGAAAAAAAAGACATTGTAGATGAGTGGGAAATCTGTAGGTGGAAGATATATGGATGGAGGATGGAATAAAGAAACGAAGAATGAACTGCATCTACCCTCAACAGTGGTGACACCCTCTCTCTCTCTTTCTCTCTCTTCCTTCAAAGAGCCTGTCTTGGTGGGAAATAAACATTGCTCTCACTACTCAGTGGTGAGTACTATATATGTGTCTCTTGTTGTCCAATTCTCTCCCTTGGTTCTCTCTGTCTGCTTTGTGTGTAGGTGATGTACTACTATCAAGGTACACACAGCATAGTCTTTGGAGATTGCTTGCGGGCTTCTGTAATGATGTTGTTCTTGGTGAATGATTGCATCAAAGCCTATTTTCTCATCACCCTTTGTCTTCTCAATCACACAGCATATAGCATTTTCTTTGAAGATGACTGGCAGGCAGTTCTTCTTAGGAGACGAGTACCGACAGACAAGTATAAGCAAGTATACAGAAGTATTGCCAGACCAGCATGACGACACAAACCTGTGGAGTTCCTGAACATGTTCATTGGGAGACATGTTCGTGTTGACCGGTGACAAGAATTCTTCTCCTCTTGTCTTCAGACAGAACACCCTCGAACAATCCTGATCACGAGAGCAACCGCTGACGCTGGAGGACTGTAGTGTTCAATCATACTATGGCTCGCCAGCGAAGGAAACAAGCCAACAGGCCCCCCGGCGGCCTCGCAGAAGGCAGAGAAGTCGGAGCACCGACGCTACATCTCGCAACTGTTTCGTCAATCGGAACCTGAATCCCTCTCGGGGTGGTCTTCATTTTCTCGAGGGTACCGAGTACGGTACGCATGGTACGTTCGTACTCCGTACATACGTACGTCTGAAGGCACGAATAGGTCAGAGTCGTGATAATATGCCGCACTCGACCCCCCTCTGGCGATCTGCCTGCGTTTCAGGAAAGCTCGCGTGCTGGGCCTGGAAGAGGAGAGCAGACTCTTTTGGGACCCGGACGTGCCGGACTATCTACAGTCTGTGCGTCGTGCACGGGCCAACGAAAGAAGAAGAAGAAGGTTGGGTCGTTGCTACTCAGCTGCCTCACGAGCTGTCGTCGACGCCTGGGGTCGGCGCTACCTTCACCTGTCTGACGTCCTTCGACCAGGACATGTGCTCGCCCCAATGGCATGTCAGCGGCGGCAGAGGATTGGTCGACGACGATCGTCCGCCCGGAGCTAATCGATGTAGCAGCAACAGGTCGCATCATCACTCTCTGCTCGGGGCGGGCTGTCGACCCCACCCCCGCTACTCTCGGTCCGCACGGAAAGGGTCGAGCTGCACGGTGCCCAAAAGAAACGGTGATGGAGAGTGGACCAGGTCGATGTGGCGACCGACGAACATCACCCTCATTGGCCGCCGGTGCGCCTCGCACGAGCCGGCAGCAAGCTCCGGTCGACGGGTCTTCTCCGCCCTGCGTCGGGCGCTCGACTGTTGTGCTCTGCTCAGGATTGCACGTGGATGCTACAGTACAGCCGCCGGATCGGCTCCGGCATGGAGGATGGCCTACATACGTACTACGTACGTGGAAGACGTCGGCATGGCTAGGCAGCCGGACGAGTGTCCGGGTCGGTGCGGTCGCGCCACCGTCGGCCGTTTGGCTTACGTTCTCGCCACCAGAGTCGACGTCGAACCTGGTGACACTATTTACGTACGTACTGTACGTACGTACGTAGCGGCCCGCCACACCACTTCTCCCCAGCCTCCCTGGGGTGCTGGCCGCTCTCCTACGCACGCTACGCACGCTACGCTACGCCTACAATCCGGTCCGGCTTGGAATTCAGGAGAAATTGGTCTCGCGCCACGAAAGCTACCGACATCAGAACCGAGGGCTCCTCTCGGAACGAAGTACGTACGTACGTACGAACAGCGACTGCCGTCTCAGGGCGTCGACCTTTGGCAGCCCAGACAAAAGAGGTATGAAGGTGGAGAATGGAATTTCTAGCACCCAAGGCAATGCTATCATGCCGTGGCCGGCGGCCTCGAGGTCTTCATGAGACAAGCGGTGCGTTCTCGACAGCTGCTTGCTCGCGCGACATCGTGACCGAGTACCGCGAAAGGGGGCCCTTGAGACGAAGATGGATTAATCAGCATGGATAGACGAGCCGATCCAGCAGGGGGAAGCGAGCGTGGCGAGGTCGTGCGCGCATTCTCGTCAAAGTCTATTGCGACGCAAGACCAACATGCCGACGCCTCTACAGAGTCGCGGGAGTACTGGTACGTACGGGAGCACCTGCACACCGTAAGTAAAGATGTATCTCTACGTGCCCTCTACAGTACGGTCTGACCCTGACAAGGCCGTACGAACGTACGAGGAGTACTCGTACGGGACGCCGGCCCAGGTGATTAATTAATTAATTAATTAATCAGTGTACGGAGTACAGCACGAAGTACCGTATTATATATCAACCCAATAGGGACCGGCAGACCCCCACATCCACCCATCGCGCCGGAAAACATCTCCCCACGCAAGAGGCCGGGGCGCACAGAACGTCGAACCCCGCGACCGACCAAGACGAGTCGCTGTTTCGAGCTCCTCCCCCATGCTGTCGCGCCGTCGCGCCGTCGCACCGCCGAGATACGCCGTCGACGGCCGAGATTGACGGTCGAGGCCTAAGCGGCCGGTCGGAGGGCCGTTGCGCGACTCGACCGAACGCTTGCGCTCGAGTATCCACCGTCGGCGCAAAAGAGGTGCAGCTTCGAGGTGCAACTTCCCCGGATAAGCTTCTTTTTCCAGCCGCCGACGGAGAGATCGTGTCCTACGGGCCGGTGTACCACATACTCGTACGGACCCTCCGTACTGCGGCGTACAGTACGTGCTCGGCCAACGTCGTCGTGCTCCCCACCAACCCCCCCCCCCCCCCCCCCCCCCCCCCACCCCAAGCCCCCGGGACAGGCGCATCAGGCGCGTAGGGCCGTCGACGGCCCTACGCTTCTGAAATTTCGGTGCTGAACCCGCCTCGAACTCGTCGCTCCTTGGGTCTGTCCCCACGCTGACCCACACTTGGACGCATACAGCACACACGGACGCACGACCTACCCGCGCCGCTGGGACCGGTGTCGCGCAAGGACCTTCGGACGACGACGACCACGACCACGACCACGAGACGAACCTGACGTGCCAAGAAATCGAAGAGAGGTTCCGGCGGCCCCCTCGTCGTCTCTCTCGTGTGGGTGGCACGGAACGGATGAGAGTGTTCGAGAGACGTTGCTTGGCGTACTTGTTTCCTGCCAGACGAAACGAGGGGAAGACACCGCCCAGAGGTGACACAGAAGGTCACGACAGTTGCCGGACGGCGCCCATCACGACCCAGATACGAACCCACCTAGACGACCGGGCGGAGAAAAGCAAGGCGAGGAGACGGCGGGTCGGACGGACATCTTGATCCCACACGCTGCCGATCACCGAGACCGTTGCGCCAACGGCTGACGGCGTTTGGCGTCTGGTCGAAGCGTCCAGGTCCCTGGGTAGCGCGCTTGAGAGATCGAAACCCCGGCGAGAGGGCGTGACAGGGTCGGCCGGGGGCTCCGGCGGTTCGGTCGGTCTCCGCTGCTCAGACCCTGCTCGACCTGACGGCTCGTTCGAGTCGCCATCCCGACCGAGACGACGACCCCGGCTTGAACGTCCGGCCGCCTGCAGGGGGCGTGTACGGGATCCTGCAACAGTCGGGCTCGCACGACGAGTCGGCCAACAGATCCCTGCATGCCTGTCCACCGACGCCCGATGAGCTCGAAGCCGGCCCCGAGAAGAGACTGCGCGTGAAGGGGGGAGGGGGGAGGGGGATAGGTGTTGGCACGTGAGGCCGGGTCTTTCGACGCCAGCAGCGCCGGCAGCACCGGCAGCAGCGCCGCAGGCAGTTCTCCCCTGCCGACAGTCCCGGCCATGGCGGTGCCCGAAGGCGACGAGAAGCTGCGCGGCCGACGCTGGGACCGCAACGGAGAGCGGCCCGACGATGAGGAGGCCGCGGCAGCCGCCGCCGAGGCCCAAGGCTCGGGCGCATCGTCGGCCGAAGATCTCGACGCCGATGGCCCGTCGCGCAAGAGGCGGCGCAGCCGAAAAGCTCTCGACAAGAAATTCCCGTGTCCGTGGGCCGAGTGCGGCAAGAGCTACTCCAGGGCCGAGCACCTCTACCGGCATCAGCTCAACCGTAAGCTCCCCCCGTCCCCCCCCCCCTGCCGCACTTGTCGCGACGACCGTCTGGGCTTGCGCTGACGGCTCCTCTCTCCCTCCCTTCCGCCCTCCCTGCAGACGCGCCGAAGCAGATCTACAAATGCGACTTCCCCGGTTGCCCTCGCGAGTTCGTGCGCCAAGATCTGTGTCAGCGACACCAGGAGCGCCACACGGCCAAGAACCATCAACAGCCGCAGCGGACGACCAGCCTCATGCAAGGGCTCCACGGCCCCGCTGCCGCCGCTGCCGCCGCTGCCGCCGCTGCCGCCGCTGCCGGTGTCGACGTCAAGCCGTCGCCGCTGGACCCGCATCCGCTGGCTCGCCGGATCGACGTGCCCGTGCCCGGGCCCGGCGCGCACGACGTCGTCGTGACGCCTGTCAAGTCCGAGCCTCCTCTCTCTCCCTATCTCGAGCGCGATCGGACCACGACGCCGATCAAGAACGAAGCGTGCCAGTCGCCCCTCGGACCGACCCATCAGCGGGGAGGAGCGGGCACGTACCAGAGCCTGTTCGACTCCAGCGTCGCGCCCAAGTCGGCAGGCCTGCCGCGCCAACGGCGTCCGCCCGATCGGACCGGATCGGCCCCGGGAGTCGGGCTCGGACGTGCCGAAAGCGAGGCCGGCCATCGAGCCGACGACGCCGGCAGGATCGTGGACCCGTCCGTCGCGCCTCGGAGCAACCCCCGCGCGAGGGCCGGTGCCGGGTCGCGACGCGGCGCGAGCTTTGGCTCCGCCGAGGCCGGCCGGCCGCAGCTGGGGCCGGCTCCGGATGGCGTGGCCGTGTCCCGGCCGGGGCCCCATGCGCCGCCGCCGCCGCCCGTCAACACGAACAACGCCTTCACGGCAGCTTCGTCCGTTCACTCGAACTACGCCGCCGTAGCGTCGTCGGCTCGCGCCCACGTCGATCCCTCCCAGGTGACGATGACTGGTGCCTCTTACGGCGGTGGTGGCGGCGGCGGTGGACATGGTATGTACGTCAACGCGCAAGGCTTCGTGCCCCTGTCTCTACCGCCGCCGGTGTATCCGAACATGAGCCAGGCCAACTCGTCGCGCGGCTCGGACGGCAACTTTGTCGAGTCACCGGCGACGAGTATGTCCTCGGTCGAGCAGCAGCAGCAGCAGCAGCAGCAGCAGCAGCAACGGGATCGGCACCACCAAAACCACAACAACCACCACCAGCATCGCCAGCACCATCAACAACAACAGCAACAGCAACAGCAACAACAACAGCAACAACAACAGCAACAACAAGAGCAGCAGCAGCAGCAGCAGCAGCAGCAGCAGGTGGCCGCCGTTGCCGCAGCCGCGGCCGCCTCGCACGCCGGCACGATGGCGTCAGGCGTGTCCGACGGCGTGCTCGTCGATCCCGTCGCGTACGCGCCCTCGTCATTTGGGGGCTACGGCATGATGACCCGTTCGCCCTTCTCGATACCGGAAGCGTTCGCCGAGTGGCTCTTCGGCGACAACCAAGTGACCAACTCGCTTACGACGGGTCAGAATGTGGGCTCGGCCGGCATCTTCAACTTCGGTGGTGCTTTCGGCCCTTCGTTCCAGTCCGGCTTCGTTCCGGACGGCTTCGAGCTCGGCGGTGGCGGCTTCGACCCGCAGCTCATGGCGGCGCAGCAGCAGCAACAGCAACAGCATCCCATGGCCGTCACGAGCATCCTCGGGCCGGATCCGGTCGAGTTGCAGCTGTCGGAGTACAAGCGGCAGCAGCTGATCGAACTCATCGAAACCCGCTTCAACGAGCCGGACCCCGCCTCGGTCTCTCGACAGAAGGACGAGGTGCTCGCGGGCGATCGAGACGCGGACACGCACGTGCTCAGCCTCGCGATGATACGGACCTACATCGGCTCGTACTGGTACCATTTCCACCCGCAGCTGCCGCTGCTGCATCGACCGACCTTCGTGCCGGACGAGGCGCAGAACCTGCTCCTCATCGCCATGATCACCATCGGCGCGTCCTGCCTCGAGAAGATCCACGGGCACGCGGTGACGCAGGACAGCGCTCGCCTGGCCAGCTTCCTGGCCTTGCACCTGCGCTGGGAGATCTTCCTGAACGCGCACTTCACGCCGCCGGCGAAGCTGTGGGTCTTCCAGGCCGCCCTGCTGCTCGAGATCTACGAGAAGCTGTACAGCACTCGCACCTTCCACGAGAGGGCGCACATCCACCACGCCACCACGATCACGTTGATGCGCCGAGGCAGCTCGCTGATCGGGAAGTCGGCGCTCGACTCCCCTCCGAGCATGAAGGACGAGAAGGTGGCGGCGACGACGACGACGACGACGACGACGACGACGGGGGGCCAGGCCGGCGGTGGCGCCGGCGGTGGCGCCGGCTCCGCAGCCGGATCGAGCCAGCCCTCGGGCACGACGACGCCGGACAGGTGGTGGAACGAGTGGATCGCGGCCGAGGCGACGCGACGGGCCGCCTTTGCCGCCTTCATCATCGACGCCACGCACGCGACCATGTTCGGCCACTCGGCCGCGCTGGTGGCGCACGAGATCCAGCTGCCGCTGCCGTACGACGAGTCGCTGTGGTCGGCCACGAGCGGGGCCGAGGTCAGCCGGCTCGAGGCGAACTTGCGCGCCAACGGCGTCGAGCGGGTCCGCTTCCTGGACGGGCTCAAGCAGACGCTCAACAACAAGAGCGTGCGCACCAACGCCTTTGGCCGGTCCATCATCATGGCGGGGCTCCTGTCGGTCAGCTGGCACATGAACCAGCGAGACCTGCAGCTGAACTCGCTCGGCGTCGCCGTGACCATGGGCGGGCGCGACCGGTGGCGAGGCGCGCTGCGGGCCGCCTTCGACTTCTGGAAGAAGGACTTTGAGGACTCGCTGGCCGAGTTCCCGGAGCTGCCGCTTGAGCCGAGCGCGTACCCGTTCATCGGCGCGGCCAAGGTGCAGGAGGACATTGTCCTCGAGAGCAAGAACGTGCTGCACCACCTCGCCCACATGGCCATGCACGTCGACATCATCGACTGTCAGATCTTCGCCAAGGCCCCGCGCCTCTTGGGCCGCACCATCAGCCCGCAGGACTACAAGGCCGGTGCGGACCGCATGCGGGACTGGGCCCCGACGGCCAAGGCCCGCGACGCAGCCTTCTACGCGCTCCGCTTCCTCTCGGACGTCCTATGCACGGCCCGCTACGCGCCCGCGACCTTTCCGCCCGAAGCCGGATCGATGTCGTCGTCGCCGTCGTCGTCGTCGGACGAGCAGCAGCAGCACGTTCAACCACATGCACAATCACAAGCACATGGTCAACTGCAGCAGCAGCAGCAGCAGCAGCAGCAACTCGTGCCGTACTCGGCACGGGAAGATTACCTCATGAATCGACCGTGGGTCCTCTTCTTCGCGGCGCTGATCGTGTGGTCGTACGGATTCGCGCTCGAAGGGCCGTTACCGCAATCATCCTCCTCGTCCTCGACCTCTTCGTCCACCACCGCCACCATCAATAACAGTAACCACAACAACAGCAATAACCGGCCCGTGCTGCCAACGACGTCGGCCGACAAACATCGCGACATGCGCGACTTTCTGAGCCGCGTCGGCGCCGTCGTGTCTCCCGAGGGGCTCAGCTCCGTCGTCGGCCGCAACCGGTGCGTCGGCCTCCTCATGGTCGTCCGAGACATGTTCGAGACGACGCGCTGGGAACTGCTCGAGGAGGCGTCGCGGCTGCTGTCGAACTGCGTCGATCTTTTGGTCGGCACGAAACAGTGAAAAAAATGGGGGTTTTTTTGCAGTGTCTCTCTATTTCTCTCTCTACCCCACCTCTCTCTGTCCATCTTTCTCCATCTTCTCTCCCAGCATGCAAGACAGTTACTGTCAAATGCCTCTACCTCAAACGAAATACCCCCGTCCTTGCTTTCATCGAGCCATTTACAGTACTTACGAAAATACGCATATCTTTACGCATGTCCCCTCCCGTTGAACTCTCCAAGTCTCCAGAATACTGTACTGGATGACGACGAGGAGGAGGAACATGCTCTAATGCATTACTTCCAGCAGTTGTCTCTTCTGTCATCCGTCCTCTTGCCTCCATTCCCCCCTCCCACTTATTCGTCAAATCTTTGGAAGTTTTTTTTCCCCTCTTCGCTCCGCTCTTCTTTTCTCCCCTCGCTCGTCTGTTGCTGATGTTTGCTTTCCGGCCATCTCGTCTACCTTATCTTGTCTGTTCTTTGATGAATATCAACGCTTGCTTGATCTGATGTTTTCTCTCTCGCTCCTCTTTTGTTTCTGCTCTGCTCTTCTCTTGTTCGATGTCCTTTCCTTGCCATACCTCATACTTGTGTGTCACAACCGTGTGTGTCACGACTGTGCATCAGGGGTTGTCTCTCACGTCCACTTCTCACATCCGTGTGAACACGTGAGTGAATGAGTCTACGTATGTGTCTGTCTGAGAAAATACAAGACACGAGAGAGAGCAGGGAGAGAAAAGAGCAGAGAGAAGACAGAATGGGAGCAGACTGCAGTCGCATCTGGGGACAGTCAAGGACAGGAGCGACACCGCGTCATGATGCCGCAGCCATGAAACAACTCTACAGCAAAATTTCGGTGGGGGAAGACGATGGCTGATAACGACAAGCTTTGTTCTTACTTGCTTTCTGTGTCTTGCAGCCATGCTTTTGAGAAGCCATCCCTTGAGCTTTGGAACGTGGCCTCGGTTGGGTTCTTTTCTCTACCCCTCGCCCAGGCTTTCGGGTGTCTGGGTCTCCGAGTCTACCTAATCTTCGAGTCTGCTCTCTCAACCCCTCTTTCTTCCTTTCTTTACACTTCCCGCCAACACAGGATATCTCACTGGTGGGAATCTCTGACGACTGCTGTACGTTAGCCTCGGCTAAGTTATCTTGGGTGGCTTGGTAGCAATAGGATTGTCTTTGCCGTGTCTACGGGACGTACTTCTGACCCGCTCAATCTGCTGATCTGTCTATCACTGGGCCAATCCTCACACGGACTTGTCAGGTGAGTGTGATCATGAGGATCAAGCATAGGGGGGCTGGGAGGAAGGGGGAAGGGAGGAGAAGAGAAGAGAAGGGGAGGGGTTCTAGAGAGCCGAGGAGGAGGACGTGGAAACTTTATCGACTGAGCTGGTTTTGGATGGGAGGGCGGAGTGCTTGTTCGATGACTGAGTAGACAGCATGATCGGAGCATTGATGGAAGCTGCTGGCAGGGCCAAGTTGGAGTTTTGCTTGGGGCCAATAGTGGATGGATGGATGGGTCGATAGATGGAACAAGGACATTTGATGCTCTTGCGTAACATAGTACGACACCTTGGGAGGAGGAGGAGGAGGAGGAGGAGGAGGTGGTGGTGGTGGTGGTGGTGGTGAAGGCAGCATCGATACTAGCATTAGTACCGTAGAGAGTAGATGGCATATCGAGTAGCTCATCTCTCCCGCACAGCTACCTTGTAATTGTGCTGTCCCAGGTAAGTGCTGTACTCGTACGTACTGTACATGTCTTCTCCAAGACAGCGCCGTGGAAGGAGATGTACGTTTCAAGGTAAGCAGTCGACGGTAGGTAGATGAGCCAATCGGCAAAGAAACTACGGTAGTCCAAGCCAGCGGCCATCTGCGAGGTTCGAACAAATCATGTGACCGTGACCGGTGGTCACTCTTCCGTCGGACATCGCATCGATTCGGGAGCGTACGTAGGCGACCCCGGAAGTGAGCCACCTCCCCCTAGTGAGCCACTCGCCAAAATCTACCGGTTGAGCGACTTGATCATGAAAATAGTTGTAGACAACCACAAATGAATTAGATTTGGAATTCAAATAGGCAGTCTTCAAATCTAGCTATAGTAGTAGCTCCCACAGAAATTTGAGCTTATCACTGTGTTGCATGTTGCTGATTGTCAGCCCTTTGCTGCTTCTCCTCCTCAAGTGCCCTCATGATGTTCTCGATATTTGAGAATTGGGTGTTTGGACCTACCATGACTTGACGCTGTGTAGGTTGCCCCTCCAGCTCCCTAACCCGTGCCTCAAGCATCTTAATGCACTTAGTATGCTCTGCTTGGAGTACAACAGCCTCCTCAAGTGCCTTGCGTGTTTTGTTGAAGAATGCCTGACATCTCTCCCCAGGGAATCCATCCGTAGAAAGTTGTGCAGCAACCTCAGCAAATTAAGCTGGCTTCCGGGGGGTCTCAACCTCCATTGTTGTACTATTCCGAGAACGTTTGCGGGGTTGGGGAGATAGTGACTGCTGGTCTTGAGAGTGTGCCAGTACCTGGGATGAGTTGATGACAGATTGGGGGTTGTATGGCACTAAACCTGTGGCTCTCCACCCTGCCCGTATGACTCTTGTGATCAGGCCTTCCTCCCGAGCATGATGGTAGCATTTGACAAAGCGCCTTTTCTTGACAGGAGCTGCATTATCAAGGATAGCAAGCTCAGAGATTTGCTTGCGGTAGTGGCTTTTTACCGCAGAAAAACAACTCAGATCCAGAGGCTGCAAGACATGGGATGAGTGTGGAGGAATGTAGACTACATGGACGTTATTCTGCTTGCAAATCCATTGGAATTCCACTGTAGTATGGCTTCCATGTCCATCAAGTAGAAGCATCCGTGGCTGTTCCCCCCGCCTGGTTTCTGGCAAAAAAAGCTCATTCAACCAGTTGATAGCAACATGGTTTGCAGTCCAGCCACGGTCTGATGTGGTATAGATCCAGTCTGGCACCTCCTCATGCGTAAACCAGCTGGTTTGTGCTGCCTGTCCTTTGAAAATAACAAGAGGACGAGTCTTTGTTTCAGCAGCAGAGATTGTCTCCAGAAAGGACACCCACTCTTGATTCCCAGGCATTTTCTTGTATGTCTGCTTCCTGGAGGAGTCTCCAATCACCTGGCTGTTCGTACAAGTCCCTAGAGCTATCCCAGTCTTGTCCATGTTCCAGATATCCTGGTGTTTGATGTTGTTCTGGAGTTGCATAGTCTTGAACCGGTGGAAGAAGTTGTTAAGAATGTCTGGATGGGTGTTATCAATCCTAGAGGATATAATAGGCCTTCCAATGATTGAGGCTATTGATGGATGACACTGAATGAAATTCCGCAGCCATTTGTTGCCAAGATCCGTAGTGTCTCCATTTGCACGTAGGATTTGAGTTGCCATATCTCGGGCAAAACTATGGGAGGGGGGGTGTCCTGTTGCTTCCTGCTCAAGGATCCATGTGACCAGGTACTCCTCCTGGTAGGGAGTCAAGCGCCGCTCAGGTTCATGGGCAATTGCTCGTGATGGCCGACCCTTCATGCGTCGACCAAGAGTGGCTCGTGAGATGTTGTACGCAGTTGCTGCAGCCCGGATTAAGCTGAAATGACCAGCTTCCAGATCCTCAATGGCCTCCTGAATAGTCTCCTCAATAGAATCACTATTGTTTGGCGCCATAGCGTTGATAATTACTACATTTTGTGGCATTAATGTGGTGGGGTTACCCGGTCGCTAGATTTTACGAGTGGCTCACTAGGGGGGGCGCCTACGTACGGAGTATCAGGGGTGTTTACCGTATCTGCTTACGTAAGAGGCATGAGAGGTCCGTCTTCTACTGTCATCATTGTGAGAGGGGCCAAGCAACCGCAGAGCATCCCACTGAGCAGTCACCTTGCAGAGTTCAACAACCTGTGCTCACACTACAGTACGGTATCTCTAGGCTGGACTCCATTGGACATCGGGGGTGGTGCAGAGAGCGCGAATGGTCTTTCTGCTTGTCGGAGATAAAACGTCCGCTACGGTATTAGATTTGGATGCTGGACCCCTGCAAGCTACTTGCAATGTCAAAGGAGGAGTGAGGACGATGCATCGACGCGCCAGTTACATTGTTACGGCTGATGTTGGGTGTCGAGGAAAGAAATGGTCTGGTTTGGTTCTTTATACACTACCGTACGGTAAGGTAATGTGGGGAGGGGGGCACAAGGGTTTGCGGGGCGCAAGGTATGCTCAGTTGAGCCTTTTCACAAGGATACAGTAATCAGTCTTATGAATCAGGGCATCACGCTCATGACTGACCTCCCCGTGCTATTGTTGGTCACATTCGACAAACGGTTCCAGGGTTCAAGGCAGACCAAGAGGTTACCGGGGTCACGCAACAAGATGCCAAAGTCAGTCGACGCCGACGCTCTTTCGTTCGTCCCAGCCATCCATGTAAACCATAAACTCGCTGCCTCGTCCGCACGAGGGTCTTGCCCGCCACGCCGTCCACGAACATCTCGATTCACTCCCGTCGGTCGTCTCGAGGCCCGCTCGGATAAACTATTTCCCGAGCCGATCGTCGGCGCTCGGAGAATCGTCAGGCTCCGATAGAGCTACGGTACGGCAGGGCCAAAGCCGCCGAAATGCAGCTCAGAAGTGCCAGTCGCACCGAGCGGAGGACCTACAGCCAGTCGAGCTCGGTCAAAGTGGGTCTTACGCTGGCACGACCCAGTCCAGCTCCGACGACGACGTCCCTGATCGTCCCTAGTCCCCGAAAGCGATGGCTCCGCCACGGATACAGAATGTGACTGCCGATGAGGTCAAGTCCGAAGCGGCTGGCCCCACCAAGAACCGTCATCCAAGCTCGACCGTCGCTTCGACAAACCACCACCACCACCACCACCACCACTCGCAACAGCAGCACCAGCCGCCACAGGCCCCGACATCGACAAGCCGGTCGCGTCGAAACGGACACGCCAGCGCTGCAGGCGGCGGTGCCGCAAAGAGCGCGGCTGCGGCGAATGCTGCGTCGGCGGGCACGACAGTCGCTACGGCGACCCACGGCAGCAGCGTCGGGGCCACCGGCCAGTCGGGGCAAGCTAGCGGAACGATAGGAGTACTATCCTCACCCCGACCGCTGTCACCTTACCCCCCCGGCATCACTGGGGGATGAGGGATCGTGCGCCTTGGACGAAGCGGAACTTGAACTGACTCGCTGCCGCCTCTCTCAGATCAACTGGTCCGCCGCCGAGACGCGCACGCTACATGCCTACAGGCACCTGTACCGGCTGCAGACCCCGTCCGCCTTCAAGTCCACGTTCAACCAGATGGTGCTCTCGAACCCGGGCATTGGCCGCCTGTCGCCGACGATGGTCGGCCGAACTCGCGAGAAGCGCCGGGTCGGCAAGGAGCAGCTGGCCCTGGCGGTGCGGAAACACTTCAACGCCATGGCCGTGGCCGAGATGGACGTCATTCCCGAGTTTCTCAACCGCGCGCAGAACGACCGTAAGGTTCAGATTTCATGACTCGGCCTCTGCTTCTGGGTACTGTCCGATTGTGCGTTCGAGGACGCTGGGGAGTCGGCTCGCTGACGGACACACGGACCGACAGACAGGGAGTTCCGCTTGCGATTCGGTCCCCGCCTGGCCAGGCGCGGGCCATGATCGTTGCTCTGATCGGAGCTGTCGGGGCTCTGCATCTTTGCAGCGTTGGTCTAGGAGTTTGAGCTTGGGTGGCATCGACTGGCATCTGCGTTGGAGGCCCTGTGGGTCCTACGTACGCTCGTACAGTACGTATGAACGGCGGTAACGAAGCTAGCTGTCTTTACAAACTTTTGCATCCGCATGACAGATTGTGACACGGTGCCACAAGTCATGACCTGCGCCGACAATCCTTTTCACAATCCTAGTACGTCATAAATCCTCGTAGCAAAGAACCTGAAAAATCGCATGAAGCAGGGCTCCTCACTTTAGATACTGTACACCTGATCCGGTAATCACCGTACCGTACCGTACCGTACCGTACGATACCGTGGATACGTACCTATACGTGCCGTAGAGTTCCCCACGACGTGGAAATTTCTAGCGAATCAGACCGTCGTCGAAAGAAATGTAGGAGAAAAAGTTTTAACAACCTACGAGCACGCAGACATGCCACTCTAGCATCGACACCTTGCCAATCCCAGGAAAAAAACCGCTTCACAACGAGATCCATACGTAACGTACCACGAACGAGCTCGACATGTCCAGGGCCTGTGTGAAGGTCTAGCTTTCACGGCAGTGCTGCTGCTGCCGCTGCTGCTGCTGCTGCTGCGAACGAGATGAACGTCGCCGGCTCTCGGCTGCCCTCGGCGACGACGGCGGCGGCGACGGTGGCCGCGCCCAGTCGACTGCTGTGGCCGTCGAGGAGCTGTCGACGGAGCACTTACGCGCTCGCGGACCACCAGCGGCGAAGTTACGGGCATCGGTCCTGCTCGCTGCCTTGGCCTTGGTCGCCGTGGCGGGAAACGTCCGTGAGCGAACACCGACCGAGGCGAACGACGACGTTTACCTCATCGAAGAGGGTACGTGATCCGGGTTCGGTTGGTCCGGTGGATGGAGAGGAGGGGGGAGTCGTCTTTGGGGTTCAGACACGTCATGCTGACGGCGGTGCGCCTGTAGAGGTTTCACGCTACGCCAGCGTCGCGGGCCGCGAAGGATCCCTACAAAGTGCTCGGCCTCGACAAGGCTGCGTCGACGTCCGATATCAAGAAGGCCTACTACACCCTGGCCAAGAAGTATCATCCGGACACGAGCAAGGAGACCAACGCCAAGGACAAGTTTGCCGACGCACAGTCTGCCTACGAGCTGCTGTCGGACCCCAAGAAGAAGGAGGCCTGGGATCAGTACGGCGCGGCCGCGTTCGGCGACGGAGCCGGCTTCGACCCGTCAGGCGCTGGACCTGGGCATCCGTTCAGCGGCGGCGGTGGCGCCGGCGGTTTCTCCGGCTTCGGCGGGGCCGGATTCGGTGCCGACTTCTCCTTCGAGGATCTCTTTGGCGCCTTCACCGGAGGTGGCCGCCGGGGCCGCTCTCGAGGCTCGCCCTTCCAGAAGGAGATTCTCGTCGGGGACAACATCGAGGTCCAGGCGACGATCTCGTTCATGGACGCGGCCAACGGAGCCAGCAAGGACATCCCCCTGAACGCCATGGTCCAGTGCCGCACCTGCACCGGTAGCGGGCTGAAGGCGGGTGCGCAGCGGACCAAATGCTCCAAGTGCAACGGCACCGGCACCCGGGTGCATTTCATGTCGAGCGGCTTCCAGATGGCCAGCACGTGCGACGCCTGCGGCGGACAGGGCCTCACGGCGGCCCGGGGCTCGGAGTGCCGCACCTGCCGCGGAGACGGCGTCGTCCGAGAGCGCCGCACCGTCACGGTCGACATCCCACCCGGGGTCGAGGACGGCATGCGATTGCGGGTGACGGGAGAGGGAGACGCGCCGGCGACGGGTGCGGCGTCGCAGCCGAACCTGGCCACGGCCCGGGGCGATCTCTTCGTGCACATCCGGGTCATGGCGGACCGACGCTTCAGCCGCAACGGCGCCGACATCCTCCACACCGCCTCGATCCGAGTCACGACGGCGCTGCTGGGCGGCGAGATGACGGTGCCGACGCTGGAGGGCGACGTCAAGGTCAAGGTCGCGCCCGGCACCGGCACCGGCGAGCAGATCACGATCCCGAAGATGGGCATGCGACGGCTGGGCATGCGCGGCAACGCCCGGGGGGACCTGAAGGTCGAGTTCGTCGTCAAGATGCCGCATCACCTCAGCGCGAGCCAGCGGACCCTCGTCGAGATGTTCGCCGACGAGATGGGCGACCCGACGGCGACGAGGACGATGACGGTCAAGAATCGAACGTAAGTGCCGGTCGTCTCGACCACCTCGGTCCGTATCTGGACCCGGCAGGCCACGTCTTTCGCTGACGATCCGATCCAGTGCATCGTCACCGCCCTCCTCTTCATCTCCTTCCTCTTCTCCACCCTCCTCGTCATCATCCTCTCAACCGCCACCACCATCAGACTCCAGTCCAGGCTCAACATCATCCAAAGAAGAAGGCTTCCTACGGTCCGCCTGGCACAAGCTCACCGACAATCTCGCCGGACACCATCAGCACGGCCAAGACGCCAACCGACAAGGGTCCGGCTCGGAGCCAGACGGCGAGGGCGAGGGCGAGGGCGAGGGCGAGGGCGAGCAACCCAAGAGGGCATCTGGATCTGGCTGATCGCCAGCCAATCCCGCCGTCGTTTGACCGTCTCAGACCAAGGGACCATCATCATCATCATCATCATCACGGAAAAGGTAATCGGCGCCATCGCCTTGGAACTTTTCTCCTCGCCCCCTCGACACCATCCGTCGCTGTACCTCCCAATCAAGATCGAAGGATTCCAGGAGAGCTTGGCCATGGTTGCTGTTGCCGTACGATTTCCAAGCGGTGGCAACATCGGGCCATGGATCTTGACATGTGTCAAGAAGGTCCTAGGACCCTCTCGATTTTTTGAACATGCAGCGCCTGGACCCGGCAGCAAGCAACCGTCATGTTCGGGGGTTCTTTTCTCTCGAGCACGCACAAGCGTTGCACCATGTGTAAGTGCTCCAGCTACCGCCGTCTCCTGTGACAGCCATCACAGCAGTCTGCACAGCAGAATCCCGTGCGGCATCGTCATAAAGGCTACCATGTCCCTTCCAGGAGACGCGTTGACCGGGGAATCTCAGCCCCCCCCCCCCCCCCCCCCCCCCCCACGGCTGGCTCTTCTGTATGCTACTGTCATACCACGGCGGGACGTCAATGTATTCCTCTCTTCATGGCCACCGACACCGTCGCCATTCTCTGTGCAGACTACGTACAGTACTGTCGGTAGGTACGTAGGTAGGGACGAGGCAGTCCTTTGCGTTAGACGCGGCCCCGTACAACGTACTGTAGCTCTATCGTACGTACCCTCCGTACAGTACGTTACGTACCAGGGCGGTATGGGAGTCTAGGTGCTCCCAACGCCCATCCAAGGCGGCTGGCTCTCCAATCACAGTAGGCCCACGACGCGAAGTAAAAGCCCCCAAAGAACCTAAGCGCGGCAGCGCTTACGCCTCAGGGTATGGATACCTCTAGGGGGTGGCTTGGGTAGCACCTACAGCAGGGCTAGTGTAGCGTAGCCTAGCGTACTGTACCGTACCGTACTGTACCGTCCGTACTTTACGAGTAGATGCGAGCCGGAGCTAGGCGTACGGTACTACCGATACAGCTCTCACTCTAGCTCTAGCGTACAGTACAGTACAGAGCAGCCTAGCCTAAACAGACCGTTGTGTGTATGGTGCCGTAGCCTAGCTCCCACGAGGGGATACGGTGGCCAACCCCTATCGCAACATCGGCGCACAGACCGACGGACTGACGGACCGACGGACGGGCCGCAGTAGCAGGGCATCGTCGTAGGAACAGGCGTCATCGTAGGTTACCGGTACCGGTACCTGATTGGTGGTTCGATCACTGTGGCCAAGAGAGTCTTCCACGGCATCCGATGCGCCGTAAGGTTGCTTGGCTCCCATGCTTCGGCGCTGCGATGTCTCGGGTACGAGAGCTGGACGGGCGCTTAATCAAGAGTCGATGCTTGCTTCTCTGCTGATCACTACGAGTCTACTTCCGTAGTGGTACGCTAGGTCCGGAAGGAAGTACAGGTGCAGGGCGTAACTGATCGTAGTCGAAATCTAGGTCGCGAGCTGTATGTACTGCAAGGGCACAAGAGGCCACTTCGTCGGCCTTTGCTCCAACTAACTTACCGGGCAAATGTCAAGCACCCTCCTGCTCAACGCAAATCGTTTTCTGCCCAGCGCTGCCCTTGTAAAAATTGTAGATTTACACTTAGAGTCACCCCCAAATGCTAGCAATTTGATGTGCAAGTCTCACGGGGACATTGAGGAGTGCATCCAAGAAGTATTATACAATACAAAGATCCTAGAGGAGAAAGACCCAGCAAGCTCACTGTTCCGACCGTAGTGTTCCATGCTACCAATATCGCAGAAGTTGCTCATTTCAGTGCACGGATTGATAGTACTGTTGCTTCCCCATCATCTACTCCAATCTTGCTTGATGATTCCATGATCAAGTCAATCTTTGGGGTGGCTCTGCGATGGATTTTTGTTGAGCCGTCCGGCACAGCTTGCGGCACGTACGTAGTGTGGGGGCAATGTGGTAGTCGGGCAGAGACTGCTTGTTGGTACATACGTAGTTAGGTACTCGGTACGGAGGTACGTATGGGTACTGCAGCTTAATCATAGGCTGCTCCACATGTCACAAGATACCGTGGACAGGTACCCATCGTGAGGGGATACGTAGCCTGAAGCCTGATCGGGCAGCTGTTGGTTGGTAGTCGGGCATCTGCGATACATTGGGCCAACGGACATGTGCCAGCAAACGACCTACTCGTGCGCATGGTACGTACAGAGTACGTATGCACACCCACGTCAATTCCACGACGTCGCCGCATCGTCGACTGATATATCCGCCACTCGCATCCCAACTTCGCTTTCGGCTGATACATCAAGCAGCTGTCGAGACCCATGGCATCTCCGGTCGTGACGAGACGCGATCCTTCCAACATGGGGCGAATCTCGACCAGGATGAGCTGAGCTAGGTGGCCAGTGCTCGGTCGGAGAGAACCCGCCCGACCCCCAACAGTCGCTTACATGGCCGCTCGGTCGACGACGATGGCGACGGCGAAGCACGAACTGTAGGGAATCTCTGCCGACACGTGCTCTCTGGGCCCCACGACATCGAATCTCTCGGCGGCAGGAGCGCCCCCAGGCCGACGACTCGTTCGCACCGCCGAGCTAGCTAGCCGGACAGCGAGGCCTGTCGGAGTTTGGAGAGGACCAAAGAGGCCACGGGCCGCCGTGCTCGGACGCGGACCGTCACCGTCCACTGGCTCCAGGAGGGGGCCAGATCGGGCCGAAGATGCATGGCACGACGATGCAAGCTCCCATGATATGCAGTCCGCTGAAGCAGACCAACGAGATCGACTGGGTCCAACCGCTCAAGGCCTACATCCGGCAGACGTACGGCGACGACCCGGAACGCTATGCCGAGGAGTGCGCCACCCTGAACCGCTTACGACAGGACATGCGGGGCGCCGGCAAGGACAGCGCCGCCGGCCGAGACTTGCTCTACCGCTACTACGGCCAGCTCGAGCTCTTGGACCTGAGATTTCCCGTCGATGAGAACCACATCAAGATATCCTTCACCTGGTGGGTTCTTCTGGTCGCGCGCTCGCGCGCGAGTCTGTCCGTCGCCGAGGACGTTCGTGTCAGGTGCTGACGGTGGTGGGGTTCGGGGGGGGGGGGGGGGGGTCAGGTTCGACGCCTTCACGCACAAGGCCACGGCGCAGTACTCGCTGGCGTACGAGAAAGCCTCGATCATCTTCAACATCTCGGCCGTCTTGTCCTGTCACGCCGCGAACCAGAACCGGTCCGAGGACGGCGGGCTCAAGACGGCGTACCACTCCTTCCAGGCCTCGGCCGGCATGTTCACCTACATCAACGAGAACTTCTTGCACGCGCCGTCGACCGACCTCAGCCGCGACACGGTCAAGACCTTGATCGGCATCATGCTGGCCCAGGGTCAGGAGGTCTTCCTCGAGAAGCTGATCGCCGACGACAAGAAGGTCGGCCTGCTCGCCAAGCTCGCCAGCCAGGCCGCCTTTCTCTACTCGCAGGCGGTCGAGGGCGTTCAGGAGAACGTCACCAGGGCCATCTTCGAGAAGGTGTGGTTGACGCTGACGCAGGTGGGTGGTTTCATCGTCCGCCAGTCGAAACGATCGTCCTCGTCATCGTCATCGTCCGCTACGGACGACGTTGATCTTTGTCGTCGTAGATAAAATCAAACTACATGTCTTCCATGGCGCAGTACTATCAGGGCCTGGCCGACAACGACGCCAACTCGCACGGCGTGGCCATCGCCCGCCTCGCCGTGGCCGAATCGCTCGCCCAGGATGCTCTGCGCATGGCCAACGCCGTCCCGCACTCCATCCCCGCGAACGCGAACCTGACGTCCGAGACCGGCTCGACCATGGTCGACATCGTCCGGCGCCACCTCTCCAACGTCCAGGACAAGATGACCGAGTTCGGCAAGGACAACGAGTTCATCTACCACCAGCCCGTCCCGAACGAGGCCTCCTTGGCCGTCGTGCCCAAGCTGCCGGCCGCCAAGGCCATCCCCGTCGGCGAGCTCTACGCCGGCCAGGACATCTCGCGCATCATCGGGCCCGACATCTTCCAGCGCATCGTGCCCATGTCCGTCACCGAGTCCGCGAGCCTGTACGACGAGGAGAAGGCCAAGCTGATCCGGGCCGAGAGCGAGAGGGTCGACGTCGCCGACGGCGAGATGGCCGCCAGCCTCGACTACCTCAAGCTGCCCGGCAGCCTGAACGTGCTCAAGGGCGGCTTCGACCGAGACCAGCCCGTCGTCGACGACGACTTCCGGCGCTGGTGCGCCGACCTGGCCGGCCACGACCCCTTCGACGCCGCCTTCGACCAGCTCAAGGCCGACCGCGGCGAGGTGCACTCGGCGCTCGAGCGCTGCATGAGGCAGCTCGTCATGGAGGAGAGCATCTGCGAGCGCATGCGGGCCAAGTACGGCGTCGACTGGACCCAGCAGCCGAGCTCGAGGCTCACGTCGACGCTGCGGAGCGACATCCGCAACTACGGCGTCGCCGTCGACGAGGCCAGCGCCAGCGACGCCCAGCTCTTCTCGACCTTCCGCCAGTACGAGACCGACTTCGAGGAGATGCGGTCCGCCGGCGAGACGGACGAGGCCGAGGTCCTCTTCCAGCGCGCCATGGTCAAGGTCGGCGCGACCCGGGCCAAGCAGCAGCAGCAGCAGCAGCAGCAGCAGCAGCGTGGCCGGAGCGGAAGCCCCTCCGCCGCCTCGGCGAACGACCCGCCCGAGCCGTCGCTCCTGGACGAGGACTACGGCGAGGGCGGGCCCAGCGTCGCGGATCAGATCGCGAGGGTCGAGAAGCTCCTCAAGACGTTGCAGCAGGTGAAGCGCGAACGAGCTCAGGTGTTGAAGGACCTGAAGGAGAAGGTACGCGACCGGCCCGTCTCGTTCACCTTCGTCCCACCTCCCTCTCATCTCATCTTCCACCTTCCCCGTCTTGTCTCCGAGTGTGTCGTACCGGTCGAGCGGACCCAACCCGAGTGGGAGGAAGAGAAGATGAAGGATCCGACGGGACGGAACGACCGGCTGACGCGGCCCCGGTCCGGAGCATCAGGCGCATCACGACGACATCTCGGGCGTCTTGATCCTCAACAAGAAGTCCATCGCCAACCAGGAGACGCAGCTGTTCCAAGCCGAGCTCGAGAAGTTCCGACCCCACCAGAATCGGCTGCTGCAGGCAAACCACAAGCAAGGCTCGCTGCTCAACGAGCTGACGGCGACGTACGGCACCCTCCTCCAAGACCGACGCGTGCGCGCCGAGCAGAGCAAGTACGAGAGCATCGCCCGCCAGCGCAACTCGGTCACGGTGCGATACCGCAAGGTGTATCAGGCCTTCAACGACCTCAACGCCGGTCTCGTCAAGGCGCAGCGCTTCTACTCGGAGATGAGGGAGACGGTCGACAGCCTCGAGCAGAACGTCGAGACCTTCCTCAACAACCGTCGGCTCGAGGGCGCGCAGCTCCTCGGCCAGATGGAGCGCGACCGGGTCGACGGCGCCGCCGGCCAGGCCGACCGAGAGCGGGAGCGTCTGCGCGAGCTCATGGAGCGCATGTCGATGGATCCGTCCGCGACGTCGCCCTCCCGGTCGAAGCCCACCGCGTCGCGACCTCCACCGGTCACGGCGACGCCCTACCAAGCCAACCCGCACTCGGCGGCGCCCCTCGCACCGCTGCGGCAGGCCGGGCACCCTCCGCACCATCCCCTGACCTCCAACGGGGGGCCGCCACCACCCCTACCGCGCCGGGAGTCGGAGCACTCGAGCCAGGCGCACGATCCGTACATCCCGAGCGCCTTCTTCGCTCGACGCGAGCCGAACCACGGGCCGGCCTCGCCGCCGCTGACGCAGCCGTCGCAGCAGCACCAGCACCAGCACCAGCCGTACGTGGCGTCGCCGCCGTTACACGTGCGCGCCGAATCCGGCCAGTACGGCTATCCGTCGCAACCCACGCCGCCCCCTTCGCATCAGTACATCCCAGCCGGATACGTACCGCCGCCTCCTCCGCCGGGCCCTCCTCCGCCGCCGCAGCAACACCACCACCACCACCAACAGCAACAACAACAACAACATATGTATCCGGTCGCCGCGGGTGCCGCTGGCGCGTACGCCGTCGGCGCCTACGCTCAGAGTCCACCCCCGCCGCCCGTAGGTCATCATGACCATCGCAGACCGAGCCAGTCGGGAGATCCGTGGGCGGGACTCAACGCGTGGAGATGACAACGATCCGGGCGTGCCGGGTGATCACTTTCTTTTCTGTGGGCAGGTTCTTTCTACAGGAGTCAAGCATCGATCCACCAACACTCATGCATGCATACATACACTAAACTCGCTTCTGACATGTACTTCGTCATCATCATCATCGTCCTCGTCCTCCTTCTCTGGGTTGTTGGCTCTCGTCTCTGCTCTTGCAGCCCAGACCTGTCTGTTCCATGGCTCAGCCCACCGTCCATGTGATCGCTTGTCATCGCCACGGTCTCGGACGGCATCCAATTCCCCTCCTCCTCCTCCTCCTCCTCCTCATCATCATCATCATCATCATCATCATCATCATCATCATCATCATCATCATCATCATCAATCATCATGCGCCATCTTTGTCATTCATGTCTGAACGCGATCAACTGTCTAGCCATTGGCGTGAATGGGCAAACCCGCGGGGAGTTTTCAGGCGTTCCTTGGCCCTTTTGCCTTGGTTTTCATGTGTTGCTTTGGTGCTTTCCCTTATCTTTCACCACTTGGTCCCAACCCCCCCAGTGCCCCCCCCCCCCCCCCCCCCCTCCTCTCCATCCTCTTCTCTTCCCTTTTTCTTTTCTTTCCCTCTATGTGGGCACCAGTGTCATCCTCTGTTGTTGTCAAGCTGTATATTGCGTGCCTATGTAGAGGAGCGTGGGGAGTGAAAGAGGAGCTGCGGGGCTGTGGGAATGCTTAGCGTAGGGGAAAACTCGAGGGGGGCATGGGGGGTTCAGGTGCTGTCTGGTTTCTTTCTAAGTCACAGCCTGACTAGGTAACCAGGCAAGTATACATAAAGTTGCTGACCAAAAGTGTAGATATCACACGTGCTAGGTAGCTCTCTCTCTCTCTCTCTAACTACTGGAGTCATCCCTCATCAGGCTACAGACTTCCTGATATAAGCTACAGTACAGCCACGATGCAGTGGCAAAAAGGTATGAAGTGAGGCCGAAGAATTCTCAGAAAGTGTTGAACCAGCAAGTACTGTAGATGTATTTGGTGTGAACTTTTATTAGACTCCAGGAATTGATGTCAACATCTTCAAAATAAACAAGACTTGATAGGGTGGTCATCACTCCAGAGGCATACAGTCCGTGCGAGTGTACGGAGATAGGCAGGCATAAAATGACTCTGAAGACCGACATATGACAGTTTCAGCCCGACGTGCCGATTACGTAATCCAAGATTTAATCGATGATGCCGTGGGTTTTGCCTGGCCGGAGAGGCACGTGGAAAACGCCGACTAGCATATCGCCTTCGACAACACATAGCTTTTATGGCGGTCGCGCCGGCACTCTCTAAGATACTGTGATTCTGTGGATGATCAACTTCGTCTCGTTGCTTGCTACATCGTAGGACTTCATGGTATTGACCTTCCCTAACCTGCAGACATGCGCATACGACGATCATAGCTAACGTCAACGTCTGGAGGTGGAATACTACTGGCCGCCTTCGGGAGCAGTCAATGTCCGGCGGAAGGTCCTATAGACCAAGGAGGACACCTCAGACGAAAGTGGTTGATCTGCCGAAGCCCGCGCGATTCTGGCAGTCACGAGCCCGCTCGAGTCTCGACTGGCTTCTCGCCGCCCCTTGAGGTAGCCTGGACTATGCTCTACAGTCACCGTCTGGCATGGAGAGCCATCCTCCGTGATTCGTGGCGGCGCACATACTATACGGCATACCGAAGCCCGGAAGCATGTCCACAGATATCACCTCTACGGTCGCCTTCGTCCCGACGCTCCCAACTTGTGTGCCTGCGCCTGGCTTGTCTGCACCCGCAAAGACCCCTGGGTGCGTCGAGAGCCTTTTCGACCTCTCCGCCACGGCGGAAAGACCAGCCCCATGACGCCGCACCAGAAGCAGAAGCGCAGGCCATAGAAGAGGAGGAGATGCGGAGAAAGAAGCACGAAGGCTCCGACAAGACACCGGTCACGGAGGATGCTGTCGAGGCAAAGGACCGACCATCCGAAGAACCTTCTCCGATTCCCAGTCCTGGCTCGGGAGGCACAAAGGATGGGCGAGGCGTTGGTGCCACTGGTGCCGCTGGCGCCGGCAGCAGAGGAGGAGGAGGAGCAGCAGGAGCAGGAGGAGCAGGAGGAGCAGGTGGTGGAGCAGGTGGTGGAGCAGGTGGTGGAGCAGGTGGTGGAGCAGGTGGAGCAGGTGGAGCAGGTGGAGCTGGAGATGCCGGTGCCGGAGCTGTCGATGTCGGAAAGCGGGGCCGAAAGACGTCAACAGAGCGGTCTCTACAGAAGCCGTCAGTGCCAGAAACCTACCCGCAGGTCATGGCGATTCCAATCGCCAAACGCCCGCTGTTCCCCGGGTTCTACAAGGCCGTTACCATCCACGATCCGAACGTGGCGGCTGCCATCCAGGACATGATGAAACGGGGTCAACCCTACATCGGCGCATTCTTGTTCCAGGATGATACTGCCGACCTAGACGTCATCGAGAAGATGGAAGACGTCCATCCCGTCGGCGTCTTTGCCCAGATCACGAGCATCTTCCCGGTACACGGCGAGGCGAACAGCATCACGGCGGTCTTGTACCCACATCGAAGGATCAAGTTGACCGGACTGCGACCGCCACCAAAAGGATCGTCGGGCGCCTCGGCCGAGGCCGAGCTGCCGCAGACGGACGTCCCCGCCACAGCAGCGAAGGATGAGCCAGCACCACCCGAAAGGACAGGCGACGTCATGGCCAGCTTCGAGGAAGACAGCGTCCAGAGACAGCCGCCCAAGGAGACGCCGGTGGTGCAGAACTATGAGCCCACCGCCTTCCTCAGGAAGTACCCCGTCAGCCTCGTCGACGTCGAGAATCTGACCGAGGCGCCGTACGACGGGAAGAGCCCGCTGATCCGAGCGATCACTAGCGAGATCGTCAACGTCTTCAAGGAGGTCGCGAACCTGAACCCGCTCTTCCGCGACCAGATCTCGACCTTCTCCATGAGCCAGTCCGCCGGGAACATCATCGACGAGCCGGCCAAGCTCGCCGATTTCGCCGCGGCCGTGTCGGCCGGCGAGCTCAAGGAGCTGCAGAGCGTGCTCGAGACCCTGGACGTCGAGGAACGGCTGTCGAAGGCGCTGACGGTGCTGAAGAAGGAGCTCATGAACGCGCAGCTGCAGTCGAAGATCTCCAAGGACGTCGAGGCCAAGATCCAGAAGCGCCAGCGCGAGTACTGGCTGATGGAGCAGATGAAGGCGATCCGACGCGAGCTCGGCATCGAGTCGGACGGCAAGGACAAGCTCGTCGAGAACTTTCAGGAGAAGGCGCTGAAGCTGGCCATGCCGGACGCCGTGCGCAAGGTCTTCGACGAGGAGATCAACAAGCTGGCCCACCTCGAGCCGGCCGCGTCGGAGTTCAACGTGACGCGGAACTACCTGGACTGGCTTACCCAGATCCCCTGGGGCCAACGGAGCACCGAGAACTTTGGCATCAAGAACGCCGTCACCGTCCTGGACGAGGACCACTACGGCCTCAAGGACGTCAAAGATCGCATCCTCGAGTTCGTCGCGGTCGGGAAGCTCCGCGGCACGGTCGAAGGGAAGATCCTCTGCCTCGTCGGCCCTCCCGGCGTGGGCAAGACGAGCATCGGGAAGTCGATCGCTCGGGCGCTCAACCGACAGTACTACCGCTTCAGCGTCGGCGGACTGACGGACGTGGCCGAGATCAAGGGTCACCGTCGGACCTACGTCGGCGCGCTGCCGGGACGGATCATCCAGGCGCTGAAGAAGTGCCAGACCGAGAACCCGCTCGTGCTCATCGACGAGGTCGACAAGATCGGGCGGGGCCACCAGGGCGACCCGGCCTCGGCTCTCCTCGAGCTCCTGGACCCGGAGCAGAACAACTCCTTCCTGGATCACTACCTCGACGTCCCCGTCGATCTGTCCAAGGTGCTGTTCGTGTGCACGGCGAACATCACCGACACCATCCCGCGGCCGCTGCAGGACCGCATGGAGATGATCGAGCTGTCCGGCTACGTCGCGGACGAGAAGATGGCCATCGCCGAGCGCTACCTCGCACCGGCCGCCAAGGAGATGAGCGGCCTCAAGGCCGCCGACGTCTTGCTCGACAAGGACGCCATCGAGGAGCTCATCAAGTCGTACTGTCGCGAGAGCGGCGTGCGCAACCTGAAGAAGCAGATCGAGAAGGTGTACCGCAAGTCGGCCCTCAAGATCGTCGAGGACGTCGGCGAGGCCGTCTTCTCCGAGGAGAAGGCGTTGACCGAAGAGGGCAAGGCTGCACAAGAGGCATCCGAGAAACTGAAGGAGGAGGAGCGTTCCGGAGGTGCGCAGAGTACATCGACGGACATTGGAGACGCAACGGCCTCGACGAAGACGACGACCACCACTACCACCACGACGACGGAGACGACGACGACGACGACTACGACGGAAACGCCCCGCGTGGCGCTCAAGGTCCCCGACAACGTGCACGTGCGCATCACAAAGGACAACCTACCCGACTTTGTCGGACCGCCGGTGTTCACCTCGGACCGGCTCTACGACGTGACGCCGGCGGGGGTGACCATGGGCCTGGCCTGGACGCGCCTGGGCGGGTCGGCCTTGTACGTCGAGTCGATCCTCGAGACGGCGCTCGCGCCGGACTCTCGGCCGGGCCTCGAACGCACGGGCAACCTCAAGAGCGTGATGAAGGAGTCGACGTCCATCGCGTATTCGTTTGCCAAGTCGTTCATGGTGCGACAACTTCCCGAGAACAGGTTCTTCGGGAAGGCCAAGGTGCATCTACATTGTCCCGAGGGGGCGGTCTTGAAGGACGGTGAGAGGAAATGGTCCCTTTCTGCATCTGCTGCTCTTTTTCGAGGGACGGAGGAACAACCGAGACGCATGATATAACCGACCGGGCTGCTGACGATAGACCAGGTCCGTCGGCCGGTATCACCATGGCCACGTCTCTGCTCTCCCTTGCTCTCGACCATCCTGTCGATCCGACCATCGCCATGACCGGCGAACTCACGGTGACGGGCAAAGTGCTGCGCATCGGTGGGCTTCGCGAGAAGACGGTGGCGGCGCGTCGAGCCGGCGCCAAGAAGGTCATCTTCCCGGCCGACAACATGTCGAACTGGCTAGAACTACCGGAGGTCAGTTCCGTCCCATCCTTCGACCCAACAGCCAGCCCTGTCTTTTCTCCCGCCGTCTCTAGCCCGTTACCATCGCCGTCCTCGTGACTGACCGCAAGGTGCGCTCGGCATGTTCGAAACAGAATATCAAAAGAGGCATTGAGGGTCACCCCGTCAATTGGTACTCGGAAGTTTTCGACCTCGTCTTCCCCGGTCTCGACCGCGAACGCGCGGCAAAGGTGTGGGAAGCACACCTGACACCAAAGGACGAGGACCAGCGGAAGGCGGCAACCGTCGATGCTGCGGCCGATACTGCCGCCGACACTGCCGCCGACACGGTATCGTCTCCTTCTTCGGCCCTGTCGTCGCCATCTCCATCCGTGTCATGATATACCCTCAACGCGGCAATCATCAAGTCTTCATGATCATCGTCGTTGTTATGGCTCTTGCTATCATCATCCTCACCACGATACACACTCAACATGCCACTTGTAAAGTTGTCATCATCCTCCTGCTTCCACCGCAACCAACCCATCTATTTGCCCCATCCATCCATCCATCCATTCTATACATACGTATGTACAACCAACCCACCTAATCCATCCACATAGCCCATGCATTCAATTCATGATCCAGCCACTACCATCATCTTGAGCATAAGTGTATATTTCACCTGCACCAAAGTTTCTTTCCAAGAACCATGTTTGTTCTTTTTTCCAGGACCATCCAAACTTTTCATTTCCCTTCGGCAAGAATTTTCTATCTCTAGAATAACCATCCCCACTCCAGGATAGCCATCATCATCATTGTCATCATCGCACATACACCAACCAAATCAGACCTAATGGACAGGGACTGTCGCGCGCAGTCGTACAAAGTAGGCTAGAGCGGAACTGAGCCAAAAGGCTACTATGTCTGGGCTTAGTGCCCGACATCTTCGTACTCGCGATTAGATATGAGTAAGTGCAGCTGCACCCGCCTGCCTAGTCAGGATCTAACTGACTAAGTGCCCGGTCGGGCAAGTAGCTCCCGACAGAGACTAACATATTCAGATCAATTGTTTCTGCTATGTACTTGAGAATTCTTATCAAGATAATTCTTGTACTCACTTTCCAGAGTGTTAGTCACAGCCATGCCCATAGAGCTTGGGGGCTGCAGGTGCCCCGTCAGGTAGGAGCTCTTCGGCTATATAGCTACGTAGTGCTTCATCTTAGCTAGGACAATCAACTCTTCTACAACCCATGATTCTGAGGAGTTCAGTGTAGCTGCCTAGGCTTTACCTAGGCCCGCTACCAGTATTTTGCAGGATTAACTGAAGGTTGGAGACTTTGAACAGAGAAGTACAGATCGTTGGACATGGAAGAGTGGATCAGATACCATGTTGGATAACTAGCCAGCCAGTGAACCCTCAAGAGAAGTGGGGGATGGATCCAAAGAGTATGATCCAGGTGTCCAATCATAGTGCTGGAGCTACAAGGCAATGGCCTGCTCTGAGCGGGGAGAAGATGATGATCATTGACACTCTCTCGGACCCGAGGGCTATATGGCCTCCTATCCAGCTGACTAACAATACTGACTAAGCCAGGCTCAGCCCTGCGGCCGCAACACACAGACACGTGAAAGGCTTTCTTAGTGAGTAAGCATCTGGCATTGCTGGGTATGTCAAGCACTATTACGGAAGTACTTCTGTATCTCTGTACTGGAACCAGACGACAGGCGAGCTTACTTTGGTGCAAGTTGAGTGATTCTCAAATATACTGAGAATTGTTAAGTCTATGTACGGAGTACTCCGTACTACGTTACGTACATGCGAGGTGGGTATGGCTTCATGCAAGATAAACTTTGGATACTTCCGTACAGTCAATAGTATTGCGACTGCAGCGGTGCAAACAGGCTTCGAATTGGCCGTGTTACTTATGGCCGTGGCAAGATGGAGCATGTAAGGGCGTACACAGGCTTGTGTCGTGACACTATCTGTTGCTCGACCAGCAATCGACGATCAGGGCTCGAGCTATCATCGTTTCTCGGGGGCGGCATGGTGTAGCGGGAAGCTGGTGAGAGTTTCCCACTACGTGGCACCCATGACCCGGAACTAGTGCTGTCAGGCCTGGAGAACCTGACTAAACTAGTCGTCAGTTCGAATCTGACCCACCCCACATTCTGCCACAAAAACCCCCGAGATTCATAGAACTTGTCTAAGATGTACTCCTCGCAAGATGTATGAAAACCCCCAAGAAATAGCTCACCCAATATCCGTCAAGATCCACAAAACCCTCATTACTGTGGTTTTCCTATTTCCCCTACGGGGTTTGGGGTTTTCCCACAGTACGTACACTACAAACCACGGGGTGTACGGTAAATGCGTGAGGTCCCCGAGTCAAGTCTACCAGAGACAAAAATCCTTCAAGAAGTTCTGCATGGCTTAACAGCCAAATCAGTGTAAGAATCAAATCAAATCAAATCAAATCAAAAATCATCGTTTCTCAATGATTGTGGGAAAACCGTCGTGCGTCCCCCATCGTCGATCTGGCTGGTATTCGAGATTTTAGCCTCGTCTTTGGAGGAAGCAAGACCCCTAGGCGAAAGGCCGGCGTCGGTGACGTTGCGGCTCTCCAAGGCGCTACTGCGCCTGGTCCCCCCCTCCCCTCCCGGCCGTGTGTTCGCAGACCGCTCCGCCCCGTTCGCCCCCCCCCCCCCCCCCCCCCCCCCCACGGCAATGCAAGGATGATGCCTCGACTGGTGCCACGACTCAACGCCCGACCTCTCCAGGATCGTCTTAGTTCGAGCGATGGGCCATGGCGCGGAGCCGGTGTGGTTCGCACGCATGCAATACAAACGCAGCAGAAGCAGGAGCAGAGAAAAGAAGAACGATGGACATCGAACTCAATTCGACAAGCATGAATGCGCCCGCCCAACATGCCTCATTCATCCCGTTGCGGTTTCTGTCTCGCAGCGAGGACGTTGGCGAGGCGACCCCGCGGCGCTGGGAACCGGGACATGTCACATGGAACGCGCAGCAGCACCAGCAGCATTCGACGGCGGCCCAACGCGACTGCGCAGTCTAACCGCGCCTACGAGATTCGACGGCGTACGTAGCATTGCAGACCCGATGATGGGACGACGGCCGTATGGAGTCGCATGACTGGGCTCCCACTCGCGATACCGCCGACGTGGGCGTCTCTGGTCATACTCGTCCGGCGGCCTTTCCCTCATCCGGCGAGATTCCTGTGGGTCCGAAGCGGGCCCGTCGGAAGAGGGGGAGAGCTAGGGAGGACGACCTCGTCAACAAAGAAGTACATGCGCGGGGACACACAGATCCAGAAACGGACAACGGCCTGTCGCAGCGAAAGGGCGGCTCTTAGAAAGACGTCGTGATGATCAACGAATCGTCCGGATCCCGAGGACGACATCGACGTCGACGTCGACATCGAGCGTCACAGTTCGAGCTGGTTGCGGCAATTTCTCCGCACCGTTGATCTCGCCGTTTCGCCTTGACGAGGGCTCGTGCTTGCCCCTCTCTCGCGGTGTTCCAGAACTGCCTTTCGCTACATACAGACCGCCGCCTAGCGTGGCCGGTAGGCTGATTTCAGTGGTCGCTGTTACGTACGTACAGTATGTATATCTGCCTCGCTGGCTTGCACATCAGCCGCCCCAATGTCCTTTTTTCCCTCTGAGGCTCACCTCCTTACGCTTCCTATACCGTCTTGTGGCCGGTCGTTGTCACCGCCGCCATCGTCGTTGTCGTCGTCGAGCTCTCTCACCTCACCGACAGACCTAGGGCTGCCCCGCTACCCAGCCCGTGTCAGGGCAGCTGAAGCACGGACGCTGTCGCATCAAAACTTCGGACTTTTAAGCCTCTCCGTCGAAGCTTTGTTTTTCCGTCTCAGGTGGCCCAAGAGCTACGCCGACCGGCTCTCTCACAATCATCTTCGAGTCAGTCGGTGTCGGATCTACAGTATTGTCGACCTCAGCCGGCGCACGCTTCCATTGGCTTGTCTGCAAGCCTTCTTCTGGCTCTTGCATCAAATTGCCTAGGCGCGAGGTAAGGCTGGGTCGCCTTGCCCAACGACGACCGTCGCGCTGGCATTTAGTTCGCGAGCAAGAGCCTTTGGTCTCCATCTTTCGCGACCCGGTGTTAGGCCGCAAACAAACAAAAGCACACATCCGGGCCAGCCCTTTTTATACCGAAAGTCTTCTACTCCTCTCAACGCGCCTCGCCCGGTCCTGCTCCGCATCCTGCAATGGCTCTTACGCGTCGATGTGACCTTGAGATGAACACCTTGTCCCCGCTGACCGTTCCAGTTGCCCGTTCAAGATGTAAAGCCATCGGCGTCCCATCCGGATTGGCCTGGCCAGGTGTGACCCGCCCCGACGCGCCAATCGACGCCGGCCATGGAGTCGAGCGACGATAGGACCCACGCGACGGCCGTCGCGAGGCCAGTGCCCGCCGACAACGACGAAGGAGCGAACATCAAGGTCGGGATGGTCAAGAAACGTCTGCAGCGCTTGAGCGGCTGGCTTGGACGAAAAGATCCGGTCTCGCCGCCGTTGTCGCCCGATCCGTCGGGCGACGCAGCAGACGAATCGACAGAGCCGGGAATCGTGGGACGGCTGTCGAAGCGCGTCGTCACCGAGCTGCCTCGCCATGCTACCTTTCGCAGGCAGATGTCCGAACGGCGCGAATACCTGATGCCACACCATCCAGCTGTCATCGAGCCGCGGGAAGTCTCGGTCGAGCGACGGCGAGCGGTCAGCGCTCCTCGGTCGACCGCCGGAGACGCGCCGCGGCTCCCCGAGCTCCCATCGTTCGAGAGCCGGCTGCTGAGCGACGAGCCGGGCGGGGAGGCTGCGCCGGTTCGTGATGTCGACGATGAGCCGTCGCTGTTGGACGAGAAACAGGAGCAACAGCGGCGCGAACGGCAGCGTGACGATTCCGTCGTTCTGGCCGACATCTTGGACGGCTTGGACCACTTCGACGACGACGACGACGACGACGACGACGACGCACCCCCGCCGTTCACGTCCTCACCGTCCGACGGCGGGTGGGTGTCGTCGGATGACGTCGCCGACGCCATCTTGGACGAGGAGCTGGACAGACGATGGATCCTCAACCTGAGCATGCACTTCCGGGACAGGTCCGATCGCGAGAAGCTCTTCGTCACCTACGCCGAGACGCCCAGCCGATGGCGCCGCCTGACCGTCTCGTGCGATTACCGCAACGCCGCCATCGGCTCGCTCGAGCGAGACCTGAGAGAGCTGCGTTACCAACGCGACAAGAGCGCTCGCGTCTTCGAGGCCATCCGCGACTCGCTGCCGGAAATTCAGTTCTTCGACACCGTCACGAACCTCAAACTCGAGACCGATCGGGACGGCCGGCTCCACGTGCACGTGACGGAGGATGTCAACGAGACCATCACGTATCCGTCCGTGTCCGTCATCGAGGGCCTCGAGTGCCCGACCTTCAAGGAGTCCGTCGTCGTCTTCGACTCGCACCTCTATGGCTTCGTCTACAAGGTCAAGGTTGACGGCGAGGTGCTGATCAAGAAAGAGATTCCCGGACCGGACGCCGTCGACGAGTTTCTGTACGAGGTGCAGGCCCTGCATGCCCTGAAACGTTCGGGCCAGGTCATCTCGTTCCGCGGCGTCGTTCTTGACGACGGCGATAGTGACGGCGGCGGCGGCGGCAGAGGAGAACGCATCAAGGGGCTCTTGATCGCCTTTGCCGAGCGAGGCGCTTTGGTCGACATTCTCTACGACGAGAAGGGGCGCATCTCGTGGCCCCGACGTGAACAATGGGCCCGGCAGATCGTCCAAGGTTTGAGCGAGATCCACGAGGCCGGGTTCGTGCAGGGAGACCTGACGTTGTCGAACGTTGTCGTCGACGGCAACGACGACGCCAAGATCATCGACATCAACCGTCGAGGGTGCCCCGTAGGATGGGAACCGCCCGAGATGAAGCCGCTGATCGCCAACCGTCTCAAGATCGATATCTTTATCGGCGTCAAGTCGGATCTGTTCCAGCTGGGCATGGTGCTGTGGACCCTGGCCACGCAGAACGACGAGCCCGAGCTGCAGAAGAGACCCTTGACGCTGGCCTTGGCTCTATCGAGCCGAAATAATCGTCGCGTTGATCAAAACGCGGAAGATGCTGGCGAGCAGGTGCATCCGCCCGCGTGGTTTCAGCCTCTTGTGAACGTCTGCTTGAGCGAGAGACCGCAGGATCGCCCGTCGGCCAAGGATCTGTTGGCCATGTTTCCCCCGTTCGAGCGGAGACATTCCCAGAAGGGGCCGGCAAGCCCGTCGACGGCCGAGCTTCGACCATATCTCTCGAACGGGAGTATACCGTTTGGTACCGCCGTGGAAGCCGACATCGACGACGACGACGACGACGACGACGACGACGACGACGACGACGACGGCGACAACGATGACAACGATGACGATCGCGCCCGCGTTGTAGGCAACCGCATCACGTTCATGGAGAGCAGCCTTGCCTCGAGCCAAGTCCTGGCGACGGGCCAGCCGCACAATATGCTTTCAGGACCACAGCGCCCGTACATGGACGAGCGAGACCCGGATGTGATATACGTCAACAGCAGTTGCTCGACGGACGCCGGGTTTGGACCGGAAAGGGACGGCGTGTACATCGGTTCGGCTCCGTCGGTCGACACCGGCTACGAGAGCTCGACTGCTTGGATCGTGCCTCGTGGGAGAAAAGGTCGTCGTGACGGTGGCCACCAGGACGTGCAGCACGATCTTCGCCATGGTGGCGACGAGGACGATGATTCCGTGTACGAAATCAGCCATGCCGCTGGCGATGGTGTTGACTTGCCGCCTTGGCCGCCAGATGCTCTCCATGTGCCTGGAGACGTTGTCTGTGGAAGTTATCCTGCTCCTGGACATTCTGCTGACTCATCCGAGGACCAATCCGTTGTCCGCCATGATCATGGCGCCGAAAGCTTCCCGGATCGACGGGTCCGTCCTTGGGGGAGCTCTAGTCTGGACGGTCGTTCCCTGGAAGACCGTAGCTGCCACAATGCTGGAATGGTTGCGGCATGGAGTGGTCAGCCGGCCAGAAGGGCCGTCAGCGCCCGAGATCATGCCGTGGGAAGTGGCCATCCGGACAGGTACACCAAGGATAACCACGTCGGCCAGTCCACCAATGCCGTTGATAACCACCGAGAGACGGAAATCAAGGATAGTCCAGACCTTGCTGTAGGAGATGTCCATTCATGCGGCCGCTCTGACAAGGATCCTGCTGGCCGTCCTACCCGTGAGTTTTTTGCTCGGAGGCATCACCGGGAAACCAGCATCGGTGGTGCAGACTCTGGATTGGAGCGTGATATAAGCCTCCACGCAACTCGCAGCGACCCTGATATGAACAGCGAGCCGGATCATACCACTCGACACATGGGCACCACCAACGCTTACCACACTTTGCGCGACAGCCACCGCGATAAGCTTGACGATGCTGTCGACAGGACAGATGGCCTTCTGATGGGAAGTGACCGGGACAAGGGCCTCGCTCAACATGATCTGCACCTCAAGAGTGGTGAACCCGTGCAATCTCTCGACACTCCCAACGGCTATCTTTCGGCTGAGATCTTCCACGACGCTATCAGCGACAGGCTTGGTGATGGTCCGGTAAGCAACGGCGAGCAACAGGGTGATGGCCAGGGCGATGTCCGTGTCAAGTGTGATGACGACGATCGGGGCTTATCCATATCCGGCACGGCGTTCCGCAGTCCACACGAGGTTCCCTCGCTGGAAAAATTTAGCGGAGACGACCTTCCAGGATCTGCAATGGCCGAGAAGGATGACGACGCCGCCGCCAGTCCGGCCCCTCGCGACGCACCTGTCGAAGACCGGTGCAGAAGCCAAGAGCTCGGCTCCAAAGGCGACGCATACACGGATACCGTTTTCATCACTCATCAACCTTCTGAAGGCGTTCGCGAACCCGCGGCCACCGGCAGCGAGCGGATCGCTGCCGAGTCTCACACCGACAGTGGTGAAGTTGACGCCAAGCTGAAGCCTCCGGGTGTCGGGGACAACCGTCTCTCCCCTGCCAGCCCTCGCAGCGATCAACCTGTCGATATTCAAGGCGACCGTCCCTCAACGGCCAGCTCTAGCGGCAATCTGCCGGTCAACACCCGACGTGATATGAACAGCCGCGGCCCTTACAACGGCCAACACCCGGTCGCCATCTCCACCGGCCCACAGCCCCAAGTAGAAGCCCACCAGACATGCAAGGACCGCACGCTTACGGACGAAGCTTCTCTACCTACGACCACGACGTACAGCGCTCTTGACGAAAGCGAGGGCCCCATCCGTCGCAATGACCACATGATTGGTGTCACGTCCACCAAGCACCGACCTTCTTTTGACCACGGGTATCAAGACAGGCTCCAGCAACAAGCTAATCGATGACATCACATCCAC
Organism: Lichina pygmaea; assembly: GCA_963422465.1. NCBI lineage: Eukaryota > Fungi > Ascomycota > Lichinomycetes > Lichinales > Lichinaceae > Lichina > Lichina pygmaea. The sequence goes on from OY730169.1 coordinate 5,044,448, forward strand.
CCCACCTACTCCTCTCTACGTCTGTCATGATCCTGTCAATGTCAACCACGCAGCTCAAACCCATTATTCCAACAACTACGTGACTCGGCCACTCCCAGCCACGACTAAGACCACTTTTCCTTGTCTCGATGCTGATTCTCTCACTCAACATCAGGAAGAACAGTTGACAGTCAGACAAGCTGGATCTTAACCCAGATGATAGCTTTTTGCTACATGCACCATCTTCTTTTCTTCTCTTCTTGTCTCTTCTCTTCTCCTCTCCTCTACTGTCTTCTCTCTCTCCCAGCGATAGGCTCTTTTACTTTTGTTTCATTCTTACTCTGATAAGGTATTGCTACATACTATACAGTCCCAATTCATCTTGGGAGCAACATACACAAGCACTCATGAAGAGATGACTTTTGATTACTGTTGTTTGTTGGGAGTCTCACTCTACTTATTCACTGGTGCTCTTGTTCTTTCTATTTCTTTTCCATTCTGTTTTCTCTGTTCTGTTCTTCTGACAAAACTTGTCATAATGATGATTCATGTCTTGATTTCTTCTGTCTTCTCTCTTTCCTCTCTTTGTTCCCTCTCCCCTGTTAATTCTCTTCTCTTGTATTTTTTCTGTCTGGCCCTTCTCTTTCCTCCAGCTCAAACAGTCTCTTTCACATGCAATCAAAATGTGGTGACTTGGCACAGTGGCAGGGAGGAGAATCAGATATCTCTTCACACAGTCCTTTTTTTTTGTTCATCAACAAATAATTTTGCATGATAACTTTGGATCCACTTCTGTGTGTTCAGAGAATAGAGTGAGGATGGAGTCACTGATTGATGGTTGATGATTACTGATTGGTTGGAAACATAATGAACATTGAGAATAGTGAGAATATAATGAAGGTGATAAGAGCAGTGTAAGAATAAGCCACTCAGCCAGAGAAAGTAGTGTACTCATCTTTCTCAGCAAACTTCCATCTGATGTCTGTCCTACACAGTGAAGAAGAACAATCTCAAAAACAACAGAAGAAAAACAACAGTGGGAGCAGAAGTGTTATAAGAGTGCAAGTGACTGACCAGATACAGTGACACAGCAATCTCTCTCACAATCCATTTCTCTTGGTTGTGCTGAGAACTTGTCATGGCCACACCCACAGGACTCGGGGGCCGGGGCTTGGTCGGCCCGGCCGGCACTTAGTCCGGCCAAGCTGGGAGCTAGCCCAGGGCAGGTGCCTATTCGGGTAGGAGCTTTGGAGCTCCCCAGCTATATAGCTAGCTCTTCTTCCTAGCTAGTCAATCAACTCATTACAACTCCACGATTCTGATGAGTTCCGCGTAGCGCCGCCTAGAGGCTTTTCCTAGGCCCGCTACCAGAACTGATTAATTCTGAAGGTACTCCGTACAGCAGAAGAAGAAGAAGTTGTTTGTTTGTTTGTTGTTGAGAACTAGCTAGAGCAAACACGACAGTGCTTTTAGGGCTCCACACCCACAACATCCAACAACAAGAACTGCTACAGGTGGCTACCGTAACACTACAGTTGACTGTTGCTACCCCACAGATAATTCCTGCCGACTGTAGAACACTACCGACTGACCGACCACTGTACCGGTAGACAACTGCCGCCATTAGACCTCTGAATGTAGACCTCTGAATGTAGATGTCTGAATGTAGACAGCTGAATATAAGTAGGTAATTACCTGGATGCAGGTACTTGAATGTAGATCCACTAAAGAAGACTGCTTGGTGGAGACTGCTCAATGTGCGGTACAGTACAGTACAGTATATTATACATGTTGTTAAGACTTGCCGCCTCTACCTCCCTCTCCATTCCCATCACTCCTTTCATTTCCGCCCCACAGGGCAAGGTCCCACAGGGCAAGGTCCCACAGGGCAAGGTCCCACAGGATAACATACTCCCATGCCAACTCGCTCCCATGCCAACCCACTCCCAGAGCCCTCTTCGCCTGTCCGGGACGGTACACCGTCGCTCTCGTCGCGACTCTCTTTTTTCAAAGAGGGAAACAGCTTTGTCAAGATGACGACGTTAATGACTGTGATTGCGATGGTGGTGACGACGACGACGACGACGACGATGATGATGATGGGATCATTTTCGTTCGTCGTCCTTTGGCGTCGCGCTCCCTTTGTCGTTCGCTGTTGAAGACTCGGTCTTGGATACGGCTGGCGCTGGGGTTGGATCTGCTTCTGGGTTCGAGCCTGAGGTTGGGTCTGAGGTTGGGTCTGAGGTTGGGTCTGAGGTTGGGTCTGAGGTTGGGTCTGAGGTTGGTGCTGGTGCTGGGGATGGGGATGTGGCTGAGGATGGGGCTTGCGGTGAGGCTTCGGCCGAGGTTGTCGTCGCTGCAGCCGTCGTCGACAAAGCTGTCGTCGGCGCCGCTTCTGCTTCGGAGGTGTCGGGTTCGGCCGACGAGGAAGACACAGCTTCACCTGCGTCTTTTGCTGCGGGTTCGAGCGGCTTTTGAGGTGAAGCTTGCAATTCCGGCAGAACAAGATCCGCATCACCGGTTGCTGCTGCAGCGTCGGAACTGTCCGCGCCGGCTGTCGAGGCAGAGTCTTTGGGGGAAGGAGCGCCTTCGGGTGCATCTTCTGGAACACTTCCCCCGGAAGTCATCGCGGCGGTGCCCGACGACTCGTCCTTCGTTTCGAGGTCTGGCCCGTGAGCAGTTGGATCCTTCTCGTGACTGGCAGAAGCAGGAGTGGCACCGTCCGCTGTGGCCTTGTTGGTCCGGGTCTCTTGCTGCGCTTCTTTTCGCTCTTCGTCCTCTTCCTCCTCCTCGGGAACGGTGGGAACGTCGGCTGATGAGGATGCTAACGTGGTTCGAGGGCCAGGCACGGCTTTCGCGGGATTACTGGTAGCGTTCGCCGAGGAAGACGAAGAGATGGTGGTGATGTTGTCGTCGCTGCCAGTTGATGTCGATCCCAGTCCCAACGTCGCGGAGAGACTGGTGGAAGCACCTGCAGCTTGGTTGTCTCTTTCAAGGCAATCGGTCGTCGAGGAACTTCGTGCTGGCTGGAGCGCAGGCTTCCTTAGTATTGTGGGTGCTCGCTGGTTCCCCCCCTTCCTGTTCTGCTCCGGTACGGCGTTGCCCACAGCCACGCCCTCGCCTGCGACTCCAGCCGTATTCGAGGCAGCCTCGACCCCTTCCGCTTCAGGTGGCACGGTATAGCTGTCCTCCGGGATCAGCTGATACACATCGCACACCGTCTTGAACAAGATATACAAGCCGGTCATCGACTCGACCTGCCAGAACACCGCTCGATGTTGGTACCATGCGTGAGCAAAGATTCTGTACAGCCGGCGGTAGATGTTGGTCAGATTGCGTAGCCCCTGTTGATGCTGCTGCGACGATGCGCTGCCGCCGGCATCACCTCGCTCCTGATTGCTGTTGCCGGCGGGCGCGACGTGGCTTCCGCCGCCGAGCGTCAGCCGGCTCGGGAAATGCTTCGTGCTGGTCAGCATGTTGGAGGCCCAGTCGAGCGTGTGACAGGAATAGTCAATGGCACAACAGGGCTTCGGCGGATCGTGTACGGCGCATAGATACTGCCACTCGCTCGCGCGCATCTCCGGACAGGTCGCGGCCGAGCAAGATGGGTCGTCGGAGAAGAAGGCGACAACAATGGTGTTGAGCTTCTGCGTCAATAGTCGACATAGTTCGTAGAGCCACAGCGACCGGTCCACCCCGGCCGGTGGCCTTGCCAGGTTGAGTGCCATGTCATGCGTCACGGCAACGGTGTGCGACCGTCCCTCTGGCTGGGTGAAGGTGTAGTATAGCGCCTTGAGATGTTCTTGAAGCTGAAATGCCGAGTCAAGCTCGGACAGTGGAACCAACGGTGGGCCGGCGCTCATGTCTTCCGCCGACGAGCCTGGCCGGATTCTCCTCGTTGGCTTGGTCGATGCGCCTATCGAGGCTCCTTTCGGCGACCCGAACGCTCCGTCATCTCCAGGGGATGAGCCTTTGAAAAGCACGCCACTGCCACCACCACCATCGCCAACTCCTCCGAGAGACGGCGACCGAGGCCCGAATTGGACTTCGGTCAACGGTGGCGGACTGGGTAGTCGTGGCGAGTGCGAGGGCGAGGCAGGAGGATTGGCGGCCGATGTCCCTCCCATTGCGCGTGAGTCAGCTGAACTGCGAGGACCTATCGAGAAAGGTTGTGCGCATGCGCTACGGCGAGACCGAGGTCGAGGACGCCTAGTGCTCGAGGATGCAGACCTTGGCACCGACGTTGTTTGCGAAACGCAACACAGCAACCGGAGAACTTGATATTCCGGCCGGATCTTAGAGCCTTACGGTATCATACCGGGTACCGTACGGTATTACGTAACAGTCAGATGTACGTCTAGTCACGTGCCACCTGCCGTACATGTGACTGTTTCAGACAGAGCTGTGCTCTGATCGTGCTCAGCTTTCACAACAGAAACCAGCATGGACGACGATAGCCCTCCAGCATTAGTTGACATAGTGAGTGTAGACCCTTCTACTGCTAATGAAGGAGAAAATGTGTTGGTGGGAGCGACGCAAGAGATGAGCCTTGTCAAGGTACCTATAACCATCGTGACCGGTACGGTCGATTGTCCTGCGGTTTCTTTTACTCGGTTTTGGATTGATTGATTGCATTGCAATCTGCACCTGCTGGGCTCTTGCTCAAGTGATACTCGATAGGTTACCTTGGCGCTGGCAAGACGACTTTGCTCAATTACATTCTCTCAGAAGAGCACGGCAAGAAGATTGCCGTTATCCTGAACGGCATGTTCTTTCTTCATCGCTTGGATGCGTCATCCAGCTGATGCAATGCAGAATTTGGCGATTGTCAGTGGCGTGTTACTGGCTGCATGGGCTGCCATCAACATGCTGATCGCCGACCGATCTGTAGCCGCGGACATTGAGAAAGCATTGACGGTCAATAAAGATGGGCAGCAGGTACAGGAGTGGCTTGAACTGGCCAATGGATGCTTATGCTGTTCTGTCAAGTTGGTAGCCTTTGAGTTTTCCTACAGCTACAGGCTGCACCACATGTTGGACGGATGTCTGATATGAACCAGAGATTCTGGGGTCAACGCTATCGAATCACTCATGGAGCGACGTGGCGCTTTCGATTACATCCTGCTCGAGACAACGGGCTTGGCGGACCCCGGAAACATTGCTCCCATATTCTGGGTCGATGACGGTCTAGGCAGCAGTATCTATCTGGACGGCATTGTCACGGTTGTCGACGCCAAGAACGTTATGAAGAACTTGGATGACAGGGGAGCATTCAGTGCAATCGAGAGTACGGACGAGCTGGCTCTTAGCCCGTCACGCCCGTCTCCGACGGACGCCGGATCTTTCAAGACTGACGATGGCCCTTGGGTGACGACTGCACATCTGCAAATATCTCATGCCGACGTCATCATCGTCAACAAAGCCGATCTAGTGTCTGAAAGCGCTGTTGGGGAGATAGAACAGCGCATCAGATCCATAAACAGTCTGGCCAAGATATATACCACCCATCATTCGCGCATCCCTCACTTGGAAGAGGTCCTTCTTGACATACACGCTTACGATCGAGTCGATCGAACAACACTGGACGACGCTGCCTCGAAAGGACGTTCTGCGAGCAAGCTGGATCCGGTCAGTCTCAATGTACCTGGCCGTCTTGGCAAAGTTGATATTGACAATGCCGCCGGAGCAGACAATATCAACCATCAAAGTCGTTCTTCCTCAACTGCAGCATTCGCAGCTAGACAAGGTGGATGCCTGGCTTCGTTCGGTCCTGTGGGAAAAGAGGTTGCCGCCAGTGCCATCAGCTACACTCTCACCTCCTGAGGACGATCAACTTGTCAACGAGTTCGAAATCCATCGTCTGAAAGGCTTGATATACGTCGTTGAAAACGACAAGGATACCAGCTCAAACAGGATGGATGGGTCGGCCGACACGTTGAATGTCAAGATGATACAAGGAGTCCGGGACATATTTGAGATCACCGCCGTACCCCATGCTCCGGACCAGGAAGGGGGGAGCATGCGTCAGGGCAAGATGGTGATCATCGGCCGGGGCCTAGGCGAGGCAGCGGTGTGGCAGAGGAGCCTCGACAATCTCCTTCAAAGTCGCTGAAAGTATTCGTGCATGGCGGGCCTGTTGCCGGGACCGAGACACATGACAGCGAGGCGCGTATTGTTATGCATTGACAAGGACAATCTGAAAAGAGATCCCGAAAGTCAAGAGGCCTGATCGACACTGGACCTCGCAAGTTTCGGTTTCCACCGACGAGCAACTGATACCAGGTTGGCCTTGTCGACTGTCCTCCACGGTCGCCCTAGATATTCTACCTCCGTACGTCCAAGGGTCCCAGCCGCGATGACCGAGTCACGTAGCCGCGGATGGAGTGTCCGGAGCCGTCGTGCATGATCCCCATCACGAAGAACGCGTGCGCGGCATCATCATATCCACTACCTTGAAGCAAGCTGTAGTCATTGGCGGGGATTTACCCAGGCAGTGCCGTATCGTCACCCACATTCGGCGGGGGAACAAGGCTTGGCTGTAGGAGTAGTGCTGGGCAGTTTGTTTTACCACCACAACTACGAATCCCAAGTGTACAGGGGATATATCCGTCTTCTTCTTCTTCTTCTTCTTGTTGCAAAGCAACATACAGTTCATAACCGACACAAACGCTCTTTCCGTACGATCGGCTAAAGAATAGCGTGAAACCCGTCCCTTCACCGACCATAGCGCAACCACACTCATAAAGTCGTGCCTGACAATAGAGCTTGGACCCTGCCGACCCTTTCAAGCCTTTCAAACCTCTCCCTCTCATTGGGTACCGTGCAAGCTGGCTTTGAATCTTTGCCTCTCACACAGGCTGACTTGAGTAGAAACACCGACTTTCAGATGTCAAACTCATTGCTCTTGCTCTGTGTGCACACCCAGGGTTGATTTTCGATGTGATTGACCTGCGTGAGACGTGCTGTTTGAAAGATTGGTCTTTGGTGGTCTGATCTGTGTGGTGGGAATGCATTCTTTTCTCTTCGGCTGCGGGTTGTCGCCGTATTTACGATTAATTAGTGGCTCTCTTGTGGGCTCCCCCTTTGGGCTCTTGTCTAGACTCTCTCGTCCCGCCGGCTCTAGTCCCTCTCCCGTAGAGTACGTATTTTTTTTTTTTTTTTTTTGGTTCTTACACTGATAGTAGCTTTACAGCCATGCAGATCTTCTAGCTAATAGTGAACTTCTTCAGAAAACCTTAAAAGGGATAAAAACTGAAGACAGAGAGGTGACTAGAAGATGTAGCAAAGGGAAATTTTGTAGTGTCTGGTAGAAAAAGCTTCTAGATGTTGGAGTGTGAATAGTGAAGTTTGAAAGCCAGATTAAATGTAGAGTACGTATAGAGGCACATGAGAAGAAGAAGCACATGGAAAGCCACACACGAAAAGCCACACACAAAAAGCTACAGACGAATAATCACCCACGAAAAGAAGAGAAGCCACAATCATAGACAGATGCCTGAACAGCCGGAGCCCAACTAGAACGGCGAAGGAAAGCAGAAACGGAGACGGAAACGGAGGGGGGGGGGGACGTGGACAAGCCGGAAGAAAGCACCAGACTGTCTATGGAGTTTTGTTGATTATAAGATACGGTGCAGAAGTACCAGGAGTGCTGGAAGACGAGCACGGGCTGTACTGTGCGCAACGTACGTAACGGGCGTGACGTATGTACCGGACACGCCGAGGTACAACTGTTCCAAGATGGACAGGTGTCGTCGTAGAACAGGGATGGATCAAGGTAAGACGGACCAACGGCGAGGTCCCGTTGTGATGCAAGGGATCAGCGGCTCGACGAAGCTGACGTCGGTCGGTCTCTCTTCTACTCTCTGGGCTTTCGGCCGAACGGCTCGCCTGATCTCGATCTCGATCTTGAAGAGCGGGAGAGCAGAAAGGACAACCGAGTTCTTCGTACGGTAGGCAGCGCTTCGTCAAGTCAGAGAAAGAAGCGTATTCCTCTCTGGTCGTCTCCATCTTTCGTCCCGTCTCGTCCCGTCTCGTCCGATGGAAGGAAGGAAGGAAAGAAAGAAAGAAAGGACGAGAAAATAACTCCAGTGCGGGGCTACAAGGAGAGTAGGAAGCGGTAGCGGCAGCTGCAGTAGTAGCAGGGGGGAGGACGGCAACGGACGGAGGTGTAGGAGAGAGGAGAGAAGTAAGAAGGACGAAGATCGTCCGAGGAGGAAGCAGGAGTGACAGGACACGTCCGTCTCTGGCCCGCTCTCTCCGTCCCTCCATCCGTCCCCCCTCGCGGTCGTGACGTCTCGACCGGCCGGGCTCGTTCAAGCGGCACCGGCGGTGGCGACGGGTTCGGCCACCCGGGTGGCCTGGTTCCCGGCGCGGATGATCTTCTCGCCCGAGGTGTCCTTGAACGGGATGACCTCCTTGCCCTCGAAGCCGCGGATGCCGCGCTTCCAGATCTCGACCTCGCAGCCGCCTCGGACGACGGCGACGCGCATGGTCGAGAGCAGGTTGTGGGCCGCGTTCGAGTGGTCGTAGACGCCGCCGTTGAACATGGCGGTCGCGTCCTTGCCGATGCCGGACCTGATCATGGCCTTGCCGCCCGGGTGATCGTCGACGAAGCGGGTCACGTCGTGGACGACGCCGGCGACGGCGACCAGGGCCCGGCCGTCGCGGGCCTGCTCCTGGTAGTCGTCCCACTCCATCACCGGCAGCTGGTCGAGCGGGGTGCCCCAGTCGAGCTGGGCGCGCTTCTGGTCGAGCTTCTTCTGGTGCTGCTGCAGACGGCCCTTCTCGATCTCGTTGTTGCGGAACTCCTTGAGGCCGTGGGCGAGGCCGAGCCGCTTGCAGGTCCAGATGAGCCACTTGGTCGGGTCGTACTGGTGCCACTCGATGGCGTTGCGGTAGTCGGACGGGAACTCGTGATGGAAGTTGTGGTAGCCCTCGCCCAGGGTGATGATGGCCGTCAGGACGTGGTCGCGAGGCGAGTTGCGGTCGTCGAAGGGCTGGTCGCCGAGCCAATGCGCCAGCGAGTTGACGCAGAAGGTGGCCTGCTGGACGAAGAAGATGCGCAGGATGCCGGCGTAGACGAAGCCGCCGCGCAGGTCGCCCCAGAGCAGGCCCGGCACCAGGCACGGCACGAGGAGGCCCATGGCGACGACGGCCTTGACGTAGTGGCGGTGCTGCCAGACCACGACCGAGTCCTCGTTCAGGTCCGAGATGTCGGTGCGGCCGATGCGCTTGGGGTTCTGCTTCATGACCATCCAGCCGAAGTGCGAGTAGAGCAGGCCCTTGCGCACCGAGTACGGGTCCTTGTCGGTGTCGGTGTAGCGGTGGTGGGCACGGTGGTCTCTCGCCCACCATCTGATCGAGCCCTCGACGGCACCGGCTCCGGCGGCGGCCAGGAAGATCCGAAGCGGAAGCGTGGCCGAGTACGACGTGTGAGCCCACAGGCGATGGTAGCCTGTCGTCCCCGACGTGAGCCGGCGCCATCTGGGACCTGGGCCGTGGCCTGCCGAGCCAGGGTCACGTACCTGCGGTGATGCCGAAGCCGGTCATGAAGTAGTACAGGACCGCCCACGCGGCTGTCTTCCAGTTCAGCGGCGTCCAGAAAGCCATGACGCAGCCCAGCATGGGGAGGAAGACGATGAAGGTGACGTTCAGCCAGTTGACGTGCTTGTACCAGTTGGCCCTGGTCAAGGGAGTCTCGGTGATGTGAGGCTTGGAGCCATCCTGTCGTGGCCTCCGGCTCGCCGTCGGCTCGCCGGCCATGCTGGACGGTGGTTGCGACGCGAATCGAGGCGGACTCGCCATTGCTCCACAGGCGTCGGAGAGAGGCCGACGAAGCTCGAGGAGCAAGCTGGATCTGCCGGCGGGGGAAACGCAGAGAGACGAAGGAGGATAGTGGAGGGCGTTCCTCGTTATTTATTCGGGCAGGAGTTCGGCGAGGAAAGGGGTGGGGCGGCTCAAGACGGGGCTGGATGAGGTGCCCGGGCGGATTTTCCCGCACAGGTCACGCAGATCGCGGTCACAGCTGGTACGGCAGGACCGGATTCAGCTGATTCTTCGGTGGGGCAGCGGCCGGCTGTGACGACGTAGGCCAAAGCCCTACCGGCACGTACTGTACTGTAGGTTCCGTACGTCGGTACGATCGTACAGTAATCTTTCAGATGCCAGAAGCCGAGGCTCGGCCAAGGTGCGATGAGAAATCAGCAGAGTGGATGTCTTGCTTTGTCGAACACGGACCCAGCTACGTAATCACGTGTGTAGGGTGCGGTCTGACCGTGGCATTGGGGCAGAGCTGCGGCCGACAAGTGCCTCTTCGACGTCGAGCTTCTCTCCCGCAGCCGGTTTTTTCTTCGAACGTCGTTGTTGTTGGGGAAGGGCTCAACAGAAATTTCTCGGTGTGGCCGATCGCTCATTGGCCCGTAGCCGACGTCAGGGCCCCGGCCGACTGTGGGGCTTTCCGCGGGGTGCTGTCAGGTACCGGTCACGTGATGCGCATCCGCCCCCGTGACGTCCGTCGTGTGACGGAAGGCCAACGGCGAGATCGGATCGGAGCCTCAGCCTGCTGACGGCGGCCCCATCATCTGCCCGACTGCGTCACGTACCGTTCGTCTCCAACGCCGAGGCGACGGAGCAGCCAGCGGAGAAGAGTCCCAGAGGGAGATGTCTTGTCATGCCAATGACTGGGCGTGTTGCTCGCAGATGTCTTTTGCTCTCTCTTGAATCTTGCGTTGATTCAATCCGACCTTTCTACTGTGCACAGCCTCCGCCCAGCGACTATACCCGTCGAGGTTCCCTCCCGAGAAGAAGTCTGGCTCTCAAGTGCTGCATCAGGGACACGTGAAGATGCAGTGATGTCTCTTCTATATCTCCAACCACGTATACTTCCGTACCGTCCATACGCAACCGTTCCCTCACCCGATGAGAAGAGGATTGCAAGGCTGTTGACGACAATGATGCAAGAGGAGACCATCGTCCCGAGCTTGGATCAGAGCCACTTGGCCGGCTTGTACAACAGACCAAGTCGTGAACATCTCCGTCCCGGGCGCGACGATGCTGCAGATGTTGACAAAAGTACGTCGGACCACGCGATTCTTGTTGGATGGCCACGATGAAGACAAGCTTTACTTGTGTCAAATATTGGCCGGCTTCCTTTGTCGATCGTACGATGATGGAGAGGTGTTGCATCCAGACCTCGTCCATCCCAACCCTGTTACTACCGTACGACTTTACTTCGTCGACAACGTCGTACCGGCAGTCATCGCTAGCTATCATGTCATCATGATCCACACTCCAAGCCTTATGGAAAAGGTTTGCTCATTGCAAAGAGGTCTCTGATACCAGCTTTGTCCAAGGTCTGTTATACTTGCTTCAGGATACCTCCGTGACACCACACTTCCTGGACGCGGTCTTTACCACCAACCCAAGGACCAGGGCCAAAGTAGAGTTCGGCCGTCCGGTGGCAACCAAAACCAACAGTCATCACGATCGTATCGTCATGAAGATATGGCCGGGCCGTCTCTACCCGTTCAGTTACTGCGTGATGCAGTAAGATCCAAAGACGGATGCCAGAGGTCATTGAAACCCCTTTCGTGACTCTTCCACACACCTTTCTCCATCTTCACGTTGACAAGAGCCTGCGTATCGTACCCGATACTGTAAGTGGCAGAGACTTTTACCACTCGCCCATCTAGTAATAAACCCTGCATAGATACGGCGAGTGCCGCCACAGGTGGTCAATCACGATGCCGAGAAGGATGTGCGATGTGGGTTGGTCTCGCGGCTCTAGCTACTCGGTGTGAGGGCGATGGCCATGGCTATACACGCTGCTGGAGCCTGCTCCTAGTGCCGCTCCAGTGGCCGGTGCTGCTCCAGTCGGTATCGCTGTGCCCGCTCCTGGAACTGTGTGCTGCTTCTCGGTTTTGCATACGCTCGGCCTCAGCTCTCGGTGCTTTCTTGGCGACCTCCTCGGATCTCCGAGTCGCGAGGCTCCAGACCCTCCGTGCTCCTCGGGGCTTCGGCTCCACGTATCCGAGGCGTTCGTGGTGGCAATCTCAACACAAGAGATGTAGTCAACACCAGCCTCGTCGACTCACTTCTCGTCCTCCCACCGACCGAAGCCAAAGATGTAGGAGTCAATGTGTCCTTTCAGTCGTTCGCTCAGACCGATTGCAACGATGAGATTTTCAACTGCGGTGGGCATTCATCCAGAGCCGTTGAATTGCAGCTGATATCTTGTCAAGTCTCGTGCGAGGTCGGGCCATCGACGATTTCGTGGTAGGGCTAGCCCTACAAGGCTCCAGATCTGACGTCAAGATGGACCAACTCTATTTTCCCCCAGCATGTGATTCCGTCAGCCCTGTGGGGTTGGACACCTCGCAACGCCACCTACACTTCACTCCACATCTCAACCTTGTTGCAGTGAGCTTACCACACAACGCACGAAGTGACTTCCAGAGATATTGGCAGCATCTGCTTCACCGGAGAACCTTCCCCAGACTTGGGGCACGCATCGGTCTGTCGGCACGACAGTTGAATCCGGCTGGAAGTTGCCGATGGGTTGAGACCGGGCCTGTATGGCTCGATGGAGAGTTGATCGTGTCTACAGCGCAGTGCCGCGGCTCGGTACCGTGAGACGCAGGTGTCAACTCTTCCCTCACCATCCGAAAGCCAGTCTAGTCGTCGATCGCTGCATCTCGCGACGCTAGCAACTCGAGGTGGAGGGGGAATGGCCCCCGGCCCGATCAGCCACGCTTGCTTCCAACGCTGCGCCTGCCGACTCGACGGCGAAGACACTCGATCTCAACTCTCCGTGCTCTCTCTGCGGATCACCACGAACATCGGTGTTCTTAGCGCCGCAATCTCTCGGTGTCTGGTGGTGGCAATTCCAGCGGCTCGTTTCGTAGCTGGTCATCCCGAGTGGTCCTTGCGGATCGCTCCTGCACTGCTGGTATGTCCACTCTCCTCCTGGCTTGGTACCAACTCTTACAGGCAGCAGTAACTCGCCAGTTTCCAGCCGACGCTACGTAGTATATCGTCAGAGCTACTCCGAGTCTCTTGGGCCGTGAGGAAGTTGAATCTTCCCCGCAGGCATCTCCTCTTGCTCAAGTCTGCTTTTGAGATGTCACACAACGACCGGTCTTCACAGTTGAGGGGGTTTGTCCCCGGAGCCGGAGACTGAGGGAACATCTTGTAATCAGGTGCTTTCCTAGTATGCCAGCGTGGAGGAGGTGGCTTATAGGCCAGGATCGAGGTAAGAGGTCACGTCTGTGTACATCTACAGTCTGCCTGGAAGGATGTTTGATCCTGGGTAGTCTTGCAGCTCTCCACGCTCGAGGTGAGGGGATAGCCCCAGCTTATATGTGCGATGTCTCCTGGTGCTGCTACAGTCACCGGTAGGGTTTCTCGTGCTACAATCACTGATTCTCGTGGGGCGACGCTTAAACTCAGCTTTTGGTGCTTTTTCAGAAACCTCCTCGAATCTCTGTGTTTCGGGCCTTGCTCAGGGCTTGTTCTCTTCCGCCTCGGGGCTTCATCTCCCCCGCATCTAGGGCCACAGCAGTGGCAATCTCAACATACTGCTCGGTGAACGTTGGGAAGTACTTTCGATGGAGGAGTTCCGTTGACCGACCACCGTAGATACCAGTAGAGAGCCCAGCTGAGGTGAGACTTTGCTCGGGTCGAATCCAAGTGTGGCAAGGGTGGCCTTGGCGGCTTGTTCGCCGATTCCGAGCGATTGGCCAGGCTGGGATCCTCATCTGTCCAAGACAAGCCACTAGACGAAATACGAAGATTTCTCCGTCTCGTCGACTCGAGAGCACGGTCCGTTTGGTTTCGTGAGCATCGTCATCAGAACCAGTCTCCCTATCCTGTCCGGGAGAATAATTGGCGTTTTCATCCCTGGCTCCTGCAGGTGCTATTGCCCGTCAAATAGGGCAACGACATAAGCTCCACGGACGCCAGAGCTCGGATCGAAGAAAACAAGCGATCCTTCGCGAGTAAGAGCAATTGAGGCCATTTGCGTGTTTATCAGTCTGAGAGCTGACGTCGCACCAGGCAAGCTTGTCAGCCGCCGAGAAGAAGGTGGGAAGCCAAAAGGAAAGAGAGCCCCCGCTGCATGATCACGGACGGATCTGATCGTCGGTGCCGGAAACGGTTCCGCGACGATCCGACGTTGGAGAAAGGAAGGAACCCTGCCGCACTCCGGCATGCGCGGTCTGGGGTCAGGACGCAGAAGCCTGCGGACACGCACGAGCAGCCGACACTGGTTGGTGCACGTCGCCGCCTTACTCTGGAGAAACCCCAAGACCGACTTGCGGTGAGACGATACGGTAATCGGAGCTCGACCAGGCAACAGTCAGAGATAGCCTGGCAGGGCGAGATGCTGACTCGCATCTCAGCTGCGGCCGTACACAAGCACGCGGCGGCTCTCGACATCGAAGTCGAGTCACGTGGAGTACCCGCTGATCTACCAGTACATACGTACTTCACATCGTCCCCATCGCACACATCGAGCTGCTCGCACGGCCATCCGCCACTCCCTTCTCTGGTCGCGGCAACGGTGCATGCAGGCTCGGCACCTGCCTCGAGCCTTGGTGGGCAACATCGCGCCACATTCGGTCACGACGATGACGGCGGACACTTGGCCGTCCGGGCGCCGGTCGAACGGCAGGTTCCAGTACGTACGAGGACAGCAAGTGTCGGATTCAACACCGGTGAAGGGGTGGAGCCTGCGGCGACTCGCCGCTTTCTTTCTTGCGGGTCTCGTCTGTCATCCACGGGCCAACTTCCTATTTCCAGGCAACGGTCCAACCCGGTCCAAGCATCGCCGCCTGGATTTGACGATAGATTTCGGCAAGGACGAACGGAACGAACGGGACGAGGCAGGGGGCAGCTGTGTCGCGGATCCCCCCAACCCCGAGCTACAAGATGCCTATTCCGGGCCAGTCCTCCCGATTGTCGTGGGGTGCAGATAGGCTAGGCAGCGGGACCGCGGCGGCGTCGACGACGCTTCTGGGTCCGTCGGAAAAGCAAAAGAGGTGTCTTCCGGTGATACGTACGTAAGTACCGCCGCACACCACCTCACACTTGCTTGTCTGCGCTAATTGGGGCTGTCATCAATGCAGGCTGTGCCCCCACACACTTCCAGCCCTCGACAACGATCGGAGATAGGAAGGTCTCTTTGCAACAGGGCGACGCCCGTACCACGTGACCACAACGGTACGCGAGCCCCAGGCCCTCGGGGACCCCGTGGCAGGGTTGCGGACGACTTACGTAAGACGGCATTGCCCACGGCGGTCTAGCAAGACGTCAAATCACCCCTTGCTTGCGGTCATGGACTCGACCTGGCCAAGCCCTATGTACGGGGGGTACAGGGACTACGCCGTACGATCCGTACCGGGAAGGAGTACCGAAGTATGTCCGAGGTACGTCGCGAAAATTCTAAAGATAGGCATAGGAATCGGCTTGCTGTCTTCGAATCCATCTGGAGATCGGTCGCTCTTCAGGTGTCGGAGCCTGTCGGCCTCGATGCCGTTTGTCTTCCGTCTCGGCGCAGACCACAACGCTGCCGTACCGGCGGCTGGAACATTACGTTTGGCTGCACATTCCGACATGTGAAGCATAACATTTCCAAGGGCATGGCGACCACATTCTCGCATCAGTACGGAGTACGTGGGTGCGCGACCGGAGAAGAAGCCAAGCGTGGGATGACTGGACATATCTCAGCTCTGTCCGCTCCAATGGCCGAGCCACGAAAATGCTTCACTCTCCTTCCTCCGGAGTCGTCGAGTCAGCCCAAAAGAAAAGGGGAGCGCGCTAGATCACTAGATTCGAGGGGTCGCGCGTCGGTTGCGGCCTCGTTGGGGCTCCATCCTGAAGGAAACCTTGGCGGTCTGGCGCGGATCTGTCGATGCGGCAGAGTGCACACACGGGGGCGAGAAGAGTTTCGCGAACCAACTCGACGCCACCACGTATCATAACGTACTGCTGAGCCACGACGAGCGCGGGTGCAGTACTTGCGTACGGTATGTGCTAATCACCACCGAGTTATTACAGCCATAGCCTCGAGCATCCCGGCCCTCGGGTGCACACGTGCCATCACTCGACCTCTGGCCTTCGTCGATCGCTGCCCTGGGAGGGGCCGTCCTACGCCGCCGCGGACCGACTCTCTCTCTCTCTCTCTCTCTCTCGCTCCCGCATTCCCCGCCGAGCACGTCACCGCGACGGCCGATCCAATCCGGGCATGTTCCCCGGTGGAGGAGGTTCTCACCCTCCAGGCTGTCCGGGGAGGAAGAAGGAAGAATGTGTACTTCCGTGGGAGAAGGAAGAAAAAGAACACGCAGCGTCGACCAAGGAGCTCTGGGAACGCGGTCAAGAGCATCCGGGACATCTGAAGGATGCTTACGAAGTACGTTGGTCCGTACCTCCGCACGTACTTACGGCATGGGGAAATGAAATGCGCCCAAGGCCGGCCGGAGGAGGAGGAGCACCCGGAGATATGAGTCTCCCCGAGCGGTGGAGCAACTGGCTGGCCCCCGTCGAACGACTGCGCCGGGCTGGGCTGAGACATGTCACATGAAACATGACGCAATCGATCTACATGGGTACTTACAGTACGTACATACGAGTACGTATGTACTGCGTACATCCGGAAGTGCGTACGATACGTACCAGCCCTTCTCCTCCTCCTCCTCCGCCTTCCGTTCCCCAAACTCTGACGGGAAGGGGATGGGGCAAGGGAAGGGGGTGAGTCGCGTATCTGTGGGGAAGTGTGGCCTCGCTCGTCTCGCCTCGCCCTAGCCAGAACAAGAAGGAAATCAGGAGACGCGAGCCTTGGCCCATTCTCCGCAGTGTCAGTGCCGTCGGATCTTCAGCGCCTGTCGTGCGTCGAGATGGAACGCGCAGGTGTCAGAGGGGTGCTGGGTGTTGACGCGGTCAGCTGGCACGGCCCCCGGACGGCTTTAAGAACGAATCGTCGGCCGACGCTCGCTGCTCACATCCTCCTCTCGTCGGGCGAGCCCGAAGCAAGGCCAGCACATCGACACAAAGGAGCCGGACTTCCGTTTCACTCAGGCCTCGCACACGACACCGCGTCCGACGCTGTTGGCGGCCACGCACCCGTCCTCCCTCCAGACCCGCCGGAGCCGCATCCGTTCGGGCAGGGACATCCCGGCGTCCGACGACCCTGGCCGGCCCGGTCGCGCAGCCCACCTCCCGGGAGCTCGAGGAAGGACGGAAGCACCGACCGCTGACTAGAGGCTGCCGAGTACGCGAAGCTGCAGGCTTACCGGCCCCTGTCTGTTGGTGGTCAAGCCGCCTCGGCGGATGCGGCGTGTGGTAATACGTACGGTCGCACACGCGGCCTCTTCTCACGGTACCACCATCGCCTAGAGCGCCGACATTACCACCGCTACCCTTGCGCCGCGCAACATCGTCCACAGAGCGCAGAGCGCAGAGCGCAGAGCGGCGCCAAGGGTCGGTGCACGGGGCTGGACGACGCGTGTCCGACGATTCTCGTTGGATGCCCGGAGGCCTTGTCGGCCAGGCATCATCTGCCGTCCCATCCTCTTCGACCTCTCCGAGCGGCTTCTCGCCATAAGAGCCTTGCAGTCCCATCAGGAAGAAAGATCGCCTTATCGATCGATACACGTTGCAACCCATCAGGGTGACACCTCCGATAACCAGTCCTCCGGGGGGGAGGGGAGGGTGTTTTTTTTTTCGAGCTCCCGCGCATGCCCCACACTGTCCCCCCTGCATAAGGGACGCGCCTGCATCCAGTCGTACGGTCACGGTGCATCTGCCGGTCGACGGACAGGGAGGCTCTTGCCGACTCTTATGTTCTCCGTGAGTGTGGCTTGCCCTGGCTCTTCTCGGCTTTCTTTTCCCTCGCCTCCCATCGCCGCCACTCTCGTCCGGGGAATGATGCATTCACCTGGTCGGGAGATGCGCAAGTTTGCGCCTTTCAGACCAGCCTTCGCTGGTCTTCCTGCCTTCAACGCCGGCAATCGAGCGTCGGAGGCGACTGTGTGCACTGCTAACACCGCTGCGCCTTAGTCCCGCTAGGGTTGTTATATATTATCCACCCCCAGGCGCGACGCCGCTGCCATTCCGCCGTCGCCAAGTCGTCCTGTCTTCTCGCAACCTTCTCGGACATACGTACAAGGGGCAAGGACGCGCGGCGTCTTCTCCTCCCGATCTTACTTTTTAATCTGGGCCTCTCCGACGTTCGCGCCCGCCGGCTTCCGTCGCCGGGCCCCCCCCCCCCCCGTGTCCAGCATCTCCCGCTCGTTTACCGTACGAAGTACCGTGCTTAACCCTGTCGATCCGGGCGGTGCTTCCCCACGCCAAGGAAGTTGGCTAGCCTCCCCCCAACCGGCGCCTTAAGACGACAGACGACACGAGAACAGGGCTCTCGTGGGGCGTGTCGGGGCGCGGGAGGAATCTCGGTCGAGTCGGAGATCACAGTGCCGCCACGCGATCCAGGAGAACGATTGGGGTATCTCCTCGTCTCTGCTGCCCCGGCTCTTTCTTGTGGGGGCCGGCGCCGAGCGCAATTGGCCGGCGAACACCCCCCCCCCCCCCCCCGCGGTGTCTCAGCTGGGCCGCGGGAGCGCCAACGTCAAAGACCGAAGGGGAAGCCTTTGCCAACCCCAGATAGGGACCAGCAGGAAGAGGCGCCAGGAAAGTGAAAAAGGACGGCCCACGCCGCCGCCAGGCCGGGGAAATAAGCTGATCGCTGACCGCCTCATCCGGAACGGCCGTCTGCGGTGAACCGCCGTGTCGTTTCTTTGTTTGACCGCTGCGAGATCGGCGCCGACGGAGCAGAAGAAGAAGCAGAAGAAGAAGAAGAAGAAGAAGAAGAAGAAGACGAGAGGCCACGACGCCCCGCAGGTTAAATAAAACCTTGGGTCCGCCGCGTCCGCACAACCGTCGCCGCTGCTGTTCCTGTGGCCGCGCACGAGCTTCTCTGGCGCGACCCGGTGTTGCGTGCGTTCGGTGCCCGATAGCCAGTCGGTCGCCCAGCGACGCATCTCCAACTTCGACGTCATCGGTCGCTTCAGCCGGCTTCAACTGAAAGTGCAGACGTCGCATCGGGGCCACGAGGAAGAGACGACCGCACCGCCGCCGGCCCGACCAGACCCATCTCCATCCGTCATGGCGACCGGTAACGCTCCTCTGTCGACCGTCGTCAACGAGTCGCACATCGAACCGAGCGACGGCCGGGCCGACCTGCCCCGACCGTACAAGTGCCCGATGTGCGACAAGGCCTTCCATCGGCTCGAGCACCAGACGAGGCACATCCGGACCCACACGGGCGAGAAGCCGCACGTCTGCCACTTCCCAGGCTGCTCCAAGCGCTTCAGCCGGTCCGACGAGTTGACCCGCCACTCGAGAATCCACAGCAACCCGAACTCGAGACGCAACAACCGAGCGCAGCAGGCCGTGGCGGCCGCCTGCGCCGCCGCCGGACGGGTCGACCGGGCTTTCGACGCCATGGCCATGCTACCGCCACACATGCCGACGTCGAGGTCCGCTCCGCCCTCGAACGTCGGATCTCCGAACGTGTCGCCGCCGAGCTCGTACGTCAACCAGCTGCACCCTCTGAACCCGTCGTTCGCGCCGTTTTCGTCGTCGTCGTCGTCGCCGTCGTCGTCGTCATCGTCGTCATCGTCGTCATCATCGTCATCGTCGTCGCCGATACGCCCCTCGGCCACGGCGGCGGCGGCGGCGGCGGCGCAGGCCGACCCGTCGAACCCGCTCAACATCGGTCGTCTCGCCACGGCCGGGTGCCAGGTCGAGCGAGAGCCAAGGCCGATGGCCGCTTGGCAGTCCCAGCCGGCGTTGGCAGCGCCGCAGCTGGCCGTCCAGCCTCCGCAGCATCGATTCGCTCGCCATCCCCTGGCGTGCTTCGCGCCTGCTCGGACCCCGCTCTTTCCCAGACACGCCCTGGGCATGACCCGGACCCGTTCGCACGAGGAAGAGGACACGGGCCCGGCCCGGCTCGCGAAGCGATCGAGGCCGGCGACGCCAAACTCGACCGCGCCGCCGTCGCCGAGCTTCTCCAACGGCTCGGGCTCGCCGACGCCGGATCACACGCCGCTGGCGACGCCGGCGCACTCGCCGCACCTGCGACCGCTCGGCGCCGCGCTCCACGACCTGCACCTGCCCGGCATGCGATCTCTGACGCTGCACCCGCACGGGCCGATGGCCAAGCCGATGGAGCCTCGCACCGGCAGCATCTCCATCGCCAACCCGTCCCCCCTGCAGTTCGCCTACCCCGACCCCGGGCCGATGGGGCCGCTCAGCGAGATCATGTCTCAACCGGCCGGGTCGCGGAGTCTCCTGCCACTCCCCAAGCCTGCGACGGGCGCCTCGCGCCCAGGCGGCTGCGGGCCCAGGTCCGGCTTATCATCTTCATCGAGCAGTTCGGCCGCGGGCCGATAGCCCCCGTGGAGTTTTCTCATCCCCACTTTTTTGTTACCGGCAGCGTGACATTCGGCTTCAAACAAGACGAACTTGGCTGTGCTGCCACTCTCGACTCCACTCTCTCGACTCGAATGTCTTGGTCATCTAGCCCGTGCACCCGTCCAGCTACTCACCCTACCTTTATACCTCATCTCAAGAGCACGTCCATTCTTTTCTGTCCATATCTAGCCTCTTCTCTTCTTCTCCTCTCTTCTTCTCCGCTCGAGAATACCCCCCTAGATATACCCCCACACGTTCTGATACACGGAGACGGCGCTATAATATAGAACAACGGGTGCGTTTGTTTGTGTGGAGCGCAAAGTGTCGGCGGCAATGCCACCGCGGTCTTGCTTCGCTGCTGTGGGATCGGAACAATTGACGATTGCGTGAGAGGCTGCTCTGGCTGGTACGGTACGGTACAGTCGTCGGTGCCTGTGCGGGTGACACGTCGACGTGAGAGTGTCGATATGGTATCACGTGTGGAGTTTGAACGACGGCGATGGGACTTGTGTGCCATGCCATCAAGATCACGTACAGTACGAGTACGTTACGTACGTGTACACACGTATAGATCGGACGATTCCTCAAGTCCACCCCCAGTCCTGCAAAGTCTTCCCCACGATCCCCGCTTGTCTGGGAAGCTATCCCTCCCCCCTTCTAACGCCACAGCGCTGCGCCACCTGCGCCACACCGAGAAGGTTTGAGCTGTGTCACAGCCAGGACTACGTACGTACAGGGACCCTCCCCCGCCGATCACCCCCGCTGTCAACCACAGCCCAGCGTGTCACGGCTCCGGGGCATGTCAAGTACGGAGGTACGGAGACACCGGTGGACAGTACCTTTGTACGGTACGTATCTCTACACAACACGTACACGGTACGGTACTCCGTACATCATGCCTTCTCAACCTTGACCCCAACCTTGCCTGAATAAGGGATGTCAAGGTTTCTGCTGCTGCAGACATCTTCGTCTTTCCTTGTTTTTACAGTCATCTCAGCAGTTTACCGTCTTATCAAAGGTGTGGGACAACAGGAGGGGGGGTTTGCCCTTCGGGTCCTGGAGCCCAGAGGCCTCTTGACCTTGCAGCTTTCTAGGGCCCAGAGGTTTTTCCCTGTTATACGTATAGCTGCGCAGTGTTTTCCCGGCATGGTTCTAGCGGCAGCTAGTTCTGAGCTCCGTACATCAGTACGTACCGTACTGCTTGAGTCTCGATAGATACTGTACTTGGACTCTGATGAGATGACACTCGGCTTGAACGTCCTTGGCGTGGCGCAGGTGGCGCGAGGCTGGGGGGGGGGGGGGGGGGGGGGGGATATCCCAGGCAAGGGGGGATACGTGGGGAAGAATCTGCGTGTGACTGGGGTAGAGTTGTCCGGAGTGTATATCATGTGTAGGACACATGACCGACCCTCCCTTGCTACCGGTCCCTAGCTTGTTATAATCAACAGCCATACTTCTTTGGCTTTTTCCAGGAGCGGCCTTGACGGAAAACTACCGGGAGCCCCCATCTCGACACAGCTACGGTACTGTACCTGGAGCCCCATCTCGACAGAAGTGCCAAGAGACCGGTCCGTCGATCACGCTGCCGGGGCTTGTGTCCAGCCAGTCCCGTCGGCTGACGGTTTCGGTTCAACTTCACCGGCGAAGCTGGCCTCCAGTCGTTACCATGCCGGCCAACTACGTAGTACACGAGGCTGAGTGTCTCTGGCTGCTGCCCAGATGCGCTCGGCTACGATGTCAACGCTGATGAATCAGCGATGCTCGCGAGTGTTCTTTGACTTGGTGGACGCGGGGGGGGGGGGGGTGTCAAAGCCATCTGCGCCGTGGAGCATCGAATACACGGACATCGGCCTGCAGTTTGCAGGGCCAGTCCGGATTACTGCACTGCATCAAGAGGGTTGGTCGATTGGCACCAACGCAGGAGATGCACTCCAAGGGTGTCGGTGGCGGGCCGGCGCGGAAGGGAGAAGATGTCTACCACCAGACGAACCAGCGGTCACTCAGTCGGCTGCGGTCTGTTACGGTAGCACTCCTTGTGCATTGCAGTCCTCCGAGAGACTCTTCCGCAAGATCTGACCGCCTAGTGTTCATCTTCTTTGTACCTGCTCTCTTCTCTGGCGGTATGAGTTGCTTCTGTCTAGGTAGATGGGGTAGATGGTCTTCCACCTGAGGTCTTGCTCGGTTGCTGTCAACCATCAGGGTCCGACCATCGTCCCTAGCACAAGCTGGCACGTGCCGCACCAAGGAGTATGATAGATGTGTGTTGGAGCCAGGGCTCCTGTACGATACCTGTCCATACGTCCAGTGTAGTCGTCCTCTCTACCCTGACCGCCACATGCCCTACCGCGTGATACTCGGTACATAGATCACTCTGGTCCTTCGTGCCGTTCAGACCCTCTTTATCAAACTCTACAAGCTGACCGGAAATCAACCCCACCATTCCAGGGCACGCAGGGCCAAGTTACGTACATACGTACAGTACGCACGAGTGATCTGCAGACATGCAGCAAGGACAGGATGGGAAGGACAGAATGGGAAGGTGGGGTTTGGGGGGAATTGGGGAAGGTCACGTACATACTGTACGTAACGGGAGCCTTGGTGAGAATCTTGGGCTTGGGCGGTAAGGCGGGGAGGGACAACGAGAGAGAGAGAGAGAGAGAGAGGGATGGGGAGGGGGAAAAGGGTGGAGGGCATTGATATCGGTGTGGAATACCCTCTCACGAAGAATCCACCACTGGACCGGAGGATAATTACCTCACACCCTACATACGCTCGCTACGGTACGTACTACGTACTCCGTACACAACTGTAAATTCCATAGGCAACTCCGCTACATACTTGTACAATACCTACATATGGAAGGAGGGGGGGGGCGTGCTTCTTGCGTACCGCACCATACGGTAGATAAGAAAGGAAAGTTCGGGTGTTTCTGCAGGACGGCCTTGATACAGTAGTACGTACATACGAACTCGTAGTTAAGCTGGATCTCGATCTCCGACGGCTCTTTCCCCACTCCCCCCCCCCCCCCCACATTATATTTCCTTGTTTGGCCTTTTTTGTGTTGGGTTTTTTCTTCTTGGTTTCTTTTTTTTCAAGGGGGGGGGGGGGGGTTACTTTTGCGAAGGTGAGCAAGTTATTTCCTGTCATTACGTACGTACTGTATGTACGTATGTACGTATGTACGTACGAGCCCTGTGCGCTTGACGTTGCAGCGCAGGCTGCATGTTGCAAGGCAAGGCATGGCATGGCATGGCATGGCAGGCGGGCATGGCAGGCATGGCAGACGTGCAGGCGTGCAGGACATGCAGGATGCAGGGCATGCAGGGCGTCGAGGGGATATGTGGAGTACGGTACGTACATGCGTACGCAAGTACTGTGACGTTGCAGCGCAGTGCTGTATGAGCATCACGGTCGAGGCAATCCTAGGCCAATGTACGGAGTACGGAGTACGAGACTGATGGTTTTCATGACCTTGCTGGCTCAACGGCTCCCGGTGGCTTGATCTGCGACACTGTACATACGTACTTCCACACCTCCGTACGTAGAGACACGCCTCGGAAGCCGGTATCGTGGAGCCTTCTGCTGACGGGCCCACACGTCGTACGACGATATCAGCATCCCAACAGACGGTACGCCCCTAACGTAGTGCTACGTAAGTTGCCAAGCACGCCAAAGCCTAGTCCGTCGTCGTCGCTGATGATCCTTCCCACCGGCACGACCGAACACTACGACGTACGAGTGTGTCAAGCCTCCCGATCAGCTAAATGGCCCGGTGCTGACGTACCGTGGTGACGAGACCCGCTCCCCGGAATCGCCCCCAATCGCTTTACACCGCCTGCCAGTCGTCCGAAGTCGGGCCACGTCTACGTGCCGGTCCGCATCGATCCGATGGAACTGCTGATGGACTCTTGTCCGCTGGTGCAGCTGTCTTCCGGAGAGGACGTGGCCGGAGAATTGCAGAATCAGGCTCGTCAGGGTGTAAGCCACTTCCTTGGCTCGAAGTGAGCGCTTCGTGGCGCCGACGACATAGTACCGCTCTCGGTTTCAGACGCGGCGGCGTTCCCACGAGACGTGATCACGGGCGCCCAGCGCGCTAGCCCCAGGGCTGCTGCTACCCCGCACTTCAGCCCTCGCCAGCTTATCGTTATCTGCCCGGATAAGATCCTCCGCCACGACGGCCATGGAAACGTCGTCGGTCTCGGCCCAGCCATACGAGTCTTCCTCTTCCGCTTCCTGTTCGGCTTCTTCCTCGTCCCCGTCGTTTTTCGTGTCGCGTCCGGCCTCGGCAGTTGCCAGGGCGTCGGCGTCATCCTCGTCCGCGTCCGACTCGCTATCCGGTACCTCGAGTCTCTTTCTCTTGGCGCTTCGAGACGGCGGTAGCGAGGCTGCCGCGTGATCCTTCGGAGGCTTGCTCGGGGTTGAAGCGGCGACCGTCGTCGTCGCACGGGGCTGTAGTCTGAGAACGGCATGGAGCGTCCCTGGTCGGATTGCTTCGCAGTCCAGGCCGCGAAGTCCTTGCTGCGCTGTGTCGTTAGGCCAAGCGGTCCATGCGGCGTGGCGTGGCGAGGATGGGGCTCTGCCGTGGGGGTCGATGTCGATCCACAACTTGAAGAAAAGGAAACTCGGCCCCTTACAGGCTCGATGACGAAGGGAACCGCTTTCGGCAAGCTTGCTCCCCCTTTGAGGGCCGACCATCTCGATTTGAGGACGGCGGCGAATCGTACACGGTCCAATGTCTCCGGGTCGTGGCCCTCACCGGCCGCATGTGCCGTCGGAGAGATGACCGCCCAGTCGCGATAGAGGACTATCCGGTTGGGGATCCCACTCTCCCAAGCGAAAGAGGAGATGGCTGGCGCCAACGTCGCCCCAGTCTCCGCTTTGATCCTGTTCACGGTCTGGTTGATCACAAGGACGGCAAGATCCCTCAGAGCGGCCAACTTCGCAAGTTTGGACAGAAAGTCGCTGATGACGGCCCAGCGTCGAGCCGATGCCCACTGCGACACATCGTGCTTCCTGTGCGGCGTCGATCCGTGTCGGCCGCCGTCGGGGACAAGACGTGGGAAGGCCAGACCGAAGAGCGCCGAGATCGAGTCGATGACGACGAGACTCGTGCCCTCGGGTGGGAAATCAGTAGCGGGATTGAGCAGCAACGAAAGCAGATGAGGCAGAGTCGGCGCTGACAGATGCTCGAGGTTGCCCATGAGCTCCCCGGCTGTAGCCGATGAGGGCAGATCCGCCGCCCCGGTCACGCCCGACAGGATCTCAAGCAGACGGCGTCCAACGAGGGCAGGGCCGCAGTCTACCTCCAGTCAGAAATGTTGCAATGTGCCGGTAGAGCAAACGGTAGAGTAGACGGGTCCCGATCGGTGCATCCCGGAAGCAACAACGCACGAACCTACCCATACGACAGGATCACCAGCATGAAGCGCATGCGCGGCGGCTTGCATTCTAAATCCAACACCCACTTCAACCGAGATCGCCACGGGACTGGAGCGATGGCTCACCTACCCGAAGGTGGTGGCGCCGACGCCTGGAGGTCCGTATATCTCCGTGACCTGTCCGCGGCAGAGCACGCCGCGGGGCGAAGACGTGTCGGGCGGGGTGCCAGAACGGTCGCGACGGTGCGGGACATGATCGAGTCGCCGCAGTCCCGTCAAGAGCCGTCGGGAACGGCTCGGAGAGCTGAAATCTCGTAGCGCCTGCGAGGCCGACACCGTCGGCAGGCGGTCTGCGCGTAGAACCGGTCGTCAGCGAGTGTCGCAAGGGAGTGGCGCCGTCACTCACGTGCCGACGGCGGCGAGATGTTCGTAATGTCTCGCTCATGTCTGGCCATCAAGCCGGACTCGGGTTGGAGCTGAGCAGATGCGATTGTAGGGCATCGCAATTGTCTACCGTACGGTACTACGTACATACGTACCGTACGGAGTACGAAAGTAACTAGATGTGTAGTTTAGTACGGTGGACGATACCGGTAGCTGAAGCTTCGAGTCCGCAACTCGAGTCGGCGCAACGACGGATGAAAGTTGGACTGATTATTGTCCGGAGAGGTCCTGAGCTCGAGGAATGCGAACGAGTACTGCGCGCACGTACATCACGTAGGCTGGAAGTAAGCCGGTAGCAATGCCTTTGTCAGCACGGAGAGAACCCTTCGATCTCGTCCGAGGGGTACCAGAAAGCCCACAACAATGGATCAACAGGGTCAGTGTCAAGCAGCCCAGAGCAACTATAAATAGAAGTGATGATCTCATATCAAGCCACATCCACCTCGCCACCCAACGGCCCCCATGGAACTTCCGGGACTCGACCTCTCCGCCGCTACGGCCCTTCTCTCCTGGCCGCTGATCGTCTGCCTTTTGGTGTCCTCTGCCGCGGCGTTTTTGCCGTGCTCGGCAGCCAAATACCACGCATATCGTGCGCGGAAGCTGCAGCCCCGTGGTTGCCGACGACTGGGCGGCGGCGGCGGCCCGAGCACCCTCTCTGACCAGTTCGAGGACCGGCCCGGTGTCAGTGAGACGTCTAGGCCCGTCCGAGAGCCGTCCGCCGCTCCGTGGATCGTCAAGGGCCTGTGGATATATCCCGTCAAAAGCTGCCGAGGAGTGGAGCTGCGGCGAGCCTCGGTCGCGCCGACCGGGTTGCAGTATGACCGCCAGTTCTCTTTCGCGCAGTTGCTCGAGGCGACGGCGAATGGAGCGGCGTCGAAGTCCGAGGGGGCCCCGCGCTGGAGGTTCCTCACCCAGAGACAATGCTCGTCGTTGGCCCTTGTGCAGACGGAGCTGTGGGTACCCGCAACCGATTCACCGACGTACTCGGCAGACGGGAAGGACGTGCGGAACGGTGGCGCCATCATCATCACCTTTCCCAATCCAGAGGCAACAGGACGGTCGATCCTCCACCGGATGGGCAGATCGCTGGGGTTCGTGCCCGGCGAGATATCGTTCTGCGTCCCGCTCGACCCGAGCGACGGGAGCATCCAGGAGGATGGATACGTCACCGAGCAGATGGCCATCTGGAAGGACGCCCCTCCGGCACTGAACATGAGCAAGCACATGCCCGAGGAGCTTCAGCGGTTCTTGGGGCTGAAAAACCGGGTGGGACTGTTCCGCGTCTCGCATGGTCACGAGAGACGGGTGTTTCGGTGTGCGCCCAAGAAGGAGCAGCTGGGTTGGCAGCCCGTCACAGGCTTCGCGGATGCAGTATGCCGGAACCATGCCCTGCATTGCTCCGGGGCCGTTCGGTCTGACGGCCGTACGAATACAGTATCCGATACACCTGCAGAATCTCGCGACCGTGCGAGATCTCAACAAGAGACTCGAAAAGGACATTCCCAGGCTGGACATTCTGCGTTTCCGGCCCAACCTCATCGGTACGTTGTCCCGACGTCGTGTTCGACACGGGTCTCTCTTCGAGCCGGGAGACGGTCCATGTACGCGGTCTTCACTTGTTCGAATGCTCGAACAAGCAAGCGCGGGCGCATGCATCTTCGTCCAAGAAGTCGAGATTAACTTCTCCGGCAAAACGTAGTAACCGGCCCGAAGGCGTACGACGAAGACAGCTGGAAAAGGATCCGGGTCCGCCGCAACCACCCTCCTCCTGGAGCGGACGGCGACGAGGACCAGCAGGCAGCCGACTCCCATGACTATTACGTCGCTTGCCGCACCGCCCGATGTCGCCTCCCGAACGTCGATCCGGACACTGGTGTGCGCCACCCGGCCGAGCCGGACCGGACGCTGAGGAGCTACCGGCGCGTCGATCCCGGTGCGGGTGAGGCGGCCTGTCTGGGCATGATGATGGTTCCCGTCGAGCGGCGTGCGTGTTCTTTGTCTCTGCCTGACCGCCGCGGCCGTTTCCAAGCCCTCTCCTCTTCCGTATCCGTCCTTTTCCTCGTTCGTTGTTTCGTTCGTCTCGACTGACGGACGGAGGTGTGTCACGGTTCATGCCAAACAGACGGCACGATGCGCGTCGGCGACACGATTGAACTTCTCGAGACGGGAGAACATCACTACCTCAAGCAGTGAATCACTCCCGACATCTACGTCACCCTCCCCTTCTGGGAGGCAGCAGCAGCAGCAACGACGAAGGACGAAGAAAAGCACGACGCACATCTGGACGAGGTGACCGAGAGAAGGGATCCGTCACGCACGTCTTGGAAAACGCCATGCCCCTTTGAGACCGACCGTCTAGAGCACCTCTATCCAGGCAACGCCTTATAATTCCCATCATCATGTGCATATCATCTCACCGTCCTCGGTACAGCATAGCAAAAACGCGCAATACCCCAGCCGTCTTTGATATAGCAGCACAGCAATCTCATTCGCCCCTTGACATGCTCCAGCGGTACGGAGTACCGTCTCTCCCCATCGATGCTGCTGCGGGTAGGGACCGTGATTCACCTGGGTCGGTAGGCTTGTAAGGCGGGAGGAAACCCTAGCTTCTCTAGTCGTCCATCGACCCACTCAACCTGTAATTATCCCCATCATGTTCACCGTGTTTCACCCGTACGAGTACTCAGCATATCCAAGCATATCCAAGCATATCCAAGCATATGCACCACCAGAAACACTGAGGGACTTGAAAAGCCCGACAAACTGTCCCATCCCATGCCGTTCCATCCATCGGTCTACATCGTCCGGGTGTGTCCATCAGTTCATGATCGTGCGTGTGCGTCCATCAGTCCATCAGCCCATACCGGTATAATCCGTGTGTGTCCATCAGTCCATATCGTCCGTGTGTCCATCAGCCTATATCATCCGTGTGTGTCTATCAGCCTATGATGGTCCATGTGTCCAAGATCGTCCATCAGCCTATGATGGTCTGTGTGTGTCTGTCAGCCTATATCGTCCGTGTGTGTCTATCCGTCCATATCGTCCGTGTGTCTATCAGCCCATCAGTCCATCAGTCCATGATCGTGTGGAGTCGAACAAAAAAAAAAAAAAAAAAAAAGGACGCAAAAAAACCCTTGCGAGACACGCGCGCCAGAGCCTCTCTCGCTTGTGTTTGAGCCGTTGGTGGGGGGAGGGGGGGGGGGGGGGGGGGGGTTTCTTCTCCTGCTTTGTTTGTATCGGGGGAATAGGGTCTTGTGCTGGGGATGAGTGGGATGAGTGGGATGAATGGGGTGAGTGGGAGAGGTGTATAGAGTATGTCTTGCTTCTAGGTCCAATGATAGATGATGGGAGGGAGATGAAGGGAGAAGACAGGTCTTCGAAATGCCTTTTGATAATGCCGCCTTGGTTCAATTTCCCTAGAGGTACACTGAAGCTTGATGCACCGCCCGTCCCCCTCAAAGATCCTCTGCAAATGTCCTCGATATCACAACCGCCACCGTCGCCCACGCACCTAGGACCCCGTCCCCGTCCCCCGTCCCCCCTTCATTTGCGGCCGTCGGAAGACGACGACGACGACCGACGCGAAACACCAACGGCCTCCGGTTCCTTGGACTGGTCGAAGCCGTACGCCGTCTTGAGACGCTCGACCAGCTCGACGTAGCGCGATTGGGCCTGTTCTGGCGTCACGCCCTCGTCCGCGACTTTCTGCCAGGCGCGCTTCTTGGCTTTGCCCTGCCCGTTTCGGTCAGCGTCAATGCTTCTGCGACGGAGGGAGGGGGCGGTCGTTGGATCTTGCCGGGCAACTCGAGACGATGCCGGGCCATGTGACCGACGGAGAGAAGTACCTTGAGGTCAAAGACGCCCGGGTTCTCGGACTTGTCGATGGGAGGGTCTTGCGTCCCCTGCTTGAAGAGCGCGTACAGCTATCGTGACGAGCGGAACATCAGCCTCGCCGTCTGCAACAGGACGCGCGAGGAACGGTGCCAACCTCGAGCAGCTCATCGTTCGTCGGCTTCGCCTTGAGCTTCCTGCTGTCGTCGACAGCCTTCTGGAACTCGGCCGACTGCTGAAGCGCCGCCATTCTATCTCCGGGTCGATCTCCCCGCTCCTCTCGGCCTGCTCTCGTCAAGTGCTGAGCCTTCCCGACGTTTGCTGGCACAGGCACGACGAGAGAAATGAAGAGAAGGCGTGGGTGCTGCGAGGAGGTTGATAGCACGATCAACCGGTACGTATGTAGGTCCGACCGAGAACCGCCGACTTAAGTAGCGGCACAGGTGGCAACGGCCGAGAGCAGATAAAAACGGACAGCAAACAGTAGCCTACAGCCTAGGCTGCATCGGCTTCGAGCTGCTCCTATCGAGAAGGATAGAAAGCCGTTTTGGACGTCAGCTGATACCCCTTACCGTATCGCTTCCGTGGCCCTGTTCTGGCGCCGGGTAAGGACCAGTTGGGTAGGTAGAGCTACGGCTCTCCTCTCGTCCCGACAAGGTCGATGTCGTCCCGATGACGGCGCCGCCGACGACGATGGCCGGTGACGACTCGATCCGGCTCGATCGTCCAGGTCGAGTCGACTGCGGGCCTCGGTTACGGCTACAGCTGGAGGGGCGCTACTGTAGACGTCGGCGTGACGACATGGCCTACATAGGTATCGTACGTATGTACTGCGTGCGTGCGTACGTACGTACGTAACGTACTGTTCGTTCGCTGTGTTCTAGCTGGTGCTGGTAGCAGTGGCACTGGCAGTAACATAACCTACAGTACGGAGTACCGTACGCATGTACGTGCCACCGTCTTCGGTGTCTTGTCGTGCTTGTCCAGCCTCAAGTATAAGGTTCCCATTACCCCCGCACGCGTGAGACCAGCCCCAGTCAGTGTCCCCCCCCCCCCCCCCCCCCCCAAACGCTAGAGACTGCCACAGGCTTATCGGCGCCTAGAAGTCTGGCGCATGCGCCATCTCATCGTCCCATTCCATCGTTGTTCAAGCCCCCGTGACCTGTGCCAGCGTCCGGCTCTGTATCCGCAGCTGGCCTACTTCCGTATAGGTCCTGGTATACGATAGCCTACAAGGCAGGGTAGAAGAATATTCTACTGGTATCTGGTTATCAGGTAGTACCTGCTTGCTACTATCGACCGGGTTTTCCACCCCTGCTTTGTGTCATCTCAGGCCCTGTTGTCATGCGCGAGAACAAGTGTCTCACAAGTGCTTCCTACGCGCCCACGGTATCTTGATACCTGGCTATATACGTATGTATGGAGTACATCCAATTCTGGCTCCTCGGTTGGCAAAGTGACCGGCCTCCTGCACCCCACGATCAGAATAAGCTTTCGGTGGACCTTGCATTGCATTTGCATTGCATGACATTTACGGCGTCCGGCCAGGCGTGCCTCGTCGCCGACGAGTCGCGTGTATCCCCAGGAGACGCCTGGCCTGCCTCGGCGGCAGCTTCACCCGGTTCTCTTTGTCAAATCTTACTGCGTAGGACACGTCTTGGCGGCCCGAGCGTGTCCTGAGGCCATGGGCGGGAAAAGGTCGAGTCACATTGTTGACCTGACCACTAAAAGGCCTTCATCTCGAGTCCATGATGAGCTATCATACTGCAGTTACCCACTTTCAATCAAGGAACACTGGGCTGTACTACCGCGCGTGGTACGAAGTACAGGACAACACCATCCTATCGCTCGACCCATGACACTTCCCCCTCGCCATCCTCGCCACTTGATCACTCTACACACCTTCCCTGGCACGTGGCCGGCTACGCGACGGTTGGCTTACCTCAAAAGAACTCCCTCACGACATGGCGACCGCCACTATACAGGCATAGACCGCAGAGGTATCCTGGGTCGACCCGTGTCATATCCCGTGGGTAGCTCTATCGAGCAGTCAGACCAAGACTGACGGACATATTCGCCTTTGGAGATTTGCTTTGTTCGAGCGAAGCTTCGGCTAACAGGATATTGTTAAGAAAGCGTCTTTGATAATACTATGTTGGCGAACGATTCAGAGTAAGAATAAAATAAAATAAAATGTTGGCGAAGATGATGATGATGATGATGATGACGACGATGATGAAGGTGATGATGATGACGACAATAAATATATCCAATACCCCCCCCTCTCCCGCCCTGTCCCTCGATCCAAGCTCCCTTTCGATCCAAGAAATTCGACCAAGTCATCCAATACCAGTGTTCGATCCCAGCAACCGAGTCCTGAATAGCAGTACGACGAAGCCCATGATACTCCAGGTCCTTGGCACTCATGATTCTTATTTTATTTTATTTGATTCTTACACTGACAGTAGCTTTACAGCCATGCAGATCTTCTAGCTAGTAGTAAACCCCTTCGGAAAACCTTTAAAGGAATAAAAACTGAAGGCAGGGTGTGACTAGGGGATGTAACAAAAGAAATCTTGAAGTGTCTGGTAAGAGAAAAAAGATCTAGGTATTAGATTGGGAATGGTGGAGTTTGAAAGCCAGGTTGAACTGGTTTGGTCTTTTCAAAGACATAAACCAGTACAAAAACTTCTGTAGAAGCTCTGGGTTTGAAATAATAGTGGTGAAGTCTTGGGGGTTAAAAGAAGCTTGTTGTCTTTGTCTTGAATAGAGAGAACATGAAGAAGTGATGTGTTTTGCAGTTTCCTCTGCTTGGCCACACATGCATAAAGGGGTAAGACACTCATGATACTCCACGTCGTGCATGGTCATGGTACTTCACGTGCTGCAAGCCCATGACACTCCAGGTCCTTGATACTCACGATACTCCACGTCATGCATGCTCACGGTACTTCAGGTGCTGCAAACTCAAGATACTCCAGGCCGTGCGTGCTCATGGAGCTACAGGCCATGCATTGCTGCCTTCACAGGTTGGGCCACGTAAAAAGATCTCTACCTACTCTACGACAGGAGGTAGAGGAAGCTCTAGGAGAAAGAAAGGAGACTATGGGGGGAAGGATAGATGCAGTACAGTAGGATGCAGGCTGAGGAGAGTGAGTGATGGGAGGAAAGGGTAGGAAAAGACGGGAAAGGATGGAAAAGATGGAAAAGATGGAAAAGATGGAAAAGGGTGGGAAGAGTGGGATGATGGTGGGGTCGACAGACGTACGGAAGAACATTAGCAGATGATAAAGACGACGCTGGGAGACGGTTCTTCTCACCCCGAGTGCGACGCATACATCCCCACCTACCGTTGCATCTCACCTCTGCGCCTCATCTCTGCGGCCCATCGGCCCATCGGCCCATCTTTACGTCAACAAGCAGACATCTCGTAGGAAACATCTCATATGCATCGTGACGGTTTCGATATCCCCAACAACTTCGCGACATCGTCCAATCTCTTCCAACCTTTACAGTACAGTACGTGAGTAGGGAAGAACGAAGCGTTGCAAGGATTTTCCAGCTACCGCGCTACTTCTTTCCCCTTTCGCGTCCCTTTTCGTAGCCCGGTCGCTGCTGCGGTGGATGGCGAAGATAGATCCGACGGCGCTTGCCATGGTGGTTGTGATGATGATGATTCTGGTGGAGGGGGAGGTGCAGATGGAGATGTATTGTCCGACCTCTCTTTCTCCATCAGTCGCCTCCTCGCTGCCAGGATCATCTCTTCTCTGCGTCGCTGCAGAGTGGCGTGTCGTTCCTGCTTGTTCTGACTCCACGCCTGCTGCTCGAACCTCTTCGACGCAGCTGGTCTTGACGTGCCTACACCCCTGCCGTCCGCAGCGATGGCTCCGTTCGCCTTGGCTTCCTCCGCCGGGCTGCTTTCCGTCGATCCGTCCGCTGCCGCAATCTTGGACGAGAGGTTGTACCGCGTGATCAGATTCGGGCGCGTGGACCGGTTCGTTGCCGGGCCTGTCGACGCCGAGGACGAGGAGGATACACCGGCTTGGGACGTCGTTGCGCTGCCTGCAGGGGCCAGTGGTGGTTGAAAGAAAGGAGGTGGCTATGCCCAAGATTCAGTCAGTGTCGCTGCATCACATGACACAGGCTTGCTCGTCGACGGACAGAACAGGATCGAAGGGATAGCACTGTCCAAAAAAACCTCCCCTCCCCGGCATCGTCAACGAGACAACGTAGAACTGACCGCGTCCAAGCCTCGTCCGGCGAGGATCCTCTCCGTTGTGGCCTGCACGCTTCCGCCGGTCCTCATGAGATCCCAGTAGATGTCCCTGCGGTTGTACTGCGGGAACATGGCCTGGATCTGCTCGATGGATCTTTCGTCGAGGCGTCGACGGGCGGCGGCGGCGGCATTTCTGCCCGCGACCCCGGTCGAGGAGGCAGCATCTCCTCCGCCGCCTCCTGGAGCGCCGTCACGCCGACCGAACGACCGGGAGAACAGCCAGCGCACGGCGAGAGCGGTGAAGAGAAGGAAGACGATCAGTTGCGGGATGTTCAGCGTCTCTTGGAGAGCGACGTCGTCGTCGCCGCGGTCGTGCCTGTAAGAGTCGGCGTCCGAGTCGGCGTCGGCGTCGTGGTAGGACATGTCTGATGCTTCGGGGATGGTGGCACGCGAGGGAATGAGACCGTTCGGATTGTTTGGATGCTGTTACAGAGGTACTCGTATAGTACGTCGCCCCGGTGCATATGTACAGTACGTACGAAGTACAGAAGTACACGAATTATTCGTGACGGCTGATGGTGTGGTGGCATGGCGTAGGCTGGTGGGGCGGAACGGATCATCTTTTGCCCGACGTCAGAGGTACTCTACCGTGCAGTCGTCGGTCGTCCACGCCGTCGCAGACCGAAAGTGGAGGATCCGATGATCAACCAAACAATAAACAGTGTGGCCCACAGTATGGGAGCTGAACTCCAGTGGTTCACGAAGCATATCAACACTATCCAACAAAGGCCCCGGATTTAAAGAGGCTCAATCCCCCCCCCTCCCCCCCCGGAGCGCTGGACACCGCCAAACACCTGTTCGTAACCCAAGCTTCATAAACCCAATCCCACTCCGAGTCTCCCCGTGCCAGACGTGCCGGCCAAACAGCGGCAGCTCTGCTTCCAATTCCCGAACGGAAACACAGCAAAGCAGTAACGAAACGCTTCTATTGCCCCCCCCCCCGGCTTCTTATCTCAGATCCGCGGGCGTTAGCGCCTGGACCATGCTGGTGCCCTCGCTGAAGCGGGTGCGGAAGATGCGGTTCGCGTTCTGGAACATGCCGTCCTTGAGGCTGACGACGATGAACTGGGAGCCCTTGAAGCGCGTCTTGATGAGACGACCGATGTTCTGGGTGTGCGACAGGTCCAGGGCCGCGTCGACCTCGTCGAGGATGTACATGGGCGCGGGCTTGAACTGCAGCAGCGCCATGATGAGCGAGAGCGCGATGAGAGAACTGCGTTAGTTTTCGTCATCGTTAGCTGGGACATCATCCGTCTGTATTGAAAAGAGATAAGACCAGAAGGAAGAAGAAAGGGATGATGAGGAGGAAGGGATGATAGATCTAAATCGATCGCAAACATGTAAAAACTCCAAAAGCTCCAAAAAAAAAAAAAAAACCTCACCGCTGTCCTCCGCTCAACTCAGACAAACTCTGCTTCCACACCTTGCCCAGCGAGACCTTGACCTCGAGGCCGTCCATGATGGTCTTCCCCTCGGGCGGGTCGAGCTTGGCGAAGCTGCCGGGCAGGAGCTCGGCGAAGATGTGGCCAAAGTCGGCGTTGACCTTGCGCCACGTCTTCTGGAGGGCCTCGCGCTTGTAGTCGTCGAGCTTGGCGATGGTCTCCTCGATCTTGCGCTTGTCGCGCACGACGGTGCGCATCATGTTCTTGAGCGCCGCCTCCTTCTTCTCGACGCTGTCGATCATGTTCATGACCTTGGGGTTGATCTTCTTGCGCTGGCCCTGGAAGCGCTCCGTCAGGTTGCGCAGCGTCGCCCTGCCCTCCGCCATGTTCTGGCTCCCAAAGTGGTACGGCGTCCCCGCCCGGCCGAAGCTGTCCCGCGCGTCCGCGATCCACTCGTGTTCTCGCTCCATCGCCACGATCGCCTGCCCCGCCGTCTGTTGGTCCTTGTGCGACTTCTCGATCTGATGTCCCAGCTTCTGCATCTCCAGTCCCTCTTCGCCGATGCGCGCGTTCTTCTCCCGCAGCGCTTCGTCCAGCGCTCGCAGCTCGTCGTCGAACCCCGTCAGCTTCGCTCGCTCCGAGCCGAGCCGCGCCTGCGCCGCGTCGTACGCTTCCTGAGGCCCACGTCAGCCACTTGGGGAGCAGCGTCTGCATCTCGCAGGTCGCCGACCTTGATGTTTGCGTCTTCGCGCTTCAGTGTCTCCATCTCCTCGAGCTGGGCTTTCAGGGTCGCGTCGACTTCCGCCAGCTGCTCTCGCGCCGCCGCAAGGTCTCCGCCGCATTGTTCTTGATGGAGACCGTTTAGCAAAAGCTCGCGGGTCCTCGACCCGGCCGAGACTCACCGAATTCGAGTTTGGCCTCTTGCAGCTCCTTCTGGACGGCTTTGACCGATGTCGAGTTCTCGCTGAGCCTTCTCTTCAGGGAATCCACAGACCCCTGACCATATGTTAGATGTATCGACCAGGCCACAGGCCCAGAGAGACGCACCTGCAGCTCGGCAAGTTTGCTGTCCTTGTTGTCGTCAAAGTCCCGCATATCCCGCTCAATCTTCTTGATATCTTTGGCAGCTTCGTCCTGCCGGCCTTTTGCTTCGGTGATGCCGCTCTTTAGCTGCGCGATGCTGCTTTTCTTCTCCTCGACCGCTTGGATGATCTAGGTCGGCTCGTCATCAGCATCTTCGCCACAGTCCCGCGTCATGTCAACCCTACCGAGGAAGATGAGTTGCCTCCAATCTGCTCCTCTGCGAGCTTTATCTCGTGAGTCTTCAGCTCTAGCTCCTGCTTGACATTCCGTGCCTTGTCTAATTTCGTCTGCTCGCGTTCGATCGTCGCCTGGACCTCTGCCAAGGTTCGTTCTTCGACGGAGAGCTGTTGCTTCACCCTGTTGAGCTCCTGCAGCGTGACCAGCACGCCGCTCGAATTCGGCGCGCTGCCGCCTGAGAGCGTACCGGCTGGGTCGTACACGTCGCCCTCCAAGGTGACGCTCTTCAGCCGCACGGCCGGGTCGAAGGTCACGCGCTTCGCCGTCTCCGCGTCCTCGCAAACCAGGGTCGAGCCGAAGACGTAGTCCATGGCTGCTGCAACCTCCTCGTCGTAGCCGATCAAGGACAGTGCGAGATCCACCTTCCCGGGAGCAACCTTCTGGGCCGCGCCGACTTTCTGCGCTTGACATCAGCAACGACGACAGGTAAGAGGCCATCGGAACTCGACAACCCACCTCTGCCGAGGCCTTGAACGCGGAAATCTTGTTGAGCGGAATGATGGTGACCCTCTTCTTCAGCTTGCCTCCTTGTAGGAGCTGGGTTCCGATCACTTCCGTATCGACGACGACATTGTACAGGCGGCCGCCCGCGCAGATCTCCAAGGCCGTTCCGGCCCGTGTCTTGTCCTCGTCCAAGGTGAAAAGCTGAGCGACCAATCCTTTCACCTTCGACCGGTCGAAATGGGGCACGGGGTCTTGGTATGTAAAGTCGAGATTGGCAACTTTGCGTTTGAGACCGTCGGCATGATCGCGGAGCTCTCGGATGCGTCTTTGGAGGTCCGATTTGCTCTGGAGCAGCCGTGCCTCCCTGCCGTCTTCGTACCCCAACTTGGCGAGATCGGCCTCCAACTGCTTGACTCGAGCGCGCAGACTCTCGAGACCTTTCAAAAGGCTCGAGTTCTGCTCCTTGGCCTTTTTGGCACGGGGCTCCTCCTCCTTCAGGCTCTTTTCGAGATGTCCGATCTTGAGCTTGGCCTGCTCCTGCTCCGTGACCGCAGAGCTGACCCGGTTCTTAGCGTCTACACGACTCCTCGTTAGTTGATGAGAGCCCACCCTCGTGAGCCTTTCGTACCTTGAAGCTGTCCTTGATAGCCCTGCTCCTGGCCTTCGCGGGAAGCCACGCCGGTTTGCAGCGTCTGCAGGAGCTCCTCCTGCCTCTCCACGTCCGCCGTCTCTTTGTCCAGCTTCGTCTTCGCTGCATCGTAACTCGCCTGCAGTCTGTCGTATATCTTCGATTTGTCCTTGAGCTGGCCCTCGAGCTCTGCTACCGAGCTCTCGACGGTCGCCCGTTTGGCACTCTCTTCGTTGATGCTGGACTCCTTCAGCTCGAGCACTGTAGCGAGGCGTACAGCCTCGTGCGAATGCGTCTTCACCTCCTCTTCGAGCGCCTGGAACTTTCCACCTTTCCGCAGTTCCTTCTCCCGTTGGGCTGTGACGTGTTTCATGTCTCCCTCGAGGTGATGGACCTCGCTCTTGAGCTTGGTAGCCGACTCCTCGAGGGCCCGGCAACGATCCTTCTTCTGATCGAGCTCTGTCGCGAAGTGCTTGAGCTTTTCCTGGTTCCTGACGTAATCATGCGCAACCACCAGTCGGGTCAATCTTTGCAGGTCGCTCTGTGTCTGCTGAAAGTCCAGAAACGCTCGCTTCTCGGACCGCAGCTTCTCCAGTTTCGGCTCTATCTCGTCTTTCAACAGGCCGGTAATCTCTTGGAGCTTCATGTCCTTCTTCGCCATCGTCTTCAGCGCCTTGTCCTTCCGGTCCTCGAACATGCGCGTCCCCGCAGCCTCCTCGATCATGGCGAGTATCTCGACGGCCTTCATATTGAGTACTTTTGTGATGCGCCCTTGCATGATGAGGAAATTCGGGTTGTTGATGTTCAGCTGTACGGACTGGAAGAGGTTCTGGACCGTCTGCTGCTGCGCTCGGTGGCCATTGATCAGGTACTTGCTGGTACCACCAAGGACAATCTGGCGAGTGACCGATATTTGGGCATATTCCTCAAAGCCGATCGGACTCTTGGAGGTGTCCCTGTTGTCGAAGACGATTGTGACGCTGGCTTTGGTGACGCCAGCTTGACCGCGCTTGTAGATGAGGTCCTACGGCGGAGCGAGCTCAGTCAGCCACGAGCCTGCTGAAATCGAGACACCTCCGTTGCGCTCGTACCTGTAGATTCTGCGCCCGAACGGTGCTCATGTTGGTGATTCCCAAGACAAAACATATTGCATCGAGTATGTTCGACTTGCCGCTCCCATTCAGCCCGGTAATCGAATTGAAGCTCTCGTCCCTGATACATCGTCATGATACCGCCCGCCATCGGGACCGCGGCGACGGGCAGACCTACCATCCTGAAATGACCGTTCGCACGGCGTACGATTTGAACCCCTGGGCTTTCAGTCAGCCAGATTCGTAAAGAGAAGCCGTGTCGCTCTACGTACGTCAATTATGACCTCGATGACCCTCATCGCGGCGGCCGTGTCTCGTGTGTCGATGGCCCGTCGCAGCGGGTCGCGACACCAAAGTTGCGCTTCGCATGTTTTGGTATTTCCTAATCCGGCCGGTCAAGACCGACTACGTAGCACGTGACCCTGCTGTAATTCCCCACTCCGTGCCCCGCAGTTGCCCCTCCTGGAGTGATAACATGGCGATGTGACAAGTGAATCGCAAGCAGCTCGTACGTCTTGTACTCCGTACGTACGAGAATGCTAAGGTTCATGCGAACAGTATTCCCTTGTACCTTGCAGACCATTTCTTGGATAGTTTACTTACGAGTATGGCACCCCGGTGTGGCGATGACTTGGGACGAGCCGCTGAAAGAAGAATCGTTGGGCCGAAGGGTTCAATCGATGCTCCGGGACGTTGGCATTGATCACGTTACTCCCTCACTGGACATAGGAGTTATCAACATTAACATCAACATCGAGCATCTCTCATGTTGCCGCGCCTGTGTATTATCTATCGTCGCTGTCCTCCCCGATCAATCTGGATGTCAAGTCGTTTGCTCGAGTTCATATTAACATCGGCACCGCCACGGACTCGCTGTACGTAAATACCGTTGAGCCTTCAAGCCGTGAGCAGTAATCAGTTGCCGCCCTAGTCTTCCGCTAGCTTCTGCCCCTCTCTCAAGCCCTCGACGACTAGTTCTTGGCGTTCGGCCCGGAGGTAAATGTTTTTGATATCATCTAGGAATGGGATCAGCGGCGAACGCAACTGGCCGGATTCCTAGTCTAGCTCACCGGTAGTCGTCTCAAAGTGGCTAGAGGCGTCATAGCTTTTTGAGATGAAGATGTTGTCGTTGACGCCACTCTCCAGCGGCTCATACAGCGGAATGGCCGGGCCCATGAACTTCTCCTCGATCTTGCCGAGCCGCTCGAAACCCGGCTGCAGCTCCAAGTGATAGTTGCTCTTTGTCTCTGCGATGGTAGAGACGATGGCGATGTAGTATCCCTTGGGACAGACATTGTGAGCGGACGACACCACGGCGATGTATATGTCTAGACGAGTCAGCGCTTTCCTCGCTCGGACCAAGGGCGCATGTTACCATTCTTCCGGCCCACTTGCGACTGAGGGATGATGATCTGGGCCGAGTCGCTATTGTCCGTGTTTGCGACGGGGTGCGTCAAGATGCAGATGGCTCTGACGACATGACCCACGATCTGGACTTTTCCGGGGAAGTACGACGGGTCGCCAACAATCTTCTTGGCCCTGGTGGTGAACTTCATCCCTTCGCCTTCATCTCCTCGCTCCTTCATCGTGGCTTTGATGCCGGCGGCCTTGGAACCCTCGTAGATGATCTCGTCGATATTTGTGTTGAGCATATATGTCCCGCCGTAGATGGCCGATAGACGAGCGAAGCCCTGTGGAAGCTCGCCCAGGCCGTACAGGGGGTAGATGTACGGCGACTTCCCGTAGCGTGCCATGGAGCTTGCATACAGCCGGATGCGGTTGACGCACTCGACGGCGGCTCCCTTGTCGGTGATGTATTCATCCGTCTGATACAAGGCCATGGCATGGCCCAGGAAATCGCGCGTGGACGCTTCGAGGCCAAACTTGTCGTAGACCTCCTTCATCGTACACGAGTACACGTTGAAGCCTGGAGGTTCTATGAGCGCACACGCGCGTTAGATCTGGGGGTTCCCATACCGTTATGAGTCGCTGGGTCGTTCTCGTCGAAGTTGCTGGCCCACTCGAGGAACTTCTTCATCCTCCTCTTCTCGAAGAGTCCCATCAAGGGCGACTGGAGAGCCTCCTTGGCATCCGAGGGCACCTTTGCCACGGTCGCCTTCGATCCGCTACCCTGCTGCACGTAGCTTCCTGCTATCTGCTTGAAGTCAAGATATCGGGTGACGTCGGTGGAGACGAGAATGTTGGTCAGT
Organism: Lichina pygmaea; assembly: GCA_963422465.1. NCBI lineage: Eukaryota > Fungi > Ascomycota > Lichinomycetes > Lichinales > Lichinaceae > Lichina > Lichina pygmaea. The sequence goes on from OY730169.1 coordinate 5,085,894, forward strand.
TCACCGTTGGCCATCAGGAGCTTGGACACGAGGTCGACGTTCCAGTCGTTGGGTCTGCCATATTTCTTCCAGGGCTCCTCGCCGGGCTTGAGATTGCCGTATTTTCGGAAGAGCTGCGTGGGGTCAGAAGCAACGAGCCCAAGATGGAAACCGCTGCACGTACGGTCTCGATGTTGACTGACGCAGCCTCGCTACGAAGCGTTAGTTGGTCAACAACGGCCAAGCCGGGGGAGGACGAAGCAGTTACCCTCCATAGTGATCATTGCGGTCGACATGCAGCACCTTCTTTCCCTTGACGCTGAAAACCCTGCACGATGCCTGTCAGCTAGGAACATCAGGATGTCGTCTCTGGCCAGCGACTAACCCCGAGAGCACACATTCGGTGAGGCCTAGATGATGGCGGGGTCAAATCACTTCCGAGCATCTTGGGCATTCAAGAGCATACCTGTGCCCATCACCACCATATCGTACTCGGGGGCTATCTCGTCCATTTTGCCGGGGTAGAACTACTGTCGGGCGACCGATCTACTTGTGCGTGCTGTGATGGGATATCTTGATGTGACGAGTTGCGTCAGAGATCAAGCCCCTCCTAACGGCTAATGCGGGGCGCGTAATTTACGGCGGACGATACTAGCTGACACTCCGACACATCAATTTTGCCGACCACAGAATTGAAAATTGAGAATTGACAATCGACTATCGACTTGTCGAAGGTTCTGTTGAAGGCTGCTACAATTCAAATCTGAGATCTGTGATTCCAAGCTCATGACTGTTGAGCGGCCAGGCGACTGGTCTGCGTACGGCGTCAGCGTCCGTACGGAAGAGGCTTCCAGCGCGTAAGACTCTCTTGATTCTCTGTGTCGTGATCTAGCAGTCTAATATACAGGAAAATTCTCTTCTCTCACGTGACCTCGGCTCTGGCAGCGAGCGAGGACTGGTCTCTCCCACCCCCCAGGTCAACACAACTCTACGTTACATACGGACCGTACATACGTACATACTACGTACGAGGTACGTACGCCGGTAAATGCCGTGCCGCGCCAGAGCTTCGCGACAAAATATCGAGGCCAAAATCGCCTGCGAGCTCTACAAAGTAGCCTTCCCACTCGATGTCTTCAGCACCAGCGCTCCAGCGACCTGTCACGTCCAGTCGCAGGCTCCTTTTCCACCATCTTCCCCCACCTTATCTGCTCCCGTGTCTATCTTCTGGTGCTCTTGGGTCGGCCGGCGGTCGGGCGGCTTTCTCGACCCAGCCATGGCGTGCGTATCCGCGGGACAAGAGCCGCACTCGAGGCGTGTCCGCCATCCACCGGACAGGGCCGAAGCAGGCCCTGTCGGTGTCGAAAGACCCGCTACCGCGACCGGTGCTCGATGCAAAGAAGCGGACCAAGTACCCCGTCGACGAGAACCACGGGCTCTGGCAGTTCTTCAACAGCAAACGCACGACCTTGAACACCCCGGAACAGGACCACGCTCACGGTTCGTCAGACCCCGAAGGCACCATCGATCTTGCTGACCCTGGCTTCCGTACACCATGACTGACGATCTCAAACTGATGGGGTGTACAGGCCGGGCGTGGACCGCGGAAGAGCTCCGTCATAAATCCTGGGAAGACCTGCATAGTCTCTGGTGGGTGTGCGCCAAGGAACGGAATCGCCTGGCCACCGAATCGTTCGAGAGATCGAGGCTGAACGCCGGCTATGGCGACTATGAGGCTGAAGAACGTGATCACGCGGTAAGACTTGACGTCACCGTCTCTCCGGGTAGTACTCGGAGGGATCTCTACAGCCATCCCACACGATGGCTCAACTGCATTTCTAGCTGATCGTGAAGGTTGTTCTGGGGCCAACCAGACGTGTGAAACGACCGACCTTCGTGTCCTGCTTTCAGAGTCTTTCCTTTGACCTCTTGCGCAATCTGCTCTCCTGCGGGCTACTGCTGACGCGCCGACAATGCATCAGGTTCGTCACACAATGCGAGCCATAAAGCATGCTCTCACCGAGCGCTACTATGCCTGGGAAGAAGCCAGCAAGCTAGCCAGGAGCGATCCGGAGGTCAATCTTACTGGGGATGGGCCTACCCTGATCCCGTCCGATTTCGAGGTAATCCGTCCCAGTCATGCTTGGCCGTGTCACAAGCTTAACTCGTCGTGGCAGGACGATGAACCGTCGATGGGAGACGCGCAGACAGGTGCCCAGGATGATAAGAGAGTGGCTGTTTAGTAGGAGGACCGGTTGAGCAATAGTATGCAATACTCGTAGTACTACAAAGACAGGGGTGGTACGCCACAGAATTGCGAGGGAGAGTAACTATACAATTGACAATATCACTTGTGGCTCTGCAACGAGACCGTCAGAGAAAGTGATAGCAGAAGCAGTGACAGCACAAGTGATAGTGACAGCATAAGTGACAGTGACAGTATAAGTGACAGTGATAGCATGAGTGACAGTAATAGCACAAGTGATAGAGAAAGTGACAGAGAAAGTGATAGCAGAAAGTGATAGTAGAAGAAATAACAGCACAAGTGACAGCTTGTGTTAAGGCACAGGATAGAGAGAAGTATTAAAGTACCTAGATTTGTGTGGGAGATCTGGTGGTAGAAGAAATCCCACACTAGTCTTATGAGTACTTTAATTTGAATAGGATTATAGCAGTAGAGCAAGTACCTGACTAACTCTATTTCAGACATAGGACAGAGTGGCACTAAAGTAAAGTACCCAGATTTGTATGAGAAATCTGCTGGTGGAGGATGTATCATGCTAGAGTCTTATGAGTACTTTGGTTTGTATGGAGATTATAGTGGTAGAGCAAGTATCCGACTAACTCTACTTCAGACATGGGACAGAGGGGGGGCACTGAAGTAAAGTACTTATATTTGTATGGTAGTTCTCGTGGTGGAGTATGTACCACACTAGTCTAGTGCAAGACTTGGAAGATACATCTATTTCAATGCTTACACATTGATAGAATAAGTATCTCTTTGTACATGGGATGGAGGGAGGTACTGAAGTAAGAGGGGGGCACCGAAGTAAGAAATCTGCATACTGGGGGGTACGGCAGTAATTGTCTGTTTTTTGTCAACCGCGTGCCCCGATCCTCCGGGCCAGCGGTCGTCGAATTCAATTCATCCATCACCATGGCCATCTCGTCGAGTCTATTCAATTGAATCAGCACGAAGATGACCACTCCCCGACCTGCAGTATCAGCTGCCTACATCGCTCTTACCGCTGTAACGCAAGCCCGGGCTGCGTCGGCTGATCCCTTGCAGTACCCGCCGATTTTGCTGTTGCTACTGCTGCAGTTGACCCCCGCGCCAACACTGCTGCTGAGCCGCGGGCGTGCTGCCGAGAATCCTGCTGCTACCGTACAGCTGCTACCGGGCGTGCTGCTGAGGGTGCTGCTACTACGGCTAGTACCACGACTACTCCTGCTGCTGGCAGGTCAAGACAGTCGTCGGTCATCGACGTCGCTGCGCCGGGACACAGGCATGCGCCGTCATTGACAGCAGGGATCGAGGCCCTTCCAAGCCCGCCAACAAACAACATGCGAGCACTTGCAGCACTGCCACGCCGCCTGATACCGTAACGGAGATCTGGGCCAGCCGCAGCGGGCCCTCCAAGCCACCGATAGACTGGATGCCGTCGTCCAACCAAAAGGCCGCGCCAGCGTACACCCGCGGGTCGCGAGCATCCCCGCAGTGCAGCCGCTGCAACGAACAGTGTGGGCTGTTCCCACGCTGTGTAGTGGTGATCTTGTAGGGCTGATGCAGCTGACTAAGTATCAGGGCCACCTAATATTTTGGGCCGATCAACAGCCAAAGTTGGCTATAGGAATGGACCAACAGGAGTGCAACGAATGTTAGAGCACCAGATCACGTCTAGCGTAGACAACAGGACGGTATATACTCCCGTAGAGAACTACGTGATGGCTCTAACAACCACTCCTCCACAAAAAGCGACGGTTACGATTATTTTGAAGTTTCGTTGAACGATCAGAACTCGAAACTGGCCTCTGGGCTGCCGGATCCGCGATTCAAGACTGTAGCTTGTGGATGGTGAAGCTATCAGCATTGAACTTACGTGCAATGAAATGATGTTGACCCATTGACTGCCAACGGCCGAGGAGACGATATGACGACAAGACAGAGCCCTTCCGTCTCTACGATGCGCCAAAGGACCAACTCCACGTGATACCCGTACGAACGTAGGAATGCGCTGAACACCCGAACCCGGTATCATGCCGCCGTCGAGGACATGCAGTCATTCCCACAAAGTTCCCCCCCCCCCCCCCCCCCCCCGTCAAGAGAGTCATAAGCTCAGCCGATCCAGACTCAAGCGGTCGATGCTGCGATGCCTCTTCGCCATGCTTAAGCGATAGAAGCGTTCTTCGCCCGACGGAGTCCTGCCTCCGATGTACAGTTTCTCCGTGCCGAGCGCATCGCGGAACCCCTCGCTCGAGCTGTTGGAGTCTCGACGTTGGCCCGTCGACTTGTTCCCGAGATGACCGCCGGGAGATGTTGGCGAGATCGAGAGGGCCGAGGAAGGCTGTTGTGCTCTCGGCTGGAGATGGCCAGAAGCGACTTGGGCGGCCGCCGAAGCTGCGCCGGCGCTGGAAACCGCCTTGGTAGATATTGTTCGCGGGCTGGAATGGCCGATGGCTGTCTGTCGACTCGACGACGACGCAGATGTTGCGGCGTGGACCACGGCTGCGGCGGCAGACGCGCTGCCAGAGGTGGTTGTCGATGATGCTTGTTGGATGGCCGAGTGGGCTCTGAAGGCAGCGAAGAAGCTGGCGAAGAATGGCCGATTTGTCGACATGCCGGACATGGGCTTGCAAACTCGGGTGAGAAAGGGCTGGGTCGTCGGGGAGTCCTTTTCAAGGCCAAGAAGCTCTTTGACACCGTGCACCTTCACGAGACTGGCCGCAGGTGACCGCTCTCTTGTACCGGTGCGAAAGTGATCTATATGATCTCGTGTGGGTAGTGCTCTTCGGTCGTCAGCATGTCCGACGACACCTTGAGCACTGCCTAAGCCTGGTTCTACCAAGCCGGGGTGTCGTCCAACGTGCTTCCTCGGCTATGACAGGACCGTGGTTCTGGCCGAGGTAAATCGTCGTAATCGTTAGCTTACGTTATTGCAGCTGATTGCCTTGTCTCCTCAAGAAATATGTTATTATGAGACTTTTCTCTCACGGCCGTCATCATGTTCTTCGGGGCGTTCAAGCACTGAGCCATATGTCGGGTAAGCCCGGGATTGAGACGAGAAGTGACCGGAACTGTGACAGGGGGCCCATGCAGATGACCGTGTTGCTGTTCGGACATATGACCGTACCTGTACGGAAGTATGACATGTACGAAGTACGTATGTACCTCTCCATTTTCAGCAAGTCCGGTTGCAGAGAAAGTCCTCTTTCGTACCTCTACCATACGAGTATGTCAACTTCGCACGCCCCACGAGTCCGAAGAGTGACTGACTATCACGTGATTCTTCAGGGAAGTTCTCTGGTACTTCGTACTTGTACGTTCCGTACGAGTACTCGTACTGCTACTGTAGCGACAAGGAGCCGACTAAGCTGATTTGTTCGCTATGACTAAGCTTCGAGCCTCAACCTCTGGCCGTACGTAGATGTTCGAGTCGACGAAGCGAAGTATCAACGTCACAGCTTTCCATCTCCCTACTGTACTTCGGAAGCGTCAGCTCCGTCAAGCCGATTTCCTCACTCTCAATTATGGTGCATCCTACACAGCCCAGACATCAGGTCACCGGCCTTCGAACCTGGACTGTACGACCCAAATACCAGATGTACCAGTCGCCCTTCGCACCGGGGTTCGTGCCCTCTCTCCTGGCCCGTATGCCTGCTGGCCAACATGACGCTGACCTGTCTCCGCTCCATTCAGATATAAACAGAATGTCAATGTCCACGGCGTCACGCTCAAGGGTCTCGCTAGATAGTATGCGCTTCTCTCGTTGCATACGACGGTTCCTCTGTTTCCATGTCCAATGCAAGCAGTCGACATCACCCTCGCTCCTTGAATTTCAATGGGCTCTAATCTGTTTGCCACACACGTAGTGCTATGCGTTTTGCCGGGCTTGGCGCCGCGGCTGGCATAGCGGTGTTCTATTTTGCGTCAAGCATGCCGAGATTTCAACGAGATCTCCTCAAAGTGAGCACTTCTTGCATCCCTCACATTGGACTTATCGAATGTTTTGCATGGCGAGCCACGTCGGCTGCCTCTGCCACAGTCATTGCTAACCCAACGGTCGTTAGAAATTGCCGATCATTGGTGATAGCTGGGATCGAGACGTACCTGCATCCGACAATGTAAGATTCCACCTACCTTGACCATCTTCGTCGGCGCCAGCTGAATCTAGCACCAGCCGTTCTGATCATCACTCTTCCCGCTCCTTGTTTCATTCCGGTCATCTGGCAAGCTGTTTCGTCTCTTGGTCTGCGAGCGCCATCATCGTCCTTTTAGCACTAGCCATCCGAGGCGCAAAGACATGCTGGAATTGCACTGTATTCGATCGCTGTAGCAATATGACGTTTCCGGCCATGATCTCTATTGAAAGATGCACGTTCAGATGAGCTTCGTCTGTACCACACATTATCGGTCCTGAACCGTATCGATCGATTGGTCGAATTCCCACACCATTCTAGTACTAGCAGAAATCCAGACTATGCTAGATCTGCTATGAAATATCAGGTAAGGAGAACTCCGAGTGGAGTAATAAACCCTTCGTCTGCAAGTGCCTCGACAGCACTATCCTGCCGGGAAAAACGGTGAAACATTGGGGGGTTGGCTGGCCATGATGTTCATCTGTACGCGAGCCAACTTCCTTGCGTCGAACCAACACGTAGCCCGTCCCTTTTTCACGATGAGCCGTACCCTTTCATGATGGTCTGTATCTTTTCTTGATGGCCCGTCCCTTCCGCGACGGGCAGCATCTTCCGTGATGGCCCGTACCTTCTGTGATGATCTGCATCTTTCGTGATGGCTGTCGATTCCAATCGCCCCAGTCTTGCAGCGCTCTTGTGGACCCCCCGAGACCGAGAGAGAGAGAGAGAGAGAGAGAGAGAGGAGAGAAGGGTTGTCCCCTTCATGGCTGGCCAAAAGGAAAATACTGTGAAGGGGGGTTACCATACGGTAAAGTACGGTACGGTACGGTACGGTACAGTACAGTACCGTACAGATGGAAAGCTTTTGCTGCGTGTAGATGAAGCTTCACTGGACATTTCTGCAACACGTTAGGATCCGAAGATTGCATGTCTAAGGATGGAGTGGAAGGATATGCTCCGGGTTGGACGTATGCCGTGAGCAGACGAGAACGAATCCCTCACCGATTCCTTCCCCCCCCTCCCCTCCTCCCCAAGAAAGGACAGAAAGCTAAGAGGGAGAAAGGCTGTGTATCGGAATAGACGAAAACCAAGTACCGTTTTAGATGGAAGAAGGAGAACGCAGCTTGCATTCAATCGTGATGATGACGCTTCTTGATGGAAAATCCCAAACAAGGGGAAAGAAGGAGAAGGAGAAGGAGAAGGAGGAGTTTCCCCCCCCCCCCCCCCCCCCCCCTTATTCACCAATCCACCGCCCAGCCGTTTGTCTCCAGAAACTGATCGCACGCCTGTTTGAGGGCGAGGTTCGGTCGTAGGTCTTCGACGCGCATGGGCTCGCGCGTTATCGGATCGATGTTGGAGCGGCGCAGATGTTCGATGATGGTCGATCGTTCGAAGGAGTGGCCTGTCTTGGTCTGGATGTTGTGTTGGGGAGGTCAGGGGGAGAGTATAGACCGCGCGCTCTGCTGTGATACTTAGGGGGAGGGTGTTGTGGGGGGTTTTGTGGGGACGGAGGAAAGATGACGGGAATGCGGCTCGTGCATGGGAAAGGAGATGGCTGGGAGGAAATGACGGACGAGAAGAACGCCTGCGTACCATGACTGGATCGTGCATGACGGCGAACGAAATGTTGTCGACGAGGTACTCTGGCACTTCCTGCCTCGGCCTGTCAGCGAGCCAACCCCCTTCGATGAGGTGATTCAACGATCAAGAGAGTCTAGAACACGGCAAAGTGCCCGGAGGACGCTCCGGGGTACGAAAGACGTACTCGATAGGCTAGCGGCGGGTCGCCGACGGCGAAGACACTGCGCAGATCCTGAATCTTCTGCGCCGTGACCTGGTCGAGGATGTGTGCCTCGTCCTGGGCCGTGGCCGGGTCGAGCTCGCCGTTGGCGAGGAGCATGTCGATGGTGCCGCGATCGTCACGACGCGCTTTCTGCAGCCCGGCCTCGAGCTCGTCGAGCAGGGCGTTGCGGCGTCGGACCCGGTCTCGCTCGCGCACCTCCCACTTCTCCTTCTTGGCCTGGAGCACGAGCGCCGAGATGCTGTTGACGCTCGCGTCGCCCGTCTTGAGGCACAGGTTGTACGCCGTCAGGGCCGAGGTCAGCGCCTCGTTCGGGTGCTGCAGCGCCATCTGCGCCTGCGCGAGGTAGTAGTACGCCTTCATGTTGTCCGCCTGCAGCTCGATCGCGTCGAGACAGTCCGACAGCACGCCGTCCCATGCCTGCAGCTTGACCCGAGCAAAGGCTCGGTTCGTGTAGAACGCTGGTGTCGACGGGTCGGCGCTGATACTGGCAATTCCCGCCTCGAATTCCCTCCCCCGTTCAGCGAGGATTCTCCCCGGGCTCGCCGGCGCGTTTAAGATGGGAGGATGGGGAAAAGAGTGGTGGAGATCGGCTCACGCTTGCGTGTAGTACCCCTCGGCGCCCTTGTAGTCCTTGACCTGGAACCGTCTTCGGATGCCCCGCATTGTCAGCAACAGGGTACGGTGTCGTGGGGCCGTCTAAAGTATGGATACGGCACTCGTCGGCTCACTTATTCCCCTCTTCCTTGAGGTGCACCGCCCTGCTGCTCGCCATCGCGTACGGGCTGCAGCAGAGATATCAGAGGTTGCTTGACTGCGTGTGGATGACTCTCGAGCGGCGGAGTCTATGATGGGTCCCTGACCCAAAAGAACACTGGTCCGCCCCGAGCCGGTGACTGTTGTAACAGGTTGGTGGTCAGTGACGAGCGATGCATGCCAGCGACAGCGATGTCAGTAACATTAGAGCGCCCAGCGCGGTGGCGCTCGATTCGACCACACTCTGCTTTCCTTGAGATGATTGGATAGTAAAATTTCAATATGTGGCGTGTCGTGTAGACAAACTGTTGTATATAGCGAGGATGCAGCCTTGTCATCATCCCCTAGTACGCTAGAGCCTTCGAGAACAACCAACCTTGCTTGGAAATGGCAGTACAGTACGTTCCGCACACGCCATCAAGCACTGCGCTTGCTCGATAGGTAATTTGTTGTGTATCGATATGATGAAAGCTGGAGACGGACCCATGGAATGCCAAGTAGTCTCGTCACATCATACATCCGCCATCGATGCTTGAGATTTGCTGCCAAACTCCTCCGTCCGGTCACTACCGCGAAAGTGAACGCAGACAGAGTGAATGTTGTCATTCCCGCCTTCTCCCATGATCGATCCACACAGTACTTTTAAGATGGGTTCCAGACCCGAGGGCCTCGCATTAGTAAGGAGACCATGAATACAACACGTTTCGTAAAACTCGGGTGCTGCTCCTGTTTTGGACTTCTGGATCCAGGTTTAACCTAGATTTCTAGCCCCCCATCTCGTCGTCCGTGTCGTCGTCGCCTTCATCGGCTTCGTCATCGTCGTTCTCTCCGGTTGTCTGTCCACGGCGTGCCTCTTCTTGAGCAGGTCGAATCTTCCTGATAGAGTAGTGTGGGCTGTCAGCTCGGTTGGACAAGATGTTGCAGACGAGTAACCACATACCTCAGTTCGTCCACTGCGGCAGTGATGATAGCTCGGCACTCGGCCACCTCTAGACCACCGGCTCCCGTTAGGGTCATTGGCCGGTCCGGGCTGACTGCGGCAATGGCCGCTGTAATCTTGGCCATGCGCACCGCCCGCAAACTCTGCATCAGACTCCTAACCACGTTGGGCTCCGTCACATCGTCCGATGCTGCGTCGAGCAAAAGCTCGGCGATCTCTGACCAGTGGTACGGCAGGCTCTCGGCCGAAGCATCAGCCGTAGCAGACAAGACGAAAGGTGGGGTGGCCCTATCGCCGGCCCTGCGGGAGCTTTGTTCGCCAGTAGGGGCGGCCGACGAGAGTGCCCTCTCGGAAAGCTCGATCTCGCGCTGCAGGATGGACTCGAGAGCCGAGGGAGCCAGCCATGGTGGTGGCACGATATTTGCCCGCTGCTGTCGCTTGAGCTGCAAGGCAAGCCAGAGCGGCAACATCGCTCTCTGGGGCGGCCGCAGTGCCGGGGTGCGCCCCTGGGTGATGCAAATAGAGGTTAGGACGGTGTTTCCTAAAGCCTCGGCGAGGAAGGCCAATCTGGAAACGGTATGTCGAGGATAGACATCACCATGCACTCACTCCAAGCAGGTCCAACTCCTCCAGACGCTGACGTGGGATGACCGTGACCATCTCCATCTCGCAGAGGAAGCCGACTTCGGACGGAGTCAGTCCCGGCGGCAATGGATGCGCCATGGTCTGAGAACCCTCCGCTGTGAAATCGATGCGAGTCGCTGCCCTCGGATGGCCCTCATCATCGATCCAGCGACGATGGAACTGGCAATTCAGGGCATATCCAGACCAGTCGAAGCGAATTCGATGGCGAGTGGGCTGTTCTGTGGTCTGAGAGCTGTTTCGAGCTTATGATAGGGCTACGACTAAGTTACTGTAAATGTTTTGGTTGTAGCAACAGGTGTCAGACAGCGGCAGTAGGCGCCGGCTCCTCCCTAGCCCCAGGCACTACTGCACCCTAGAAGTACCCTCGTACTGTACTAAGCCTTTAGAGTATTACAGGTGTACAGTACCGTAGCGTGCAGGGGCATCGCGCTGCTAAGCTCCACTACTATTAGGTACCAATCCCGAGGCTCAACTGGGCTAGTGCTGTGGCTGCGCAAAGCACACGACGGACTTGGTGGAACACCAAGCAGGCGCCCTGCTCACGGCTCAGCCAAGAACACCATACCCATGATTGCGCCGAGCCATCTCTTGGGCGCTGTCGTCGCGACAGCGTCGGGACTATGGTACAGCCAGGTGCAGACGACCGTTACGGATCCCTATCTCGTAGGTATCGCAATCCCTTCATCGATGATAGCCGCCGAGTTCGTTCGTCTCAAGGCTGATGCTGGCAGGTTTCTCTAGGACGAGGTGTTCCATGTCGGCCAGGCTCGGGCCTACTGTGACGGACGATGGCGCCACTGGGATAACAAGATCACGACGCCGCCTGGATTGTGCGTTTGGGAGAGATTCTTTCTGGCTGTTTGCTAGACCCGCCCAGGGGGGCTGACTGGCGTGGCAGGTACATCGTCTCATACCTGGCGCATGTCGCCACACGGTGGCCTTGTGATCTTGCTTTCCTGCGCCTCTTGAACCTGCTGGTCAATCTGCTGGGCATACCCTTTGTCTCGTGGAAGATCCAATTGATTCTTCAAGATGGCCGCCATGTCCGTGGAGGGAAGCCGAGGTCGCAGAGGTTGAAGCGGGAGCGGCTGAGTCGGTCACGATGGGCCTCCCAAGGGGCAGCCTACACGGCCTCTACCATCGCTCTTTTCCCCGTGCTGTTTTTCTTCTCGGCGCTGCATTACACAGATGTCATGTCAACGTTCACGGTGCTCGCGGCTTACTGGATACAACTCTGTTGGAATCGGCAGCCTGACCGTCGTGACGAGGGCCCGGTCGCGTCGATGATGAAAGGGCTTGCCTTGGTCCTCACGGGTCTCGTTTCCTTGTCCTTCCGACAGACCAACATATTCTGGGCAGCTGGCTTCCAGGGAGGACTCCGGTTGCTCGAGACGCTCAACGAGCACTCGGCCAGCGATGAGACCGGGTCGGGCTGGGTCGCGCGGCCTTCGCTGAGGGAGCTCTGTCGTGCTGGCTGGTCCAGCTCTCGTCTTTACGATCCTGCAGCGGCGGACGCCTACTTGGAAGGTTAGTTTTGAGGTGTCTGCATCAACGCCGCGCAGGCTTCTGATGACGTTGCGTAGATTACCTGAAATCAGTGATATCGATCGTGGCGGTTGCTCTGCGGAACATCCGGCACGTACTCCTAGCCATGCTGCCCTACCTCGGCCTCGTCTCTCTCTTTGTGATTTTCGTAGTTTGGAACGGTGGCGTCGTGCTGGGTAAGTTCTCGAGAAGGAAGAAGAGCGATGCACACTGCCCCGGCGCTTTCACCCGACGAAAACTAATCTCTCTCGCTGCCAGGCGACAAATCCAACCACATCGCAACGGTGCACCTTCCGCAGATGCTGTATCTGTGGCCGTACATAGCCTTCTTCTCCTGGCCGGTGCTCTGGCCAAGCGCCCGAGACGCTGTCTTCCACCGACGCCGACCGCGGGTAAGGGTCGTCACGCCGACGATAGCGCTCATGCTTCTGGCCGTACACTTGAACACCGTCGTGCATCCGTTCACGCTCGCGGACAATCGGCACTATGTCTTTTACGTCTTCCGGCGGATCCTCCTGCGAGGGCGCTTCGCGAGGTACCTTGCCGTGCCCGTCTACTTTGTGTGCGGCTGGCTCGTCGTCGCTGCGCTGGGCGGGTCCGACCATGATCTCGGCCGCGCACGGGGTGGGCTGTCGTCGTCGTCGTCGTCGTCGTCGTCGTCGTCGTCGTCGTCCGAGACCCTCCAACAACAAGCACAGCCGCGAAGAGCGAGCGACGTCACTCACGAGACGGCGGGACCGGGCAATCGGGTCAGCTTCGTGCTCGTCTGGCTCGCTGCCTGCGCTCTCTCACTGTGTTCGGCACCGCTGGTCGAACCTCGATATTTCATCCTGCCGTGGTTGCTGTGGCGTCTTCATCTTCCTCGTACTCACGCGTCCCAGGCGTCGTTTTTCCATTCTCATCGATCGACCCCGGTTAGCACCCCGGCCACCACTCCACCTTCCTTCCCTCTCCTCCCTACCGCCCCATCTCCATCCCCATCTCCATCCTCCAAGCCCTCTCCCTCCCCTTCTCCCTCCACAGAACGCACCGCGAGACAGAGAGCCCCACCCAAAACCTCTCGATTCAACCCGAGACGAAGACCGCTCCTCCTCCCGCCGCTGCTGCAGCCGCAGCTACTAGAACCGCTGTGGTTCCTTGTCGTCAACGCGATGACGTGCCACCTCTTTCTCTTCCACGGCTTTTACTGGCCGCAAGAACCCGCGACGATGCAGAGATTCATGTGGTGAAGATTCTCTCCCCCCCCCCCCCCCCTCTCTCTTCTCTCTTGCTCTCCTTCGACCTTCGGATGAGGAGACTACAGCAAGAGAGGAGAGAGAGGAGACGTACCGTATCGTCTTCTCTCCCGCCCCACTTTCGCCCTCCTCTTTTTTTTTCCCCCAACATTTGATTCATTGTAGATGGAGCAGGTTAACCAGAAACAAAAAAAGACCAGGAAAAGGCCTGAAAAAGGCCAGAAGAAAAGGGTGAAGACAACAAAAGAAAAGAAAAAAAAAGACTGAAAAAAAAGAAAGAAAAAGCCCCCCCCCCACAAGGCAGCGGAAGATTGTCCGACGAAGCAGCAGGCAGAGGAAAGAGCAGGATCAAACTATCTACAGTACATGCGTCGATGATTCCTCTTACTTACTTACGTACTTAACCTACGGAAGGTAGCGCCGACTAAGATGAGATACAAGTACGTACGTACGTACGTACGTAGTATTTAGTCGCTCTACTTCGGCCGTAGTCTGCATCTAATTATCCCAAACGATGGACCGATCTAAAAGAACATTCTCATCGGTCTGACAGAGCAAAGGAGTGCCTTGCCAGAGCTACCCGGGGCTGGCCTGATCTCGGAGATCCCGGTCTTCCTTGTCCGGACCGCTACATATGTACGGAGTACGTCCTTCTAGAATCCCGGCCGGTAGGACAGGAATGGAACAATCGATGATCGGTTTGGCATTGGATACTTGCGATTTCAATAGACCCCCACCCCCAAAACACCGCGAGAAAAGAAAAGAAGAGAAAGGAAAGCAACGACATTGCGGATGGAGAAGAGAGGATGACGACGCGATGGAGAAGGCAAAAGTGGGAAGATGGGCGGAGTGGGATAGGTAGAGTGTTCATGGTTTCGTTGGCGACGTGCCTCTCAGCGTTCGCCGATACACTTCATCGAGGAGAATGGACGGACGGACGGAACGGCGAGCCGGTTGAAATGATACGTTCGATGCCAAACATGCGGCCACAGGATTCGTTCGATGAAAACGCCATCTCGATGCAACGTGCCCGTCCGGAAGAGGGAGAGCAGACTGATGGTGATACAAGGTCCAAGAACCATGCCTGGCTGAATGGAGGGCAAGAAGATGTGAAGCGAGACGAGAACGAGACGAGGTGAGAAGAGCTCTTCAGATGCCCTGAGAAGGCCAGACGAACAAGATCATCGACATCCACCGTAGCCTCCAGGACCAGAACCCCACCGAAAAGAGAACTCCGATCCCAGTTTTTGATCCAAAATCTGAAATCTAAATGCGTCACCGTCAATGCAGCTAGGAAAGGCTCCGGTTCGTTGCTCGTGAAGATCTATCGTCGGACTCCGGCAATGTGGGGGGGGGGGGAAGGTTTCGAGGAGAGATGTAAAGTGAAGCAACACGATGAGCGTCCGCTCTGGCGAACGGATGGTTCGGGCGGGCGCCGAGGGACAGGAGAATCGACGGGCGTTCTCTCGGAAGGGCCGCCGTCAGCGGCCGAGCTTGCTCATGGTCCTCTCCGGCGCCGTCGGCGCGTACTTCGAAGACGGAACGGCCGAGTCAAAGTCGTGATCGCGAAGCATGTTGGAGTACTTGGGATCCTTCAGGAACTTGGGCACCGAGTCCTGCACCCGAGCGTCAGTACAGAGGAGACGGAAGCAAAAAGTCCCAAGGCGCGCTCGAAGGGCTTCGCTTACGCTTGCCATCAACTTGTACACCGAGTTTTGAGCCTCGTCGAAGAGCATGGCGACCTGCCTCAGGCTCTCGACCATCGACTCGTCGTCTCCCACGGCGCGCGTCATCCGGCTCGCCAGGTTGTTCCGGAGGTTGTGGTCGATGTTGAGCTCGCAAGGCGATCCCGGGGCAAGGAATGCGTTGTAGAGGCCTGCCGGACGTAAGCCGCCGACGAAAGAAAAAAAAAAAAAAAAAAAAAAAAAAAGGTCGTGTCGCGAATCACTCACCGTACGCGGCCGCCAGCGTCTCCCGGATCGTCTCGAGCTTGGGCGTGCCGTTCTTCTCCACGGCCTGGCGGTAGTTTGTCGTGAACTCGACAACGTCGAGGTAGAAGGAGAGGTTCTCTTCGCACAGCGTCTCCCGGAGGAACTCGCGGAAGAGGAGGCGCAAGGCCGGGTCGGTCAGGATGACGGAGAGACGATTCGTGCTCGAGTCTCGGGTCGAGGACCTGACCGGGCCGACCCCGGCGCCGGCCGGATCGTCGTCGCTGCCCGAGCTCTTCTCGCGCGCGATCCAGCCGGCGATGCGCTGGCCCTTCTCCGTCAGGGCGTACAGGGCCGTCTTGGTCGACTGGAAGTCGGGCGCCGAGGACGACGTCGGATGCTCCTGCACGTACGCCTTGTCGTCGACGACGGGGAACATGAGCCCCTGGCGCACGAACTGCGCCGCGATCTCATGCGTCTCCTTGCGGTCGATGGTGGTGGAGCAGTCCATGAGCCAGTCCGTCGTGGCCTTGCCGGTGAAGGTGTGGCGCCACAACCTGTCGCCGATCTTGCGCTCGCGCGCCATCTTGACGCCGACGATGCCGTTCTGGTAGTCGCTCGTCGAGTCCGAGTCGGCCGAGTAGGTCGTGTGCTTGGCGTTGGGACCGTCCTGGCCGATGAAGCGGCGGAAGACGACGTCGATGGTGGCGCGCTCCATCGACAGCTTGTCCGTCGTCGCGTCGCGCTCGAGGTTGACCAAGTGCATGGCATTGCGGGGCGAGTCGACGGCCTCGATGACATGCTTCTGATTGATGCCGTTGCGCTGGCAGAAGCGTCCGAGGATATGCAGGCCCTTGGGCGTCAGCTGCCAGAGGCCGCTCTTGAGCGAGAAGAGGTGCGCCGGCTTGCCGTCGGCCGATTCGATGAAGCGCGCGTCCATGAAGCGCTGGCACACGGACCTGGCCATCTCGCGGGCCATCGAGAAGGTCGTCGTCGTCGTCGTCGTGACGATTCGCGACGTGTCCTTGGGGTCGGGCATTCGGTTCGACTGCGAGAACTTGAGGGAGCCCAGGTTGTTGATCGCCTCCTCGGACGTGAAGGTGTGCTCGATCTTCTGGAACCGGACCCGGTGCGGACTCAACGGTAGGCTGACCATCAAGGTGGCGAAGAGGTCCATAAAGTCCTGCACCGCAACGGCATACGAGAGTCAGCTCTCTCGAGGGTACCGCGAGAAAGGTTGGATCGATCACATCGCCTGGGGAGAAGGACGATCGTGGAATAACAACACCCCCCCCCCCCGGGGGGGAGGGGCAGCATGGGGATCAAGCGGGAGCTTACGCGTGTGAACGGCCGGTCCTCGTCCGTCATGCGGAGAAGCCTCGACGAAGTCTGATGCATCTTGTTGTTGTTGTTGTTGTTGTTATTGTTGTTGTCGGTGCTGTTGATGTTGCTCATGGAGCGGGCACGGTTGGCGCTCGCCCCGGTGACGGCTGTGTTGTTCGAACCGGACGTAGTCCAAGGCACGGGGGACGAGGCCCTCGACTCTCGATCGGACGGCGATGCCGAGGTGACGGTGGAGATGCCGTTGACGCCGCTGCCGTTGGAGTGGCCGTTGTTGTTGGCGGCCAAGGCGGGGATGCTACCACCGACGCTAGCGGTGGCTCCCCCCCGTGTCGAGCGGCGGCGGCGGTGGTGGTGGTGGTGGTGGTGGTGGTGAGCTTGCTTCGGCCGGGCCTCGGGCGTTGGCGCCGACGAGGGCGGGGGCGAGGGCGAGGGCGACTGCGAGGGCGACTGCGACCGCGACTGCGACCGCGACGGTCTCGAATCCGAGGACAGGGTCGGGTTGGACTCGATGGTCGTGATCAGCGCATCTGGCTTGCCGACGGGATGTGGGGCGGTCGGGATGGAAGCGTGCTTGACCGAGTGCAGAACGGATCGGAAGTTGGGAGACGAGATCGCGACGTGCGCAAGCACCATCCTTCGGGCTAACGCCAGACACGTCCTCACCCTCGTCCACCAACACTCCCCGGGTCGGATCACGATGCAGGCGATGGCGACGGTCGTCGGTGTCGCTCCTCCCTTCCAGGCAACGACACAGGGCCCACTAATCCGAGCAACGCGGTCCCAAAAGCCGGGGGGGGATGTGCGCGCATGCGATCCGACGAGAACAGCTGCCACGTGGAGTCTAATACGAGCGTCACAGACCGTCCGCGGCAGGCGAGTTCCGTTTGCTGCTGCTGCTGCTGCTGCTGCTGCTGCTGCTGCTGCCGCTGCTGTTGCTTTCGAGACCGAAGCTGGACCGACGGCACGGTTTCCAAGGGTCCACGGACGAGGTGTCCGACCGAACCGGCGACGCCGGGTAAGTAACGGGAGGCGGATGACGGGCGATGGCGAGGTTTCCGGCTCCTGGGAACGACCTGCAGGTGGAGCAGCACACCGACGGGATCCAGGTCGGGTCGCACGCACGAGCGGCAGTGCGAGAAGAAGCCGAATGCGCCAGTCGGGTGTCGCCGATGGTGCTGTGGACACTCAAGCGTCGGCCGCAGCCGGGTAAGCCACGACGAGGATCCTTGGAACGCTTTCAGGCGGTGTCGCTCGAGATCGAACGATGCTTCCGGTGGGTGTGGCCGTTCCCACGAGCGGGAACGAACCGTCGGGCGCGACCGATTAGCTTGAGGGGTGGTGGGCTTGGGACGGCGGCGTAGCTCGTGTGTGACCGAGGCTGAGGGTCAGATGCAGGCGAGGAACGAGCGATGTTAAGACGTATCTTTTCCGGCGGGTAAGGTGCGATCGAGGAGGATGAACGAGAGAAGGCGTCTCGGTCTCGGACTCGGTCTCGGCGAAGGCCAATGACCAATCCAATCCGAATGCAATTCCGCAGGTCCAAGCGACAGGCGGGCCAAAAAGCACGTTTTTCGTCTCCTCTTGGCCTAGTCGACCACGGATCTGATATGAAGAAAAGGGTCGATGCGTCAGCCCATCGACAAGACGGCTGGGGTGATGGCAACGCCAACCGGCGACGGTGACGACGGCGGTGATGGTCGTGGTGGTGGCGGCGGTGATGGCGGTGACGGCGGTGATGCCGTCGACGATGAAGGATGTTGTGCGAGAACGGACGAGGCGGAGCCAGCGGCTTCGAACGGTCCTGGGGACGGAGAGGCCGAGGCGACGATGGTCACCGGTGTGGTTGTGATGATGATGATGATGGAGGGACGGACGACAGAAAGATGAGGGGGGGGGGGGAAGATGGAGGAGGCGGGGGGGGGGGTATGAATCTGGCGGTCGTTGGCGTCAGGCCGTAGGCCGTCAGCGAGAGCTGTATCGGCCGGAAGGACAGCGACAATTAGCGTCGCGGCGGCCTATTGAAGGGCGACGGGATGCGGCAGCAGCAGCAGCTGAACCGTCCGGCGTGGAAATAACGTGGGAAAGAAAAAGGGACAGGGACGGGCAATTAATCAAGGAAAAAGACAAAGAGAACGAAAAGGGATCGAATCGATCAAATGGATCAAATGCGATTGGACGGGAGCGGAAAAGAAGAGCCGAGGCAGGTGATCTAGAGCCTGAGGCGGCGAGGGGCCGCGTGGAGATTTCCGAAACCGTAACAGAACATTTCGATTTTCACGGTCGGCCGTTGGGCGGCGGTGGTACGGTACGGTAGCGGCGTTGCGTAGCCGGGGTGGCAGAGAACGACTACCAGTAACTATACGGCCGTACGTATGTATGTACTGTATGTACTATAGGTATAGACGACTTGGTCTGAGTCTGGTCGTTCAGGTCTCGGGACCGGCTCAAAGAGCAGGATGGAGGAGTTGGTGGTGGAGGAGGAGGAGGAGGAGGAGGAGGAGGAGGATGACAGATGACGAGAGACAGCGCCGTGAGACGAGGGAACGGCGATGAGACCAAGGGGGGGGAGGGAGGGGGTGTGCGTCGGGGGCACGGGCGGTGGTGAGGCAGCGGCTCGAAGGATCATCAGCAACGATCGTTCATATGTGCTGGCGCATGTCGTCCGCATCCTCTGTCGTGGCCGGTCTCACGACTACAGCAGCACGGCTGTACTCCGTACTCCGTACCGTCTTCGTCGATCGGCCCACACATCTGCAATTCGAATAAATCCGCAGATCCGACCGAGCTCGTCCAGCTCGACCAGCTGCAGGCTGCAGGCTGCAGGATGCCGTCGTCCCTCGTGGTCCTCTCTCTTCCGGCGAGCCGGGAGAGAGAGAGGTGCGTCACGCACGACAGACATCCTCCGCTCGCGTAAGCAGCGCCTTTGATTCGACCACGTCGAAATCGAGCCAAAAGAGCTCGATGTCTCCTCGCCCGTCGTCTTTCCGGCGGAGGTACGACGATGCGTCGCGAGAAGCCCGGGCCGCTCACGACCCCGACGGTGTGACGCGAAGAGCCCCTACGAACCTTGATCTCTATCGAGACACATCTACCGATCTGTGTCGAGGATGGTGAGGTGATGCTCTGGACGCTTCCGACGGAGACTACATCAGGCCATGCTGGTTCGCCCGGGCCCAGGGGAGCCCTGGGCCCGGTGCTTGTTACCCCACCTCCTTGTGCGACTTCGACCCGGACAGCAACGGACGCGGTGGCGCCACTCGCTTCGGCCAAAGCCCTTGACCCTGGTCCCCGCCCTGATGAAGCCTGTCGAGCTCGTCTCGCTACAGACGAAGACGGAGCCGGCGAGCAGCTTGCGTCTACGTGGCGCCTAGCTCTGCGGCGCTGCACGGTGCAGAGCTTGGCGCGGCGACATGCATACCTTTACGTATGTACGGTACGATAGGCACGTACGAAGGTGCGAAGTACGCGTCGTCGCTCCTCCCTTTGAGCCGGGCACGACGCGCCGGAGCTGCTGCAGCGTCGTCGTCCACAGCCTGCCTGCCTCCGCGGTCGATTACCTCACGGCCATTCCAGCACGCGGAGGCCAGCAGCCCCGAGCGCCTGGAGGGGACGGACGAGGACACATGCGGGCGCTTCGCTCATTTGCCGACGTGCGCAAGAGTGGCTGTGCCGCCGCGAGTCTGCGACTGGGCCCCTTCGACGTTGGATTGAGCCGGAGATGAGCCGTCGCTCCGGCCGACGCGTTCGAGTCGGGACCACGGATGTACGGCGCTGGAGGACTGCACCGGCGGAAGGGGAAGATTCGGGCTCCCCCCGCCGATGCTCCCATGTTGGGCGGCATGCGACGTCCGGCTCGGGCTTCGACCTGTCGGAACGTCCCCCCGCGCGAGCGACGAGGATCGATGACGGCCCGGATCAGATCCGGCCGCCACGTCCGCCGGCGTCCATCGTCACAGATCAACGCTTCGGGGCGGCCGGTGCCGAGGACCGCAGCACGGCCACGGCCGTTCCAACTTTAGCTCGGTCTAGAATCGGCATGGCGACACGCGCATAAAGCGGGGGTGGGACCTGTGGAGAACCTCAAACGGGGACGGCGTGGTCAAGGCATGGCCGTGGCGTGGCGCGGCAGAGGTTGGTCCTCCATTCCTTTCCCACGGGGGTCTCGCGCGCGGCATGTTCGCACGCGGCCCACGTCTCTCGCCGAGCGTGGCGGACAGGGATCTTCCCTCTCGAATCTTCCGTTCCCGACGCACGGCCGGCTGGACGGGGCGCGCTTTCGCCGCCCGCGCCCGCACCGGAGTGCTCTGCAGCTCGCCGTCCAGAGGACCGAAGCGGGAAGCCCGACGGACGGCGAACGCTCCTGCGGGGTCACTCGACGGAAGAGCGGCGATCGCGAGCGGCATCGCCACGAGGGAGAAGGAGGCGGAGCCGGCGAGCGACGTTCTCGTTCCACCGCCGACCACGGCTCGTCGGCGACGGCATGACGACCTCACGACCGGCCTCCGGACCGGCGCAGCGTGAACGACGAGCGGCCGAGCGGCACCGCGGCCACCACCCGGCAATGCCGGACACGTGGCGGCCGGGATGGACGATCTACGGTACCCGATCGCGCACCGGAACCCGTCGCGAATCGACAAGGCCGTCGTCTCGAGCGGCGACCGCAGCAAGTCGACATGATCACCGGCGGGCGCGAGCGAGCAGGGAGCGATCGGTCCTCGACGGCCGTGCGTAGCCGCACGAGAGAGACGAGGACGAGGACGAGGACGAGGACGAGGACGCCGTACGACAAAGTACGCGCTACGATACCGGTACAGCATGCGCCGTGTCCGAGCGGGCCTTCCATCGATCGGCCCAGGAGCGGACCGCGACCGCGGCGCTGCAGGCAACGTACCCTCGTACGTCTTATATCACGTCACCCCGGACGGAACAGCGCTGCCACGAGCCTCGGAGATCTTCATCGTCGGACGACGGGCTGGAGTCCCGTCGTCTTGGACCCGTCTGACAAGACCGGTGCGGCCATGGGCCGAGGCAACGACAAAGACGTCGGCGGTTTCGGGTTCCGTGCAGAGGCCGAAACACAGACCGTTCGCACGGCACGATCAGGTCACGTGATCTACAACTCTCTCCCGTGTGTTTCACCCGTTCGAACCCCTCCTCTTCTGCCGACGGCTTGATCGACGGGTGTTTTAGCCCTGGACGTCGCTGCCCCTACCAAGCTCGAGTGTTCGAGCCGTCCGGTCGACGCTACAGGTGGCGGGTCGTCTAAGCAGCGCTAGCCGGCGCTAGCGCCGCAAAGCCTCCGGGCTCGTTACCTAGGCCGGTGCACCGCCAAAATCCGACGCAGAGCTTGAGACACCCTCAGACTTCTCCTCCGGCTCGGGTCTCTCTCAAGGATGGTCGGCGGTCATCTCTCGTCGCCCGTTCGACGGAGAGTGTCGCCGCCTTCCATCGCCGTGGATCTGACGAAAAGCCTTGTGAGTCGGTGCCACGTTCGACGCGGAGCAAGCGGTTCAGGCTAAGCAAGAGACAAGGCTTATTTGGCGCCGATGCATGCCCCCGAGCGATGGTGAGCGCGTCACTAAGCTTACCGAGCTCGAGCTAGCCGCACCACCTGCCGATCTAGGGAGGTTCTGCGGCGATGCCGAGATCGGGGAGGAGGAGGATACGAAAAGACCGACAGCGAGTCTCCTTCTGCTTCTGCCAGCCGTTCGCCGGCGGGCGGCGGCGGCCGCGAGACACGTGATCTCGTCGTCAACTCGAAGCGACCTCGTACGTAGGCACTTGGCACGCTTGCGTACCGTACGTACGGAAGTACGTACCTTCGTACCTACGTACGTACCGGATCATCGCCTCGAACAGGCAAGCGCCAGGTGGCTTTGCACGCTCCGCCACACGTCCGGGCCTCGCCAACGGGCCGCTTACGTCATGCGTCCCGACATGCGCCTGTCTTCCAGTCGTCCGATGTCAGACATCGACCGCCGTCGTTTCGTGTCGAGCCGGCGGTGGTGTTGTGGAGGGTGCAGTGGCATCCTGGCGTCGAAACGGTTTCGCCAGGAGGAGGTACGGTACGTTACGTACGTATGTACATGGTACATACGTACCGTCATCTGCCCCACGTGGCTCTCGTCAGGCCGCCGTCGTCCGCAGCCGTCAAGGACGTCTCGAGGCCGCTTTCCGACGCGGCGAAGCAGCCCCGGTCCGGATCACATCGGACATCTGCTGTGGCAGCGTACGTACTACTACGTACGTCTGCCAAGGCAAGGACGGATGCGCGGCGTCGAAGAGACCAGATGCGACTGTGGCTTGGCCGTCACCGTCGTCTGTCCACGTTTGTTTCTCTGTCTCCTTTACTTGGCCCCGACGCTGTCCTGTCTCATCTTCTCTTTTTCCCATTGGTAAACACATACGTACGTACAGTACGTACGTACGTGTCAGCGTATATCTTGTACCGAGGCATCACATACAACCTCAATCTCCCCTCCCCAGCCCATGCTTTTCCTTCTTTCCCCCCCTTCTACCGGCAGCCGGCCAGGTGCGAGAGCCTGTCGATCCATTGGCCGCCAGCTCATCCCTCCCTTCCCCCCCCCCCCCCCCCCCCCGGCGAGCACTCCGTACGGGGCACTCGGATTTCTGCTTTTGCCGAGGGGCAAGGAGACGGAGATCGACAGGCCGCAGGAGTCGTCCCACCGGTGCCGCCGTCCCAGACGGGTCTTGACAGCCGCAGTTTTGAGTCAATTACAAGGTACGTAACGTGGCGTACGACGGTACTTGTATCCCGTGCCAACGCACATGCGGGGCCTCGGATGCGCCTGTCTACGTACCTCGTACGGACCGTACTATATGCACAGATGCCGCATGGGCTAGGGAGTTGGCACACTGCGAGAGTCTACTGCACTCACGATTTGTCGCTGCCGTACGGAGGGTACTTGCTCTGGACTGGCGTGGTTGGAGTGGCTGCCGTGGCTGCCGCAGCTGCTGTGGCTGGCATGGCTGCCGTTCTAGTCTCCGTGCTGGCCTTGCAGTAGGTCTCAGAATTGTCCGTCTGCGTGGCTCTGTCACCTCTGTCGACTCCTTGCGACTCCTGTCAAAAATCTGTCAAACCCCGTCAAACTCTGTCAACTGTCATGCATCAACACAACAGATCATCTTTTTTTTGGTCATGTCAATGACGCAACCTACATCATGTCGGCATATCAGCACATGAACACATCAGCACATGAGCACATCGGCACATGAGCACATCGGCACATCGGCACATCGGCACATCAGCATATCAGCATATCAGCACATGGAACACATGTGTCTGCAACTGCACTGTACTGTACCGTACTCTACAGTCCTGGCTTGCGACAGCAAGTCACATGAGTGGGGCTTTTGATTCTGATTCTGTTCAGGCATTCTCCTAGTCAAGAACCCCTCCCTACCCTCCTCTACCGGATTTCTGTCCTCACGTAACGTACTGTAAGTCGTACGTACGTATGTACAGTAACTTCTTCATCGGTAGGACAGGAGCCAAGTACACTACTACCACGACCACGACCATATACACTCAGAGAAACCCCCTCCCCCCAAAAAAAAATATCTGTTAGGCGGACAATATACGAGTACATCCTCACGACCCTCGTCGGAATTGTAGGAAAGATGTAACCTGATCGCTCCTGGAGCAGCAAGAAGAAGAAGAAGAAGAAGAAGAGAAAGAGGAAGAAGAAGGGGAGGAAGAAGAAGAAGAAGAAGAAGAAGAAGAAGAAGAAGAAGAAGAAGAAGAAGAAGGGGAGGAAGAAGAAGAAGAAGAAGAAGAAGAAGAAGAAGAAGAAGAAGAAGAAGAAGAAGAAGAAGAAGAAGAAGAAGAAGAAGAAGAAGAAGAAGAAGAAGAAGAAGAAGAAGAAGAAGAAGAAGAAGAAGAAGAAGAAGAAGAAGAAGAAGAAGAAGAAGGAGCAGAAGAAAGGACAACATCGCCAGAAGATGTGGTGATAGAGAACTCCCCCCAAGTACGGTACTTCGTACGGCTGGGACTCCCAGCTCGCTGTTGTAATATAGCTCTTGGACTCGTAGCGGCGCCCGGTCGGTGGGCTTGGTCGTAGGGGAGGTAATGCCATGTTTTCAAATCAAATTTCCTTGCACCATCTTGTCATGACCGCGTTGAGTCCCGGAATGACTGCGGTTCCCAAAGTTGAGCTGCGACTGGCCCGGGTGACTGCACTGGTACCAGCACTAGCACTGGCACTGGCACTGGCACTGGCACTAGCACCACCACCACCACCACCACCACCACCACCACCATTGCTAACATCTGTCGTCGAAGCGGAGAGCGCGGTCGACAGAGCAGGGATAATCTCCTCGAGCGCGACGTCGACGCGCCACATCCGGCCCGTTCGACCAACCTCCTCGCCCCCTCCTCCGCCGCCACCGCCGGTCGACGTGATGGCCGCCACCGTGCCGCCGGAACCGCCCGCGCCGGAGACCGGCACCAGCAGCTCGCAGCGGACCAGCTTCTCCCAGGCCGAGACGCCGACGTCCCTGCCCCAGACACGAAAGCCGAGAGTAGAAGTGACTGTCGTCGTCGTCGTCGTCGTCGTCGTCGTCGTCGTCGTCGTCGTCGCTTGTCCGCCCTTGCCTCTGCTGCCGCCGCTGGCGCTGGTCGGCGCCGAAGACGTGGACGTCTGGATCCGCGCGCGCGACGCGAGCGACGTGTATTCGTCGTACGCCATGTCGAAGTTGCACGTGTCCGTGTCGAGGACGACGTCCAGCCTTGCGGCGGCGATCAGCAGCGAGAGTTCCAGCTCCGACAGGCATGGGAGGATGGACAGTTTCGAGTCCGGCGGCTGGAGAGACGCATGCATGGCCTTGTGGCTCCGTCGGTGCGGATCGTCCTCGGTCGTCGCGGCCGTGCTGATGGGGAGGATACAGGCGCTGAGGAACTCCTTGACCGATTTGCTGCGGTAGTAGATCGACTGCACGAGCTGGCCAAACGAGGAGCCTTGCTCCCAGAGTCTCTGCGTCCGAGAGTCAGCCACGTCCAACTACATCGTACGGAAGCGGTCGCTGGCCGTCGCTCGACGGTGGAACGAGAGCGGAGAACCGACCTGGACGCCGTCGTTCCACGTCCGGAGATCCTCTCGGATGCGCTCTGCCAGGCCATCCTCGAACGCTCGGCATATCCCGTCGCGCTCCTGCTCCGACAACATCAGGCCCTGACTGCAGACGGCCCAAAAGTCCGGCAACGATCGGGCGAGCGGAACATGCACGTGCCGATGGCTGAACCGGCTCTTGACACGCTTCTCGAGAAAGTCGGCAACGTCGATGCGCGTCGACACGCCCAGGACGGCCACCGGCGCCTTGCGAGCCTGCGCCACGTCGAAGACGTTGTACAGCAGCGTCTGGCGCGGGTGGGAGGCGAACAGATCGAATTCGTCGAGCACGAAGATGACCGACTTGGCCGTCTCGTCCGTCGTCGTGTCCGACAGCTCCGAAGGGTGAGACAGCAGCGCCAACAGCGAGGCGAGGATGTCGGCGTAGTTGTTCGTCTGGCCCGGCTTGTCAGTCTCGCCCTTCGAGCCGTATCCGGCCCGTTCCTGCATTCGACCGTCGTACCTTGACCGTGTCATCGTCTTCGACCTCCATCTCCCTCCCCAGCTGCCGCCATATGTCCTTGAGAGCCAACTTATCGTCCGTGTGGACGAATCCGTTCAGTCGAACGACGTGAAAGTCTGTCTCGTGTTCTCGAGACAGGTCACCGATGACCGACTCTACGAGCTGATCACGCTTAGGCCCCGACATGGCAACCAAGAGACAGGAGCTTACCGTCGACTTCCCCGTCCCTCTCGCTCCGATGATCAGCAGCGAGTTTCCTTCGCCGGCGACCACGCTCTGCTCCACCGTCTGATGTACCTTTTGATACTCCTCCTTCAGCCCGATGAGCCGCAACGGTCTTCTCCCTGTAACTTTCTCGAGGATCGTCTTTTTGACGAGCCGAGCTGCTTTCTCGGACCTGAAATCGTGCACCAGTTGCTGGAACAGCTCGGCCAGCCCCAAGATCTTCGTAGTGCCCCGACGGCGTTCGTCCGGGAGAGGGTTCTCCGCCACTTGTTCCCCACCCTCCCCTTCGTGAGTGGGCCCAACTTCCACCTTGGGGCACTTCCGCGGCCTGCCCCGTTTCCGCTTGACCGGCACAGACACAGCGATGGAAGCGTGTATTGCCGCAGAGGTGGTAGTAGTCTTCTGCGCTGTCGAGCTTGTGTCCTGCGTCTCGTCCAGACCACCGTTAAGCATCGAAGAATCCATCGGTTCGTTACGAACCTCCAAGCTGGGTTGGCCGTCTTCAGGTGCGATATCTTTGTCTGCAGATATTCTCCCGCGCTTCGACGCCACATCTCCATCGGTCTTGCTCCCTGTTCTTGCCGACGACAGCTTCTCCAGGAATCGATTCGGCCTGCGTCGCTCTCTGCCGTTCCGACGGAGCGATCCAGGTGTCGACTCCATGCCGTCTGACAGGCGGCCCTCCTCATCTCTCTCATCGATCAGGTGGGACAACCGGACGTCCGTAGACGGCGCCGACGACTTCCTCGGCCGTCCTCGGGAACGCTTGGTTGGGGGTTTCGCGATGGCCTCGTCATTCGACTCGTCACCGACGGTTCCCCTTCCAGCAGGATCATGGAGAGCTGTCTGAGCACCTTCTTCTTCGAGAGCGATCGCTGTGCCGTTGGTCCGCGTAACTCCGGCATTATTCGCCTGGTTTGGAAGGCTTCCATCGTCGTCTTTCCTCTTCCTCGGTCCACCTCTTTTTCTTGTCGAAGAGACGCTACTCGGGCCTGCATGTGGACTTGATGCCGGTAGTGAGGATGCATCGTCGAAGTTGTTCGGTCTCCTCCTCTTTGCGAAGCGCGGCGATTCATCAAAGCTGTAGATATCCGCTGGGGGTGACATTTGCAGGCGGTGTCAATGCGCGTACTGAGTAACTTACGCGCCTCGAAGGAAAGATTGCCACGAATCATGCTTGCAAAGTCATGTGACTTTCTTCTGTACGAGTACCGTACCGGTACCATACGTAGTTGAACACTACGAGCATGCTTACAGAGTCATGTGACTTTTAGAAACAAATCCGTCAAGATTGGGTATCCCCGACACCATGTGAAGCGCAGATCAACGCCATTGCCATGCAACAAGAGGTCTATCGCAGATCATAAAGCCAGATCGCTGAAATCTCGTCAGGCGCCCGGCTGCGGCCCTTCCCTCGCCCAGCCACGGCTCCTCATCCCCTCTTCGATGCTCCCCCAGATGCCCTCGACAACCTCCCGATCTCTCCATCTCCCCTGCACGCCGCTGTTACTGTTCCACTTGTCGACTGACGTGCTCAGCACTCCTCTGCCCCAGCCTTTGACCAAGCTCGGCAGCTCATCGCCTCTCCACCCGACGTAGATGCCAAGGACGTTTCGAAAAAGGTCCGTCGGGTGCTGCCACTTGTAGGACTTGAACTGCCACGTCTGCCCGGTGGTGAAGACGGCGACGACGCGTTGCCAGTAGTCGGGCTTGAACTGCTCGGGAGTGTCCACCAAGATGAACCGCAGCGGGCGCGAATCGATCGAGGGCAGTACGCGAGAGACGTGTAGGATGTTCGCCGTGTTCGAGGAACCGGCCAAGGCCGAGTCTGGGGGGATGTACAGGCCCGATTCGAGGAAGGATTTGACGTTGCTCATCCTCAACAGGGACGACGCAGACGGGGAGAGTAGGATGATCGGGTCGGGTCGGCGGCCGTTCTTCTTTGATTGGACGACGACGGGCTGGCTAGACGGGTGCGGCGCCATGGGCTCCATCTGCTTGCTGCGGTTGCGGCCGAGGAAGATCTGGGCTGATTTCCGAACGTGCGAAAAGTCCTGGGCCCGAGATACAATCAGCAAAGCTTTACTCGATCGCCAAGTGAGAGGCTGGCTCGGTCGACCGACCGTCGGTCTGATGCCACGCAAGAGCGTGTTCCTGTCGCCCATGCGTCGCTCGAGCCGGTACGTCTCGGCCAGGCGAGGATCGACGGACTTGCCCGGACGGCCGCCGGGACCGGATGGGACAGGGGCGATGCCACCTGTGGCTCCCGATGCCGACAGGGTCGAACCCGCCGCTTGCGCCGCCGCCTCGGCCGAGTCCGATGCCAGCGGCTGGATGTACTCGCTCTCCTCGGAAGCGCCTTCCAGCCAGGTGATCAGGTCCAGCCTCTCGACGAAAACGAGATTGTGCACGTTTCCCCCTGCGGCCCCCTGGGCAGACAGCTCCTCGTTGAGCTTCTGGGCCGAGGCGATGTAGTCAGGGATGGCAACATCTTTCTTTTGCCAGGCAAAGTAGATGCTCCGAAGATCCACTGGCTTGTCGGACGACTTGAATCGCGTCGGTATATCGAGACCGAACGTCTGTCGAGTCGGTTCGGTGAAGAGCAGCTGCGTGGCATCGGCGAGACTGATGCCACTGTCCGGTGTCCGAGCTGGGTCGGCGGACTTGGTGGGAACGATGGGTCCATCGGATGCAATCGCCTGTCGAAGCCGAAGAAGAGGGTCAGACTGAGCCGACTCCGCCATCGCCATGGCTTGGCCGTCCATCTCTGGATTGGGCTGTATCGTCAGCCGAGTCGGTCGAACGCCATGAGCAGTGGGGAGCTGCTTTCGCACAGGGACGGTTCTCGGGGTAAGAACGAGGCGAACAGTCCAGAATGTACAGTGTACCTCCGTACGTGGGAAGTACCTACCACCAGACAGTACCGTACCTAGTACCGGTACTCGAAACCTTTGATAGAAGCCGCTACAGTATCACCTTTACAGATTCTGAGTCAGCAGCCTGCGCTACTCTTCGCCGAAGGTTCGAAGCAAGACCAGTAAATCCCTGCGAAGAGCCGAAGGTCAGGGGCAGGGCCACAAAACCATCTAGGTCCTACGATTACGTAGTACGGTAAACTACATGAAACCCGTACCGTACTGTATTACGTAAGCACAGCAACTACTCTTCTCCCCGTCAGGAGATACGTAGCCACTGCTTGTTGATTACATGAGTTACAACATCATCTGGAGAAGATCTGGGTATGCTAGGAAGTAAAAAAAAATACGGAGTACATCGCCTGGAACTACCAATGTCCAGACCCGGAAGCTCAGCTCTCCGACTGTGGAATCTTGCCTGGAAGCATCGCTGTGGCTATACCATCTCCAGTCGATCCCCCCCCCCCCCTTTGGCCATATAACCCCTTTTTTCCCACACGTTGGCATCTTCTTTCTTTCTCCTCCCATCCGACAGCGAACCGTCCGTTTCGCACCCGCCTCACGCCACAGAACAATCCTGTTCCCAGACCTTCACTAACTATTGTCTGATCTCGACTGACCTTATCGGTCAACGTCCGCCCGTCAGCGACTCGAATCTTATCGCCGTGTGCGTAGCCAAAATCAAGATTCCATATATAGTGCTGGTAGCTATCAGAACGTCAATCGTGGCCTATGAAGCCGTTGTCGATGTGGGTGTCCAAGGGTACATGGATTGTTTTCTGATTTTCCTTAAACCCCGACTTACAGATGTATGGCATAGTAAGATACTACTGTAGCTTGTATGGTCTTATACCTTTCAAGATTACCGGAAGAAAGCAAGCGGCCGTGGCGTCGACAGATTCGGAGCTCGAGCTTCACACGGAGACTGTCCAAGAGTCCGACAAGACCGTGGTCGTCTAAGAAGCCGTGTAGGTACTGTCGACAGTTTCCGCATGAGAGCGTATCCTTGTTTTCAGACAGTTGTGACGGTCATATGCCACACCGAGGCGTCTCATTGAGCGTCGTGGAGGTGGAAACAGCGGAGCACGTTCGAATTTTCGGTTCGACATTGATTGTGGTACTGTCAGCGATATATCTAACCACTACAAAAATCACCATCCCTGAGGGGACCGGTGGGACCGCTTTGCCGTGGATGATAGAGCGTCGATGTGCCAGTGGGACTGTACTTTTGGTCGGTCGGTGGCTTGCCCGCGCTTTGGGCTTTTACACACTGTTCTTTGCTGCAGTCTAGCTACGTTGCTTGGCATGGTTATGGGAGGACACGAAAATCAATGAGGCTACGACTCTCCCCTCGAGGACACAGTCCTCGGAAATCAAGTCGACGGGACCGACCCGTCACGTCCGAGTCGCTGGCGCGGGCCTCGGATGTGATTCGGCCCACTACCTAGATGTCCGTCAAGCTCTCCCCTCATCGACATCCTGCTGGGAACGCGATTGCAGCCGTCAATCGACAGGGAGAGGCATCGTCCGGGTCCGTCCATGATAGACGCAGATTCCCTTGCCACCGGACGGGTGAAGCGGACTTCGAGGGCACAGTGGGCTGCCTGGGAGATGCTCCGGCACGTTCAACTCAAACTGACAGTCTTTCTGCGCTTCGGCTCCGAGGTGAAACGGCAGCAGCTCCTCGCTCTCCATCGTGGCCGTTCTGCGGCAGGCGTGCAGTTCCTTTTGGCCGCTTTCTGGGGGCCCCATGTATGGCGACCCTCCCGGCGAGGAGTAATCGAAGGAGAACCCTCTGAGGTCGCCCTTGCGAGGCCGGTCCGTAGGCAGTGGAGGTGTGCCGACTCTCGTCGCCTCCGACGGCAGGAAGGTGGGGCCGTCCGGATCGGATATCTCGACCTTGAAGTATTCGTTCTGGTTGTTCCCTCTATACAGAGCCTCTTCGGTCGGGGTGCTGGCCGGCGGTTTCCCCATCAGCATGTTGAGGATCGAGCTTGACTTGGACATCATTGTACCGTTTCCCAGGATGAGATGGTGAAGTTTGCGAGATGATGCCGATTCGGGGGATGGTGAAGGCGTCGGGGTGCTCGAGCTCTGGCTACTGTTTCTGCCCTGCCGACGCGCGAACACCTGCAGCAGGCCGCTGGTCTTCTCGAGCAGATCCTGCGTTCTGGACCTGTCCGACTCCGGATCGGACAGCTCAGGCTCGGGCCGGGACCCAGAAGACCACCGGAGCCCCTTGATGAATTTCTTCGATCGCCGGTACAGCCCCCTGCCTTCGCCGTTGCACACGCTGGATCTGGAGCCAGGCGACGGTGCGCAGATGAACGGAACCTGCCCCGCCGTCCCCACCCCGAGCATGATGTCGTCGACGATCTGATCTCCCTTTGAGGAGCGCTGTAACGTCCTCGGCTGTATCTTTTTGGATCTCCCGTCCGGGACCTGCCCCGACAACGCGTCGATGGACTGCTTGCTGTGTGACCTCCTGCTCTCCTGATTCCTCTTCTCGGATGGAGCGCCATTTTGCAGGAGAGACCATCCGAACTTGGATCGAATTTCCCTTGGGCCTTCCTCGACGCCGTTCTCGGAAGACAGGACGGGATGCCCCGAGCCGCGCCTCGAGTTCCTGATACCTGTGAACCAAAGAGGGTTCTCGCCGTCGGAAAATCTAGAGGCGAAACTGAAGACCGAACGCGTGTCTGGAATTGACGAGCCGCTCGAGGTCGCTGCGTGAGAGCTACGCTTCGACCCCGGAGAAGCCAGGGACGGCCTTCTCTTCAGCATGCTCGGGCTCAAGATGGACGGTGAGAAGTACGAAGTGTTGAGGGCCATCGAGACGGATTGCATCTTGGGTGATAGAGTCCTTTCTCTGGTGCCCACAGGTCGTTTGCGGGAACTCATGACGGTCCTCCGCGATCGACTTTCAATGATTATGGTTTGGGGGGAAAGCGGTTGCTGTATCAAGTGAGAGATATTCGTGATTAGGGCCGGTAGTTATGTGGTCATAGTAGATTGATTATGACCGTAACATACAATAGAAGCCGTAGGAGATGTTCGGCCGCCAGTCGGTACAGATATCGACGGCAGGTCGTCCTACCCTAAAAGTTTGGGCAGTGGAAAGCTGTCCATGGCAGATGCCCCTCTTCGTCGGCCCGATAGGCACATCGTCTTGCAGGAAAGGGCTGAACAGAAGAGAGCGCCTTCCTCTTCTGGACCAACCCTGGCCGATGCTGTGAACAGATGCAAAGTGAGAAGCGAACCCGGGCCAGGAAGACACGCAACAGCAAGAATACACCAGGATCTCCCGATGGGCCAGAAATGTGTGTAGTCAACACACGAGAAGACAGAGAGACAAAGTAGCAGAAAGAATCGTACTACTAAAAGCACGACGTTGACGTTTCTTGGAGGTGATCCAGTGGTGCCGCCTAGGGCTAGCCCTAGCAACGGGGCGTAGGGTTCTAGAGGGGTATCTAGTCGAGTAGCTTAGCCGTCCTGAACCAACCGGTGGTCTCACCTCTTTTCTTCCCGCTGCCCGCTGTAGAGTTCTTCATCGAACAGTTGGCAATACCATGTCAGGTATTTGACCGCAAAAGTCGATGGTGTGAAGCTTCCAGCTTCGTTCAAGAACCTGGCAACAACTTTTGTTCCTTCACATAGGAATGAAAGATGTAGTACTTCTTGTCTCCTTGGATTACAAGCAGATGCTTCGGTTCGAGATGACCATGGTGGTGTAAACGACTAGCAAGCTTCAAACTAGCGACTGTTCCCGATAGACAAATCTGGACGACACACTTCAATCCAATTTTAACACCGCTGACCCCACTTATAAGAGTCCCTCCCTGTACAACTCTTATTGCATGCTGAACAGCTTCACCAGTCCTGGCTTATCAAAGTTGGTAGATCGAGAGGAGAATGACGAGATGTTGTTGGTAGTTGCTACCGGTATCGCCGTAGGCTAGCAGAGGGTGGCTCAGTCGGGTAGCTTAGTCAGATAGCCAGGTCATATAGGCCTCGAGTCCTCGAGGGCCTTAACAAGACAGCTTTCTCCCTGTTTAGATGTTAGGCTGTTGTCCTATAACTGTGCCGGTGTTGGTGTTAGTTCTAGAAATATGGACCACGAGTACTGGTATGCTGCGTCTGCGGAACTACGGGAGTACAGGGAAGAGGGGTAGGAAATAATCAACCTCCCCTGGGGCGCTACTCCTGTGCCTAGAAGAACTGAAGAAGACCAAGAACAAAGACCCATGTAGTGAGTGTGGCAGTGGGCTGTGGGCGCATAGTGGGCACCTGGAAGTTATCAGTAGGAGCTGCCTACCGCAGGCTTCTTCGCGCTCTCGACAATGAGCTATTGCGTGGTTCTATTGAAGGCGAAAAGGAAAGAAAGCCTATTGATGTCCAAATGGGGGAGGGGGGGGGGTGGTTAGTTGATGGACGGGAGAAAGCGTGTCTTTACTGGGATATCTTTGAGAAGATCGGGTCGTTCTCGACATGTATCATAAGAACTGTCTCTGTTGGATTTTTCCCACGCTCTTGTAAGGGTGTTGAAGGGGGACAATATATATCGGCGTGGGGGAGAAATGTGTTATCTGAAAGAGGGGGAATCCCAGAACATTTCACTCCGAGGAATTGCGACCCCCCGCATACAGTCTACTCCTTGAACACCATGTCGTTCTTTGTGTTAGAGTACAGCTGTTACATACTACCTTTCAAGAGACTGGGTTCTCGTCACGGGCTTCTTGATTTGCCATATAGCTTGATAACAGAAGGCCGAATGTTGATTAAAGTCCTGACAAAACTGAAAGTCGCCTCCACCGGCAGCTTTTCCCTTTCGGTAGCTTCCTCTGACGGATACTTTGGGCGGGGTTAGAGGTTGTGAAGAACAGATAAGAAAGAGGAAAAGAAAAGACAGGACTTGTGAAGAGGAAGGGGAGGCATATAACGAGCAACGAGTGGCTTGAGTTAGAAAACAAAACCAGTAAACTTTTAGACCACGCCTTGGGCCGTCTCCTCCTGCTCGGGTTTTGTCAATTTGTCCACTGGGATGACGTGAGATTGCGAAACCTCAATCCACCGCCAGACTAGGATACTTCTATTCCCCCACCATTGACTTCATGTGTCATTGTATCAGACCATTTACTGCCAGTACTGTTGAAGAGTCAGCCAACGACGCGTTCCCAAGAGTAATGCTGACGCCTGTAAACTTACCATGCAGAACTTCAACGACTCGTTCACTTGGCCGAGTACTCGCTTCCCAGCGGGGCCTTCTCGTAAGTGCAACCTTGCTCGCTCGCATGCTTGATCGGCGTAATAAACGGCCGGAACTAGAAGAGACACCCAAGATGATTAGGTCACTGGCTTCGAATCCGGTACGACAAGCCATACCGAGAGAGACCGCTCGTGTAGCACGCGCATAGCTCGAGCAGATATTGTTCGTTAACCTCTGGAAGTCATCGGCGGACAAATTATTCTCGTCCATCAGCATGGCATATTGCGTGGGTCTGACTGTTCCTTGCAGTCCAGCATGTGCCACCAAGACTGTGCGCTGTCAGCCAAGTTCTTGATCCGGAGGGGGTTAAGGCGATGTCGTACAAATGTCTCTCGCGTTCGAGTTCTCAATCACAGTCCCGGGCAGCACGTTCCCGAGCCTGTCTCCTTTCTCCGTGGGGAACATACGTGTATGGTGTCTCTTCACGCAGACCACCACCGTGATCTTCGGTCTCGGCCCTTCGAGGGAGTCGCAGGCATCTGCTTGTAGTCAGCAAGTCGCTGACCTCTAGACTCGGTGATCCTACCTTTCAACCCCTGTACTTCCTCGGCCATGATTGCGTTGAATTGACTTTCGCCGAGTCCATCACGATAGAACAAGATGCGCTGAGGGTAACCTCCTCTATTTTTGGCACTGTAGCGATTCAACAGTTCTTTCGCCAGATGTTCGAAGTCGCTGATCAGCTGTTCTTTCGAGAACTGTGCGGTTCCCACAGCAGTATATGAACAGCAATTCTGATCATACGATGCCGTGACTGCTGCGTAGGTCGGAGGCGGCGGGTCCATGCGCAGCTGCGCGGGACTGGGATGAGACGTATCCGCCCCCATC
Source organism: Lichina pygmaea (assembly GCA_963422465.1). Taxonomy (NCBI): domain Eukaryota; kingdom Fungi; phylum Ascomycota; class Lichinomycetes; order Lichinales; family Lichinaceae; genus Lichina; species Lichina pygmaea. Next base: position 5,121,249 of record OY730169.1, read on the forward strand.
AACATCCACCTGGACTGACGAAAGAGAGGGTCGGCAACAAATGCGTTGATGCCCCCACGTTTCACGTTGACCTTCATGCCGATGTTCGCAAGGTACTGCGGCTGGCCTCTGGGTGACAGGGCCTTATCCACCACCATCACTGTGTCGTGTTAGCAGGCCGACTTGAGACGAAAGTCACAAGCTCAGTCGTACCTTGAGATGCCACTCCAAACTGCACATCGCATAGACTCTTTATACCCCTGTAAAGACGTTCGCTCGACCCGTGCAACAGGAACATAAGGAGGTCCGGTCTGGTTCCAAATTTGTTCTGGGTTTTACCCATGAGGTCCGCAATCGAGCCAGTCATGTCGCTTTGCTGGTTGGCCTTGTGAATCACGGGTGAGCTGTTCGGCATGCTGATACCGAGGGCGGACAAGGCTCGCTGAACCGCCTTGGAGAAGTCCTGGAGGGCATCTAGGCTGACTCCAGGCCCCGCAGGAAAGTACATCAGGCCCCACGACTGGATTTTGGCAGGCTATTCCTGATAAGCGTTTGCATTCAGGCCAGTTCTCGATCGGGACTGACCTGGAAGAACCTTTTCCCTCGGAGATTCCAGCTTCCCATCTCCGAGCCTCTCTGGTCCGTTCCAGATCCATACTGCGCAGCCGGGGAAGGAAGTATGCGGGCTGGGACTTGAAGCATCTGAGTTTTGGCAGACAGCCCCATCGATCTCGGGGCTTCGAGAGCGTGCCACTGTAGTTTCTTGACACTTTCCATGATCTGTTGCTGTCGGACTGAGGCCGGGGCTGTAGCGAACTTGATGAAATCGGCTGTTTCTGCGCCTTGCAAGGGTTCCTTGAAGCGCTCACCCTGATCCAAGTTCAGAGGCGCGTTTCATGAAAGATGACTTCGTACTTACAGATGCAGACCAGCATAGCTCCAGCGGAATCCAGCCGTCTTTTGTGTCGGCCATTGGGATTCTCGGGTAGCGCAAGGTAATATTGTATTTCAGCTGGAAATAACTGCAATGTTGTGTCAGCCTGATCCAGACGTTGAAAACTCCATTTCCCTTACTTGGCAACGCTGATACGCTGAGTCTGACCCTGATTTTGAAAGTCGAACGCCATTTGATTGGCGCTTCCCTGGGTCCATTTTCTCAACCCGATCTTTCGAGCGTTTCGACGCTCGGAGAGGTGCCGAACGTTGAAGAACAAGCCAATGAGGCGATCACACCTATCGAAGAACCTCTGAGGGTTCTCCAAAAACCAGTCTTGCAAGTTTCGATTTGTCTCAACGCCTGCAAGAGCATGTACGAGCTCAACGAGATTCTTTTGAGGAGCCCAGAATGCCGTGGTGGCAGTATCGACGTTCAATGTGAGCCTGCCAAATCTGATCTGCACGCTCTGGAAGATGCCACGAATGGCCTCGAGAATGTTCGAAGTCGATCGGAGCGGCATGTAAGTCCCCGATGCTCTCTCGAAGAAAGCGCTGCTGTTGGGACGCGTTGTCCAGCGCGAAGCTGGATCCTGCCGATACACCGCGTTAAGCCATCTCAAGAGAGGCTCGATCACTTTGTCTTGGCTGAGGTCCAGCTCGATCCTCCCAGCGAACAAGTACTCGACCAACCCTTTGATGTCGAGGGTACCATTGTTCCTTAACGCAATCTCGATCTGGTTGAGTCTCTCCGGCGTCGACCCAGGAAGGTCGAAAGTGCGTTTGCCAACTTCGTCGACAGCGACAATAGCTTTGGTAGACCAACCCAAACCGACACCTTCCTTAGGAGTTAGGACCTTAGACTCAGTGCCGGATACTCGTCAAGGGAACTGACCGTCAAAGACAAAGTTCTCCTGGACGAAATCGCGGACTTGCTCCAGCTGCATGAGCGCGATTAGTTGAGCCGAGCTTGGTTTGCTGTTCCCCCGTTTCTGAGACGAACCCGGCACATTGAATTGAAGCTGGTAGAATGAAATTAGCCAGAGGTGCGTTTTCCGCCAGGCAGTCCACCCACGTTGTAGAAGTAGATCTTCACGAGAGGTAAGCTTTGAAGCTCAAAATGATTGACCAAAACCTTCGTTGGCCTGCCGGCGGACCCCTCCATCTTAATTTTAGAAGCTGGTAAGGCGCGGCCAGGCTTCGGGACTGGAACCGTCGATGGAAGTGGGGTAAGGGAAGACACGGAGGGCCTGAACGTGCCAGAGTGATCTTTTCTGTGTCCATGGTACCCGCGTCCTTCGTGGCCGCTTCTCCTTTCGCCTCTGGGGCTGCCGGGTCGGCGTCCGTCGCCTCGCCCAGCATGGCCTCTGCTACCATAGCCAGACATCTGTAAAGGCCTCAGATGGAACGATGTCAGCCAAGCCCGAGAGCCATGTACTCTTGTCGAGGTGATAACGGCATGGACGATGCAGTTTGGGATGATGGATGTAGAAGGGAAAGGGAATAATTACTGCGCGGAATAGAGTCTTTTGCAGAAAAAACAAGAGCAAGAACGGTTACAAGCCCCGGAAAATTGGCGAACGATACTACGGCTTGACGATCAAAAACGGAAAGAGCAAGACAGCGACAAGTGAACGGATAAGGACGCCGACCAAAACGGAAAGAGCAAGACAGCGACAAGTGGACGGATAAGGACGCCGACCAAAATGGAAAGAGCAAGATAGCGACAAGTAGATGGATTAGGATGCAGACCGAAACGGAAGGAGCAAGATCACGACAATAAACAGATTAAGATGCAGACCAAAACGGAAAGAGCAAGATAGCGACAAGTGGACGGATAAGGACGCCGACCAAAACGGAAGGAGCAAGATAGCGACAAGTAATAGATTAGGATGCAGACCAAGACGGAGGCGAGCAAGAAAAGAAGGATCGAGTGAGACTGAAGAGTAGGTACGATGTTTCAAAGGCAGAAGCACTCAAAGCAATGCGGATAGCAACTAAAGCAGTGCGAGAGTCAGCTGATAGTAGTGAAGCGGTAGTCAGAATCAGATATGGACCGATAGCGCATGCATGCGAAGAGAAGAAGTGATTGAACTGAAGAGCGGATGCGATGGATGGGTAGCTGATACTCTGAAAGGTGCAGAAAGATAGATGTATAGACGAGTGCAGTGGATGGAACTGGGTTGAAAGGCCGACAGGGGGTAGTTGCAAGGTGTAAAAGTAAGGCAGAGATTGAGAACAAAACTTGAATGAGAAGGGATGATGATATATAGAGAACGACTTGGATGCAAGAAAGAGATAAGAGTAAACTCAGTTCTAGAAGAGACGACGATGTCAGATGTAGATGACAAGTTAGATGTAAAGAGAGGATAAGAATGAAATTTGAGTGCGACGAGGTGACGAAGTTCGTCATAGAGAGAAATCAAGACGCGAGAGAAAAGAAGATCACTGATTTAAAAACCGAACGCAGCTAATGGGCTGAAAGTAGAAACCCAACTGTTGACTGGAGGAGTAGCGAATCAAAATGAGAAGATCTGATGACGTTACATATAAAGAACAAGTTAGATGCAACGAAAGATTAATCACCGTTCGAGGTACTGAACGTAGCTAATGAGTAAAAAAGATGTAAGGACAGGGGAAGAGGAAGGAAGCTGAGTTGAAAAATCTGCAATGACCAGTTTTAATGAAGACAGAAACCTTCAGGCAAAGGATATGAGCGAATATCAAATGAGAAGGGACGATGACGCTAGATATATAGAACATCTTAGATGCAGGAAAAGAGTGATCATGAATAGAGATACTGAACGCAGCCAGCGGCCTGAAAGTAGAAGATATTTGCTGACCGCAAGAGTGATGGCTGATTCAGCCTCCTTTTGGGTGGAACAAGTAGATTCTCCCTGTGGCACACGACGAAACTGGAAGATCTCCAATGTTCACCCGCTAGAAATCATCCGAGAAATGCTGTGCAGAGAAGATCGAGGGAGATGCTCGTGGCGTTGTTTGATAGAGTTGAGGAATTAGCTAGTGATATAGCGCACTAGCTATATGGACGTTGCGGCTCTGCGGTGTTGGGATAATCGGTGTCGGTGACACTTCAGAATGACGAGGCACTTAGAAGACAATAGGATCTTGTATTCAATAGGATGTACTAAGACATTCGTCTACAATGAATAATGAGAAAACCCTTCTTCCCAATCTAGGGTTAGCGCCCTTCTGTAAGTCACGTGGTATGACGTTGCAGATCGCCCAACTTCAACATGCGGGATTCAGCTCTCAAGGCACATGATCATGATGCTATTCTGACTTGTGGTTATTTAGACATGATTAAAGATCAACAGACATCAATGTGACCAGATGTTGTGGTCCGAACCGTACCGTCCTATCTTATGTAGGATCTTGCCGAGATGTGGAAGGCGGGTTGGTTCTCGGGGAGAGGAGAGTCAAGGAGCAGCGGGAGTGTTGGAAGAATAGTGGTGATGACAATAGGTAGACAGCTTTGTACAAGACACGGGTTGCATTGAAGTAGACCTAGTTGTCTGGATCGTAACATGAGTTGAAGATAACGATCCGATAGGGGAATATTGCCTTTCTTATATAGTGTCTGGCGAGCCTGTCGAGCCCAGCTCGCCTGGCTCGACGCATATGCATCCTGCGTCGAGCAAGCCGTGTCATGCTCGCCAGTCACGTGAGTCCGCACGTGACCTCTGTCATACCGGTACCGTAGTGCAAGTCAGCATGTCATCGACGACTCGGAGCCAGAACTCAGAAAACCAACGCATACCTAGCCATCTCTATAGTTAATATCGGACAGACATTTTGAATGATGCAGGCTACGATACTGTAGCTGCAGTATATGAAGGTACATGATCTTCCATCATGTCTTCAATCAAGTGCCGAGAATAAAAAATAAAACCAGAAAATCGATAGTGGAAAAGGACAGTGGCACGACAAAAGTCCGTGTACGGACCCATAGAAAATTGTCTTTGGATACTGAAAGCCGACAACCGCTCGACTGTGTGGTCTGCCTAAGTAGAATCTAGGAGCGACGACGAAGAAGAGGAAAACTCTGCTGTCTAGTCGCGTGCCCTCGTACAACAATTTAGCCGTTGCTCAGGGGGAGGCTGCTCCCTGCACTCTGCAGATCTTCGGGCAACTCTCCGTTGAGTCCCCGGTTGACAGGTACGTTCATCTGATAGTCAGTAATGCGACGTTAGTGTCGCGAAGAAATGTTGATATTGTCATATTACTTATGACCATTGCGACCAACAGCATGTAGGGGCGTACACAGACTTGTGTCGTGACACTGGAAGATATAGAGTCAAGGGTGTGGATGTTCCAGCATGTTCTCTTCCCAGTGAGTTGATCCGTCTTGTCTTGAATCGAGACTTGAAGAAAGACAGGAAATCAAGAGTGTGGAGGGGAAGATATGGAAGGAACATGGGATATCAAGAGTGAAGGGGAGCAAGAAACTTGGTCGTCGTCTACTCGTACAGATACTGGTACGTATGTACATACGTACTTATGTGTACAATACCTTCGTAGTGCATGAGCACCAGCTTTAAGATTGTCAACAAATCTTTGCACGTGGAGGGCGGCTCGGCCCGAGCCGTCAGAACAGTACGTACTATCTACGAGTACGAGGGTACGGGGCGTAACTCGTACCCTCGTACCTCATGCCGTACTCGATCACGTGACTGCCGATGTCAAGCGGCGAGCAGTTGACCGACCAAGCACCCCCTCATGGAAATTTTGAATGATTAGCTCGACCATCCTCGGTCGGAATCATCTCAAACTAGAATACCAGATAGAATAGCATATGTGGAGAGTCACGGAACAATAGAAGTCAAGTGTACAAAGCGTGATGGCTTCCTCAAGTCTCGACCATATGAATCAGCCCTCGGGACCTCCTCGTCTTCCTATTCCCCCATCTCCATCACCACTCTCAGTAGCCCTGCCGGTAACCTACGTGAGCCCCTTGGAATGGGCTGCAGGAAAGAAGGAGGTCAGAGTAGGATACTATGCCCGGATGAAGATGATCGAGACGAGACGATAGCACGAGCCGTACCACGACGAGAGGGAGCATAATCACAAGCGATCGAGGACGAGAGATGAGGACTACTTTGACCCCGTACGGGAAGCGAAGATGCCCAATGGTAATACAACTCATCTCTCGTGCCTTAGATATCTGGACGGACTCCGTCGACCGCCCTGCTCCGCGGGAAACAAGAAAAGAACTTTCCATCCTTTGGTCAAGTGGATGCATGGCGCATTGGATGGTTGGTTGGTTGGCTCTGCTTACGAAGCTTGGTGAGCAGGTGGACCGGTGATGGAGACGAGTCGGCCTTCTAAGTCTTCGTAGCGGAGGACGAATTCTCTCTGTTTTTCCACCGAGGATGAACGATCAGTGACGATACTTAGCCTGGCTTCATGTTCACTTTAACAGTGATTGAGAAGGGGGGTTTGCTGAAGGGGAGGGGAAGAATGGGGAGCTGTTGGGAGACTAAATAAGGGAACACAAAAAAGAGAGGGAAAATGCATGGTAGAAGACGAAGAAAAAAAAAACCCACGCGTGTCCTTTGCCATGTCACGGTGTCGAAGATGATGTAGCATCCACGCTCCTCGGTTGAACTTATTCGGACGGGTTCGCTGCCTTCGTCCTTGGTTAACCATTGCTTGAGCTCCTTGTGATATCTCCACATTCGATTTGTCCTGGGTTTGTATCACAATCAGACATCGTGTCAGCGAAACGTGCCGACCCGGAACGTCGAAGCGGGATCGGTTCGATAGGGGCAAGGGTGCGGAGAGTGCAGAGGGTGCGGCGAGCACAGATTCTGGGTAACCGTGACCAAGTCTCTGAACAACATACAGCTCTACCGCCGCTAATTCCTGCATGATGTCTCTGGGTGACGAATAGAAGATGAAGAACAGCGTATCGTCGGCAAAGCTGGCGACTTGTTCGTGGAAAGGCCGGACGTTTTGCACGCTGTAGCACGGTGGGATGTAGAACTCCGGCTCAATCGGCCTCGAGCCTGGCTCGGCGAAAGGCGACGCGAAGGTCTGATAGAGCGGCCGGTGACTGTGTTGGTCGGATCGCGCATCAGCCGAGGGAACCGCAGAACCTGTGCTGAGAGGAGCGTACTCTGGTTGGCTTAGATCCAAGCCAAGCGCGGTCAGGTCTTGCCCGATGGCTATCGCCCCGACATCGGAGCCTTCGTTGCGTATCATATGGAGTAGGCCGTCGAGGCCATATCGGTCGGACTCGCTCATCGATGACAGGGACTCAGAGACATGAGCGGCGTGGGACGACTGGATCTCGGCTTCTAGGCCGAGCTCGTGCCCTGGATCTTGACTTCGGCCTTGGTGGTCAAGACCAGGCGCCTGCCGATAAGGTAGAGGCTGACGCCCAACGGCCTGAGCTCCGTTCTGCGCCATCGGGTTCATGGAGGAAGCTGCGTTGTTTGCCATCGCCGAGACGGACGATCCCTGGCGATCACGGTAAGTTTGGTTCTTCATCGACGGTGTCTGCCTGACCGTACGTTTCTCCCCTGGGCTGTTTGCAGCCCCGTTGCTGTAAGATTAGATTCACCGGAGGCGCGCGAGATGGCCATGCCTAAGAGTGACAAGGCTCGATCAGCATCGAACCGATTGGCCGGCGAAGGAGGGAGAGCGAAAGGCATACCCGAAGCATCGAGACCGAGGTCCGCCATCAGTCCACCGTGAAGGCGGCTCTGTCTGCTGACGTCCAAGGCGCCCGACAGATCTCCGAGCGGATCGCTGCGCCCTTGCAAGGGGCCGAGCTGGTTTTGGGTCTGATCGAAACCGTTGCGGCCGACCTGATCTGCGCCTTCGGTATCACGAGTAAGATCTTCTCGTCGAGCTTGGCCGATTTCACCGGTGGGGCTCCTACGGAGAGGTGGAAAGTCTTCGATACTGCTCGTCTTCGGTTGCATCAGGCCAGATAGCTGTCCCAAGGGATTCTGCGCCGAACCAAATCGGCCTTCGTCGATGCCACCGGTGAAATGAGACGCCGGGGCCGCGCTTTCGTGAGGTAGCCCTTGGCCTTGACCGAGAGCGCCGTGGGCGGCAGTCGCCCCGGTGAGAGTGTTTCCGCCGGCCAGGAGCTGCGATCGTTGAACTTGAGCCTGTGTGGCTCCTCGCTGCGTCGTGTTACCCCATACCGCTTGGGAGAGGTGCTGTGGCGGAGCTGAAGATAAGGACGGGAATTCGCTGTGAGAGTGAACGTTAAGCGCTGGATCCTCCGACATTGTGAGGCAAGGTGTGGCGGTGAGAGTAGTTATTCGGACTAATTGGTGAAGACCGATGCGATGTCGTGGCTTTTGAAAGTGCTACGAAGAAGAGAAACTTACGAAAGGTCGAGGGGAGTCGAAGGTTGTGAACCACCGATGGCTTGTGCAAAACTTGCCATTGCGGCGGCAGCGTTGGAGCGTGACTGCGGGCTTGGGAGACCTTGACTGCCTGGAACGGTGACCCCAAAGCCCCATGTCGTCGCATTGCCTTGGGGCACCGAGCATCAGCAAACGGCACCGGTCCGGCTTCTCGTGACGCTTCATCGCAACGAGCATTCTTGGCTTTCTCGTACCCTTCCCATTCGATAGTCGATTGTTCCCTAAGGAGGGGTTACGTCCTTGAGGAGGGGGTTGTTGCGACGCGAACGTGTGTAGACCTCGGAGGGGCTGAGGACCGGTGCCTATCGAGGAGCATCAAGATCGACCTGATCAGCCCACGGTCGCGAAGGAGGCAGAGATAGAGAGCGAGAGAGCCTTCTTGAAGGATCTGCTAGACGCATTTTGATCGCCCGTCCGCGTGGCCTGCTCGACGAAAGCGCGCACCGACAGAGACGTCGAGCGCGAGAGCGCGGCTCCAACGCGTACGCCGGCGCCGCAGCCGGAGCCGCTCTCGACTCCTCATGCCCCGCTTGGAGGAGACGCATCGTCGGACGGCACTCACCTGCTCGATTCATAGCCATATGGTCGAGAGCGTAGCCGACTGAAAGGGATCTAGAGGAGCTGAGTTCGGGAACGGCGGGCATCAGATGGGTTTGGGGTCGGCTATCCGGCTATTCCAACGTCGAGTCGGGATGTAAAGCAGGCTGATTGAGGCTCTGCGCCGATCCTCAACCGCCGTCGTCGGGTTGCACTGACAGGGCACCGTGCGGTACGTACCGACGATGCAAGCGAGCTGGGGCATGTGATCTAGTCACATAAAGTCACGTGGACAGGAAGCATACTGCTAACCCTTCGCACTTGCTGTGACTTGAACAGCAGAGTGACCATTAAAATCCTGGAACAATATGATACCTTAGATACTACTCCTGACAACGCCACCACAAAGCCAAGGCTAATGCGGTTGCCCCAGGACACTGATCGAAGTGATGAACCAAACATCATCAAGTCACTTCCCGCGAATCGAACAATACAGGTCAATCGACCTTGCCGTTCTGCCCTCCCCCACCTCCACCGAGCCCGACTCCTCCGAGCAAGCCGTCCTTCCCGTCGAGCTTGAAAAATCCAGTTCCAGATCCAGAGCCGTTCATAAGACCCATCGCGCCCTTCCCCCGCCTGATCCTAGTGCGCCCCCAGGTTGCTAGGACGGCCAGCACCACGACGAGGATGCCCAAGCCGAGATAAGGATGGTTGCGAATCGCCTTGCGGGTTTCCATAAAGACCCTCACAATGCTCGATGTGGTCGACTTGGCTGTGATCTTGGGTGGCGACGCGAGCACCTTGGGTAGAGTCTCGAGGATGGAGGTCCGAGAAGGCATGATGGAAGCCCCCGAGATCGTGGTGTCCCAGTACTGCCGATTCTGTAAAGACTCACGTTAGCGGCAGCTTCTTGCACCCATCGCCGGGGGGGGGGGGGGGGGGGGGGGGAGAGGAGGAGGAAACGGGATACCTCTTCGTCGTTGATGATGACCCGTCCTCCGTCCGATACAGCGATGCCGTAGGTCGTCCTGATCCATCGCTCCCAGAAGACGCCGTCGACCCAGGCGAAGCTAACCTCCTTCCGCGCCGCAGCCTCCATGTCGATCCTACTGGTCTTGGCCGCTCGCAGGGCCCGTTGATCGCCGCGGTCCTCGGCCTCTTCGATGCGCAGCTGCTTGGCGTCTCGCAGCTCCTGCCTCTCGCGCCGGAACGCGTCGGTCTCCCTTTCCATCCACTCGAGCGCGGCGTTCTTGATCTCGCGCTTGGCCCCGACGAACTCATTCGGCCGGTCGCGTGACAGGATCCCGAGCACCACGTACCCCCCGTCCATGATCTCCCGGGCGTTGGCTCCGGTGAGCTCCGGGACGATGGGAAGCCACACGGACTTCATCCAACCCACCACCTTCCGGAAGTCTCGCATATCCCGCGGCGCAAGGGCCTGGTAGTACGACGGCCGCCCGTCCCTGGAGACCAGAAGACGTGGCCAGGTCGAGATCTTGAACCGATCGGACAAGATCGTGTCGTTGCTCTTGACGAGCTTTGCGTGGCCGATCAAGCTGAGACGTACGCGGTCCATGGCGGCGAAGTCCTCGGTCGTCGTTGCGTGGTCGTAGAGGTAGAGGAAGATGACCTCTTCCGTCTCCTCGAGCTTCTTGAAGGCTGCCGCGTCAACGTATCTGACCTCTTCGCCGACGTCGAGAGCCTTCTGGGCGAAGTTGACGAGATCGCCAAGACCGCGAAGGCCTTCGTATTCGATCCGCTCGCCGCCTTTGAAGTAGATGATGGTCGGGAACGCCTTGACCTGCACGTCCTTGCAGAGCCTTCCTTCGATGTCGCAGTTCACCTCCCCGACCCGCAGTTTACCCTTCATCTCCCGACCTAGTTCCTCCCAGTTGGGCGCCATCATTTGGCAGTGCGGACACCACGGCGCGTAGAATTTGATAAACCATGCATCTTGAGTGGTCGTCACCAGGTCTTGGAAACTCTCGGCCGCGAGCCTGACAGAGGTTCCAGAAGGGTTGGGATCGTCGGAAGGCCTCGAGGGCTCCTCCGTCTTGCCGGTCTCGGTTGGCTCGTCCGCCTTCGTTGGTTCCGTGTCCGGTGTAGAGTCGGGCTCCTTCTGGGCAATCTCGTTATGCTTCTCTCCGGCCGCAGAACCGGCTGCGGTGTCTCTGTCCTTGGCCGCCGGGGAGTCCGGCTTTGCGTTTACATCGACGCCCTCGTCGCCCACCTCCGGCAGCTTGACACCGTCCTTTGGCCTCGAACCCGGTCGAATCGACTCCAATATTTCCTCCACAAAGTTGCTGAGGCCTTGCAGATCCTTGCTGCCGGTATATTTCTTGGCGACCACACCATCTTTGTAAAGGAGGAACGTCGGGTAGGAACCGACATGTTGAGCCTCGCAGATGGAGCCATAGGCGATACAATCAATCGAGCCAAAATGGAAATTGTAGAAGGGGTGGAAGGCATTTAGCGACGACTTCGAGGAAGGAACAGGAGCCGAGGTCTGGTTGACGCCGTCAGCAATCATCTATCTCGGCGCGGGGGCCACCACTCACGTAATAAAATTCATACAGCGTCTGCCAAACCGGTGCAACGTCACGGCAATGACGACAGTAAGGTGAGTGATGCTTCACGAACCTAGATTAGCATCGCAAGGTTAGCGCCTGGTCCGAGTAGGTACGGAAGCGCCGCATCAAAAGGCCTCGGGATCGAGGATTCACGACGTACCAGTAGCCCTTACTCGTTTCCTTGTCAAAATCATCTTCCGTTAGTTGCTTTATCGGGGGAACCTCGACGCCGTTGAAGATCGTCGACTCGGGGCTACTGTCATCGACGGCTTTCGGTGGTTCGGGGGCAGCAGTTTGAATCGAGATCGCATCCTTCGCAGCAGCTTGCTCCTGAGCCAGAATCACCGGTGATGCTACTAGTGCTAGGCTCAGCAGCGCTGTGCTCAAAGAAGACAACATCATGCGATCAGCAAACCAGGACGCCGGTAGCGTCCCACCCCAGAGGTAGTTCCGTTGGCGGATTCGTCAGACCATACGGTATGCGCTGCGAGAGGTTCTGAAGCTCCTGCCACACCAGCATCAGCTCACAGAACCTATCCCTGCCTTGATTTCGAATGCGGTCTGCAACTTACAGTGTGGGAGAGGTCGGCGTTAGCGAGGTGGTGACGTTGGATTTGTCGACGATATTCTCGGGACCGCAGGCGTCAGCCGCGGGAACGTGTCTCCTTTGGGATTAGTGCAGCCAGATTCAGATCAGCCGCGGTGAACAAAACTAGCTGGACGGTCTTGTCAGAGATGAAGCGATTTGTGGGCTCATCATTTTATTGAGTCGCTACGTACGGAGTACATTAGCGTGGATAAGCTAAGCTAGCTGATCAGTTACGAAATAGGTACAGTGTCGTGCTTGCAGACTACCCGCGCCAACTCCCGACCACTACTGTAACGAATGCCCTGTGGGCACCTCCTCTGACCACGTCAAAAGGATGACATGTCGTCCATTTAAAAAGTTCATCATCAGAGAGACAGACTGAGGATACTCATGATCGAATGTTGGACATCATGTAAGGCTATATTGTCGGCCATCTTGATTGCACCAAGCAACAAATATTAGATCATTGGTGCTATTGGGATGAAGGAAAGGGTTGAGGACGCAGAGATAATGAAAGAGGTCATTTAATGAAGATACGAATAGCCAATTCTATTTAAGGGAGCAATTCTGCTTCTATGTCGTACGAGTACTTGAATGGCCCAGAATCGATGTACGAGGTATCACCCACATGGTCAACTCTATCCCAGTGACAAGAGAGACATGGAAAGAACAAAGAAGAAATATGGAGTAAAGAGAGACTGCTGGAGCTACAAGGCAATGGCCTGCTCTGAGCGGGGAGAAGATGATGATCATTGATGCCCTCTCGGACCCGAGGGCTACATGGGCCCCTATCTAGCTGACTAACATTACTGACTAAGCCAGGCTCAGAGACCAAAGCAGGATATGACTAGAAATGCGCTTGGCGAAAAGTTTGAGGCGAGAACGGAAAACGCTACCCGTGCCGAGGAGGTACTCTCGTACCACCCACTCTCTTCGCAAGCTTCGGTCGGGACACCTTTACTTCGTAAAGGTGTCTATCACCGGGACGCGACGTATCACCGGGACGCGATGTTTTTGTCACGATCAAGTCCGCAGTCCTATAACTCCGCAACACCACGACTAAATCAAAAAGTAAGCGGCTTATCTGAATCCCCTACTTCTGTAGTATAATACTTGAGATTTTAGAAGTCTACTGATTTTTATAGCGTTGCTGAGAAACTACCACAGCTGCTAGATCAAAAACAGACCCTCGATAACGAACACTTCAAACACCTATAACTTTGTAGAACAATGACCAAATAGTAATTATTATTTGCCCATCTGATTCTAGACCACTTCATCTATCGGATAGTAGCTTGTCATGTTGTCCGGAGCATTGTGGTGTTGGTGGATCATGGTTGCAATTGCAACACCTGCCATCGTGGCTTTGCCTCGCGCCACTTTGGCTTCCTTTGCCCAAGCACGCTCTTCTGCCACCATAGCCTTTGCTGCCTGCTTGGCTGCCTGCTTGGCTACCTGCTCTGCTTTCTTTGCCTGAGCACGCTCTTCCTTTGCCACAGCTATAGCAGCTTGCTTTGCTACCTTCTGCTTCCAGAAAGAGTATTCTGGGTGACGTTCCAGAAACCTATAGGCCCATAGAGCACCAATGGTAGGTGGGGGGGGGGGGGGGGGTATCTCCAGTATAGCCCTGAGAAAGGATCACATTGGCAGTGTTGTGAAGCATTGGTGGTCTTGCACATATTCCTAGCTTGTCAAGTCTATCAATATACCAACAGACAGCAAGCTCTTCAGTGACAGAGAGCTTCCTGTTGACAGGAATGATGTCGTGGCAAGAGGGGGTGCCATCAAGGCGGTTTTGGAGTTGATGTCAGGAGACGTTGAATTCTTCAGCCAGTTTTCAGACTGTGAACTTCTCACGTGTTAAGATGCTATCTGTAGTATTCTGGATTCAAGTTCCAGTCTCAGTGGATAATTTGGCTATGATGTGGAGAAGTTATGGTGGTTTGAAGATTGTGGACTCGATCACGACAAAAACGTCGTGTCCCGGTGATACGTCGCGTCCCGGTGATAGACACCTTTACGAAGTAAAGGTGTCCCGACCGAAGCTTGCGAAGAGAGTGGGTGGTACGAGAGTACCTCCTCGGCACGGTTAGACCCTTGTGACAGTCATACCATCGTCTGCTGGTTCTAGCACCTTCCAGTCGCAGTGTATGTCGTGCGCAGAGAACTTGGCCAGGATATTCACGGCAATGCGGTCAAAGCCGTGGGTCGCGAGAGCGAGGATGGTGGGCCCTGCGCCAGATAGACAGATGCCAAGAAGACCAGGGCTTGATTGAGGCGTGACTGAGCTGAGGATGTCAGCGAGGCCTGGCACGAGTTTGGTCCGGTACGGCTGGTGCAGTCGATCCTGCATGCCCTCGTAGATCATTTCCACGTCTGGAGGCGACTGACCCAGCGCCGTCACCAACAGTGCAAGACGCTGCAGGTTAAAAACGGTGGCCTTGCGTGTGTAAGTTGCCGGCAGCACGTCTCGCGCGGTCGCGGTCGACACCTCGAAGTCAGGGATGATGGCGATCGCCTTGATCTCTTTGGCCCAGCCAAACTTCCTGAAATGACCGATGTTCAATGGGGGCTCAGGCGGCTTAGAGCCGTTGTACAGTCCGCCCGCCGGCTCCGGCAGCACCTCGCTCAGAGGAATCTCTTTCCGCTCCGTATCTGTCGGGTCCAGCTCGTTCAGGTACGTGCCGACCAAGCCGCCGTAGAGCCCGGCCGCGACGTTATCCGGATGCCTCTCGATCATGAGACAATAGTCCAGCATTCGAGCCTTGGACAGGCCCAGCTCGGCCACCTCATTCGCCAGCGCAACCCCAGCGACGACGGCGGCGCCAGAAGACCCCAGGCCCCGGCCCAACGGGATAGGATTGACGATATGGACGTGCGTCTCCACCGGGAAAGCCTCTCGGCCGCAACATCGCAGCACGTAGAATGCGGTGCGCGTGATCAGGTTCCTATCGGCGCTGAGGTCGATCTGGCCAGCCTTCTCGCCCTCGTACGTAACCACGCAGTTGAGAGACGCATCGGAGCTCGTCACGCTGCCGTCGACGCGGACCTGCAGCTCGAGCCAGATCGAAAGTGCCAGACCGATGACATCGAAGCCCGGACCTGGAGATGGAGATTGTCAGCAACTTGCGGCTGGGAAAGCTAAGCCTACAAGAAGTACCGATGTTGGCTGAAGAGCAGGGCACCTCTAAGTGATACGGTATATGTTAGTGTCCCAGAGATCATCGCCAGCAAAATCATTGAGGATTCTCACTTATGGTGATCATTCCTTTTCCGCCTCAGCTGTCCAGGGTTGTCAGCCGGAGGAGTGAGAAGACCAGTCCTCGCTCGCTGCTAGAGCCAAGTTCACGTGAGAGAAGAGAATTCTCACTGTATATTGGTGTCAACCAGGGACTCGACAGGGAGTCGATGGCCCGAGGATTTGCAGGGGTTCAGAGATCAGCCTCCCCCTGAGTGACGGCTAAATTGTTTGTCTGCACGTGACGGTGTGCAGAGTTTTCTCCTTGGTCGTCACTCCTAGATTCTTAGTTAGAGGGAGATCAAATCATTCCCCGGCCGGTTGCCGGTTCACTACCCCGCTGGTCGGGTAAGAAGAGAGAGCTAACCATGTCCTTCCGGGTCCGGGTGCTGACTGAGAGCTGAGTCACACGGATACGGTACGTCTGTACCCGCGCCATGGGGGGGGGGGGGGTTTAATACCCCCCCATGGCACGGGTACTCGTAGAGTGCTTTCGAACTCGCGAGATACGTACCGGAAGGTAGCTGCTGATGTGTTCCGACGAGCGAGGATAAATGAGGTGACTGTCCGTCGAAGGGTATCAAGGCGTGCAAGGGAAGCAACAGAGCCACTGTAAGTTGCGCCTGCCAGAATTGCATCGTCGATGTACGAGGCGATAGCGTCACGAGACGAGTCACTGTTCCACTAGCTGACATCCTCAATGGTGCTCGTTTCATTGACTGCCTTGGCATCGCCCGCGCGACCACTCCGACTCCGACTGCGACTCCGATTCCGACGCCAAGATGCGTGCTTTCTCCCGGCTCCTCGCCAATGTGAAGCCGGCCAGGTTTTTGGAGCCGAATACACCGACAGGCTTGACAGGCCTCTTGACGCACTCGACACCTCGATCTACGTTACTTTACCTGTACGACACGACATTGGAGAAGTTGAAGCCATTCCCGGAATCTTCAGTGTATCGACAGTCCACCGAGGCTCTGACCAGATATCGACGGAGCATCGTTGAGAGCGTCAAGCCAGAGGGGTACGACGCTTGGTCGGAACGATCCAAGAAGGAGCTAGATAAACACCCCGAGCTTTTCGAGGCTAAGTCTGGTGAGAGTGGAGGAAGGCCAGGCGCCCCTCTGCTCGTTAAACGGGGCGGTACGACATACGTGACCCTCGAGACGCATACCCCCGACCCGGACAAGTACGAATGGGACGGCGAGGATGATGCCGGACCGTCGGTTGAGGGAACGAGATCGGCGGAGGAAAGAGAAGACGATTTCCAATCTATATCTCACCAGAGCTTCGGCATGGAGGACAAGAACATAGAATTTGAGCCCGAACCCCCACTCGATTCGAATCAGTACGTCTATCGCATCGTGGTGTATCTCATCCGATCATCAATTCATACCATTCCCACTACCCTTTCTGGCTTGTGCGGCTACAACCTGACCGATACGTTACTCTAGGGTTGCCGACATTGAAAATCGGATAGGAGCTGGACTCGTCGAAGAGGTGATCCAGGTAGCGGAGGGAGAGCTCAAGCTGGTAGAAGCCATGGCGAAGGCCAAGCCGTGAGTAGTCAAGCTTCTCTACCATATCTTTGGCGTTATGGGATGCCTGCTGAGGTTCATGTGTTTCTCAAGGTGGGAGCAATTGGAAGAAAAGCCTCTGGATGGCCAATGGACGTACTCTGAGAGGGGCACTCACACCCAAAGCACGAGTTCTTGATGTGTTAAAGACTTTGCAATTCGAACGATGCCTCTACCCGTACAGATGATAGTACCAGACGCCTCGAAGTCGATTTGCGACCGGTCACCATAACAGATGAAGTTTGTCACCCTTGTAAACATAAATAACGCAGCTGCCAATGAGGGAAACAGGTTTCTCTTCCAAGATTCCAGCTTCCACGCCGAAAGGGGTTAAAGCAGCAGTTCTAGCGTCGGCTGACAGCATCGTCACGATCACTGATACTGACATCATTCGCCAATCAAATACTGACATGTCCCGCTGGGCTGTGGCTGCAATGGCCCGTGATGATACCAAACAGTGACTGCACTTCTCAGCTCTTGCTATGCATAACTAAAAAGCAACCAAACCCGAACCAATGTGTCTAGATGAGTCATTCTCAGCTATCTATCCAGCTAGCGAAAACTGCTTCGTTCCAATGAAGCCTCGTTACCTTTCTTTTTGAAGAGGACGCGCGTTCTTTTATGATTGACCTTCTGGGTGACTGGATGAAGAAAGCCATGCGTTGACCAGGTGACGTTGCGCTCGACCTATGGTAGCTGACGTCCAGGTCCTTTCTGAGCGAAAAGACCTCAGGGTCATCAGCTGTACAGCAGAACACAGCTTTATGAGCCAAGATTCACTAGTCTAGTCTGGGAAGCCCAGGCTTGTCAGCTTCGTCCATTGTGATTGACTAGCATTAAGCTCCAAGGGTGCTGTTGGTCATCTGCTACTCTGGGCAAAGCTTGTTGCTCTCGTCCGGAGACTCGAGCGTGCCGAGGCGCCGAGGGGCCACGATCACGCGTGCCGCACGTATGCTACTTACGTACGAGTGTACCGGTAGGTACGCAGGGATACTCTTCATGCCCGTAACTGGGACGGGACGGGACGGCCCCGTTGACTCGATGTCCAGATCGGTCGCAGAAGCCACCATACAAGAAGCAAAGGCCGAGCTTCAGTATGGCAAAGTGCACATAAAGACCGCCTTCAAGGTCGTCACCAGGGTGGGCCTGCAAGTGTCAGAGGGTCAAGCATCATGGCATCCTCCACCAAAATGGATCAGCCGGACGAGCAATTGCAGGTCAAGGTCCTCGAGTTCGCTGAAGCGTTCATGTCATGCGATATCGATCGTCTCATGGAGTTATTGAGCGGAGACTACCGATTCAACGACAATCGTAAGCCGTCTGTTGCTGCCCCGCTTCCATCCCTCCATTCAAATCTATTGCCTTTTCTTCCCTTGTCTGTGTGTAGCTATAAGATAAGCATCGGCGCTCGCTCCCTTCACCCAAACCCTCCGTTTCTGAGGACAGAAAGATCAATCGCTCACCGATCTCCAGCGCTCGGAGCCCTCAATCTCGACCGCGACGCCTTCCGCGCTCACATGAGCGGTCTCTACGCGGCCACGGAAACGCTCACGGTAGAGCCGTTGTCCGTTCAGGGGAGCTGCGCCCCGGGATCTTTCGCGGCTCTAGAGTGGGTTCTGACGCTCAAGATGAAGGGAGAAGTGCCGTCTCAGATGGCGCAGCACTTCCCGCCGGATGTCCCGGCTGGTGGTGAGGCCAAGTGGGTAGGCATCAGCTTGCTCTGGTGGAACGAAGAAGGCAAGATCAAGATCCAAAAGGACCACGGCCGGTGCGTCTGGGAGGGCTTTGACATGGAAGAGGCCAAGAAGATCAGGTGACCGTGGTATTATTCCATGTGCTGCCACTTCTTGTGTCCCAAGCCACCTAAGAAACCACTAGGAAATAAGGACAGGAATGCTGGCTCGGAAAGACCCAGGTCTCTTTTGCCAGGGTCAAGTCTCATTCACTACATTATGCTAGCATGATCTTATAGGCAACATATATCAGCCAGCAAAACAAGTAAACTTGATCGATGCTTGTCTTCTTGTTCTTCTTGTGCACATCTTGATATTGAACGTCACCTATATGAGTAGGTGGCCCGTAGATATTGAGCTAGCTGCGGAGATATGATCTTGTGTACACGATGCTAGTATGATCATGCAGCACAAAGCTGATAAACGTGATCGATGTTCACTCTTCTCTTTCTTTGTGTGTATCGCGAATTTGAATGTTGCATGTATGAAGAAGTGGTCCGTGGATAACAAGACGGCTTTCGAGCTACGACGCTCGATCGCGCTGCTCAAGGGCCGCTCTCATGCTCGTCACTTTCTCGGACTGGAAGTAGGAGAGTGAGCCAGTCGAAATTTGCCTGTCAGGAGGTGAGTCGAGCAAAAAGTGGCAGGAATGTGTCCTGAAAGATGTCTGAACCTCAGACGTAGAGGCTCGCCAGGTTGGTCATTTGAAATGAAGCTGTAGGTCGGCTTTTGCTAACGGAGGACACCGGTCGAAAACCGTGACGCTCGTCTATCCCCACAGTGGTCGAGATATGTTCTTCGCCGACACCGTGAATAAAGGTCTTATACTCCTCCGACCGCAACAGGATGATCCGGTCATCCTCTCTCATCAAGTCCCTTCCATCTGGACTCGCTTCATCCGGTACTTGCCGAAGCGCACATCCGTGTGATGAAGTTCGAAAGACCACCACTGGTGTTGTTGTGGGTTGACGGGTACCCACACCTCCTCTTTTCCGACCTCTTTTCAGGAAAACTTGTGATTAATTGCGCAGCCGCAACAAGATGATCCTGCCATCCTCCCTGATCAATCCTCCCACGAGACACCCGCTTGACCCTCTTCCTACTCGGAAGGTGGTGCGGCTAAGCTCGACACTCTGTGTATGTTGTGGTACTTGATGTGGCCGTCGACACAGCTTCTTCTGAAACGATCTCCACCGGAGTCAATTTCTGAGAGCCCGATCCAATCGCTCCATCTACTTCCGCTTCCTCGACCTCAATCTCGTCCGGCACATCCAGCCGTTTCTCCCCGTGTTGAAATTCAACAGGCTGTTGTTGATTTCGCGGGTACGTACTCATGTGATCGTGAATATGTCTCCCTCCAGAACGTTTCTCACAACGAGCGTATCTCGCGACCGAGGTTTTTTTATTTCATCCTGCTTTTGCGTCCTCGATGTGGTCGTCGACTTTGCTTTCTTGAGAGTGATGCCCAATATGCCAACTCGGCTAACCTCGCTCGTGAGCTTAGCTTGGGGCTAGAGCTCACCACTTCTCTATCGAGAGTCGTGGTAGCGCTGGGTGCAACCCGTTCTTTCGCTGCTGGAACTAGACCTATCGGTCTAGCTCGTTAACTATTCCGTCTTTGTCTCCGCGGAGACAACTTCTCCAAAACACCCCCTACGGAGAACGGACCTTGAGGTCTGCCTCCAGTCCCTTTCCCTTCTCTCCTTCTCTTGTATCTTGCGTTCGTCGGCCTATGCTCTTATCGCTCGCCGGCCTGCTTACCTGCCACGATTCTGGAGTGGTCAACTTCACCACGTCAGGTAGCATTCCCGACGATTCTTCCTAGATCTCTTCTTCGTCATTGTCACGAGGGATCAGGACCCATACGCCAGGTCCACCTCTTTCTGTCTTCACCGTGCGTTTCTCCGTTTTCATCGTCACGAGGGACCCGGACCCATATGCAAGGTCGATCTCGTTCTTTCTTCATCTTGTACTTTTTCGTTTTCATCTTCTGCCACTTCACCTGTCCAGCTCGACCGGACAGGGACGGCAACAACGTGCGGCAGTCGTTGATGGGATGGAAGGTCTCCCGACACTTCCTATCCAATAGACTAAACAACCCGTTTGGGTTACTTTTTTTGTCTTATTGTTTTCTCCTACTACCAACCAGTTTGCCATCCAGCTTTGATGTGCATGGTGTTTGATTGCTCAGCTCGGATGATCGTCGGAGCACATCGTCCCATCCTCTTGTTTTTTTCACTGTCGCTGTCGTCGCTCTCCCCTTCTCTCTTGCTGTTCAGGCAAACTTCAGCTCTTCAGCTGAAGTGGACTGCCCGCTGAAGGACACAGCGGCCGAGTTGTACTCTAGGACGGAGTGTCCTAACTCCGCGATGGCCGCGGAATCAGTTCCAACGATTCTTCATTGAAGTTCTCTGATCTATTTTGAGTCGAGAACAAGCCTGGTTTTCGAAGTAGCGCGACCACGGTGTTTCGGTCCGTCGACGGGCGAGCTCTCGCCACAGTGATCTTGGCGAACTTGTTCATTCTTTTTTCGCTGGCAGATGAGCTGCCGGGATGGAGAGATGCCGCAAAGCAATCGTAAACTCTTGACAATTGACTTGTTCACAGAAGTAGCAACTTCCATGATCGTCTGTCTGCATTGGTGGAAGCAGGAGCTTCGACCATTTTCTTCCCCGTCGAGTCATAATATCCCAGCATGTTGTGGAAGACTTTTCGTTGACTTGTTGACTTGAGCGCTTTTTCCAGCTCTCGCCCGACTGTATTGAGCCGCCAGCTCTTCCGTTGATTCTCTTCATGTCGGTCTACTTTTTTCCGCCAGACAAACTGGATGACGCTCCATGAAACACCTTGTTCTCTTGATAAAATATCTTTCCAAACATCTCGCCTGCAATATCTCGTGGAACCCCGTCTTCCTTCGAATCTCCTTCTTGTTGTCTTGATCTGACATTCGACCATACTTTGTCGGGGTTTTGGCCCTTGCCGTGCCAGGCGCCGCCATATTTTGTAGCGACCTTGACCCAGGATTTTCCGACACCTTCCTGTCGGCATTGGGCTCCGGACTTCTCCTGGCATCTTTCTCTACCTGCTCGCTAGAGCAGCTTTCCCATAAATCCTGTCGGCGTGGACATGATAACAACTTTTCAGTTGCTCTCTCTTCATAAAGGTTCTTATCTTCTCGCGGGCTACTTGAAGGAACAGTGCTCGGGATACATCAGACTAGGATCTTCCCGGCTCTTGACGTTGGTGACGACCTTGCCAGAGCTTTGTTGTGCATCTCGTCATTAATCCAGTTAAAATTCGGCGACAAGGCTGTTTTCTTTCTGGATACGTCGCGATAGCTTGACTATCAGTCGACAATATTTTCTACGCTGCCCTCCTGGGGCAGCTCGTCTTCTGGTGCCGCTTAACACTTGTGCGCGCAATGAATGTAGCATTGCAAGTTGGACACACTGGTTTCATGCCTGGAAAAAAATGTCAATATCGAGTGGATCTATAGTATTGGTTCGAGAGAGATACCAGGGGCGTGATGAGAATGATGCTTACATGTTTGAACGTGTTGCGACAGCTTTTCCTCGGTCTTGTACCGACCGGCACATTGTCTGCATTTGAATTTCCTGCGGGGATATGTTCTTGCAGGCGACACGACCACCGCAGCTGGGTTGGGAAGATCCAGTGGATGATCCTCCCCCGAAGGGACCACAAGTTCCTCCTCTCGCGCCGACATGATCCGACCGTCTCCGTCGCCTTTCCCGAGGCTGTTGTTGACTTCTGCTATCGTGGTTTGGGTAGGCAAGTTTGTAGGTGTTGACATAGTCAACATCTCTTTGTCTGCTTCGATGTCCATCGGTTGCTTTCCCTCCGACTGTGGGATGGAGTACTGTTGAGGTAATGCCGTTATCCAAGACTGTTTTCCGTACAAGGCAGGCTGATTAGTTTCCAGCACTACCGCTGGTGCAAGAGAGTTCGTAGGTGCTGATATGGCCAGCGCCTCCCTCTCAAACAAGAGGGACATGCTGTCTTTCAGCATCTCTTGGTCGGAGTTGTTTTCTTGCCGGTTTATCTTTCGACCTTGTCTTTCGGCCTGTCGAAAGAACTTGCTAGCCTTCAGTTCCGGCGATGGGGCTGAATGTTTCCTTGGGGTTGTCGATGAGGTTCGAGCACGACTCTGGAGCAAGGTCAAGATGTCAGTGGGTCGCCCAGATCCACCACCAATAACAGGAGCAGCAGGACTGTCCATCGTCACTGTCGATACTGGAGTACTGACAGAACAATAGGGCGGGAGTCCAGTATACGGACCCGAGCCCGTCAACAGAGGCGGTTGCCACTGAGGTTCCGAAGTTGGTTGCGTCGGCAGGCGCGACATCATCGAAGTAGGATAGCCACGAAAGGTGTATCCATCACTGTTGTTATTGAGATGAGAGCCGTCGGAGATCCACGACCATGCTCGGGTCGACGATAAACAATTGGTGAGCGCCTGTCTACCGCAGGCCGAAACAATCCCGGCAGACAAATAGTTGTTTTTTTGAGGAAGAGAGAGGTTAGTCTGGCATCCCGTGGTAGTACGGGGAAGCACGCAGTGATGGTCGGGGCCCCGACGATCACGATGCGATGATGGGCCCTTTCGTGGGCATCCCTTGATCGACTCGAAGAATAAACCGGATCGACCGGATATCTCTGAAAGAAATACCGGGCTGCTGCTACTGCTGCAGCACCTTGGGAAGGTATCCGGACAGTAAGGATAGCTGCCCATGCCACCAACACCGTCCTCCTTCGCACTGCTACTGCAGTCATTGCTGTCACCACCACCGTCATCATCTGACATGAAAGAAGAGGGGACAGGAACAGTGACATCGGTAGTTGGGACGTCATCGTCCTCTCCAGAGATGAGGGGGCGAACGTCAATGATGGCTCGAGTGTCGCCGTCAAAGTACGGGGGGTAAGCGTCAGTTTCAACCACCCCAGACTCAGCTGGCCGCGTGGGCTCAGCATCCATGGTTGATTCAAAGAGTGAAGTGAGACTTGATGGCTAAGAAGAACTCAATAGCCAGAAGAGGGGTGACGTGAAGTAGTGATCAAAGCATCACTGGCGGCAGCGTTGTCTTGGATGGAGAAGATGCAGGGTTGAGAGAAGTGATGGATTGCTCTTGCGGAGATGAAAAGAGAAACGTCTTGAGAATCCGGAAGAGGAAAAAACACCTGAATTTATAGGGGAACGACTAGCACCGGACGACTAAGCTGTGACGTGCGTCCTCTCGGCGTCACCAGACCGGCCGACTAAGCCGTCACGCTCGTCCCCAACAAACCCGCCGACTAAGCCGTCATGTGCGTCCCAGGATCGCCGCCGATGACAAACAATCTCCTCCCAACACTCTGTGTCTTCACACTCGTTACGAATCATGCAAGCCCTCGAGGCGGAGTTGATATGGATACGACCTACGTTTCGATGGCAGCTATCCTCCGGAAATCATCTCCATGCTGGGTTCTCTTGCGTTCCCATTTGCAGCTCTGTCTCCAGCTCGAATCCCGGAAATGCACGCCTTCCCCACTCTCCCTTCCGCCTTCTACTTCATATGTTACCCCGTTGCACCTAGTCTTCTATCTTGATGGAAGACTGGAGCGCCGTCATAGCATTGCAGTACCGTGACAAGGGGTTGCTTGTCTCCTCTTGGTTTCCTGCTACGGTATTGAATGAAGGATAGACTGCCTAGCATAATCAAGGTACTCGTGGTCCCCGGTCTACACCTATCTCGTGGCTGATCCTTCTACCGGTATGGTATTGCTATTGGTATTCCTACTTGACTGATATTTCGCGATCGTGACGAACAGAGCATATATTCCTAAGGAAAGCTACACTAGCAAACTCCAGTTTAGAGGAAAGTTCTTCGATAGCATGGCGCATGGGACTATCGAAGGATCAGGGTGATGCATGCTTGTCTTATCGCATGATCGTGCTGCCTGTTCTCGTCTGAGACGACAATGGAAGACTAGATCCCCCTCGTCGCCACTGTGCCTTGACGGTGTTCTTGGCGGCAGCTGTGGTACGTTAATCAGCTCGAGGGAACCCGATGATGTTACTGACATGACATATCTTACCAGTCATCTACAACATGCGAGTGTTGGACGGTGCTTCGTACAAGACCAAACAAAGCCTCGAGAGCCGCAGAGTAAAATCCGACATGGCGGCGCTGTCAAGGGGCGTCTCCGTCCCCTTCCGACGACTGTCGACATAGTTTTCGAAGCTTGGTCACAAAGGTTCCGACGCCAGCGCGTGTAGCCATGTCGAGCACATGGTCCAGCTTCTCGGGCTGACTCGTGTTGGCGCTGATCGATAGCTTGCCGAGCATGCTTGCCAGGAGCTTCTCTTCTTCTCCTGCACAGTCGCGGTTTTGTTACTTTACAAACACGGCTCGAGTCGCGGAGAGAGCGAAGGTCTCATGCGGGGTTTGGGGGGGGGAGGGGGCGGTGTTGTTGAAGACCCGGGGGAAAACGAAAAAAGGGACTTACTGTTGCATGCAGTAGAGCACATCCTTTCGAGAACGTCCTCGGCCAGGTCCAGATGCACGTCCGTGTTGACGGCATCCTTCCTCTTGGCAGCGTTGATGGACGGGTCCTCGGCGGGCGTCACGCCGGACACCCTAGCAGCAGTAGCGCCGGCGACAGCGTCGGTCGCGACGACCAGTTTCAAGGGATCGGTCCAGTCGACCAGATGCGCGGCGATGACGTTGAGGCCGACCATGTCGTCGTCGTCGCCGTCGAGGTTCTCGTGCACGACCATCAAGCTGCGCAGGGCGGGGACGGCGACGCGGCGCATGCGCTCCTGGTTCTCGCGGCGCGAGTGGCAGTAGACGGGCAAGAAGTAGGTGAGGGCCTGACGCAGCGCGAGGTTCCCGGCCGTGTCCGGATCGAAGTAGGCGACGACGACGGACTTGACCAGATCGTCGTCCTGGAAGACGCCGCCGAGCATGAGCTTGCAGAGAGCGGTGCAGGCGGCCGACTGCACGTCGGCCCTATCGGCCGCCTTCAGACCCTTGGCGAACACCTTGAACACCGGCTTGCCGTGCTCGAGCCCGGCGTTCTCGAGCACGATCGAGTTGCCGTGCGCCGTCAGGATGTCGCTGAGGATGTGCAGCGCGTACACCTGCAGCGCGTCGTGGCCCTTGTTGAAGCAGTGTAGGAAGAGCGTCAGGTTCTCCTCGGCCAGCGTCTAGCCGGGATGACCGTCAGCCGATGGAGACCACGTCGTGGGAGTGGGGGATGAAACCGAACATGGTAACAATCCTTGGGCGAGCTTCGAGACCAAAAAGACATACCTTATCCAACAGACAGCACAGTCCCAGGCACACGAGACCGCGTTCCCGCAGAGGAGCTTCATGGCTTCGGACGGCGGGCACGACGAGGTTGTTCAGCATGCTGACCAGATGCGTGTTCTGCTGCAGCGGGCCCTGCACGTTCTGCAGCATGCACTGCGCGATGTGCAAGCACCTCATGTTGACGATGATCTGCTGGATGGCCTTTGCCTCGTCGTCCGCTTCAGACGGCTGCTGCAGCTGCAGCTGCAGCTGGTCGCCCTTCTTCTTACTGCTGCGGTTCCCTGTCTGCGACAGCACGCTGCTTTGCGTCATCTCAGATCTCGCCGAATGGAAACTATCGTTGTCGTCGTCCCCGGCGTCGTCGGCGGCACCATGCTCGTCGCCTGCCAGTGTGTCGTGCACCTCCGCCACGGCTTCCAGGACGATGGCACAGAGTTCTCGCTCGGAGGACTCGCTGTCGCCGCAGAGAATGCCGAGCAGCTCGACGACCAGCGTCGTGGCCTCTTCCGGCAGATCGGGCATGGCCAACGCTTCTCGCATGAGCGCGAACATCTTCCTCCGGCCCGCTTCGTCGGAGTAGTCGAGCGTCTTGGCAATGTGAAGCAGTTGCTCGACGATGAATTCTTGCTCGATGGCGGCGTCGTCTTCCTCCTCGTTCACCTCGGCAGAACCAGACTCCCCCCCTTGCGCCGATGTCGATGGCGCTTCTCGCTTCCTCTGCATCAGCGTGTTGATGTGCCGGTGCAGATAATAGGCAAGCCTGCTGACCTCGGGGATCCTCTCGTCGACGAGGCCGTCCAGTCGTCCGTTGCTGTACAGGCGACAGTAGTCGTTAAAGGTGCGGGCCATGAAAGCCGACTCGGCACATAGATCCTCCCAGAACGAGTCTTCGAAGGTGACCGTCTCTCTGTAGTCTGCACGACCCTCCCAGAAGCCTCTCATGGCCTCGAGCGCGACGCCGTCTTCGGCTCCAGCGTTGACCACGTCGATACGCTCGAGCAGCTCGAGGAGAGCATCGACGCTCGGAGGCCTTGAGCCGGCAGCCTCTGCCGTGCTCCCGTCAGCGCTCTTCCCCACGCCGCCTCGTGTGCCCGCGCAATCCTCGATCCATATCTCGCGGAACAGCTTCGCGGTGGCCTTGCGGACATGTTCGTCGCGGTCTCTAAGACCCCACCGCAGCAACTTCTCGCGCATCGAGAGGGACAGATGGCGAAAGTCCCCGAATGCCGGCAGCAACCTCGAGTACAACGCTCGCCTGATGGCGCCGTCCTGGTCGCGTGACCGCTCGAGCAAGAACGGTAGAGTCGCAGGCGTGAGCGGCATGTTCAGCAGCAACGACCGCCGCACGTCGGCGCTGGGATCGTGCTGAAGCACCTTCAGAAGCCGCTCGAGCAGACCGCCCTGATCGTCGTCGTCGTCGTCCCGCTCCTCGTCCTCGTCGCCGTCGATCTCGTTTCCGGCCAAGCGGCCGAGGCCAAGCACAGCTTGTACGCGAACCATGGCTTCCTTGTCCCTCAGACGCTTCAGCAGGCCCAGCCGGATCGATTGGAACAGATCGTCGTCGATGGAATCCACGGAGTTGACGACGTGCGAGATGATCTGCGTGGCTCGGTACCGGACCTGCTTTTCTTTGGACGAGAGCAAGGACAGCAGCGTCGACAAGATCCGTGACGTCAGTCTCGCACTTGGCGTATCCGAATAGGCATCCTCGGTCTCGCCCGACATGGCGTTCTGCGCTACGCCGACCAGAGCGGCGTCCTTGTCGCTCGCGTGCCTCAGGAATAGACCTAGAAATCTGACGATCCGGTCTCCCACAGCTTCCGATTTCTTGACTCCC
Source organism: Lichina pygmaea (assembly GCA_963422465.1). Lineage (NCBI taxonomy): Eukaryota > Fungi > Ascomycota > Lichinomycetes > Lichinales > Lichinaceae > Lichina > Lichina pygmaea. The sequence goes on from OY730169.1 coordinate 5,148,955, forward strand.
ATGACACGAGTGACGCATCGTTCAACCTCGTCATTGAACTGCTGTTCGTCGAAGTGGTCGTCCGTCGCGTTCGAGGATTCCGCCGTTGCCTTCGTCTTCTTGCTCCTCTCCGCGCTGCTCGACGGCTCGTAGCAGCATCCCTCCTGGATGCGCCGGAGGTTATTCGCAAGCTTCCTGTGCGACGCCGTCGTGTGTTGGCAATCGGCGAATATTCGGCAGACCTTGAGTCGCAGCTGAGAGGGTGGTGTGGTGTCTTCTGCGCTATCGACACCACCAACCTGTCCTGTATGGTCCACGCTCGATTCCTGAGTATTGTCGGTAGCCTGGGTGGACGACTTTCGCGACGCAGCAGTCGCTGTCGACGGACGCAACGCGCTCCGGGCAGATACTCGCCCTGGCATTTCGTAGTCTTAGATGCCTCCAATTGCTCGATCAGTGGACTCGCCGTATGGAGACGTACGGTACGTAATGTGACGTTCGGCCGCGACAGGCAAAACATAAACAAACCAGCCCATACGGTACCGGTACCGCGCTAAGATAACATCCACGTGACAGCCACGATAAGCATCACGTGCTTGGATGCTTGCGATAATCTCACGCCATCTGTTTGCTGGTAAGATGCAGCCAGTGGGGCAACTACACGAGCATTGGCCGGACAGGGATGTTGTATAGGGGTGCACGATGGTTGTCGACGTCGGCCAGACGCTGGGCCGCAGAGAGCGTGGCGGACGTGGAGCGGGCGAATCGATATGGCATTGCGGTATCGAAGGTGCAAGGCGTTGTCGATAGCTTTACTGGGGGTAATGTGCTGTCCTTCCACTCCTTTGGCGTCGACTTTCGACTTGCAATGGAGCCGAGGACTCTGCGCTGACGAATTTTGCAGCAATCGGCAACACTCCGATGGTGCGTCTCAAGCGGCTCTCGGAACAGACGTCGTGCAAGGTGCTGGGCAAGGCCGAGTTCATGAACCCGGGCGGGTCGGTGAAGGACCGGGCGGCGCTGTATGTGGTCCGCGACGCCGAGGAGCGCGGCATGTTACGGCCAGGCGGCACGGTCGTCGAGGGAACGGCGGGGAACACGGGCATAGGGCTGGCGCATGTGTGTCGGTCGAAGGGGTATCGGCTGGTGATCTACATGCCGAACACACAATCGCAGGGGAAGATTGACCTCTTGCGGCTGCTGGGCGCCGAGGTGCACCCGGTGCCGGCGGTGCCGTACGAGAACCCGCAGAACTACAATCACCAGGCGAAGAGGCACGCCGAGAGGACGCCCAACGCAGTGTGGACGGATCAATTCGACAACGTGGCCAACCGGCGCGCCCACATCGAGACGACGGGGCCGGAGATCTGGGCGCAGACGAACGGCACGGTCGACGCCTTCACTTGCGCGACGGGCACCGCGGGGACGCTGGCCGGCGTCACGCGGTATCTGAAGACGGTGTCGGACGGGCGGGTCAAGACGTTCCTGGCAGACCCGCCGGGGAGCGTGCTTCACAGCTACATGTCGTCGGGCGGGAAGCTGGTGGAGCGGCAGGGGTCGTCCATCACCGAGGGTATCGGGCAGGGCCGGATCACGGAGAACCTGAAGCCGGACCTGGACCTCGTGGACGGGTCGCTGCACATCGCCGACGCCAAGAGCATCGAGATGGTGTACCGCTGTCTCGACGAGGAGGGCCTGTACCTCGGCGCGAGCTCGGCCCTCAACGTCGTCGCCGCCAAGGAGGTCGCCGAGAGGGTTGGGCCCGGCCACACCGTCGTCACCGTGCTCTGCGACGGCGCCTACCGCTACGCAGACCGGCTCTTCTCGCGCACGTGGCTCGAGCAGAAGGGCTTGCTCGGCGCCATCCCAGCCCATCTGGACAAGTACATTGTGCTTCCGTAGCACTTTTGTAATATCCTCGAATGTGAAACTACATTTGCTCTGATCCACGCTGTTCTGCTGCTATCATTACTGTTACCGTCATCATCATCATTACACTTTCAACTCTTCTCTCTCTCTCTCTCTCTCTCTCTCTCTCTCACGCACACAGCAACCACCATCACAACCATACTCTCATCTCTGAAACAGCATCAAAAAAAACTCAACATGATCAATGATCAACAACAACACTATCAATGATCAACAACAACACTACTCTACACCAAGAGTACCACTGACAACTACCCTCCCACCCCAGTATTGGCTAATAAGCACTCGAAACTACCACTATACTGTACAAGGAACAGCTATGATTATCGTATAGTGATGCATCACCATTGCTGTTGCCAGGGAAAAAGAAAGAGAAAGGGAGAAGGAGGGGGATAAGAGGTGGAATACCGTTCTAGGCACTGGTTCGTTCAAGCCCTCAATCAGCAATTTACATCCATGTATGTACACTGTACTGTACAAGGGATGATCCCCCCCCATAGTCATGAGCAAATCACGCAGGGAAGACAAGTTCAGTTGAATCAGACATGTACCTAGCTAGCCCTTTGTGCAATGCGTTATGATATTGATGCTTCGAGAGATGGGCCGCCTGTTGCTTCTAGTCTGAATGCAAGTACGTAAGATGTAGTAGACTGGTCTAGCCTCCCGAGAGAAAAATTGAGTTCGTTGAAAAAACCACCTGCCCAAGAAAATAGTAATGATGAAATCTCTAATGGTAAGAAGACAAGAGCGATGTACGTAATGTAGAGCGATCTAAGAGCGATGGAGCAAGGATGGAATTACAAATATCAGGTCACGAAAAGAGAAGAAGAAGAAGAAGAAGAAGAAGAAGAAGAAGAAAGAGGTCAGCTCGGCTTGGTCTTGTCGCCGGCGATCGATGGCGGTTTGGGAGCCGTCGCCGAACCATTACCACTGACCGCCGGAGCAACAGCCGAGACCGTGTCAAGACCAGCAGCCTCCATGTTGGAGAGGTTCGAGTTCCGGCGGGCCAGTCGGTTTCGCGCATCGACTTCTTCTTTGTGATGCAGGGATTCGCTGGGAAGGAGGATCTGAAGTTGATCATAGCATAATACTATCAGCACAGAGGGTTGCAGAGAGGAGGAAGATTAACGCCCAGAGCCTCGTCCCGAGAGAATCGCTGAATATGGCCTTTTGCTAGGATGATGAAGATGACGAAACTCACCGCACGGTCGAGATTGTAGGGCAGTCCTCGATGTCTGCCACGGATCTGCATCGCCACGATGACCAGCTTGCTGAGCGTCCTGAATTCGGCCGAGAAAGAGGCGTTGATGGTCGGGTACCCGAGCGACAGCCCGACATTGCCGTACGCGGACATGACTTCGAAGAGGACCGAGAAGGTCGTGAAAGCCTATTCCAGTCAGACAAGCCGGGCAAACCACTCCCCCCCCCCCAAGAAAAGTCGGTCAAAGGGGATGCCGAGGGAATCATCACGTACGAAATCGTCCTTGTTCTCGATCCGGTTCCCCTCGATGATGGAGATTAGGAAGAGTCCCAGGAAGATGTACCAGAGGTCGAAGCTCAGCTGCTTACGCAGATGGGCACCCGTATAGCTAGGCTCCTTGTCGATGGGGTTGTCGTCCTCGGACTGAGCGTAGATGCCCAAGCTCCTCTCCTCGTAGACGTTGGTCTTCCGGATCGAGATGGCAATCGGAAAGACGGAAATGTACATCATGACCATGTAAGAGACCTGTATGGCCGGATGCAAGTCCGCGATGCCGATGCAAGTCAACCCGGCCGTACGCGTGGCCGTGGCCTGGAAAAGACCATCCATGAATCGGACTCCCACCGGCAGGCTTTTGACCACCTCCGCTTGCAACTAGGTCTGTCGTTGGCAAGAAGGCTCGGGAAGAGGTGACGACGGGGAAGTATCGAGCACTTACGTCGAGCGTGAGAAAGAGGATGACGTCGACGCCGTTCAGGATGACGAGAACCCAGAAGAGCCACCAGGTCGTGTCGCCGGGGAACAACAGCGTAAAGCAACGCCGCGGGTGATCGAGCAAGAACCTCAGCTCCTCCCAGAGCTGGGCCGTAGCCGGCACGACGAGGGAGGCGATCCAGATGACCAGCCGGAGCATGCACGGGAAGCCGGTGTTGCCGATGATGATGAGGAAGCTCCCGAGCAGCATCGGCAGGACGGCCCTCTGGAAGGAGATCATGGAATCGGCCGTGATCGCATATCCGAGGTTCTGGAACATGGTTGCCGGCGTGAAGACGCCCCTAGGGGATTCCATGGGTGTGGTCAGATAGAGACTGGGCCCCCATCCTCGACCGCGCTCTGTGCTCGCGCGTGAGGGGCGGGGAGAAAGACTCACCACCAGCCCCGGGATTGGCCGTTCCTGTCCACCACGGGCCCGTACTCGTCGGACCTGACGATCCAGGGGAGCAAGCACACGACGCCCAGCAGGTTGAAGAAAGCGATGTAGCCCACGAGGATGCCGGCCAGGGTCTTCAGCGCCCGGTACTCGATGCCGCCGAGCTCCTCGCGCTGGTCCTCGGTGAGATCGACAAAGGCCGAGTTGCGTCCCACGGTGGGGGTCCAGCTGAGATAGGGCATCGGATCCCGACTGGTCGTCTGGCGAAGGCTCAAGGACGTGGCGACCCGGGTCGGCGCCGAGGTGATGCTGCGGCCCGCAGACGGCGCCGCCAGGGAGGACCGCCGGCGCAACCTGAGGCCGAGCAGGTGGCCACGGTCGGCCGTCTTGACCCGGGGCGAGATGGTCTCGTCGATGGTGACGCTGCGCTTCGGCGGGCGACCGTCCAGGTTCGGCTCGACCGCATCGGGGCCCTGGGTAACGGGCTCGGCGGCGGCGGTGCGCTGCTTGGTCAGCTCGGCGCCTTCATCGCCCTCCGGCAGCGCCTCGGGCTTCTCGCCGCGATCGAACTCCCTGGGCCCGGGAATGCGCAGCGTGCTCTTGTCCTTCGGATTACGTTGGTTCTCGAGCAGCGCGATGTGATGCTCGGCGGGTAGGGCCACGGGCAAGCGAGGAAGACCGGCCAGATGTGCGTCGTTAGCCACGACCTCGTCGGCGAAGACGATGTCGCGGCGGAAGGGGGCGGCGGGCCGACCGGTGGGCGAAACAGACAGCTCGGGGACGGTCTCTCCATCCGCTCGGCTGCCCGCGCCCGCCGTGCTCGACGACGCTGCGGACGTGCCCGCGCCCTCGCCCGCGCCCTCGCCCGCGCCCGTGCCCGCACCCAGCTCGTCCTTGGATTTCCTCCTCCCCGACTCGGTGCCCATCTCGATCTCCATCGGCGCGTTCGCGGAGCCGTCGAGCTGCGAATCCTGTCCTCGGTGTGGAGCCGGCACATCTCGTCCACGAAGACCGCGCTCTTCCCGTTCCAGGTCGCGTTCATCCTTCGACTCAGACCTCGTGCGGGAGCCAAGGCGTCGGCGTCGGCGCACATCGTTGGCGATGTTCTGGAAACGCTTCTCGAACCAATACAGCCGGACGAAGACAACGAACGAGTTGACGGGCATGGGGTTCGCGATGAGCGCAATGATGTAGAGAGCCACCTGAACACGTCTGAGCATCTGGCCGGCGCAATCGGACACGCAATGGCGAAGACATACCTGTTGAAACGTTTTGATATTGTTGAGGTCGATGCTAGAAGATCCAGTAGTCAGATCAACGATGGCGCACCCGGCACGAGGGATGGCACTCACGTGTTAAGCCCGCTCTGCGTCGTCGCACCGCTGGCGAAGAAGAGCGCATCGACGTACGGTATCCCGCCGGTGGCGAAGATGACGATGGAGCCAACGACAATACATGAAATGATGTAGATATCTGAGGAACGGAGCGCAGCGTCAGTCTCCGCACGACTTCCCTGTAGATGGCCAGGGCGCTTGAGCTGGGTTCCGTCATGCGTCTCACTCACAGTGCAAGGTGAGGAAATTGAGCTTCGACCACTGACGGACAGCGCCAGGGTAGCGCTCGCGAACCCAGGTCCACACCTGAATCCACGGTCCAAACATCTCGTCCGTGACTCTCCAACTGGCGCAGTCCAGGGCTATGCTGTCATGTTATAACCACGAGGGTCGACGACGGACCCCTGGAGACTCCGACGACTCCCAAGGGACGGGAGGTGTTTCGACTTGACCGGCGAAGAGTTCCCCGGGGGGGGGGGGGGGGGGGGGGGGATCTCCTCGACCGGAAGAATAATATGCGAGCCCAACGACCGTTGTCGTCCTACTTTGGCACGATGGGCGGCCTGTGTCCTGTCAAGCAATCGAAGACGACAGACGATGTCGGCACCGGTGACATGTTGCACAACGACGAAGGATATTTGCGGCAAAGTCTCGTGGAAGGAACAATTGGCTGGGGGTCGTCTTCGAGAACTGACGGAGCGGAGAGGAGGGAGAGAGTTTTGACGGGCCTCAGGACGGTTGGATATCGGTGGTTAACAAACGCGACAAGGTGGGTACTTTTCTCAAGGGCGCAAGCAATTGTCACATGCCAATTGTAACAGCGATATATTGGGTGAGCGTTTGCTTGAAAAAAGGGAGCCAAGTCAGCCGACTACCAACGTAGGAGAGTCTGTACGAAGGGCACAATATTACGACTTGGAGGTGAGTATCCAAAACAATAGCTTCAAACGACCGAAGAAAACTCCCCTCGGCTGGTCGCCCAGCCGAACAGGAACAATGGAGCAATACCCCCGGCCAAAACACGGACAATACATTTCTAGCCTGCAAAAACAACAGGACCTCAGATGTATCTTCTCGGAAGAGTGGAGGGGTCCTCCCCCCCCCGCGCGGAACGGGAATCACCTGCATGGAACAGGGCCCCATATGGGCTTCGCCACAGTCGTTCCACTTCTCGGCTGGTCCGATCGCCGATGAGGCTAGTACAGGACAGGAGCGCAGCGCGTGTCACAATGTGCACAGACAGACGGAAGCTTACTAAGCCTCCCTCGTCCGACAACATTACTTCCGTGCATGAGCAGTGTCTGATTGGTCCAGATCTTGATTAGCTAAGAATATTGTAGGGATGAAAACTTTTGATGATGAAGGTACTTCCACTTGAATCTCTTCAAGAAAATGCTCTACGGAAGTACGGAGTACGTTACGTACTATCAAGAGTCTTGACGTGAAGCAATAAATCTGCGGTTTCTGTGCCATACCGTAGCTCGCCACGTAGTACTTCCGTACGTACTGTACGTATTACCCCGTACGCACGGTACCTATGTACCTTCGTACTGTACCGTACCTCCGTACTTCGTCGACTGTCTCTGAGCTGCAAGTACGGCACGCTACGGACCCGTGGATCTCAATAGATACTCCAATTGACAGATCAATCAGCGATCTTGATCATCTTTGAATACCTAGCCTGTACTCCGTACGTACGTATCTATGTACGATATGTACGTATGTACTTCACTCTCATTCCAGCCAATACACAGAGCATCGAACAGAAGAGATGTAGACAAGGAAACATGTATGCCATGTGTCAGCGGATTGCCCTTGTGCATGGTTTTAGAGTGTGGAGCGGGTAGTCTGTGAAGATAATCTGCTGTGTTGGAGACATTATCTCCATTGAATGCCATGTGTAATGTGATACGGCTTGTAATCAAAAAGAACAGAAAATATAGAAAAAGGGAAGAGAGAGAGAGAGAGAGATACGCCTGTACATCAGGTATGAGGAGAGGAGCCGGGGGGGAGGGGAAAGTAATAGCTGTGCTGTGATATGAATGGTCAAAGCAAAAATCAAGCAAGTCGAGAAACGATGCGTGGGCAACAAAAAACCAGACGCTAATGTCGCCGTGTTTCATTCTTCTGATATGCTACTGCTGCGAAAACCTGCAAAACCAAGCCTTTCCTTGGATCATCCGGGGCGGGAGCGATATGGAAAAGACCACCCGGCGCAAGAGATGTAAGAGCACCCGGAGGAAGCGATATGTAAGAGAGATGGACAGCGGTCCCGACGCCCAAAAAATGCGCAGTGGAAAAACAAGGAAAGAGACGATGCCCCGGATGGGCAGAGTTTACCCGATGCTGAGCTGAGCTGACCGGACCTGACCTGACAAAAAAGGGGACTTGGAGAAGTACGAGATAAAGCGCATGATGAGGATGGTGATCCTCTGGGGTGGAGTCCCGGGTGGACAGCACTACGATTGATCGCTGTCGGTGCTACTGCTGTATCTTTGGAGTGGCGGCTCCGAGGCAGCTGACCAGCTGTTTTTGGATGATGCCCTGTCAGCGATCGGATCTAGAATGTAATCGAGGGAGGGACGTAGGAGCGTCGAACGTACATAAGCACTCGGGTGTCGTCCCCACACGAGGCGAACATGGTCGGATTCACCGGGTTCCAGGCGATGCCGTTCACGCATCCGCCTGAGTGAGCTTCCAACTTCTCGACCAACGTTCCGTTTTCCCGGTGCCATATGAGAATGTGGGAATCTAGAGCCTCGATCAGTCTTGGCGACGCCGACGCTGGGTTGACTGCGCGCGCGCGTTGAGGCTAGGGGAAGGGAATTGGGGGGGGGGGGGGGGGGGGGGGGGGGGAGGGTCGACGAGGGCGAGGACGAGGACGAGGACGAGGACGGGAAACCGAGACAAGCCGCACCTTCACTGCCGCTAACGACAAAGTTCTCGCCAGCGCCGCCGAAGCTGCTCCGGATGACGTACGTGGTTTGCTTCTGGCCACAGAACCGTCGAACGACGTCGGCCGTATCCATGTCGATCAGCTGGATCTCCTTGCCTACGTTGACGAGCATGTGCTGACAGTCGCGGCTGACGGTGAGACAGGTCAGCTCTTCCATGGTCGGGATCGTGTATTCGATCTCGCGCGTCCGGAAGTCGTAGACGTGTATCTTCTTGTCCATCGAGATGGCCACCAGCCGTCGACCGTCGGCCGTGACGCAACAATGTCGCACCCGAAAGTTGCCCGCCCAGGTGTGGATCTCGCTGCCGTTCAGGTTCCATAGGCCCATCGGCGTCTGTCGATCGAGGGATCCGGTGACGAAGCTGTTGCCGTCCGGCGACCACGCACACGACGTGACTGGCTCAGTATGTTTCTCGACAATCGCCAGACAGACCCCGATCTGCTGTCGTGGTCAGAAGACGGGCACCGAGAAGCTCGAACCGGACCGAGACCGCGCTCGACACGCAGAGAGACATCCCAAACGAGGAGGGAAAGACTGGGGGGAGGGGGGGGGGGGGGGGGGGGGGGAGTGCGAACTAACCTCGACGTCCCAAACGCGAGCCGTGTGGTCCTGGCTTGAGCTGAGGAGCTTCTTGTCGTCGGGGCTCCAGGCGATGTGGATGACACCATCGCTGCCGTGGTTCAGTGCGTGGCGTATGTTGAAGAAAGGAACGTCGTAGATGATGACCCTGCCGTCACGTGCCGCCGTGGCCAGACGCGACCCGTCGTTCGAGAACTGCAGGTACCAGACCTCGTCCGCCTGCTCATCGAGCCGCAGCGCCGACCGCAGCGGGAAGTGACTTCTATCGCAAGCGTGATCGAAATAGAGGGACGGAGGCACGGTGGTGTTGTGATACAGACAGTTTGTGATCTGGTTCTGCTTCACCTTGTGCAGCAAGATCGCAAGGCGCCGCTCGGGGATCATGACCGAGGGAGATATCGACGCTAGGGGACGACGTTCCCAGGAAGGCATCAGCGAGGCTGCGCGACCAGGGCAAGACTTGACGTCGTTCGAAGCCCGCGGCGCATCGCGGCTACGAAACACTCACCGGACAGGTCCGAGAGCAGATTTCGGCGCGATCGACCTGCGGCGCCGTCCCAGCTGGCCTGCGACTTGAGATCCTCGGCGGACTGGCACATCATCATGCTACACTCCCCAGTCAACAAGCGCTTTCTTTCCGCAAGCTTTTGCGGATTGCAACGTGGGCTGCGGGGGCAGCGCGCCCGGAGCAAGGGAAAACGGAAAGGTCCCGACCTTGACAGGGCATGCAGTCGACTGATATCCTTGTGAAGCGGGGTCAATTCCTGGCGCAACACCATCAGGGCCTTGCTGAGATTCCGGTCCTCGAGCAGTTCCAAGTATTTCTGCTGTCGGATCGCGAAGAGCATCTCCTTCTTGTCGGCACCGTCCGCCAGAACGATGTCAACGCGCTGGAGGCCGTGGTCGTGGTCGTGATCGTGGTCTCGGCCTCGGTCTTCGTCTTGGTCTTGGTCGTGGTCGGTATCGTGTTCGTGCTCGTGCTCGTGCTCGTGCTCGTGCTCGTGATCGTGATCGTGCTCGTGATTGGCCTCATCCGGATCCTCATGCCCATCGTGTTCTAACGGGGCGACGTCGTCTGCCGACATGGGCAACCCAGACAGCAGCGTCTCGGCCTCGGCCCAATCGCCATGCAGCACAGCGCTCCGGAAGGCGGCGATGGCAGCGCTCTCGACCTCGTAACCGCTCTCGCGGCTCAGCGTCGAGGCCGCGGCGTGATAGCCCAGATCGTCGAGGCTCTGGATCAAGATGCGCGTCACCTCCTCGCGGTCGTGGCCAAAGTAATCCGAAGCCAGCGCGTAAGGAGGCGACGAGAGTGTGGACCCGTTGGTATGAGATGGAGGACTCGAGCCGTTGGCCGCGGGTTGCCGCTGTTGCTGTTGCCGTTGTTGTCGTTGTCGTTGTTGGTGTTGCTGCTGCTGCTGCTGCTGGTTTTGCTGTTGCTGTGGCTGCTGCGTCGCGCGCCACTTGCCGTTGGTGCCGTTGGTGTCGTTCCCCGACCTGGACCGGGGCCCCTTCCGCAGCGACGGCCCAGACATGCCGTTGGATCGTGATCGCCCCGCCGACGAGCCAAACGCAGAGGTTGACGACGGCACCTCGACGCGCATCTCTCCCTCGATCCTTCTGCGCTTGCGAAAGGATCGTCCCGACAGGTTCCGAGCCCCGGCGGCGGGCAAACGAGAAGGGATGCGGTCCCGGTCGGATCGGTCGGTGTTCCAAAGGGGCACGACCTGGGGCGTGGCGGGCCGATCCGAGCTCGATGAGGGACTGCGGGCCCGACGGCGGCCGACGGCGATGTCAGCGCCTGGGAGAGGAGCAGGAGGGGCCGTCGGCGGCGGAGACAGGACGTCCTCGGCGGGCTCTGTGCTCGCTGGATCGGATGCCAGGCCCAGGACGGCGGCCGTGGGCGACCCGTCCGACACCTCGGAGATGGAGGAGGGGGACGGAGAAGCGCTGTTCGGCGCAGACGGGCTCGCGGCGATGACGGTCAACGTGGCCGCCGTGGATGTGTCGTCTTGGGGCGTTCTTCTCTCCAGGACGACAGCGCGGGGGAGCCCGGGAGATCACGCGTGGAGCTTCAAGATCAGCTTCCACCTCGGATCACGGGAACTCTGGGGCACGGTTGAGACTTCGAGATGACGGATGGGCGTGTACGACGGGCAGTCCGGCCGTGACGCATATGGCTTTCCGGCCCGGTCGTCGTCCCACCGGCTCAGTATGGGGTCCGAGGACGCCGTGACGATGCCACCAGACGAGTTGGCGTAATATGGAGGGCGTGTGGTCAGCCGAACAGCTCCGACGGCTCCAGCGGTGGCCTTCTGCTGCCGCTTGACTCTAAGGGCATCTGTCGAGCACGGCGGAAGGGATGCTGAGACGGTCGACGAGACGGTGGTGCCTGGAGGTCATATGCAGCCTAGCCAATGTGCTGTTGTAGCATCAGCAACAGCATCGTGGGGCGCAGAGTTGGGTGTGGCAGATGATGAGAGAGCGACCTTATCGGGATCAGGCCGAGCTACGTACTGTACATGCACCGAACCCGTACGGTATAGTACGTATGAGTAGTACCTCACGTTAATGTGAGTTCAACGGCCGAGGAAAGGGCAGGCAGGCCAGGCAAGAGCCAGGCCTAAGTTGGCAGAAGCACAGGCGCCACTTCCGCCGCTGGGGATGCCCGTGCAGGCGTCACATACCTGACAGGAGACGTTCACAGCGCCGAACGACCACCGAAAAATGGGACGAAAACAGAAGGTCGGCGTCCGGTCGTGGTCAGGCTGTCCCGGTGTTGTTGTCGTCGTCGTCGTCGTCGTCGTCGTCGACGTCGAGAGTGTGATAGGTGGTGACGTTGTGAGCGAGTAGCCCAGCCGGCAGTGGTTGGTGGAACGCTGGAGGTACTATTGGCACCACCGACGTTGTCCGAAAGGCCCTAGACATAGGCGGTCATTCACTGCATGTTAGCGATCATTCGGCTTGAGCTCTCTGTTGTGTACCCTGACGTAGTGTACCTTGGAGCCGTACTGCTACTGCTGAGTACTATCAGTAGCAGGAGCAATGTTGATCAGCTGCCCATTACGCTCCGTACGTATGCTTGTAGTACATACCAGTAGGGCTTTCCTCCAAGTCATTCGGACTTCGAGTCATCACGAGAGCCTTCCTGGCCCACAGCTATCATGCACGGGAAGTGTCCAGACGGACCATCCACAATGCAAGCTTCAAGCAGGCGCCAAGGCTTGCAGTGGCTTGGTAATAACCAGCTACGATCATCTCCACTTTAGGCAATGTGCTCTTGCTAGATATACCATATGAAGTACGGGAGTACTCCGTACGGCTGATGATGAGAATGGTGATGATGGCTACAGTACGTGTTGCAGTACTCAGCTACATACATTGTACGTACTGTAAGAAGCCTAAGAATCAAATGGCGCTACTGTAGCGTTCGCCTCCACCTATAGTGCAGGCACGCCAGGCTACGTACGGTACCTGGCCCCATACAGAGTACGTAACGTACTGCAGCAAGCTTTCACCAGTTGTGGAGTATCCTCGTAAGAGATCTCACATTTCCAGTCCTACTCACTTGATCTGACTGTTGGCGGCTGTTCACAATATACTCGTATCCCTTGTTGATGTTGGAGTCGGTGTTGATAGCCCCTTGTAACTCTGCTTTAACAAGCTCAACATGTCTACTTTAGTGGTTCAGGCCCTATCAGTATCCACTGTAGGCAGTGCACACGTACTGCGTACAGCGTGTCAAAACCCTAGAACGAAGACTGCTCAAGTACTATGTTGACAGAGACCCAGCACTTATGCTCCACACAATCCTTCAAATTTCACTCTCGACGAGATATCTCTCAGTTAGTATCTAGGAGTACGTACTGCCACGAAGCCTTTGCTTAAACTTAAGTCCCAAGAAATGTGCACGAGCATCTACGATACTCAAGTGAGCCAGTCTCCTCTTGTGGCTTTTGGCAGGATTCTCCAACACCAAAAGTCGCTTTGAGCCTTGAGCAAGGCGGCCGTTCTGCTAAGCTTACGGAGTACATACGTACATACGTACGACTAGACGTTGGGGATTGAGGATCTCAATATGCCCCAGCAAGGCTAGGACTGAATATCGTCGTGAGGGCACATATATTTTGATGCATGTCGTGACGTCAATGTAGTCTGAGAGGGTACATTTCGTCGTACGGACTGGATAGAAGTGGCGTCGATAGGTGCCCACCATCCTCAATTGATCATCGCCGTCGTCTCTTATACCGACGAATTGCCGACGAGCCCGAACGCGCTTGCGGCCAGGCAGCCAACTCGAACCGTCACGATCATACCAATGTCCAACGCGAGTCGAGACGTCTAGGGCTCCACTCTCGCTTCTATAGAGGTACTTGTAGACGGTGTTGCTCAAACGATTGACTTTGGAAATCCCACGGCAATTTCTTGGTGCTATCGTTAGTAACGGGCCGTTACGTTGCATGCTCGGTCTTCAACCTCGGTTGAAGGGTCAACCATCCTTTCTCGACCTCATCTCGAAGAAGGACACCGACAAGCCTTCGGTCGAGCCGAGCCAAGTAGAGCACCCTGAGGCTGATAGAGCTCCCGACGAGGACAAGCAAGACTGCCCGCCTGCACAGTCGGTTGCGCTTCCAAGCTCTCCCGGATCCCGTTCCCCGACCGACAAGGACGACGAGGAGAAGACATTCACGACAGGAGCAGCAGCAGCAGCGACGACGGCAGCATCGTCATCATCATCGCCACAAATGGCGACGGTACGTGGGCTCATGCTCGATTGTGATCCGAATGCTGACGAGTGCCCCCATGGCGTAGGCAAGGTCGGGGCGGCGGCGTGAGGAGGCCGTCGAGGAGCAATACGGTGGGTGCCTGTTGAACCCGGGTATGGCGACGGTACTGATAGTTCCACAATGAAGGGGCCATATTTTCAGTCTCGGGGTAAGTCGACGTGCTTTTCACACATCTCAAATTCCTCCTGGGGAGCTTTTGCTGATGCTAAGCAGTCCTGTCATCATTGCGGAGAACATGATCGGCTGTGCCATGTACGAGCTGGTCCGTCGACCCCTCTCGATACCGGCATGTGATTCTTGAAGCTGTTCACTGATCTACGGCATCGCATGCTGCTAGGTGCGCGTAGGTCACGACAAGCTGGTGGGGGAGGTCATTCGAATAGATCACGACAAGGCCACCATCCAGGTGTACGAAGAGACAGGTCAGAACCGGCTCCGCCGAGGCGGCCTTTCCCACCCATCCACGACGCCATGAACGGGGCACTGATCCTGTGTCCTCTCAGCCGGTGTGACCGTCGGGGACCCGGTCCAGCGTACCGGCAAGCCCTTATCCGTCGAACTGGGCCCGGGTTTGATGGAGACCATCTACGACGGCATCCAGAGACCGCTGCGGGCCATTTCCACCATCTCGGACAGTATTTACATCCCGCGAGGCATCGCCGCTCCGGCTCTGGACCGAAAGAAGCAGTGGGACTTCAATCCGGGCAAGGTCAAGGTGGGAGACCATCTCACCGGAGGTGATGCCTTTGGCGGTGTCTTCGAAAACTCGCTGGTCTCGGATCACAAGATCCTCGTGCCCCCGCGAGCCAAGGGAACGGTCACGTACCTCGCCGACAAGGGTTCCTACACCGTCGACGAGAAGATGCTGGAGCTGGAGTTCGACGGCAAGAAGACCGAATACAGCATGATGCACACCTGGCCCGTGCGGGTGCCGCGGCCAGTGAGCGAGAAGCTTTCGTCCGACACGCCCTTCGTCGTGGGCCAACGCGTGCTGGACTCGCTCTTCCCGAGCGTCCAGGGCGGCACGGTGGCCATTCCCGGCGCCTTCGGCTGCGGCAAGACCGTCATCAGCCAGAGCGTGTCCAAGTTCTCGAACAGCGACATCATCATCTACGTCGGCTGCGGCGAGCGAGGCAACGAGATGGCCGAGGTGCTGATGGACTTCCCCGAGGTATCCTGGCCCCCTGCACCTGTGTGCCTGGCGAATCTCGTTCCGCGTCGCCGGCTGACCAGACCTCCTTTCCTCCCGTCAAGCTCACGATCGAAATCGAAGGCCGCCGCGAACCGATCATGAAGCGGACCGCGCTCATCGCCAACACGTCGAATATGCCCGTCGCCGCCCGCGAGGCGTCCATCTACACCGGCATCACCGTGGCCGAGTACTTCCGCGACCAGGGCAAGGACGTCGCGATGATGGCCGACTCGACCTCGCGCTGGGCCGAGGCGCTCCGTGAGATCTCCGGCCGCCTGGGCGAGATGCCGGCCGATCAGGGCTTCCCGGCCTATCTCGGCGCCAAGCTGGCGAGCTTCTACGAGCGTGCCGGCAAGGTCACGCCGCTGGGCAACCCGCAACGGCAGGGCAGCATCAGCATCGTCGGCGCCGTGAGCCCGCCCGGCGGCGATTTCTCGGATCCCGTCACGAGCAGCACGCTCGGGATCGTGCAGGTCTTCTGGGGTCTAGACAAGAAGCTGGCGCAGCGGAAGCACTTCCCGTCCATCAACACCTCCCTGAGCTACAGCAAGTACACGTCCGTGCTGGACCGCTACTACGAGAAGGATCACCCCGACTTCCCCCGGCTCCGGGACCGCATCCGAACGCTGCTCTCGGACTCGGAGGACCTGGATCAGGTGGTGCAGCTGGTGGGCAAG
This sequence comes from Lichina pygmaea, assembly GCA_963422465.1. Taxonomy (NCBI): domain Eukaryota; kingdom Fungi; phylum Ascomycota; class Lichinomycetes; order Lichinales; family Lichinaceae; genus Lichina; species Lichina pygmaea. The sequence goes on from OY730169.1 coordinate 5,164,740, forward strand.
TCGGCCCTGTCGGACCCGGACAAGATCACGCTCGACGTGGCGACGCTGGTCAAGGAGGACTTCTTGCAGCAGAACGGATACAGCGACTACGACCAGTTCTGCCCCATGTGGAAGACCGGCTACATGATGAAGGCCTTCATGGGCTACCACGACGAGAGCCAGAAGGCCGTGACCCAAGGACAGAGCTGGGCCAAGATTCGGGACGCCACGGCCGACATCCAGGCTCGGCTGAGGCGCATGAAGTTCGAGGTGCCCGGTCAGGGCGAGAAGGAGGTGTCCAAAAAGGTACGTCCGGCACACCTTTTTTCTGCCTCCTCTGTCTTTCTTCTTTTCTATTGCTCGATCTCGCTCCCGTTCTTTCCCTGCCCCGAGCCTCGGGCCCCATCTTCCAACCTCGTCACTTTGACCTTGGTAGCTGACCACGATCCGTCTCTCGCTCGTAGTACGAAAAATTGCTCCAGGACATGAGCGAGAAATTCGCGTCGGTGACGGACGAGTAGTGGACGAAGAAGAAGCGGATACGGACAAAGTGTTCGATGGATATCTTGGGGCTCCTTGTGCATAGACGTCTGGCCTGTTCTCTACGTACCCAAGTCGTCTCTGGTGGCCGACCCTAATCATGAGCAAGGGAGGCCAAAGCAATACAAGTAGACGTTCGCCTCCTGGAGTGGCTTGCTGGTTTCTGATGAGTCATCGCAAAGATGCTGACTAATTTGAAAGGCTTCTTCATGTCGCATGACCAGGTCATCGGGCGCAGGTCAGTCCGGAAGTACGGAGTACAGTACGAGTACAGTACGAGTACAGAAGTACGTACAAGATGGGTGACGGGTACAATGTCACAGGAGTACAGGTGATAATTGGTTGTAGAGCCGCATTATCAGAATTCTCGAGATATCTAGAGTTTCCAGGGTAAGTCGGTGGCTCAGTATTTTGACATGGTCGCTAATCTCTCAGCTTACTAATAGTACTACTGTAGTATTATATCCGTCACCCGTCTCGTACGTTCCGTACTTCCGTGCTTACGTACACAGTACTGTACGTAGCTGTACGTAAGGTACGTTACGTACCTTCCGTACGTATGAGTACGGAAGTACGGAAGGTACGGTAGGCAGTGGTACGTAATCAGTGGCAGAGAGCACTATGGTGCCGGTACGTCACCTTGGAGCTGGAACGCGTAATCCATGTCAACGTACAGAAGTACTTCCGTTCGGAGTACGGAGTACTTCCGTATGGTTCAGCAGCCCCCAGCTGCCCACTGTACTTGTACTAGATGTCTATGTGACGCTACGCATTTCGCTCAGAGTACAAGTACTCCGTACCCCCGTAGTTGGGCGCTCAGTGGTGTTGGTTGTGCTGCAGCAGCAGCTGCACGTGACTCGCGTGTCCTCTTCTCGGGGACCTCTAATCAGCTGGGCACACGATCATCAGGTTCATCATCCGCCAAAGGCGAGAAGATTCTGGCCTCGTCCATAGCGTGGGGCCTTGGCTATCACCAGGGTGGCAATCGTATCTTGTACGTACTACCGTACTGGTACGTACGTACTGTATGTGCAGTGTTTGCGCCTACCCGTCCGCGCCGTCTTACAGCTTTCCTTCTCGGCGCTAAGGCAGCGACATCACCATTAGGTCTGGAGATCGATACCCTGAACCACAGCAACAGCAAGCGCAGCTACTCCCTACAGTAGCGACGCTATCGTAACAGTGTCTTTTCCTCCGTTCCCTACAGCTTCTACCAAGCTCAGGGCTGGCCGAGCCCCCGATAGAGAAATCGTGCCTCGTCCGCCATGTCGGCACCACAAAGGTATTCTCACTGGACCACATCTTTGGCTTTACCACGGCTTCACCGCGCCATCATGCATCTACTAACGTGGCTCGTAGCATTAACGTCAACGACCCAGGCCTCATCACCCTGGTCAACAAGCTACAGGATGTCTTTACCACCGTTGGTGTATGTTGGCACTCGATCTCCGTGGAGCTTGAGAGCTCAGGCACGGTGTTGATAGCTGGCATGGCTCCCTAGGTGCACAATCCTATAGACCTTCCGCAGATTGTTGTCGTCGGTTCACAGTCCAGCGGCAAAAGCTCGGTGCTGGAGAATATCGTGGGGAGAGACTTGTACGTGGACCTACATCCGCCCCTTCCGTATTGTCATGGGCTGTCCTGTGCTAAAACGCGCCCTGATGTAGCTTACCCCGGGGCACCGGAATCGTGACCCGGCGACCGCTCGTTCTACAGTTAATCAACCGCGCGCCGCCGGGGAAGCCGGAGCCCAATGGCGTCAAGAACGATGAGGCCAAGACCTCCGACAGCGAGTCCAATCCTGAAGAGTGGGGCGAGTTCTTGCATATCCCCGGCCAAAAATATCACAACTTCAACAAGATCCGCGAGGAGATCGTCAGGGAGACCGATGCGAAGACCGGCCGCAACGCCGGCATCTCACCGGCTCCCATCAACCTTCGGATATACTCGCCCAACGTCCTGACCCTGACGCTGGTGGATCTCCCGGGCCTGACCAAGGTACCGGTGGGAGACCAGCCACGAGACATCGAGAGGCAGATCAAGGAGATGGTGCTGAAACACATCCAAAAGTCGAACGCCATCATCCTCGCGGTCACCGCAGCCAACACCGATCTGGCAAACTCGGACGGCTTGAATCTGGCTCGGGAGGTCGATCCGGAGGGGCAGCGCACCATCGGAGTGCTGACCAAGGTCGACCTCATGGACCCGGGCACGGACGTGGTCGACATCCTGGCGGGCCGCATCATCCCGTTGCGACTCGGTTACGTGCCGGTCGTCAATCGAGGCCAGAGGGACATCGACAACAAGAGGCCCATCTCGTACGCGCTCGAGGCCGAGAAGGGCTTCTTCGACAATCACAAGGCCTACCGGAACAAGAGCTCTTACTGCGGGACGCCTTACCTAGCCCGCAAACTGAACCTGGTGCGTTTGCGAGCGGAGGCGGCCGAGGCGCCGGAAGGACCTACCGACCGACCGACCGACGCTGACCCTTCACTAGATCCTCATGATGCACATCAAGCAGACCTTGCCCGACATCAAGGCTCGCATCTCCTCGTCGCTCCAGAAGTACGCTGCCGAACTGGGCCAGCTGGGCGACTCGATGCTGGGGAACAGCTCCAATATCGTCCTCAACATCATCACAGAGTTCTGCAACGAGTGGCGAACGGCGCTAGAAGGTCACAATCAGGAGCTCTCGAGCATCGAGCTGTCGGGCGGTGCTCGCATCAGCTTCGTCTTCCACGAACTGTATTCGAACGGCGTCAAGGCCGTCGATCCGTTCGATCACATCAAGGACATCGACATTCGGACCATCCTGTACAACTCGTCCGGCTCCTCGCCGGCCCTGTTCGTCGGCACCACCGCCTTTGAGTTGATCGTCAAGCATCAGATCAAACGGCTGGAGGACCCCAGCCTAAAGTGCGTATCGCTCGTCTACGACGAGCTGGTGCGCATCCTGGGACAGTTGCTGAACAAGCAACTCTTCCGGCGGTACCCGCAGCTCAAAGAGAAATTCCACCACGTCGTCATCATGTTCTTCAAGAAGGCGCTCGATCCGACCAACAAACTGGTCAAGGATCTGGTGGCGATGGAGTCGTGCTACATCAACACGGGACATCCCGACTTCCTGAACGGCCATCGGGTGAGCCGCGAAAGGATTGCCTAATCTCACAGGTGGTGCAGTGATCAGGAGCTGACTCGTTCCAGGCCATGGCGATGGTCAACGATCGACATACCCACGCGAAGCCGACCCAGGTCGACCCGAAGACGGGCAAGCCCTTACCGCCCTCGGCCGCGACCACGGCCGGCAGGGCCAGCCCGACGATGGACTCGATGAGCGAGCCCAACACGGGCTTCTTTGGAAGCTTCTGGGCGTCGAAGAACAAGAAGAAGGCGGCCGCCATGGAGCCCCCACCACCGACGCTCAAGGCCTCGGGCACCTTGTCCGAGCGTGAAGTGATCGAGGTCGACGTCATCAGTACGTGTCGAGCTGGGACTTTTTCGTCGAAGCTCTTGTTTCTGCTCGGTACCGAGCCGCTGACTGGTCTAGAACTCCTCATCAATTCATACTACGGTATCGTCCGACGGACCATGATCGACATGGTGCCGAAAGCGATCATGCTCAACCTCGTACAGTGAGTCTCTCGTTTCTGTCGTCCTCCTGGCGAAGTGGACGTAGACCATGCACGATGTCGGACAGACTTCTGACGGCTCAACCTCTCCTCCTACCACCCAGATTCACCAAAGACGACATGCAGAAGGAACTGCTCGAGAACCTGTATCGCGCCGACGAACTGGACGACCTCCTCCGCGAGAGCGAGTACACGATCCGAAGACGCAAGGAGTGTCAGCAGATGGTCGAATCCCTCTCGCGTGCTCAGGAGATTGTCAGCCAAGTCCAATGAACAGGACCGTCCAGGAGAAGGAGACGACAGACATCGAGCGAACTTCATCCTTGGGTCTCTGGCCTCTCCCTGCTCGAGCTTTGGACAATCGCTGTCTACAATCCATCTTTGCCATGATAAAACCGGCTCGAGGCACGTCTCTACAAGCTGCGCGGTGTTGAATCATACTCAAGATGTTAGCACTTACCGCCGCTCCATCGACGACGCCGAGGCATCTGCTTCCTGCCTCTCTCGGTGATACCATCTTTTCCGTGCCAGCGAAGACGAAGAAGAAAATGAATCCCTTCTGTTCTTGCAACCCCTCTTCTTTCCTTTCTTTACTCCTTACGTTCGTTCCACTTCTCCTCTCTCTGCGGTCCATCTATTCTTTCTGTCGTCTCTCACTCACTCTCTCTCTCTCTCTTTGCAAACCACGTACCCATGCCACCGCTTTTCCTCAGCCCAACGTATATTCTAGTCAAGATAGAGTAGCCTGCGTAATCGTGGTACGGAGGCGCTGGAAGGTCCTTTATCAAAGCCCTGTGTCCCTTCCTTCTCAGTTGCTAAGGGGTATGAGTTCTCCACGGGCTCCAACGATCAAGCAAGCAGATAGCCGTTAGTCGGGAAAGTACCAGTAGTAACGAAGCAAGCATTTTCTTAATGCCAAATAATGGTGCTTGGCTGGACCACTTCATGGGAATACCAAGGATGATTCAAAAGACAAGTATTGCGCAAAGCCTCCTTGATACTTCTGGGCAGCTTGATTCTTGAGCGCCTCTTGGCCCTGGCTACTGATCCACGATGTTTGAGGACAGATTTCTACATCGTACTGTGCTGCCTGCTAGCCGAGCAACGGTGATAGGACCACTGGAAGGAGTTCGAAGGCGAACCACCGCCTTCCCCTTCCCTCCTCTAGTAACTTCCTGCAGCTGGTGGCGGACCCCCGAGCAGCCGCGGCTTCGACGACGCGATTCCTCCGCCTCGACCTTCTGCCCCAGTTCTCCTTGGCCCCGGACCAGCTCCCACGCCTTGCTTGATTGCGTAGCAGCGCCCGACAAGGGGCCGCAGGGGAGTGTTGGGATAATCGATGTCGGTGACACTTCAGAATGACGAGGCACTTAGAGGACAATAGGATCTTGTATTCAATAGGATGTACTAAGACATTCGTCTACAATGAAAAATGAGAAAACCTTCCTTCCTCCCAATCTAGGGTTAGCGCCCTTCTGCATGTCACGTGGTATGACGTTGCAGATCGCCCAACTTCAACAGGGAGGTTGTTGCCGTAGGGTCAGGTGACCTGAGCCGGCTCTACATCACTGTTAGGATTGCAACACTGCCAAGGTCCAATCTCGGGAAGGACACGGCGGGCTGCAGAATAGAGGCTGAATAGGGAACTGAGCAGGGGTTGAATTCGTGTATATAGCGAGTGCTTTTTCCCTAAAGAAATTGACAACGGCTCTTCCCTGCCTCCCAGCTCCAACAGGTTATGAGCCCGGAATCTGCGCAAGTTGAAGCCGTCCGCCTACCAGCTGCGATAAGCCAGGTCGTCTGCCAGCTACGAGAAGTCTGAGTCGTTCACCAGCTACGAGAAGTCTGAGTCGTTCACTAGCTACGAGAAGCTAAGTCGGTTTCTGCAGCGAGAAGCAGTCAGTCGGTCAACGAGCAATCCCACCTGCGATCACCGCGATGTCGGCGTCCACCAGCAAGCTGTCGGTCAGGATTGACCAGCTCACGGCGTACAACTACGACACATGGAAGACGAAGATGGAGATGCTGTTGATCCGGGAGCGCCTCTGGGCAGTCGTCTCAGAGAAGAAGACGAGGCCTAAGGCGAAAGGAAAAGAAAAGGAGGACTCGGACGAGCCAACGGACACCCAGCTGGCATTTGATGAGGAGGCTGAACGAGCAACAGCCACAATCTTTCTCTACCTCAGCGACAGCGTCGGCAGGAACGTACGAGGCATCCGTGATCCAGTCCAACTTTGGAAGAAACTACACGACCTGTACGGCCAAACCGGTTTCTCGACTCGCCACTGGCTGTGGCAGCGGCTGTTCAAGGCCGAGCTACGGGGCTACAAGTCGGCGATTGAGTACACGGAGGAGATACGGTCAATAGCGGAGCAGTTGAAGGACGCAGGCTTTGAGGTCCACGATGAGATCTTGGCCACGGCACTACTGCAAGGATTGGATGGGAGCTACAAGGCTTTCGTCTCCTTCACGACCCAGGTTTACCGTACGGACGAAACAATCAGCTTTGATAAGCTGGTTGCCAACATCATTGATGAAAGTCGGCGGATGGGGTCGGAAGAACAGGAGCTAGAGCGGGCTCTACGAGCTACAGACTCAGCAAAAGGAAAAGGACGATGTGGACACTGTCGGAAGATAGGGCACCGGAGCAAGAACTGCTGGACGAAACACCCGGAACTTCGACCGAACGACGACTCGGCCTCGGACTCAGATTCGAAGGACGAAACGGACCATCGGAGCAAGAAGAAAGGGGAAAAGAAGAGACAGCAGCGGAAGCACACAGCCCATCTAGCAGTCACTTCATCATCGTCGGATTTGGTATTCTGACAACCCTGCCAGTGTTGAGGGGGGGTGTTAGGATTGCAACACTGCCAAGGTCCAATCTCGGGAAGGACACGGCGGGCTGCAGAATAGAGGCTGAATAGGGAACTGAGCAGGGGTTGAATTCGTGTATATAGCGAGTGCTTTTTCCCTAAAGAAATTGACAACGGCTCTTCCCTGCCTCCCAGCTCCAACAATCACCTCACCAGAAGGTTTCCTTACCAATTTCATAGGTTCCCGGCATAATCTAGCTTGGCTAGCTTTACAATAGAGTACAGTCCACTCTCTCTACTCTTTATAACGATACTCTCTCTATAACGATAGCTTCTCAACGCCCCAACAGTTTCTCACCCAATTATCGTTATTTTTCTCTTATAACGATAACGTTAGCTTTTATCGCTTAGTCACCATATATATCGTTATAGAAAGAGAAGGCTGAGACTGTAGTTTTGAGCGTTTGTTCATCAAGATGCCACCAAAGCAGAGGGTGGCGTTCATTGGCATCGAGAAAATTGCCCTTCGTTGCCGTAAGAAGGAGAATCCACTCGCAACACAGAAGGAGTTGGCAGTCTGGTTTAAGAATGAGTTCAAAAAGCCTACTGTACCGGTATCGCACAGAATTCCGTCAGGTATGCTCCAACACCTCCGCCTTCTTGAAGAGCAACTAGGCAATGGCAATAAGCAGCTGATAGATCAGCTCTACCGACATGAGCGTGTTGTTAGGGCAAGGAGGCTGAAGGGGCTTCATCAGAGTACCCTGACAAGCTTTTACAAATCATGAACAAATTGGATAATATTGGTCACGTGCCCTCTCTTTATAACGATACTCGACCAATGGAACCACGCTACCGTTATAGAGAGAGTGGACTGTAGGACTTCGATACAATGCAATACTGTGCTACGGAGTACTTCCGTACTTATTACTAGCATTACAACCGGCAGTAGATAAGATAAGACGGCCAATTACTCCGATACCCCCATGTTTCTATCTACCATGCCCCCCATCTTTCTTCCATGCCCCCCTGTCCCGCAAGCTTAGCGAGGTACTTGTAGTCCCCGCTACCGTAATACTCACACAGTATAATGTACTGTCAAAACCTCGATCTATACTAGTGCGGTACGCATGTACGTGCTGAGTACCGGTACTTACTTCACATTACTAATATGAGCACAGATCAAAGTAACTTGCACCTCTTCATCCTCTATCAAAAGAAGACTGACCTGGCTACGTACGTACTTCGTACCTCCTCTCACAACCCAAATTTGGACAAGTCAAAGTATTAGTGTTCCATCGCTGTCACTGTCGCTGTCGCCCTCACTGTCGCAGTTGTTGTCACTGGCGCTGTCACTGGCGCTGGTGCTGTCACCTTCTCCCTCAACCTCGCCGTTGCTGTCATGTTGCGACTGTAGCTGTCGCTATCACTGTCCCCTCCCCAGTACCCCGTTACTGAGTTCTGTCACTAGATTTGGCTGCTACTTGTATCTACACGGCTATCGAGTGATAGACCAAGTACCAGGAGGATTGGGGCATAGTAAGGCACAGGACAAAGAGGGGCATGGAAGAAAGATGGGGGCCATAGTAATACGTAGATTAGATAGAATGATGCATAGAGGCGGGCATCGGAGTAATTGTCCGTAGATAAGATGGCTGTCAACCAATCTTGTACGTATGTACTCTGTACTCCGTACAGTACGGAAGTACGAGGATGCGTACGGAGTACAGTACCATAATACGTAAAAAACTTACGTACGTACAGTACTCCGTACTACGTCTGTACTCCCATACTTCGGTACTGTATATACGGATTTACTTTACGAGATGTGTAGCGGACGAACGAGTCTACACGTACCGTAACGTCAGTCATGATCTGCGAAGACTACTAAGTGTTGAGGAGGATGTTCGATTCCGGGTAGTCTCGTGGCTCGGAAATAGCTCCGGCTAAAAAGGCTGCGCCTGCTCTGTACGTACGAGTACGGTACGGTAACGTACCGTACGCGTTCTCGACGATCTCCTCGGCTCCTGACGCCTCGTAGGGCCACGCAGCTTAGAGTGTCGGCGGCGGCATTCTCAACACCAAGCACGCTAAGCTAACGTTATTTCCACGACACACCTCATGTGGCGCGGCCAAGAGTACGAGTAAGAGATCAATCAGTCTCTTCTCAGTCTCAAGATATGTGGATAGTACGGTACGAAGTACGCTCGTACAAGAAGTGGGTATGCTCGTGCTTGTGTGTGTGTTGTCGCCTTGGAGAACGAGATACGCTTTACGTACGTATACAGTGCACAGGTACGTAACGTACATACGTACGTATGTACAGCCAATGGGCTCATCACGGTACGTAAGTACCGTACAAGTGGTAGGCAATTGCCTCGCCTGATACCGACGCAGCTCTGATTATATCTGGCCACTTTTTCGGATGGAGATATCTATACGCCAGAGGGCACCGGGTACGGACACGGCTCTCTCGAAACTTCTCCCTCCCCGGTCCCCTTGGGACGGCACCATCTCTGTCGTGCGCATCTGTTTGCTCTCGAGCAAGACCTCCTGAGCTTTGCGAAAGGGCAGCTTCAAAACTCGACAGAAACTGGCCTGATAGAAAGACGATAAACACCGTGACAGGATGTGGCCGACCACGTTATTTTTATGCCTCTTCAGCATCTCACAGTGGATCCCGTTTGTGGCTGCTGGTATCTCGGACGAGGATGTCATCAATGCTTTCAAGAGAGACGTGCAAAGCTGGCGGGACACAGCCTGTTCATTGTGCCTGCAGCTCGTAGCCGATCCCGGGGCTGACCTCTCTCTTGGTGATGCAATGACGAGACGGCTCAAAAACGATATTGTGAGTACAGTATGCCTTGATTTCGGATCTGCGCTGGCCAGATCTTGTTCGGTGTGGGATGTTGCAAAGAGACCGGAAAAGGGCTCGCGCACAGCAGATTGGAAGCCGCACGTGAACTCGAGGACTGAGATGGTGCATGACTCGATAGGCAATGGTCCAAGAGCAGTTCAGTGACCCTGTTTCAATCTGCACCGTCTTGGCACGAGTCCACATGACCCTGCGCTTCCGTCGAGAAATGAAAGATGTGGAAGAGCAAGTAATCGCTATGGGGGATCCCGCCAAAGCTCTTGAACATCGGAGGAGACAAGAAGTAATCACTAAAGAGATTGAGCCGTTGATCGGCAAGCAAGCATGCAGGGGTAAAGATCGGCCGAGGCCGGCCGGTGATCCTACCCCCGACCCCAACCCACCGGTCGACAACAGCGTGACCGAACGCCGGCGAAAGAGAACACTACGGCGTGCCAAAAAGGCTGGTATCGGCTTCAATCAGGGTCCGCAGAGGGGAAAGAAGGGCTCGAGCATGTCGATGTCGACAGAGGATGTCGTGCGGCAGGGAGCATCGCCGAACGACGCCAATTCTCCGTCTCTCGCGGAAAACCTATGGTCTCGCATGACCAGCCTGCCAAGCTTCGCGGCCGGGTATTTCCAATCCCCCATCGGAGGCAGAGACAGAGACGGAGGCGGAGACGCAGGCATCGGTCCAATTCATGGAGGAGGAGGAGGACGACCGGTGATTGGCCTCGGCCTCGGACGATAGGTTAGCTCTAGATCGAAGGCTGCGTCTTCCGAGCTATATGACACAGTAAAGCACGTCGAGCTTCACTGGTGATTTCGTTAGCGAGCCTGCGACACCGGCCCGCCACTTGAGTGATGTACTGGGGTAATCACCCATCCGTTCTCATTCTCCTCTCCTCCTCTCCTTCTTTGTAGAACATACACTACCCGCTCAACATACACATACATACATGCAGATCCCTTCACTCCCTTTCACTCTTCTCAACCTAAATCATATTGTTGGAAGAGATATTCACGTGCATCCCTCACTGTAAGGCTAGCCCCACAGGTAGGTGGCAACAGCAACTAGAGCTCGACGACACCCCTACATAGGCATTTCGGCTACGTAGCCTTCTTACCAATGGATATTCATTGTCTCTGGCGCACCTCTGCTTCACCACTGGATGCTGTATTGGCTTGTAGAGGATTCAATACAATACAGTAAGTGATAAGTGAGTGTTGCTGGTGTTATACACACTTGAGTACTACACAGACCTATATCCTATAAGGAACTGCTGGTATTGCTGTTACCCTTGGTGGTAGAGTGGTGATTTTGGTAGTCAGATAGTATGTCGAGTGAATTCTTGATTTGGAGTGTCTTACTGTACAGTACGGTAAGCTATACAAATGTAGAACCAGGTTAACTTTATCTCTCACAGAAACCTCGCTTCCCCACATGTTTCCTTTTCTCTTCTCCATCTCACCTGTCATCCTCTATTCCAACTCTGATCTCTTGTCACATCAAACATCATGACAGGGCCAGTGTGCTCTGTGACGACTATCTTGCTACCTGTGAAGCACGGTATAGCTAGAGACTCTGTTACACGGTTTTTGTTGCCGCAACACTGGCCCCAAAGTGGTTTGAACTATTTCCTAACCTTCCTCAACCCCAAGTTACAAATGTACCGGTATCGTATAGGAAGATACTAACTTGCATGATCTTATAACCTCTGTGCATACATACATCATTTGAGGTCGGCGACCTAGAGTCACACAGCCGTGAAGAAACCACTGACAGTACAAAGAAAAAAGTGGTCCAGGACTTCTCAGAGTCTCCGGAAAAAGAAACTTACATAGGGTGGTAACGGGCCTAGGAAAAGCCTAGACGACGCTACACAGAATTCATCACAATTGCAATGAGTTGATTGTGCTAGCTAGGAAGTAGAGCTAGCTATATAGCCGAAGAGCTCCACAGCTCCTGCCCGAACAGACACCTGCCATCCCCAGCTCCCAGCTCGGCCAGACTTAGCGCCGGCCGGGCCGACTAGGTCCCGGCCTCCGAGCGTGGTCGTGACATAGGGTTTGGCGCTATCGTCAGTATATAAACTATTGTTGACCTGGGGGGTGGGAGAGACCAGTCCTTGCTCGCTGCTAGAGCCGAGGTCACGCGAGATGAAGAGAGTATATCAGACTGACAGATAGCGACACTCAGAGAATCAAGAGAGTCTCACGCGCTGGGAGCCTCTTCCGTACGACGCCGACGCCGCACGCTGACCAGTCGCCTGGCCGCTCAACAACTATTTCTCGACTTTTCTTGACTCCAAGCTATAGTAAGATACAAATTTGTATAATTTTGTAGCTGGCAGCTCTGAGGTCGGAGGCACCAAGCACCGCCGCAGAACGGAGCCTCTGGAGCCTCTTGAAGGCGTCGTAGTCAACCGCGGCAGGTCGACCTCAATGTTGCCGAAAAGTGACTAGTGAGGTGTAAGTACTGTCGGCGGATTTTTCATGACATATTCTTGTTGTTTTCAGACAGTTATAACAGTCATATAACACGCCCCGCTCCACGGAGGCCCCCCGCCAAGGACCCAGATGCTACCCCGGTGCTGGAGCTACAAGGCAATAGCCTATATGGCCCCCTATCCAGCTGACTAACACTACCGGTACCGGTACGGTACCGGTACCTTCGTACTGACTAAGCCAGGCTCAGCCCTGTGGCCGCAACACCCGGAGGAGGTGACGACTGGAAGCCCAGCAAGATACTGTATCGGTCGGCCCTCCAGCTGCACACCGGCCTGTTGAAGGCACAGAGCAGTATTGTAACACATGTCCGTACAGGCAGGGTCGGGCTGGCAGCGTTCCTCTGCAAGCGACAGGTTCCCGGCTTCCCCACACCAGCTTACAGCTGCGGAGTGTCATGGGAAACTGCCAAGCACGTGGTGTCGGACTACCCCCGCCTTCTCAGAGTGTGGTATACCTAGCTACTTCTACTACTGACTACCAGGCCCTGACATGATGACCACAAGCTGCTACTGCTCTTACAGAGTGGGTTCTTTGCCATAGTGTCCTTCCCCAGTTCTCGTCGACTTAGAAGCAGCTGGACAGAAGCTAGCTGCCGTGGCTGCTACTTGGCCAGCTATCCTTCTATATTCTACAGCTTCTTGATAGAATAGCACTGACTAGGCACTGCAGAGGGAGGGTTTAAACTCTAGTCTACAGCTTTCCTTGCCTAATCTTTTATTGTTGATGCAGCATAGTCTAGATCTCTAGACTCTAGCACTAGAATATAGTAGGAATACTAATGCCAACACCAATAACACCTTCCACCCTCCACCCCCCCACCTGAGCTGCCTGGCCTGCCAGGTCTACTCTCTCACTCTGTCTGAGTCGCTTGACTTACTTTCCTTGACCGAACCTGTTATGTGATAGAGTGATGACTTCTCGGGACTGAAGGATGGGGTTTTTCAATTTGCATTAGCTGGCTTTGCTCAATAGAATTTCTTCTGATCACTGTGCTGTTCACTTCTATATCATAAGACTGCAGACTTTCTTCTTGCTATCAATTGTCTTTCCTGAAAAGCAACAGAATAACTGACTACTGTAGAGGACAGCAACCTAGAGCAACACCAAAGGTTTAAAGTTACCGCTTCCACTACTTCCTGAACGCCTTGAGAAACCGCTTCCTGTTGGAGACACTGTTAGCTGGGTTTCGTCGGCATCAGGCGATTATGGACACCGCTGCCGAGGCGTACTGGGGGACGGAAGAGATGACGTGACGAGTGAGGTGTACTGTCTGCGAGAGGGAGAAGGAGGGGGAAGAGACGACGGAAATGGAAGAAAGCATCAAGTATAAAGCGGAGGAGGCGCAGGAGCAAGACCGGAAACCTCATCGCAGGCCGACTCGAGCGTCGAGGGACAACCCAGAGCATGGTCGAGGATATGGTACATGAATACGTACCACCAATCTTTGAAATTCTGCGTCGACACGTCAATGCCCATGAGCTTGAGCTCCTTGGTGTCGAGGTGGCAGTCGTACGGCCTCTGCACCGAGGCGCCGGGGTCGTTGCCCTCCTTGTTGGGCGCGAGGCCGTCGATCGGCAGACCCATGATTTCCGAGAAGACCTGGCAGATCTCGTACTTGGTGTAGTGGTCCTCCGAGGTGAACTGCAGGACGGCAGGCAAGGCCTTGCGCTCGTCGACGCTACCGACCGCCAGGTACTTCTCCGACACGTCCTTAATCACCCTAGCGACGTCCTCGGTGTTGGTCGGATAGCGGATGGCCCAGTCGTCCATGCCGATCTTCTTGGCCATCGTTTCGGAGCCCGCAGAGGTCGCCGTCGTCGTCGCCGCGGTCCAGACAATGTTCATGAGCACGTTGATAGAACTCTCGTGGGGCTCCGACGCGTCGCCATAGAGCACCGGCACGCGCAGGGACACGCCCAGTCCGCTGGTGGCCGTCGCCGCCAGCACCGCTCGTTCACCGTCGAGCTTTGTCTGGCCGTAGAAGTTGGGCGGCTCCGGCGGCGAGTCGACCGTGTACGGTGCCTCGCCCGGCCTGCCCGGGAAGATGTAGTCCGACGAGATGTATATCAGCAGCACGCCCCGGTCGTTGGTTGCCTCCGCCAGCGCCTTCGTCGCCTGCACGTTGATCCGTCGTGTGCCGTCGGGGTCGGCATCGCACTTGTCGGGGGAGCGGTTGGCGGCACCTTCAGGATCGGGACATCAGATCTGGACTTCATAGACCGTAGCGGGACTCACAGTGGACGACCGCATCGGGTCTACGTCAGTCGGTCAGTCAGCCAGCACTACTTCTAGACATGCGTGTGGCCAGTGGGCTGTAAGGATTAGCACATACTTGACGTCGTCCAACACCGTCCTGATCGCGCCCTCATCCTCAAGGTTGACCCTCAGGATCGACGGTGGACTCGCCCTCGTCCAGCCAGTTCCGACGACCTTCCATCCGGCCGCCTCAAAGGCGTTGACTACCTGTCGGCCGAGCAAGCCGGTGGCCCCAGTAACAAGCGCAACGTGTGGCATGGTCCTCGACGAACGATGTCGAAAACTACAGTCTGCAAGGGACGTGGTCTTGCACACTCCTGTACATGTATACTACTCCTCGTATCGACGATCCATAGTCATTTACAGTCGCTCTTCGCCTACGGGCCACGGTCACACCACGTCTTATGGTAGCAGTCTCGCTACAAGCAGCCACAAGCATCCGTTGGTCCCAAGGACGCTGAGGCACCACCAGCCTCATCCCGACTCCGGCCTCCCATTTCTTGAGACCATCATCGACCTGGTTATCCCCGCCGCCAGCAATAGCTCCAAGATCATCGTCCCTTCTCTACACCGACCCATCAAGGGTCGACGTGTAATGAAAGGAGGTCTCATCTCGGGGCGTTGTCGATGTGGTTTCCAAAAATTCCCTCCCGGCCCGAAGGTCCAAGAGGAGCAGTCATCATAGTTGTAGTTTTCAACTAGCACATACACGGTCTCGGACGAATCCTCACTGACACGCGTAATGCCCTTGCACTGAGATGGAGAAGAAAAGAGGAAGGAAAAGAGAAAGAGTAGTTGGGGGGAGACGGGCTTATATAGCCGGCAGGAAGTGGGCATGACTCATCCAAGCCTCACTGACTAATCAAGTTCGATGAATCACAGAAAGCATGTCTAGTCACGTGATTATCTGCGCGTCCGAGCATACACGTGACATGCGATCATCACTCTTTCGCGACGCTGCTTCCTGGAACTAACAAACACAGGGAAATTAGATGCTACCAATTATTCTTCCCTTCCCATTTGTGGGTGGGGGGCGGGGGGGGGGGGGGGGGGGGTGAGTGGCGCACTTTCTTGGGCATGGGGATCCCAATATGCAACTGGCAGGCAAAGCCGGGCGAATAGGGCGATGATATCTGCCTGGCGCTGTTGTCCATCTCCCCGACACGAATATAAATATCTCTCCCATCCTGATCCTGCAACAACACGTCGCCGCTGCTGCGTGTACGACCGCCCGTCAGGCCTGGTCGCATCCAATCGGGAGCAGCCCAGTCGGTCCAGGCCAGACAGCCACGCCGAGCCCGACACCCGACGCGGCAGAGAAGCATGCGAGAAACGGAACCGTTACAACCCTCCCACGACACTACGATCAATGCCTTGACCCGCCTCCCGCTCCGCCATAAATCCGTGCCTTAGTCTAATTGCTCCGAGCCCCGCCGTCCCGTAGAGCTACCAGCCCTACGATATCGAATCCCGGACGTTGGCGTCCCCTACTCCATCGTCTAGCCCTCCCTTGAACCGCCTTCTTCATGCTCTTTCGCGACAAGAAGAGGAAGGAGCCAAGGCCGACCGTCGGCATCAGGCAGGGTGGCGGAGGGATCGTGCCCGCGATCGATGCCCCCAGATCGGCCGTCAATGCTGGCGAACGCGTACGTCACGCCATGCCTGGGTTTCGTGTCGCCCATAAGGAGAGTGGAGCTGATCACCCAGCCGTCAGCGCGTCAAGGTTCGCCATGGCGAAGCGGTGGTGACGCTGCCGGTCTTGCCCAGCACCACCGCGGACGAGCTGGTCGTGGCCTCGGCCGGGTCAGTGAGCCGGCCCGTAGCGCCCGAGAGCACCGTTCTGCTGGAGACCTTCCTGCAGCTGGGTCTCGAGAGGCGCGTCCGTCGATACGAGCGCATCCGGGACATCCTCAACTCGTGGGCGCGCGACTCGCAGAACGCTCTGGTGATCGTGCCCTCGTCGCAGAGGCCGTCCGACGAGGATGACCTCAAGGCGAGCTGCGCGCCGCGCGACCGGCCGGCCGAGACGACGGTGTACCTGTACCACTCGAAGCAACCCGGCCAGTGGAAGAAGCGGTGGATCACGTTGCGCACCGACGGCCAGATGATTGTCTCGAAGAAGGCCGATCGACGTCCCAAGTACACGACCAACATCTGCCATCTGTCCGACTTCGACGTCTACAGCGTCACGCCGCGGCAGGCGTCGAAGGTGCTGAAGCCGCCCAAGAAGCATTGCCTCGCGGTGAAGAGCCAGGAGAAATCCAGCATGTTCCTGAGCACGGAGAAGTACGTGCATTTCTTCTCGACCGACGACCCAAACCTGTTGTCGGAGCTGTATCGCGCCGTCCAGAGCTGGCGGAGCTGGTATCTAGTCAATCGCTTGGGAGAGGGAGGAAGCCAGGCATTCAACGTGGATAGCTCAATCGACCGCACCGGCAGCCTCCTCAACGGCAGGGGAACGAACACGAGCGCCAGATACCCGGAGCAACAGCAGCAGCTGCTGCTGCCGCTCGGGGAACACCCGACGTCGCCGGTCGAGAACGACCATCGTCGTCGGGGCATCGACCCCGTCGATGGTAACGCCAACGGCTTCACCGCTCCGGGGACCGCTCCGGCGGATCAGAAGACCAGCCGGACCATGCACCAACGGAACATGTCCTTGCGCAAGCGCAAGGCGCCCCCGGTCTCGTTCCCATCGAGCATGGTGAAGCCTCCGTCGCCGACGGACTCGAGCGGCGGCGGCGGTGACGCCATGCTCGTCAAGGGCGTCTTTCCTAACGACGTCCAGGACGCCACCTTCGCGCCGACGGGCTTGCTCGGCCGCACTTACAGCCTGCGCCTGCAGGCTCAGCAGGAACAAGAGGCCGTGTCGGCAGCCGCGGCCGACGCGGCAAGGCGGGACGGGCCCTTCACCAAGGGACCAAGCTTGTTGAATGGCGAGCTGCAGGCTCGTCTCCCGACCGAGGAGCCCGCCAGCCTGGCTCGCACGCGCTCCGTACGCTCGACCCAAGAATCGTCGACGGCGACGAGACCACGGACGACCAGCTCGACCCAGCTCCAGCCGCAGCCTCCGAAGCCGCTTCTCGATTTCTCGAGGCCCGAGTTCAAGGAGGCGCCGCAGCACGTCCGCCGCGGAAGAGGCTATGTCCCGCCGCAGCCGCTCCCGGGCGGTCTCATCGACGCCGCGACCAGCCCGGATATGCCCATCCAAATTCCGCCAGCCACGTCCTGGCGTCGGCTGCACCCGCCGGATCCGCCCGCCGAGCGCGAACGTCAGCCGGCGTCGGCGTCGGCAAAGATCGACATCTCGCGTCAGAACACGCTCCTCCACCGAACGGCGACGACAAAGTCGTCTCGGGGCATGGAGCCCGCGAACTCGGTCCCCACCCGGAGTCGGACCCAACGGGACCCGCACGCCGGACGTGGCGCTCGCACCGGAGACCGAAACGCGCAGACGCCGATGCTTGATCTGTCCGAAGGATCCAAGTTCGTGCCGGGCAGTCTCCTCGCCAAGGCCGAACAGGGCGGCACGGGTAGCGACGGTCGAGGCCTAGCGCTTACCCATCGTTGAGTTCGCCAAGTCTTTCTGAGATCGGGTATATATGGAGCTTTCCTTTCCTCTTCTTTCATTCTCACGACTTGTTCTCTTATACCCGACCGTCAGCCCGATGCATATTCCATGTGGTTTCTGAGGCACGTCTGGCCCGTGCGTCCCAGCCGTTTCAACGACCACGAGGGAGAATCTTGATGGCCCATCCAGCCCTACAGCGGCAGGCCACAGGGATGCTCTTACTTGTTGAAGAGCGTCTTTCTGTTTAGGGCTTCATTGAGCGTTAAATTACATGGTGTCGGATTGCGATCGGGAGGGGGGGGCGGCATGCACAATGCTTTTATCATCTCTTCCAGGTTATGGGATATGCTTGACTGGGCCGGTTTTCCAACAATATCAGCATCACTATTGTCGTTGTCATCATCATCACGATGATGAGTTTCAACATTGCAAGACTTGAACTTGAATGCTTCGTGTCTACCAACAATATCTTTCTACTTTCCAGTAACATGTTGACTTGTGCTCACCAAGACCAAGTGTCTGTCAAAGAGGATCTCATGGAAGCAATTGATGCGCAGGTATAATGTTCACCTACTCAGATGGAGAGATCAGTGATGATGTTGCGGCCGCAGGGCCAGGGCTGAGTGTGGCTTAGTCAGTAGTGTTAGTCAGCTAGATAGGGGCCCACATACGTAGCCCTCGGATCCGGGAGGGCGTCAATCATCATCTTCTCCCCGGGGCCATTGCCTTGTAGCTCCAGCAGATATCCTGCTGTAGCACAAGCTGTCCCGGCCGTACTGTAGGGCTGCAATCTGGACTTTTCTACCAAAAAGGTCAATTTTAATCTCACAGGTCTAGTCTTGGACAGCTGCTACTGCGAATTTATGTAGCATTAGTGTGCCAATTGCTGTTAATGGTACTTCGGATTCTCAGGTACGTATACGTACCGGTACTGTGCTACGTAAGAGTACGTATCTCAAGGCAGATCTCGATGTGCACCAACCTCATTCGCCTAAATCTCCACGTGACTTATTCAGGAACCGGCTTTAAGCGACGGTGAAACAAGCCATTCCCCTCGCCGGCCCCTCACGCCTTTTTGCTTACAAAAACACCCGTAAGGCAGAGCACATGACTAAACGGGATTGCCGGACCCTTGGCGCGACAAATGCGGGGGACACGCATGAGAGAGAGTCAAGGTCAAGCCTTCAATTGCGACCCAATTTCCTGACAGAATGTCTTACAAGATACCATAGATACAGAACAGTACGTTCCGTATTTAGGGAGAGATTCGGAGATGCTCTACGGCTTGTGACGACTGTCCCACGGGAGTTGTACTCGGAGTGAGTACCGGTACCGTAGAGGGCAGGCGACTGGCGCGCGACCTTGACTGAACATAACGTGAACGTCACGGCCGTCTAGGCCTGGCTGCGCTGAGGTAACAGACGTGTCCGAGGCTCATTGTGGGTGTGGCATTCACTCAGGGCGCAACTCGACCCGCATAACAACTTACGTCGACCATAAAGTGAAACGCGATATAAGAACCCTCTTCACCTCTCTGAGCCCCACCCATCTTCTTCAAGCTGCCACGCTTCACATCCACGGATATTACCGTTGATCACACTTCATACCCAACCGGGCCCGTGGCGCTTCGCCCCTGACTAGGAAGCCCGCGGGGGCCCAGTCGGCCAAGCCCATCATAATCGGAAAGAGAAAGCAAGGAAGAAAAGACAAGGAGTCGCAACGATGGGCTTCCTCAGACATATCCGCCGGAGGTCCAAGGCCCAGTCTCACGCACCCGAAGCTCAGATCTACAACGCCCGCGGCGGGGGAAGCAAGATCGGCTACCATGTCGGCGGCGGCCCTGCCTATCCGCGCGATCTGGCCGCCAGACTGCCGGCGTCTGCGTTGCGCCTGATCTTCTCGTACGTGTGCCCGCACGCCGACGACGACAGCTATGCTGCAGCCGAAGAATCGATGACCGAAGATGCGTGCATGCTCTGCGACATGCGTGACCTTGCGCACTGCGTGCTGGTTTGTCGAAGGTGGAAGGAGGAGGCGGAACGGTTGCTGTGAGTACGCTCCGTACACTGTCGTGCTGTCCCCAGCAGGATGCCCGCAAGGGATATACCGCCGTCGTCGTTCGGGTTTCGCCGTGTGGCCGTGCTGATTTCAGATCCAGCTACCACAGCGTCCGCATCGACGCCGTACACTACTGCGAGCTTGAGGCGGAGCTCGCCGAGCGTCGCAAGCACCGGTCATTCTTCGAGCGCAACGCCGACTCGCGCGACGCGCCCCGCCAGCGACTGTCGCTCTTCTGCCGGACCGTACGCGCGCGCGAGGACCTCGCGCGACGCGTGCTCTCGCTCAAGGTGGCCTACATGACGCGCGAGGCGGCCAGGGCGGACATGGCCCGGACCGTCTCGGTGCTGGCGAACCTGCGGTACGTCGATCTACCGGAGGGTTTCTACGGCGACGACGTGTCGTGCGCGACGCTGCGCAACGAGCTGCTCGCGCGCTGCCCCAACATCCGCCGGATGAAGTACGCCGCCGGGTCCGAGCAGGGCTTCGCGTCGCTGGTCTCGGACCGGCATTGGGCGTCGCTCGAAGCCGTCGAGATGTCGGGCGTCAACCTCGACCCGGTCACGCTCGCCCACGTGCTGGGCTCCCTGCCGCTGCTGCACGACCTCAGGCTCGCACGCCTCCGCTGGCTCGATGACTCTGTCTTCGACGTCGTCATCCCGCCGTCGCCCGCCCCGGCTTTTCCACCTCTGTCGAGGCTCGCGCTGGAGGACACGCCAAGCCTGACGACCGAGGGCCTCGTCCGCTATCTCGGTCGGCCCGAGGCCGGCGGGATGTTGAGCTCGTTGAGCCTGATGAACACCGGCATCCTGCCGTCGACGCTCCACGCCGTTCTCGCGCGAGCACCGCGCCTCGAAGAGCTGTCGATCGTCGAGGCCGTCTCGAAATCATTCCCAGTGGCGACCTCAGCAGCAACGCAGGTCAGAGCAGCCGGCGAGGCGGCCCCGACCACGCTTCTAGCATCCCGCTCGCTCGTGTCCTTGCATTACGAGATCACGTCCACGTCGTCCGGCTCGGTCGCCACGTCGGTCTCGACGCCCCACGGGATTCCGTCGTTGATGCCGCAGCGCCAGCAACCGGCGTCATCGTACTACACCTACCTCGCGCGGTCGCTCCACGCGAACGCGTTGCCGTCGCTGCAGGCGTTGTACGTGCGCGACGCTGACTTTCCGGAGATGCTGGTGCTCGAGCCTCCGCGGCCTGCGTTTGCGTCCAAAGTCTTGGGACACGCTGCCGGCGGCGCCGGAGGAGGCTTCAGGCAGCAGCTGGCCGTGTACAGCAAGGGTCTCGACGAGCTGGAGTGGAATTTCACCCGTGTCTCTCCGCCGACGGGGCCCGGTCGTCGGGGTAGCTACACGGCGCAACGGCCGATCAGCGCGTACAAACTGGCCGAAGCGGGCTACGCGATCGCGGACCTCAAACTGGGCGGTGCCGCCGGTGCCGCCGGCGGGTACATCGTGGGCTCGGGGCCCAAGAGCGCAACCTTTCCGTCCAGCTCGTCCGGGACGTTCCTCGGGCCGTCGAGCGGGGGTCTCGCCGTCGGCGGAGAGCGAAACAGCATGTTGCCGCCGCCGCGGTGGTCCATGGGCGTCGATGCACGGCGGAGCATCGTCGTGGGCAATGGCTTTGGGGGATTCCTGGCCGTTCCCGCGAACGAGTTTGGCGGCGGCGGCGGACGTCCGGGGACAGCCGGGGGCAGTTACGGTGGCGATGGCATGACCGCCGACGGCCGTGGTGCTAGTTTCGATGCCGGGGCCAGGAACTTCGGGGCTGATGCTCGACCGGGTAGCTCGTCTAGCTGGAAGAGAAGCAGCGGCAGCAGCTTTCTGGGCTTCGGACGTGCCGGGCACAAGAAGGGCGGTTCGAGCGCTAGTCGTCACGATCTATGGCGGTGACGGGGGGATCGACCGAAAGACTGGTGGATTGATGGGGGGACAACTGGACTGAATTGACTGATCTTGACCAGAGACGTCGATGACGATGTCGATGACGACTATCGTGACCACAACATGGAGGAGTAGCAGAAACAGGAGCAGAAGGAGGAGCAGCAGCAGAAGAAGAAGAAGAAGAAGAAGAAGAAGAAGAAGAAGAAAGGAGATATCAAATAAAAAATCACAAGTCAAACATCTGTGCGCAGTAAGGAAAGGGAAAAGAGAGTGAGGTGGAGCATCACTGCAAGCATACAATACAGTAGCGCATTGCATGTGGTGCATTGCACTAGATAATCCAGTCTTATTACCGTACAGAAGAAGCAACCCCAGGTAGCAAGTCCATCTGTTATTGTACGCATTGAAGTCCTGAGTACAGAAGTACTCTATCCTACAACTACGTAGCCAAGCTAGATTCTGCTGGGAAAACTGTAAGCTGGTAAGAAAACCACCAGGTCATGTGACTCTAGGGCAAACCCCTTTCCCTGTGGCCTCTAGTGGGGGGGTAACTCTTCTACTGAGATAGTGCAAACAAGGGAAGGGACTGCTTAGCAGTCAAAGCTAGAAGAGAGAGTTAACCTGAGGCGTCGGGAGAACTGGGGTAGGAGATCAAGGTGGAGGAACCAACCATGTCACAAGGGCGGTACGTTACGTAGCTGCTCAGTGGTCTGATGTCAGCGGTCGGAAGTTAGTTGTGGGGTCCATCTGGCGCAGGGCCTGCCACTCCTTTTGTGAAGTGCGAGCAATCTAGAATCACAGTCTTCCACTGCTTTCCACAGCGATAGGCTGGTGAGACAAAAGCCTGGTGCCCGGCACTTGTGCAGGAAGGCGGCAAGGCCTATCTTGCCTGTGTACGTATGTACGTACTGTACGGATGTAATGTACTCCGTAGATCTGTGCGAGCTGTGGCTGTACTCGTACTCGTACAGTACGTATGTATGGAAGTACTCCGTACAAGGTACCGGTACGTACGTATGTACCTACGTACGGAGTACGGATACAGAGAAGTGTGACTAGAGTAAAAATGTAAGCGTGTACGGAACGTACTGTACCGTACGTACCCAACTGTACTGTACGGTACAGGGTCTTGGCAGATGGAGGTGATAGATGTAGGTGGACAGAAGCAGCCGGACTGGGGTCCGGCCTACGGCCACAACATAGTATCTACTCGTACGGAGTACTTCCGTACAGTTTCATGGAGCTACCACCGGGGTATTGCCAGAGCTCCTTTTACTGACCACTCCAACGAAAAGCTTCAAACAACACCACCATCACCATCAACAACTTCAGCTCTACAACCATCACTGTCGACAACTTCCATAAACAATGACGAAACTAACGAGTACAGGAAGGGAAACGACAAAAAAACAAGAACAACGAGGCTGCCAGAAATCCGAAGCAAAAATCAGGGCTCGATGCTCCGACTCCAGGCCATGCCCCTTTTGCGACGAGATGCTCCTCCCTCCCCGGTCCGTCCGCCCTGTCCAGCCCAACAAGTCTACAGCGACAGAGAGAAACAAAAAGGCGCAAAGGTTTCCGCCTCCCGCACCGCGCTGCTGTCCTGGATCATCCTTCGTGGACCGTCCTCTGAAGAGAACGTCCTTGAAACATCCATCGTGGAATGTCCTCGACGCTTTTCCCCAGCCTCCCAGCGACCAACGAAGAACACAAGCGATAAGAACAAGAACGATGGAAAAACCTTTTACCAGCAACATCACCGCCTGACAGACTCCCCGCCCTCCGATCCTGCTTTTCTTTGTATGGCTCTCACAACGAGCGGACGAGCAATCGCCTCCTTTCACTCCCGTGCCGATCCCTGCTGAGCGATACACCAGCCCGCCCCCCTGATATCCAAAAGCAACAAACAGCTCACGAGACGCCTGGCCGTTTTCGATTTTTTGTATCGTCACGCTTGTTCGAGGCCCCGGCTTGCGCCTAGGCTGGAGACTTGTTGGTGCGATCTCCGTTGAGCTTCTCCCGTCGGTCGTCGTTCATGTGCAGACCACCAAGGCCGGCGGTGAGAAAGGCAAACGGATCCTCAGCACCCCCCGAGTAGAATCCGTTGGCGGGTCCCGCCGAGGAAGGACCGGCGTTGGCGTTGCTGAAGGCCGCCTCGGCCGCGCCGCGGTGATCCATCGGCCCCGCCGACATCGAACCACCTGACGGACCGAAATGCGGGTTCAACGGGGGATACGGCCCCGTCGCGGCGCCGAGCCCGGATGGCAGCGCGTACGTGCTGGGAGGCCCGCCGTAGTGCTGCCCCGAGAAGCCAGGACCGGAGCCGAACGTGTTGGCGGCGGATGGGAAGGGACCAGGCCCCGGGGTGCTGTTGACCGAGGCTGGTATCATACCGTAGCCGGCGGCGGTGTCCATCGGCGACGAGAAGCCGGACTCAGCCACGACGGCGGCGGAGGCGCGACTGGCGCCGCAGCGGAGACAGCTGACGTTCTTGGCAAAGTTGTGGTAGCCGCAGCCCTCGGAGCCGCACTTCCAGTCGCCGGCCCGGAACGGCACCATGCCACCGCTGTGACCCATGCCACGAGAGTGGCTCATACCGTGGCCTCCGTGGCCCATGTGCGGAGGTGCGTGCGGGAACATCGACGGCGATCCGTAACCAAAGGCCGTGTACCCCATAGCGTCCGCGCTAGGAGCGGCTGAGACGGCCGGGTAGGAACAGCGAAAGCAGGCGGTGCGGCGTTGGAAGTTGGAGAAGCCGCAAGAGGGACAGGTCCAGTCGCCCGGCCGAGGCCGGTTCTTGCTGGGCGGAAACGGGGTGAGGATCTCGGCGGCACGGTCGAGGACACGCGCAGAGGACGGCGACACCTCGATGGCCTTCTCGTTCAAGGCTCTGCCGTTCATGCACAGACTTTCGGCAGCCTGCGGCGATCGTGAGCACGCCACCTCATATCTCTCTCCATCCTCGAAGCAGGGCCCGGGAGGGAGGAAAGGTGTACGGACCTCTTCGTGCGACGAGAAGACGGCGAAGCCCGTCCCCGTCGGCTTGTGCTGATCCGGTGTCCTGAGCGTCCAAAAGGCGATCGGCCTCCCACCGTACTGGGTGAACCAGCTCTCGAGCTCCGACTGTGTCGTATCGTGCGGAAGACCGCTCATGTGGAGCACCTTGCTCCGTTCCGACAGGAAGGCTCGCACGTCTGCCCTCGCGTCCATGGGTCGGGTGAGGACGTCGGGATGCTCGTGCGGCGGCTGGGACTTCCGGATCAGACCACGCAAGACCCTAGCGAGCGTGATGGCCTCTTCCATGGCCCGCCTCGGCGAGGCCGGGGCGAGGGCCTGAAGATGGAAAGGAAGATTGTGCTTGATCGGGGCCGACGACTGTACCGGGTCGACCTCGAGCGCGGCGCAGATGTTGGAGAGCGACGAGGGTCCGAACGGCAGCGACTCCGGGTGGTGCTGCTGCCAGCGCTGGTACTCGGTGCGGAGGTCGAAGCAGCGCGAGTGCTGCAGATACGGGGGCAGGACGACGGCCTTATCACGAGCCTCTCGCGGCAGCTGGACTCGGAGGTCCCACGAGTCGAGCGTCACAAAGGCGAACTCGAGGTTCTTCGAGAGGAGGCGCTCCTGCGCGAAGCCGTCAAAGGCATTGACGGCGTCCCGAAAGGAACCGGCCTGACGGACGTGTTCCCACGTCAGAGTGGTCAGGCTCGCTGCAAGGGCGCCAATGGAGGTCAGCACTCCAGGGTTTCGGGTAACAGGCACATGGCCATGGCAATGGAGGAGGAGAAGGCAAGAGGCGAGGGCGACGCATCGGCGCGCGCAGACGCCTTCACCGCCCCATCGGAACCAGGGACAGGGCCAGGGTCAGGGCGAGGGCGGTCAGGACTCACTGCATAAAGGCGTTATAGGGGTGTTGACAGGCTTGACGAGAATGCTATCCCGAGTGATCTGTACGTGGCCTGGGGGTCAGCCGTCGGCCGTCCCCCACGTCCTTTCGCGAATCAGGGGCGCCGTAGTGACGTGGCCCTGCGTCGTCGAGGATGGGGCTCGTCGACAGGATGGATGGATGGATGGATGGATGGATGGATGGAGGGAGCAAGCAACCTCTTCGCAAGTCTTCGCATCCAGTAGAATCCAGCCCAATTCGATCACCTCGGCCGAGTCCTTGGTGACGTAGACACCATGCTCGTCACACGTCGTCGCCGCATGGATGACCACGTACCGGTCCAGCTTCGGCGGTTGCCCCTGGCTGTTGGCCATTGGGAACGATGTCGGGTTTGACTGACGGACCGCTCGACGAGCTGCGCCCAACTCCGTCCCGGGAGATCTGTTTATTCCAGGCCTCGCCGGTAGAGGTCGTGGCCTAAAGGCGTAGCTTGTAGGCTCTGTAGGGCCGAGAAATAAATTTTTTTTTTTGGTTTTGTGGCAGGCGAGGGAAGGGGTCCGGGCAGCTGCACAGCGCCGCAGGCACGCAACGAGACGGGCACTCGGATCCAAATTGGGGGGGGGGGGGGGGGGGAGAACCCGACCTGAACACGACGGTGGCAGATGTTAGAGCAGATGCACGGCAGGTGCTTAAAGCAGACGAGTGATGGAGGTGACGGCGATGTGGTGGCTGGAGCTGAAGGAGAAGCAGCAGCAGCAGCGGTAACACTTGAGCCGTACTGGTACCTCAACCCACGGCCGAGTGGCTCGTCTCGAACAGGGCAGTGTCCGTACCGTACGACGGCAGACAGTGCAGCAGCAGGTCTGCCTTACCAGTTGACGTACGGTACAAATGGCCCTTGGTAGCGTCGATGACAAAGGAGGGAGTCGTTGCCGGACCCGATGGAGGGTCGGGTGGGAAGATGGCGGCAGCGGAAGGAGGAGCGGACGAGAAGGGTGTGTGGGATGGCGGAGGAGAGCGAGAGGGAGAAGTAGATGGAAGAAGAGAGACAAACGAGAAGAAGGAGAGAAGCAGAAAGAGGAGGAGAAGGAGGCGGAGGCGGAGGTGGAGGTGGAGGTGGTGGCGGTGGTGGAGAACGAGAACGAGCACGATGGACGTTGATGTAGTCTTCGGACTAGGGCGCTCGAGGAATATAAGGCCAAGACGGCCAAGACAGAGTGATATAAAACCAAGATATGACAAAATGAAAATCATACGTATTTATTACGGAGAAAAAAAGGCGCGCCAACCGGAGAGCCGTCGGTCTTTGCGCTCTTCCGTTTTCTTGGAGAAGGCCAGCGGTGAGCAGCAGTCTTACCGGCCTTCCTCTATTGCTTGTCGATGCCGCCGCTGCCGCCGCCGCTGCCGCCGCCGCCTCTCGTCGGTCGTCTCGCGCGCCGGTCGTGTGCCCTGAGCCTATCGCGCTCTATCGCGCGCTATCGTGCCCTCCCTACCCCTTTCTCTGGGCCTTTTTCTCCTTGGGTGGACGTTGACGAAGGCGGCGACGTTGCTGCTACAGCTGCTGTTGCAGCTGATGCTCTCTATTCATCCGCGAGCTATCTTCTCTTCCCCCCGCCGGTCGTGTCCTCCTGTTCCTCGTCTGGAGTCGCAGAAGCTCCCGATATCCCAGACGAGAGGAGGTGAGACGTCTCTTTTGCTCGCTCCTGCTCAGAAGTTTCACATCCCTAGTCGAGCTACTAGATTTCTCGACCGCTTACTCTTCCTTTCTTTCCTTCTTTTTTTCTCGCCTCATCGTCCTGTACGGAAGTGGTCGTCGTCTAATCGTACCTGTGCGTACCTGGCATCTCCCCTGTTGCTTTTTCGGGGATACTAACTTTTTTCCTTTCGGTCAAGGGTCATTGACCCATCACGCTTCCTTTTTCCTGCTAGAACGTGGAGTGCGTGGCCACGAACAACAAATTGCTACTTGGCACGTCGAGTCTCAGATCCAATCTCATCGATCCTATGAAATGAGACTTCGATGTTGGCACATGATTTTGTTCCCTGCGATGTGACTCTCATCGTCATTCGTCGACCAGATTGTCAAAATCTGCAGGATGGAAGTCCTCTCAGCTGAGGCCAGACCATCACCTCGCAATGTCGCCGCATGGGAGAAGCTGGAGATGATGGCCCCGACCATCATTACACTGTACGAACGTAGGGCATACTGTCAAGCCCCGCCGGTCCCGACGTTGCTTGCCTTTCTGTGGAACTGAGGCTCAGTTACGACAGGCTCCTCTGTGTTTGTTGTTGACTGCCCCACAAGGCCAGGGTGGAGTTGGGAAGGGGGGGGGGGGGGGGGGGGGGGTTGTTTTCCAGCGGACCAGGATGGTCCGCTTGGGCTTATCACTACATACGTACGGATGTAGAACCGGTCGTAATGGCCTCCAACCGAGGTCGGCCGCGGTCACCAGCAGCTTACTACGTCGAGAACTGACGACCAGGAGCACAGCATCCCCGATCAACCCCCCACCGACGTGAAGACCGCATCCAGGCCCATGCTCAGGTGGTCTCGACGGATGGAAGCGACAGGACATCGACTCCTCTGTGCGAGGACGGCTGGACTTGGATCTCTTTTGGGAGAGGGTTCGGCACGGCTTGGAAGATCCAGCCCAACGACGGCCGAGCCGTCGTTTCGACAGGAACGGGCTCCTCTCCCGGAATCGCCTTGAGTGCCGGCCCAAGGCGCCTTGCCGTGCGGCCACCGGCGGCTGCTGTAACCGGAGCGACTGCGTGGGATCAGCAAGCTTGGGAGTGCGACAACGAGAATCGTACCTGGCCGGTTGCCAATATTCTTCTTCGCTTTGCGGCATCTGGTCAGGGCTTCGACGGATCACTGACGTCTCCACATTGCCTGAGACCCGGCCCGTCGACGATGCTAAACAGGCTAAGGCCAGCGCATGGCTGTCTACGCAGGATCGTCGAAGGTTCATACGGAAAAAAAGTCTTCCGGGCCGATTCTTGCCTTAGACTTCAACGGGCAACCGAACCGCCGCGACTGCGAACACATTGCTGTATCACGCACGATCCTGCCACGCCTGCCAGCCTCGGAAGCGCGCAGGTGGTCTCCGTCGTTGAGACATGAGGCTTTTATCTCACAAAGACGACGAGATGACAGCGAGCCTGGGGTGAGCATGGCTTCGGCATGTCTTCCGACACGCCTCGATCCGGTCTCGGCACCGCCTCGACGCAACCAATTCCAGAGATCGACCTTGCACGAGATGCGAGGGCTCACGAAGATGCTGTGACGTCCGACGGGCATGGTGCCGACATGGTAATTCGTACGTAACGTACTTCACTGTCCAAGGCCCACAGGATACCCACGAGCCGCTTCCCCCGCATCCAAGGTCGCACACGACGATGCCACCGTACGGAAACTGCACCGGAATTCCGTGGACCCCGTCCCCACCCGAACAAATCGAATGTCGTGACGATGGCATTGGACGATATTGAAAAACATCCGTCTGGGACGTGGAGTCACCTGTCGAATCCCTGTTCTGACCAGAAGATCGATTCGCTCCAACCGAAGGCTAGATGGTCTTATCACAACTTGCCCATTGGCCGCGGCGGACGAATCTTGCATGCGTGGTAGGATTCTGCTGTAGCGAGCGTCGGCGCTGGGATGATGGGAGGCTGTCACCCGAGACCGGCCAGCGCTTTCTTGCTGCCGTACCACAAGTGCAGGTAGGCAGCTCCTCCGTCGACGCATGATCGACTGCAGTCAAACATGCGAAGCTAGACCGCCGACAGGGGAGACGGGCCAAACGGCCAGCGCAGAGCTTGGGCTCTGACCAGGTGCGACTCGAGGCAACTGGCGATCGAAACCACGTCGGCCCTTTCAAGGACGTGATGGGGCCGGGGGCCCGATTGGGCGCCACGGGCGCCCCAACGGCCATACGCCATGTGCTCGTATTTTGTGAAACTGCGCTACGCTGGCAGTGGCTGGCCTTGCCGACAATGTCGTCTCGACTTCTTCGTTCAGACGAAGGTGCCGGCTTCGCGACGGCGAGCTACAGCCACATCGACCGGTTTTTGCCGCTTCTGCGAGGCCGGGCCATGAACCGACGGGAGCGTTGATCTGGTCCCCGGTCAAATCGGGCTCGCCACGAACTCGGCAGAACCGGTTCTCTCGACAAGCACATTCGCCGGTCTGGCGTCGCTGCTTGCCCCTGCCCGACGATAATATCTCGCGGGGCTGATGCTTCCACCCGCCAGCGAGTCCAGGATCTTTCGTCCGAGGTCGAGAAGACGGTCGCCGTTCCCGATTACGTCACGTCAACGACGCCTTCCTTTGAGGCTTTATGGAATCAGCTGTCGTCCATGTGGGCTTCTTCGTCACCCCAAAACACCGCTGGTTATCGTACCCTAAGCTAGTTTCGGTTCAAGAGGGCCAAGCGAGCGTCGATGAAAGACGTTGCGTCGTTGATCGTCGCTGGCCTTCATGGTTCTCCATGGACTGGCATGCATGAGACAAAAAGTTTCAGCCGAGGCGTTCACCGACTATGCGTTTCAGCGGCTTCTCCTTGGCTTCGGCGCATCTTCCATGCAGCAAAGAAACGCATGACACGCCTTCGATAGCGCGAACCATGCGGCTTTTGTCAAGAGGGCTGCATGCCCAAGTTGAAGGGTCCGTGGGGCCCTAGTCGACACAAGAGCCGAAACCTTACGACTCATATTGAGGTGTTGAACGCACGTTACGAAAACGCTCGGAATGTCATCACTTCAGTGAACGGACAGTTCAACTGATACCGACTTTGTTGAGGATATCTCGCACTTGACTACAAACCCACTACTGCTGCCACCACTAGGCACTCCTCGTTCAGTACAACATACAACCATCCACTTGCCGAAGCCGAGACCAAACTGAGATGGGTTGACTACCTCTGATCCTCTCGTGTCTACCCACCAAGTGAAGATTGGCAACGCTGAGGTTTTACGTTTACTGTACGGCCACAGCCAGCATGATATCGAGTTCAGCCTACCGATTCCGTCACCCCAAACGTGCACCAGAACCGGCAGCATGTCGTATAGACCAACACAACAAGCATACTTTACGTACTGCAACAGCGATATCGACTACTTTCTCTTTCAAGGCAATCGAGATTTCGGCTAGCAGGAACGAGTCGGCGGGGACATACCATTCCTCTGCCGCCTAAATCTTTCAATCAGCCTAAACCATTTCTTGTTGGAGAGCTTATCTATCGTTGTCTTGAATGCCAAGAGAGACGGACATCCTGGGCATCAGTTGAGCTTGTGGGCTTTGTTGAGACAGGTGGCACTTGGCTGAATGCACATACATACTCCTGCACGGCATGATCGTGGAGAGACTCAGTTGGCCTGGACGAAGGATGAGCTCAGCCGACGTACGTTCCGTATATACTGTACGTACTGCTCAGCCATGGACAATCTTTGTCACTCGCGGAGTCCTATGGACGAGAACAAGGCCGATGCTACACCTATCGATAGTCAGGCGCGATGGCAATGAAAGGAACCTATAGTACTTCCGTACTATATCCCCTATTCAGCAAACCCAGGCGACTCCAAAATCATACCTGACAACTTTCTGGTCTACTCAGCCAAATTATTGATGAATTAACATGCAATCCGAATCATGACGACTGGTGCGCTGCAGACGAGGACTTTGATTTAGTGTTGAAGATGTAAAAAGCTCAGGCTGCTCAGTTAACGGGACTGAGAAGACAAAAGACAAACGATCGGGGTGATAGCTTGCCTGTTTGGCAACACCGTACAAGTAAGTACTACTTAGAGTCTCCATAAGATATAGCTGGTGCGTGCTCTACATGCTTTCAGCTGAGCTGAAGGAAGGCAGAAAATTTGAAGCTGTAAGTCTTGCAAGATTTGTTGACTAGGAGGGTGTGGCTGCTTTAGCTTCCACTTCAACCCCACAAGGGCAAGGGGTACGCACGAAGAGAACAAGTCGACTGCTCCCGTGGTACCCCGTACGTACGTACGAGACTACGGAGTACGGGAGTACGGAAGTACAGTAGACTGAGATATCGTCTTCCAGGTACAGGTGATCTCTGGTACCCCGGTACGTACATACGTACATATGTACGTATGTACCTTCGTACGGGAGTACGTACAACATACGGAGCAGCTCGAGCTTGCCGAGGTGCGACGCAGCGAACAGCTATCAGCAGAAAATACGGGGAGTCACGTGCTTCTATTGTAACCACTCACAGAGCTCGGCAAAATGAATATCCGACGCGGCACCCGGCCCCCGGCTTCTTCCCCCATCCGGTAAACTGTTATGATTCGCGGGCCGTCCCAAATCCGCCGACACCTTTTTGAGTCCTGTTGCGACGACCACCTTCCAGACCGTTTACATATCGCATCCTACCATTCTTTTAAGATCGCAGTCCAATTGGATTTGGGAAGATCAACATCGATATAGAAGCGTTCTTCTGGACTGTGATCAGAAGTAATGTCGGTCATTCGAGAGGCCGAAATGGCGAATCGATACCAGGTGCTGGAAGAGCTAGGCAGTGAGTCTCCAGAGCGTCGACCCCCATCTCGACCACATTCCACGGCTAACGCTGGTGGGACAAAAGGTGGCAGCTTTGGCGTGGTATATAAAGCGATTGAGCGCTCGACAGGCGAAATGGTTGCTATCAAGCATGTATGAAGAAAGAAATGTTCCTCCAGAGGCTACTCTGCCGAATGCTCACCTTCCCAGATCGACCTCGAGTCCAGCGACGATGACATTCAAGAGATCCAGCAAGAGATCGCCGTGCTCAGCACCTGCGCGAGTCCGTTTGTCGCCGGGTACAGGACCAGCTTTCTTCGCGGCCATAAACTGTGGATCGTCATGGAGTATCTGGGCGGTGGATCCTGCCTTGACTTGGTAAATCAGTATCCCCCCTTTGCATCCAATCGCCACGAAGCCTTGGCTAATGTGCCGACTGCGAATCTTCAGCTCAAGCCTGGCCCATTTGGCGAATATTACATCGCCATCATCTGCCGCGAGCTACTCCTTGGACTGGACTACCTCCATCGAGAGGGGAAGATTCATAGAGACGTGAAAGCAGCCAACGTCTTACTCTCGTCGACGGGAAAGGTGAAGCTTGCGGACTTTGGTGTCGCAGCACAGCTCACCAACCTGAAGTCGCAACGGAACACCCTTGTCGGAACACCGTTTTGGATGGCCCCGGAAGTCATACAGCAAGCGGGGCACGAGTTCAAGGCCGACATCTGGTCGCTCGGGATCACGGCCATGGAGCTGGCGAACGGAGAGCCACCGCACGCGCGCGAGCACCCGATGAAGATTCTGTTCGAAATCCCAAAGGCCCCGGCGCCTCGTCTCGAGGGGAGCCACTACACTCGAGAGTTCAAGGACTTTGTCGCATCTTGCTTGGTGAAGGACCCTGACCGCAGGCCATCGGCAAAGGAGATGCTTGGCCACAGGTTCATCAGGTCGTCCGGGAGGATAGAGGCCCTGCGGGACTTGATTCAGCGTCGACAATCGTCGGAGGGAAGCAGGGACGATGTATCGCATCCTAAGTACTACGAAGAGACCCTGTACGTGACCGGCCGGATGTTGTGACTTGCTTCCTACCATGGGATCTCCCGGGGAATCAAAGCTAACCTTCCCAAGGAGATCAATCGCCCCGAGAGCGGACAACGACGAGTGGATATTCGACACGGTGAGAGCACCGACGGTCTCGATCCCGAACCCAACCCAGAAGCGGAGGAAGGTTTCGGCCGCCCAAGAGACGACCATCATCTACCCAGAAGAAGAGTTGCGGCAGCTTCATCTCAACGCGGAGCCGGATAGCGGCCATCTTCCACAGCAAGCGCCGACCGTTCGGAAGGCGAACCCAAGACGACAGTCCAGCAAGAAAGACTCTCCGACTGCAAAGAGGCGAGAGAGTGGACAGCGGCGACCACTGGGGCCGGATCTCAGCTTCGGCAACGGCGCCTCTACGATGCGGCAATTCCGGAGGGTCTCTGACAACTCGCCAACGGTGTCTCCAGACGGCTCGATTGTCCAGCGGGACGAGAACCACTCCTCCATTAAAGACGTCGTCACCAAGGAGGCAAAACTGGGACGCAAGCTGTTCTCAAATGCCGTAGACCCGGCCCTCCAAGAAACGCATGCTCAGACCAGTTCTCAGGCAAAGCGAGAAGCACTCGCGCGGGTCGCCAGTGCTTGGGAGGCCCTGGATACGATTGACCCCGACGGCGAATACCAACTGCTGAAGTCGATCATCGGGAGGATACAAGGGTAAGGGAATCCATCGTTTGCTGGACTGGTATAAGGAAATTCGTGCTGACTTTGACATTCTCAGCGACCCTCGGCTGGCCAGTCTGCTTCCTTCTCAGCCAAGCAGCTCTCCCAAACCCAAGCTTGTTCTGGCGCAAGCGAATCCCCATTTGAAGAGTCACCGAAGACGTCAGTCCGTTCAGGCGGATCGAGGGGACGACTCGATTGACCGTTCTCGATGGCCGGGCCAAGCCATCGAGGGCAAGGAACACGTGTATCAGCTCTCGACAGTCTTGTACGGAAGATGGGCGGACGGGCTGAGGACGAGATGGGCGATGGTCTGAGCGACCTTGTGCTCGTGGGCCACGGATGTAGCGCGAAGAGGGCATCGGTCCGGGGCCGGAGGGGGCGGGCGGATTTGCTTCATTCTTCCTTTCTAGCCGGCTGGCTGACGGGATTCGACGTTCTTGCATTCACACTGTCCAGCCGGGGTGAGCTCCGCTTTTTGGATCCTTTCTATGGACATACTACGCTCCGGGTTGACTTGGATCAAGGGGGCGATAGTCTCTCTTTGAGCCGGTCCTTTTTGGAAGGTCGCCTGGCCAACGAACGTTGCTATGCCGTGACCACTATTACCATTGTATCATATTGAATCTGTACGAATATTACTAGAGCACTTGCCAGATTGGTGCTAATTATACCATAAGCTGCTTCATCGATTCGCAATAGCAAATGACATCTCTGTCTACGTATCTCCCGTTGCCCCAGCGGAGACGGTGCGGATTCCAACGTTGTCATCGCTGGCAACTTGCTTTTTCCGTTGCCATATCGCAACCAGGTCTCGCGGTTTCTTTGTTTACACAATCCAACTTCTGCAAACTGCAAGGAGACCACCAACTTCGGCGTCTGACCAAGAACCAAGGCGTGGTCTTTGGCCAAGATTGTCTCTTTCTTTGTTCATTTCTTGGAGGCCTCGGGTTTTCTCTCCGACCTTCTAGACGCACAAAGCCATCTCTCAATGTTCGACGCCGAGCTTGCTTCCAGCATCATGACGGACGAACCGGTTCACGAGCAGAAAAGCTCCATGGTGCGGGCGCGCTCTCCGGACCAAAGCCATCGCAGTCCTGCTTGGGAATCATCCACCGAGATGACAGACTATGGTCGGCTACTGCCTTCCAACGGCCGCCCTTTCTCGAGGCTCCCTCCCAGTGAGACTCAGTTCAACAAGCGGTTGTCACTCAGCGTCGCGGTCGAGCCTTACAGTGGCACCATACCCTCGTTCGAACAGCATGTCAGATCGGGATCAGACTCGGCAGTTAGCCCGTCGTCAGCGGCGCCGTCAACACCGACCCCGGGGACTCCAGCCAAACCGGACAACTTCCTGGTCATTCTGGCGGCTCAAGAGCGGAGGGTCATGGAGCTCAAGGAAGAGCTGCATCGTGCGGAGTCGGAGCTGACGGAGCTGAAGCGGCAATGGACAATGCGAGAAGCGCGCAGGAAACGCGACGACGTCAGACAAATCAAAAGGATGGAGACGTTGAGTCCGGCTCGCACGAGCGTCGTCGAGCGGCCCGACGGAGCTCTGGACCCGAACTCTCCGCCACTTGATACTGCCAGACGGAAGACCATGAGTGTGGGGTCAAGGGCATCGGGCAGAAAGGTTCTCGCTGGACAGAAGCATACTAGAGCCTTGTCCTTGTTGTCGCCCGGGACTCTGAGCGGAGTCAGTACGCAGGTACAACCTACGATCAAAGAAAGCGAACCGGCAAAGCAATCAACGACCCCGCCGGGGCCGAGCTCAGAAGAGAGAAGTGTGTCCCCATATGCCACGTCTCCTGCTCGGCGACCACCGGACTACCAACCCAAAGACGCTATCATCCGCACGGGGAAGCAAATGGCGGAAGACTTCAAGGATGGCCTCTGGAGTTTTCTGGACGACATTAGGCAAGCGACCGTTGGAGAAGAGGGTGTCTACGGTCGAGAAAGTCGACAGGATCCTAGCAAAATACACGCGAAGAGTTTCAGGGAGCAGGGGCGGGAACCAAGATTAGCCAAGAAAGCTGCCCCAGGTCCGACACTCGAAGCTCGCGACTACTGTGGGAACAGTCATCGACATGATGCGGAGTGAACGGATGAGAAGGGGGTTTTGACGGAACGTCGACCCACGAGGTGATGATCTGAAAGATAGGCCTAGGGCCAAGGGTGGAGATGAAAGTACGGCCTAAATGCACCGGCCAGACTTTCAAGGTCGCCAAATTTCGGAGCTTGTGTCGTATTACGTGGACTAGAAGGTGGAGCGGCTGACGGTACCATGAAATAAGCCCCCGACCGTTGGGCCAATGATCAAGACGAATGATATTTCCGTTTCAGAGACTGGTATGTGTGTTCCCCTCCTCGATCTCGATCATACAGCTGATCCAGAGTCTACGATAGAGCCTTCCTATCCATGGCCAGCTTGGAGACTAGGCCGACAGGTTATAGCATCCAGGGCCCGTCACCAGGGGCGGTGAAAGGGCCAATCGATTGGACGCGGCAAGCCCAGCTACGATGCTTGTGAGATGCGTTGATCTCCAGTCACGTATTCTTTATGAAGGATGAAGCAATAGGAGCTGCAGAAAAGAGGAAGAAATCGTCTGAGCTTGCTTGCGACCGGTGATAGAATCGAGGCGGCCCATTGCCAGCAGCTCCCATAGCGCCGAAATAAAAGCGATCGAACGTGCTGCTGTGAGGTAGCTGGCCGATAACGAACCGGCCTAGCAGCCCAGACAGCTCAGGCAGCTGGCCGACTTCCCTATAGACATACAACAGTGGCCAAATAAACCGGGAGGACAGTCGTGATGATGGGTTATGATCCTATGTCTGTAAACCCAAGAAGTTGCCTATATTCCCACTACCTAGAAGCTAAGGTTTTCACTGGTGTTTACAGTACGTACGAGACTGCTGTTTCATGTGAAATTTTCGAAGGTGATTTTGTATCAACATGTCGACCGGGGACTCTACGGAGAGTCGCCCGAGGATTTGCAGGGGTGCCGAGATCAGCCTCCCGCTGGAGCGACGGCTAGATTGTTGTCTGCAGGCACGTGACAGTCTGCAGATTTTCCTCTTCTCCTTTGTCGTCGCTCCTACGGAAGTAGGATTTTAGTTAGTTAGGCCGGAGACGAATCTACACGGTTGACCGGTTGTCAGCTACAGCACCTCTCCACATAGTCGACCAGCTGTCGGCTTTCACAACAGCTGTGGCTATAATTAGTGGGAACTGGGTGACAGCAGGGAAGAGTCACGTGGTTTGTTGAAGGCCGTTAAGCGCCCAACCGCTGGGCGGCTACTGCGGGTAATTTCGAACACTAAGCTCGTCACTCCCCGTCCTCGCAACTATGTATTTTAGCGCCAACCTCACGCCACCACCATGAGCCTGCCATCTCTGCCCGTCGGCGGGGGGTTCGGTGGGGCTGGACTAGCAGGGGGAATGGGAGGAGGAGGAGGAGGAGGAGGAGGTCACAATACAATGAGCATGGAAGAACAGCAGCAGATGATGATGATCAAAGGGGTGAGGGAAGCGCCCCGTCCGAGATTTTCCACGTCCTGGTTTTTCCATGCCCTTGACGATAAATTGTGGGCTTGGCTGACGTTGAAATATCGATGCAAACTAGATGCAAGCTGCGATGGAAAGTTGTCCCGCAAAGACCGTCATGGCCGGCGGCATGGGCTTTGCACTCGGCGGTCTATTCGGGCTGTTCATGTCTAGTGTGCGTTGGTCCGACTGAGCCGGCTCATGGTTGCTGCAGAACCACTATGCATCGGCATACAGCTGATCTCCGCCGTCGGTGTAGATGAACTATGACACCCCGCTGTCGCCACAAGGACAGCAACTGGCCAAGTTGACCACGCGAGAACAGTTACGGCTTGGATTCAAGGACATGGGTGCTCGGTCATTCAGCTCGGCCAAGAACTTTGCGCTCGTCGGCGCGATTTTCTCTGGGACGGAGTGCTGTATCGAGGGTGTACGTTCAGCCAGCGTTTCCCATTTTCTGATCCTTGTCCTTCTTTTTTGCTGGCTTGGAAGTCGGATCCACGGGCTCATGCGTGCTCGTCCTAGTTTCGAGCCAAGAACGACATGACCAACGGCGTCGCCGCAGGCTGTATTACAGGGGGTGTGCTAGCGGCCAAGGCAGGCCCACAAGCTGCCCTCGTCGGATGCGCCGGCTTTGCGGCGTTCAGCGCCGCAATAGACTACTACCTGAGGATGCCGTCGGAGTAGAACTCATTACGCCCGGGGAGTCTCTAGGGAGGCACTGCGTGATAGTAAGCACATCGCCGCTTTTGATCTGAGACGGACAGCGGAATCAGATTCTGTTTTAATAAGCATTATGGTCGGAGTGGGTTGCGATACCATGTCAGCTTGATCTACTACCATTTGTCCAAACTGTATCTAATTCGACACCTTCTTTAATGCCTCGTTGTCCTCTCCTTTCCATCGGCAGCTTCGTTAAAACACATTCTGTAACAACAGTCAAATACAAGACAACGACGGAGGTACGGAGTAGCAGGGCTCTACATACTGTACGTACCGTAGTGGGTACTACGGTGAAGCGGCTGATGTTTAGGAGTTAAAGACCTGATATGATGCACGAGCCATGTTCCTCGGTACCAAAGTCCTAACAATCACCATGTTTTAGTCCGAATTGCGCGAGCGGACCTCGAGTCTCCGACTAATGATGTCACCTCGGTTTGCATCGGCATTGCGACGGTATAGGTAGAACATGGAATCCCAAAAGAACCCCCCATACTTCAATCCTCATTTACGAATCGTATGTCATGGCCGCTGTAAGTTGTTGAATGAGGTCTTGTATGTGCCTAGACGATCGAGAGGCTAACCAAATGATTTTCGCAGTCCGAGCTCCTGCAAGAGAAACCGCTTAATCGAGAACCACCGGTGCAGGAGCTCATTTCACGGTAAGTGGCAGAGGCTTGCGCGATGCAGTTCACCTCCATCGACTTGGTCGATGTTGGACTGGAGAGGTGCTAAAGCGACTCTGATAAGCATAGCTTCATTACTGAACACCATGGCTACGACCGAAATCACGGGCAAGCATTCGAAACTCTCCAGCTGGCAGAAGCCTTGCGCTAATCCTCCCAGGCCCATTCCGCAGATTGATGCTGCGACGCATAGAGTCCGCGTTCAAGGACTCGTCCGCAAGCCCCTCGAATTGTCCGCCGCGCAGCTTCGCCACGACTTCCCCCAGCATGAAGTCGTCTGCGCGCTACAATGCGCAGGGAATCGGCGCCACACTATGAGGACCAAGCTCAAAGAAGTCTCAGGGATCGACTGGGGAGACGGTGCGGTCATGAACTGCAAGTGGAAGGGGCCACGGCTGCGGGACGTCCTGAACGAGGCAGTGCTGCACGTGGCAGAGCCTGCAAAGGCGCATGTCTCATTCGCATGCCACGCCACGCTTTGCGAGGACGATACTTGGTACGGTGGCAGTATTCCTCTCCAGAGAGGCATGCGAGAAGGTGCAGAGGTTGTACTGGCATTGGAGGTGAGGCTATTCTCATTCCCCTCTGCGCTCACGGCCGGAGGAAAGCATCCACTTATCCGTGAGCAAGATGAACGGCGAAGCCCTGCCCGTCCGACATGGCTACCCGGTGCGAGTCATTGCCCCAGGCATCGCCGGCGCCCGCTGCGTGAAGTGGCTGGACGAGATCACGGTGCAGATGGAAGAATCCCCTAATTTCTATCAGCAGCGCGACTACAAGGTGCTGCCACCAGAAGCCACGGACATGGAAGTGGCAGAGAAGTACTGGTCTCGAGTGCCTGCCGTGCAGGACATGCCGGTCAACTCCGTCGTCGCCGTGCCGGGCAACGGCGAGCAGATACGACTACGCCCGGACGGCACAGTAGAGATCCGAGGCTACGCCCTGCCACAGGGCGACCAAGGCCCGGTGTGCAAAGTCGAGATCTCCACGGACGACGGCGGAACGTGGTCCGAGGCCGCCATCGTCGAGGGCAAGGAAGGCCACGGCAAATGGTGCTGGGCACTCTGGCGCGCCGCGATCGCGCTCGAGAAAGGCTCCCCACGCCGCGTCCTCAGCCGGGCTACGGACGCCGGCGGGAACACTCAGACGTCCGATCCACAGTGGAATCTCAGGGGCGTCAACTACAACGGCTACGGCGAGGCGAGCGGTTTGATCGTTGTTTGAGTTGCCCACTTTCGTCTTAGATGCCCCACGGTCAACAGATACCGGGATCTTTTACCGACGCGTTTTATAGAGTACAGACATTTCACACGGAAGATCTACATATCTACATCTTACAGAGACACATGCACCGTTCCTAGACTTTATTGTCTTGCGCGCTGGGCTCTCCACCGAGACTGCAGCGATGGAGGGAGCGAAGATAGCCAGGGAAAGAGAATCGATGTGTCGCAGGTCTGTACGGAAGTGAGTGTCAGTAGTCTCCGACCGCCCCCCATCTCCTCCTACTCCCCTTCCTCCTTCTCCTCTTCCTCTTCCTCCTCTCCCTCCTCCTCCCCTTCTTCTCCCGAAACCAGGCCAAGGCTCAGCCAGACCATTGTTCAGTATCAGTGCCGTGAAAGACGGTGCAGCCAGACCCGGATCAAATGCTGGGGGGGAAGGGGGGGGGGGGGGGGGGGGGGGTGGGAAAGGGAAGTCCATACTTCGAAGGGACGTCCCCATACGTATGTACGATATCCACCTGCTAGCACGGTCGTAGCTTGGCGCTTGGGACTATATGTTTGAGAGCAAAGCTTCTTAAATTGATATTGTGTCTCCGAGGAAGCAGTGTAACAATACAACTACGTTAGCTGGCTCATAGCCCCCCCGCGCCAATGCGCGCCAACGCCTGCATCAGCGAGTGGACCCCCTCAACCAAGTCTTTACAAATACTTGTAAGGGTTCATGATCCCGTTCTACACACAGGTTAGAGACACTGCTTGAGCTGATCTAAAGCTGGAGAGACGCGACTGGGGCCCGACTTACCGGGTCGTACAGCCTCTTCAAGTCTCTCATGAGCCGTAACATTGTCTCGCTGCGGCTGTATCCGAGATAGGGCTTCTTCGCGATACCAATGCCGTGCTCGGCGCTGATGCTCCCCTCGTGCCGCTGGATCCACTGATACACGAACGGCTCCAACTGCTTCTCGACGTCCTTGTCGAAGCGCCGAGTTGCGACATTCAGGTGGAGGTTCGAGTCGCCGACGTGGCCGTAGCCAACCACGTCCACGACGGGGAAACGGTCGTCGTCGCCGACAAGGCCGGCGGCCGATAGCCGATCCCGCGTGTCCTCGACCAGCTTGTATAGATCTGCGAGCGGGATGGACACGTCGTACTTGTAGACACCGCCCCAGTGGCCTAGACATTCGGGAATGCCCTCCCGCCACGACCAGAGCGACATCATCTGGGTTTCGTCCTGGGCCAAGACACCGTCCGAGACAATCTCATTGTCCATGACGTACTCCAGGAAGGCTCCCAGTTTCTGCAACGGACGTCAACTTGTGCGATTTCTCTGAGGGGGACGATGAACGATGAACGATGAACGAGCAAGCGAGCAGAACATACATACCTCGTCGTCGTGCTCTTTATTGGAGCCACTGGTCTCTACGAGACAATAGAAGGGATAGCTTCCCTCGAGCGGCCTCTTCTTCTGGGTTACTCGGTGGACTAGATCCTGACTCTTGCCGTCCATCAACTCGAAGGCGGAGAGGATCTCGGACAGATGGCCCTTGGCCTCTCGGAATGCCTTCTGCACCTTCTCAAAGCTCTCAAGGCCAAAGAGAGCCACGTTGACTGCTTTGGGCCTCTGGGGACAAATTACAGAGACTCCGGTGATGATACCAATGGTGCCTTCTCCCCCGATGAACAGCTGCTTGATATCGTATCCCGTGTTGTTCTTTCGCAGTCTCCAGAGATCATCGACGATGGTGCCGTCAGGCAGTACGGCTTCTAACCCGAGCACGTTGCCATGTAGGCTACCATATCGCAGTAGCCGTAATCCGCCTGCGTTCGTGGCCACGTTGCCACCGACGTGACAGGACCCTTTGGCGCCGAGGTCCAACGGAAACATATGCTGTCTGTCTGCCAAGTAACGATCTACCACCTCGAGGATGCACCCTGCATCGACCACCAGGTTGCCTGACACATCGTCAAACGAGCGGATGCGATTCATCCGCGAGAGGTTGACGACGATCTCGTCGAAGACTGGAATCGATCCTCCAACAAGACCCGAGTTTCCGCCTTGCGGGACGACAGCCAACCTCTTTTCGTTGCAGTACTGCAGGATCCTGCTCACTTCCTGTGTGCTCTTTGGCTTGAGCGCCAATCGCGCGTGGCCCCGGTACTTGCGCATCCAATCAGTGTTGAAAGGGTCCAGATCGTCTCTGGCGTCTGCCGTGACGCCATCGATGACGGCCGATGCATCTTGAAGCTCGTCTTTGAAATGCCGCACGTGCTCCGCGGTGAGCTATAGATGCTTCCACGATTAACAGAATTCTATGGACCCAGGGCACTTCGGACCCACTTCCGAGAACCTCGAGTCTTTCTTGAGCTGAGGGTAACTGTCATTTGCTTATCAGACTTCCCGAAACTTGATCGGAGCAGTTGTCGTGCTTTACGTACGAGTCCGATGTGAAAGTGACCTGTTTCGACGAGGCAGGACCATTTACTGGGCTTTGAGAATTAGGCTGGTGGGGCTCGGCCGTGGCAGAACTCCATCTCAGCTGCAGCAATGGCATACAGCTCGTTCTCTTGAAGCAAATGTTTGGTCCATAGGACTTGATGCATGTGAAGGATTGAATGCCATTACGGATTGCCATTCAGCCGACTGTCCAGCTGCCAATCAAGCTGATATGTCTCTTCAAGTCTCGCATTCGTTGACCTGATATTCGGAGTGCGACTCTGGAGTACGGTACGTCACGTGCATTATGACGGCTACAGCGCTAGCTCTACCAGTACGAAGGTACGGAGGGACGCCGCCTGGCTAGTGATACAGTCGCAGGTCGTAAGTATTACAAAACTCAAAGTTGCGACCTGATTTATAGTCTGTGCTTAGACGAGATTATTTCTCCAGTACGTACAGATACGTACTTACATACGTACATACGTACGAGGTACCGCGATGGGTAAGCACACCAAATGCCGGAAGAGCTGTCATAACTTATAAGACAGATCATCTCAGCTCTTACGACACTCTACTGTACCGTACTGCAGTACGTATGGGTACGTTAATGTCGTACTCGTACGTATAGCTGCTGGATTACTCAGCAAACAG
The DNA here is from genome assembly GCA_963422465.1 of Lichina pygmaea. NCBI lineage: Eukaryota > Fungi > Ascomycota > Lichinomycetes > Lichinales > Lichinaceae > Lichina > Lichina pygmaea. Next base: position 5,208,268 of record OY730169.1, read on the forward strand.
CTCTCAGGCAGAACTGTCGACTTAGATAAGTCGAGCTCAACTCCCAGGTATTGCACGATACACCTGCACTAAATTGTCACGAAGAAACCGCTCAAGAACCGTCAAGATGTCCTCAGGCTACGACAGAGCATTATCAGGTAACTTATCCTCCCTAGCTCAACTGTGGTCAGTCTGGATCATGATTCTGACCGGTAGCTAGTATTCAGGTACGGTCATGGATCGCCTTCTGAGTCTCCGTTGTCTTACCGATGATTCAGCCCCGACGGACATGTCTTCCAGGTCGAGTACGCTTTGGAGGCTGTCAAACGAGGTGCAACTTCTCCAATCTCCCCGCCCGGGAAATGCGACAGCAGCTAACAGTCCCAAGGTACTTGTGCCGTCGGGGTCAAGGGGCGGGATATCGTGGTGGTGGGCTGTGAAAAGCGGTCAGCTATGAAGCTGCAAGATACCCGAATCACACCGTCCAAGATCGGCCTCATCGATAGCCACGTGTGCCTCGCCTTTGCCGGGTTGAATGCCGACGCAAGGATCTTGGTGGACAAGGCGCGTATGGAGGCGCAATCCCACCGTCTAACAGTCGAGGATCCAGTCACCATCGAGTATATCACGAAATATGTCGCAGGTGTGCAGCAACGATACACTCAGAGCGGTGGTGTCCGGCCGTTTGGGATCAGCACCCTTATAGTTGGATTCGACCCGGGTGACAAGACACCAAGGCTCTATCAAACGGAGCCATCAGGCATCTACTCGGCATGGTATTGTCGCGCATGATAGGCCTTCGGTCAGATGCACCGCGCTAATCGGTTGCGGCGACAGGAAAGCGAACGCTATTGGTCGGTCCAGCAAGACCGTGCGTGAGTTTCTCGAGCGAAATCACAAGGACGATATGGATAGGGAGGACACGGTCAGGCTGGCCATCAAGTCGCTTCTGGAGGTTGTCCAGACCGGCGCCAAGAATATCCAGATTGCCGTCATGGCGCCCGGAAAGCCCATCGAGATGCTCGGAACCGAGGACATCGAGTCTTACGTGAAGCGCATTGAGACGGAGAAGCAGGAGGAAGCGGCGAAGAAGAAGACCGGCAGGACGCCGGGCACGGGGACGGCAGCGATCCTGACAAGGCCTGCCGGGGAGGAGCCTGAAAGCTGAGCTGGCTGTTTCGGGAGAAGAGGAGCACGGTGGTCTACGGCGAACCCCGCTGGACCCCGTAGGGGGCTCGATTGATATCAAGCTGCTGTATATTTTCTAGAGCCAGCGGGGATCGAAGAAGATCGCGCCACAGATGTCTGATCTATCACTTGGAGTATCCCAGCCGGAGAGCTAGCCCAGGCGATCTGCAACATCCTGGAGGCTGAATATGGATCGTTCTTGATCACCGCGTACCCGTTCGTCTTTGAGCATCCTGTACCAACACATCAATTGGGCCGCCCAATATCGAATCTGACATGGAAGATCCTGCCCACCGAGCGTCAATCCGAGCATCTTCACCTTCCACCTTCAACCCAGGCTTGGCCTTGAGAGCCTCGAGCACAAAGTGATTGTCGCAGTGGGGACAGTACTCGTCGCTGCAGCCACGTTAAAAGCGTACTTCAAGTCATCCTCCACCCAATTATCTGATATGGTACCTTTCATCAAAGTCTTGAGCATCTTTTCTGAAGCATTTTTTACACTTTTTGCATGCGAGCGTCTAGTGTTCACGCCCGTCAGGCTGGTTTGGGATGTATTGAGCAGTAGAAGTTTTCAGGAATAGGGGTACTAGACCATTTCATATTGCTGCCGCAGAGCGTGGCTCTCCTGCTCTTGATGGCAGGCAGGACAGTCAAACCATTTTCTGCCTGCGCTGCTCAGCCGAGACGGTCATGGTAGCACTGCTCAAGGTAGAGTTCTCCTACAGCACGGAGCCCGGACGGAAACTTGCGCATTCAGGATGTGCTGACTTGGAGCAACACATGAGACTGGATTCTTGCAGATTGGAGGGCATACGTACCACATGTGGCAACAGGAATATTCGTGTACCAGTGTTGACCGAGTATCCTTCACCTATGCGTGGGATAGAATGCCAATGACACGAATCCAGGCGGAAGTCGGTCTCACCATAAGAAGAGTCAAGCCGAGCAGTGATGGATGGGTGACGTCGCGCTAAGCGCGATGGCCTGCTTACGGTAGCTTTACGGTACGTACCGTTCGGTACGGTATTCAAACGCGCCGGCCGCGCTAGACGAATTAGACGCCACGTCATCGAAATCAACCTCACATTGCCGTGTCCAGATCCAGAAAAGGGTCTACATCTAGGTTTCGATGGCTGACCTGAAAGCAGACCTGTCTGTAGAGCCATCCCACATCCTTATTGGCACTACGCTGACATGTCTCCCGTACGATTCACTGCCAGCATCTCTACCCCGGGCCTCCAATGGCTTTGAGTGACTGCAGAGAAAGACACGCCAGTCGCGTCTCTTTCGGGCTGTGAAGTGACGGGCACCTTTCCAAAAATGCTGGAAGCAGCTGGCGATGATCCATAGGCGTGCTAGGGTGTTACATCGTGCAGGACGGTGTTGCCCGCCATGGGTGCTTCGGAAGCGGAACAGACAGATAGCTCTCCCATAGTATGCTGGAGCACCTCCCCTAAGAAACAGCGCATGATGATTGATTTGGTCGACAGAAACCAGTGTCATCTCTCAGGTCACATTTCGAGAATATTGCCGGCTCAACTTTCCACTCGAGTGACCCAGCTCCTGGGAGAGCGCCTACGACATACCAGGCTCTGCCGAGTGACAGGGCCCATATCATCAACCGGCCGCCCAGTCGCACTTCTATCGATCTTCCGAACCGAACTTCGTCAGAAGACCCTACTCGAACGTTGAGAGGCGACACATCTCAGAAGCTAGTGCCACCAAGGCCGCCGACACGACGTAGCTTGTCCCCTCATACAAACAGTGCCCCACGACCTGTCTCTGCCGGCTCAGTGTCAGCGACGGACCCGCATCGTACCAGCCCATCTGATGGTCTGCAGGCGTTTGTCCCAGCTGTTGATGGACACCCAAGCGCATCCTTACCCAGAAGCCAACCCAATATCCAAGGGGCCGAATCAAGACACCCCGAATTGCAACCTCAAACTCCCAGTGTCTTGAAGAGCGTCAAGATCGATGATAGCAGACAGCATGGCGACGCATTTAGACAGATTCGGCCTTCTGAGGGGACGCCTCAAAGTACTGTTGGTGGCGGGAGCGAGCGCTCAGTCCAGAAAGGCGATGGTGGGGTCCGACAGACGGCGGGGCCACCGCCAGTCAATCGCGCCGATAAACCTAAGATATCCAGCTTGCCGAGCGCAGTGCAGCAGAGGGGGGATGCACGAGCTGCGCCATCTTTTCCTCGGGTGACTACTCTTGCGCAAAGCGAGCTAACCGTCACCACGGCGCCGGCCCCAAATGGTCATTTGCCCATCCGCAGGGCTGATGTGGCTGACGCGACAGCGCAGCTGAGCCCCTTCGAGCCGCCGCCTATGCATCACTACGTCGCTCAGAAGCTACGGAGCTTGCAAGATACAACGCTACAAACCGAATCTGGTGGAGTCGTCTCTGATAAACAACGCACCGTTCAACAGCCACAACCACAACCTCAGCCAAAACAACCGTATCAGGCTACAGCAGCTGTGAAGCACAGAGACGCCGAATCAGGCAAGCACACAGAACGCCCCAATGTCGCTCGTCCCTCTAGCCCCCCGCGGCCCCCTAGGCCCTCTCAAGCTCCAACATCCACGACCCTCATAGCTCCTCAACATGAAACACACTATTCGCGTCCGCCCCGAAGAAGCAATACATCTGGTTCCGTGGAGGAAGGCGAGGCGGCAAGCGATACACCGGCAGCCTTTTCGATTGGCGACCACCGTACATCTTCAGATCTGACGGCCTACCGAGATCGTCGGATTTCAACTCAGGGGAAGCCGCTCGCTGCGAAAGTGAGACCTGCCGAGGCTACTGAAAGCAGGCCATACAAGCCCACGAGCGACCATCCTGATGCTTCTCGGGCCAATCGCCGCAAGCCTTTCTTCAGGCAGGGTCTCCGCGAGATATCCAATAAGCATGAAACTAGGCTGGTCGCGCTATGTGGAGAGTACGTCTGTTCGACCGGGCACGTGACAAAGATCTGGGACATCAGGGACGGAAATCTGGTTATGACGCTGCTGCATCAAGAACCTGTCCGGATCACGTCGGTGGCATTTCGGTCGTCCAAGAATCCTAAGGATATGGGAAGGTGGCTTTGGCTCGGAACGAATCACGGGGAGATACAAGAGATAGATGTGCTAAATCAGGAGATCGCCTACGTCAAAAGCAGCGCACATCCGCGGAGGGAGGTCATCACGATCCATCCCCGTGCCGAGGAGATGTGGACTCTAGACGACGAGGGGAAGTTGCACCTTTGGCCGTCCGACGCGACGGGATCACCGAGCCTCAGATCTAGTCACTATGGATTCAGGGTTCCGAAAGGCCACTCGTTCTCCTTGGTAGCTGTTAACGAGCTGTGGGTGGCTACCGGGAAAGATATCAGAGTCTTTCGGCCGAGCTCGGACCAAGGCGCACACTTCGATGTGCTCCCGAGACCCCTCTCTCAAGCTACCGCGGGTGATATCACCTCGGGGGCCGTGCTTGGACCTCGTTCCGAGGAGATCTACTTTGGACACACAGACGGCAAGGTATCGATATACGCACGAAAAGGATACTGCTGTCTCAACATTGTCAACGTGAGCCTCTACAGAATCAGCTCGCTCGCCGGAGTCGGCGATCACCTTTGGGCCGGCTTCAATACCGGCATGCTCTATGTCTACGACACCCGAACCGATCCATGGACCGTGAAGAAGGATTGGCGAGGCCATCAAAGCCCCGTGATCGACCTCGTTGTCGACCGTGCTCATGTGCCGCGTCTCGACCCGCTTCGCGTCGCGTCGCTCGGAATCAAGGGCTTCGTTCGACTCTGGGATGGTCTTTTGCAGGAAGACTGGCTTGGTCCGTACTGCCGCTTCCACTGTTGGCTGCAGCGCTAATGAGAGTGTCACAGAATCCGAGATGCACAGCCGCCACGCCGATTACTGTACTTTCCGCAACATCTCGGCGCTCGTTACCACATGGAATGCTGGTGCCTCGGTACCTCATAGCCTGCAGCGCAGCGGCGCCGAGGATACGTTCTTCGAGGAACTTGCTCGGCACAACGACGCGCCAGATTTTTTGGTGTTTGGATTTCAAGAGCTGGTAGACCTCGAGGATACCAAGGTTACAGCTAGTAGGTCGCCGGGTTATGCCGAGGTGCGCCTACGGCTACTAATTTGCGACAGAGAATCTTTTCAGAAGCAGCAAGCGGAAAGAGACGCCCAGTCACGAGCAGATCAGCGCCCAGTATCGCGCCTGGCGAGACTACCTCACGCGGATGGTCAGGGAATACTTGCCTTCCGAATCCTACTACCTGTTGCATACCGCAACAATGGTTGGCTTGTTCACCTGTATCTTTGCCAAAACGTCTCAATCCGAGCCCGTTCGAGATGTTCAGTCTGCAGATGTCAAATGTGGCATGGCGGGTCTGTACGGGAACAAGGTCAGGGCAATGACGCTCACATGCAGACTGCGTCTTAGCTCTAACGTCGAGGTCGACAGGGCGCCCTCGTGGTCAGATTCGCCGTGGACGATAGCTCGCTCTGCTTCGTGAATTGCCATCTAGCAGCTGGACAGAGCCACACCACCCACCGGAATAACGACGTTGCCCTGATTCTCGAAACGCCCGAGTTGCCTTCTGAGCGAGACCCCGCGCGGCGGATCGATCTGTACGTCGGGGGCGGGGATGGCACGATGATCCTCGATCACGAAATCTGTATCCTGAATGGTGATCTCAACTACCGAATCGACAACATGGGACGTGACACCGTCATCAACTCCATCAGGGCCAACAATCTGGCGAAGCCCCTCGAGAGAGATCAGTTGCTTCTGGCGCGTCGAGGGAGCCCTGGGTTCCGGCTACGCACATTCAAGGAAGCGCCAATCACCTTCGCACCCACGTACAAGTACGATGTCGGGACGGATACTTACGACACGAGCGAGAAGAAGCGGGTGCCAGCCTGGTGCGATCGGCTTTTATACCGTGGATTTGATCGCATCGAACAACTCCACTACCGGCGGCATGAGGTCCGTGTGTCGGACCACCGGCCAGTCAGTGGTCTGTTCCGCATCCAAGTCAAGAAGATCTCTCCGAAGCAGCGTTTAGTCGCTTGGGAGCGTTGCCAGCAAGCCTTGGCCGCATACAAGGAGCGACTAGCGAGGGAGGCTCGGTGACGCCACGAAACCCCCTTGCATTCCACGGACATGGCCAATGGTTGCATCCGCCATCATATACAGCTGCAGGGGCCATCGCTGCTGTGGCTGCTGGGCCGACCTAGCGCGATCGCATAGGGCGGCACGGGCGGCCGATGAGGGTGCAGGCGAGAGTAGCTGAAAAGGGAATAGTGTCCGGCCGCCCTGTCGCAAATTAAAAGTCAGTGACGTCAAGCCACGCCTGAAATTGCCGGGCTGCCGGCACTCATTCCCCGATCCTTCGGCGTTCAACATTCAAACTTCCACCACCGACCGATCATCATCCTTTGATGGCAACACGGCTCCGATTGTTGGCCGCCATCAATTCTCATGCGCCGATTTTCGCCAGACCGACAGCTCAGTCTCATCAACTCATCGTCAAGAAAGCTACTGTTTCTCTCCACGCTACGTCGCGGAAGATGAGCCTCGACGAGTGGAAGACTCGCGCTCCATATGCTATCCACAAGAACGACGACGAGTTCAATGCTCGGTACGAGGGCAGCTGTCATTGCGGCCGTGTCCAGTACCAATTGAACCGAGACAAGCCCCTGAATGCCAAATACTGCCACTGCACGACTTGCCAGACTTTGCATGGTGAGCCATACCAAGCTAGTAAACGTGGCCGGGCCAGTGCTTATCTTTTGAGAAGGCGCGCCATTTCAATGGGCAGCTATCTTCCACAAGGACGACATCAACTTCACAAACGGCCATCACAATCTGGTCTGGTACGACAGCAGCGAAAAGACGACCAGGCACAAGCTGCCCTGCAAGGTGGCGTGCTCCCATTGTCGGAGCCCGATAATGGACGAGGGTCGGAACATGATCTTACTCTTCCCTAGCTTGCTCAAGTTCAAGGGGAACCGGGAGGACATTGAGAAATTTGCGCCAAGGTGGGTCTCCCGTCGATTCTTTCTGCACGTCCTGCTACAGCTTGCTGAGCCGTATCAGTTGCCACATGTTCTACGGTCAGCGGATGCTCGACATTCCCGACGGCAAACCAAAGTGGACCGGACTCAACGACAAAAGCGATCTGATCGAGGACAGTCCCCCGGAAAACGTCAAGGAGCTGAAGCGGAAGCGTGAAGAGGAGTCGAAAGCGGAGGACTAGATCGCGAGAGCGTTGATCAACTCAGGTAAGATGTTTACTACCAAGGTCTTAATCAAAAAGCCATTCGTAGTAGAAGTCTTAATACAATTGTTGAGGTGAGGTGGATACGATCTGAAGTCAGCATACGGTATATCGGAGCGTTGGCCTTCACATGAGTAAGTAGATATCAGCCAACAGCGTCTTTTTGCACTTGTTAACTCGACGAAGATACTGACCTAGACTTGTTTCTCTGAGTTGTTGGATCGTCGACAAAGAACCTTGATGACTTGTGTACTTACAGTTACGCTTTTTCCAAGCTCTTTCATCGCCGGCTCGGATGGAGAGTGTGGAAGTGTCTCAACTTGATTTGTTAGCTAATTATTAAACAGGCAGCTACGGAAGTACAGTACTGTACATACGTGCTCCGTACAAATAGTTTGAGATTAGTCAATGTCTCGGTACGTATCGTACGTACCTACGTACTTGTGTCACCAGCTGTACCTCCTGTACGTAACGTACAGGGATCAGGTCAAGTTCCGTAACGTTGTTCTCGTACATACGTAAGACGAATCAATAGTCAACGGTGTGACGTATATTAATTACGTCAAAAGTATTGGTGTCTCCCCACAGCTTGCCACTAATTATCCTCCGCCCCACCTCGAACGCGCCACCGACCGGTGCTACCACGCCACGCACGCCTGCTTCCAACGATCCAACTCCATCCTGAACTTCACAATCTGAAGAAGTGTTGCTGCAGAGCGTCATCGATTCCTCAGGTACCTTCTCTCACCTCTTCTGAACGACTGGAATTATCTAGAGCCGTCAACAAGGATGACTGACTTCTGAATGCCAGCCCTCACGGATTGTCTCACCACTGAGGACATCAAAATCCAACGACCGTTACGAGCTATTCAACCGTGCTAACGAGAACGGACGGAGACAGGCCGGCGGTCTGATAAGAGAATCCTCCAGCTAAAATGGGTGCTATCGGGACTATTTTGCTGGTATTCATTACCATCTTGTGTAAGTACGACGTGCAGCTACGTACTGGCATTCCCTGTTTGGAGGAAGGGAAGAGTAGTTGTGTCGTCGGACTGTAGGGATACCATCGCTGACTGCTCTCGACATGCCCGCAGTCCCGCCAGCAGGCGTGGCGATTGTTGCCGGTGTTGGCGCCGACTTGTTCATCAATATAGCGCTTACCATATTGGGGTATGTTAACCTCGCCTCCAGTCGCGTCCTCTGCTCTGTCCCGTTGCCGATCCACTCCGTCTTCAAGTCTCCTCCAGCAACACCACAAATCGGGATGCTTACATTGCCGCGCAGGTATTTCCCCGGCCACATCCACGCCTTCTATATTGAGTACGTGTATTACACCCGCCGAGAAGAGCTACGCGATGGGCGGGTCCCTGTCGAGCGAGCACCGGGCGTCTACAGCGAACATATCCAGTCCGGAGGACAGAGCTACGGCACGATTGCGAGGTCGACCTGATATGGCCAGAGTAGGCTGTGATCTACGACTCCGGCGGGGATGATGTTCATGGTGGAAAAGGATGCAGGACCTGAAGCGTGTGATTGAATCTTCATTTTCATTTTTGGGGAAACCTGGGCAACGGCGTCTTCCCAGGGCGTCTGAGAGAGGAGGTATTCCTTTGACCAGGTGGTTCCATACAAATGTCTATGAAGCCTGGAATGGAGCGTTCTGTGCGTGTTGCTAGCCACACATCACTAGTGTTCAAGGCTGCTATTATGATTGGCTTGTCGGCATCAGCTCTTAGTTCGAAACATCTATATACTTGAAGCCATGCCGCAGTGGAAGACTACATTCAAGCAACCCTCTCAAAATCTTTGATACAAAAGAATGGAGATGATCACGAGTAGTGCGAGATTACTGGGTGTCGCGAATGAGGATTACCAGGTGCCTGGCGCTGTAGCCCAACAATTGAGAGTTCTTTTACGAGGCGTAAGGTACCCGTGCCGAGGAGGTACTCGTAAAGGTGTCCCGACCGAGCTTGCGAGAGAGTGGCACGAGTGGGTGGTACGGAGTACCTCCTCGGCACGGGTACATACGTAGCTCTACTCGTACGAGTACTTACATCCAGCGCTTCTACTGTACATACGTAGTGGTACCATACCGGTACCGGAGTGGCCGCGTTAAGCGCGCTCAACCAACATACTATATCGGTGTAACCACGTCGACGTTCCCCCAGTACGAGCTATGGGTGAGTGTCAGCGGGCTGCACAGTACAGATCCAATCGACTCCCAAAGGCGTCCTCGGCATGTCACTGACGCCCGGCTGTCTGATAGTTGCCCTCGCCAATGACATGATTGCTGCCAAGGCCAGACTTTATGAGTACCGGTAGAAGTTCGGAGCAGCACACCCTCTGAATGCATTGCCGACCCATCCTTTTGACTTTGTTATCAATCGCCAAAAGAGTCTGAGGTCGACCCGTCCATATCCCTCATCTGGCACCTCACTCGGAGAAGCAATCAGGCATCAGGAACTATGCACTCCACCTTGGTCCGCGCCCAGAATGTGTTTGGCTACTTCACGACGGTCGTGTTCGCCGTCAGCGCTTTGATCGCTACGTCAGTGCTCCTGTTGCCGCAGCGTCCGTCGGCATCGGTGGCGGTGAGAAACGTTCAGGTGTATGTCTTCCATTGGTGTTTCTATCAGAGATGCGTTGGAAGTGGATGTTATATAACATGCCTGCTGAAAGTCCACGTTACTGCTCGTTCTCTCGAGGTGGCTTGAGGGGGCCACTTTCTGCATTTGCTGTGGTGGTGTTCAACCATGCTGACAATGCTGCTTAGCGTACGAGGCCGTCCACACTATTACAGCCCCAAGAAGGAAGAATACGCGCATATCAGGTTCGATCTTGACGCCGGTAAGCTGGTCTACCGCCGCCGCTCTTATCTGCTATACAAGCGTCATTTTCGAGCCGCAGACAGCAAGTGCAAGCGTTCAACCACTGATATACCCAGATCTCTCCTCGCTCTTCAATTGGAACACCAAGCAGGTGTTCGTCTACGTCGTGGCTAGATGGCCATCGTCCACTTCAATGAGCACCAACATCGAGGATAGGCAAACCTACAGCGAAGCGGTCATCTGGGACGCCATCATCCCGTCGACGTCCCTGCTTAAGACGAATCTGATACCCAGCTACGTCGAGGGCTCGAAGCTCGAACGAGAGAAGGCGTGCGACAAGAAGACCAAGAAGAAGAAAGAACCCAAATCGTCAGGCTCCATCTTGACAGGCACATCGTCCGCCACCTTTGCTGCCATCCCGAACCCGGACGACCCAGCAAGCCGCCCTCCTGGCGTGCTCAAGATGCAGAACCACAAGCCCAAGTACCAGATCACAGACATATCGGGCACGATCGCCGAGCGCGCCAACGTGACGCTGGATGTGCGCTTCAACGTGCAGCCGTGGGTCGGAGCGTTGATATGGTCGCGAACGGCCGGCGTCTTTTCGGGCGATCCCGAGCACGGTAAGCGCCCCGCTGGCGGCAGCAGCGCAAGAGGCGCAGCAGCGAAGGCAGGGAAGAGGCTTGGTCGGTGGAATCCATTGCCCAACGCCGCCGTCAGCGACCAGTTTGCTTTTCCGGCGCTGAAGAAGTCGAAGAAGCAGACGACCGCCGGCGCAGGCGCTGGCGGGACCAGCTAATGCAAGCCTCTCATAGTCTTACATTTCTACTGATGTAGACCTCTCCTAGTCTCATTGAATTGCTAGTTGTATGGTCTCCTCCTTGATGAAATTGGTGATAGCAATACGCAGTTGCTTCTCCATTCCTCCTCAGCGTTGTGTTGCCAGCGGTTTTTTGTGTGCCCCCCCTCTTTTCTCGAGATGTTGGCGAGTTCGTCCGAAAGATAATAGCAGAGATTGAGTATGTATGTATGTCCTACCGTAAGGGAGCTGGTAGCTGCTGCTCTGTGCGTGTGCTTTTTCGTCTTTTTGCGCGTGGTGGCTTTGAGTCGAGGACACCTTTTGGAGCCCGCCTAGACTTCCAGTAAGCGTGGTCAGCTATTACGAGTACTTCATAGGCGGCCGTGTTGGCTTGGGCGGCACGGGCGGCACTTTTTCGGTGGAGTCCGTATGTACTCGTATGTACGTACAGTACTCCGTACACACTCGTACGTAATCGTACGGACATACGTACAGTATGTAGTTTTCTCACTTTCAGAACTACTGAGGCTTATGTGCCCATTGCACTCTGATATCTGGCTCGGTACCTTTGATATTGAGGCTCTACTCATACCGTACTGTACGTACAACCACCTCGTATGGCGTGCGGCAGTACGGCAAGCGACTAAGTACCGTACGGTCGATTGGTACGGTTGGGCACGAGAACGCTTGGAGTGAGAACACAGTGGACGATATCCTACCGTTAACCCAGAGGGAATCATACTGGCTATTGCAGGACTGGAGCAGTACTCCAATGGTCAGTCTGCTTTACCGGTACCAGCATTGAAGGCCCTACCGGTACGTATCTACTCCCGTACGGTACCTCTGACAGATCGAAGACAATCTCTCATCCGACGTCGATCCACGAAGACTGTTGTCTGTCGATGGAAAGTTGCTGGGGGATGATGTATTCTTCTTGTCATGCCTTCCGGTACCCCGCATAAGGGCAAGACCTTGTCTGACTATTGTTAGAGCTGTCTTGTCACAGCTTCCCAAGATTCCCACCTTCACCACCGAAGTGGGTCAAAGGTTACGGCTCAGCCACTGTCTTTGCTCAAACAAAGATTAGCTCTGGCAGCTTTCCGAGTCCCTGACGACCAGCCTATCTCACATCATATCCAACCAGGCGCACTCTGCAAGAGTGCCTTCTACGATCATCATGGCTGTGGTCCCTCATCATGAATCTTCTGCATTCTCACAGCAAGGCAGTTTCGACTGGGTTTCTCTCGCGAGAGCTCCACTGGAGATTTCCTTCAACGTTCTAACTCGCTATTCGAAAGCTGGTGTTGATCCCTGTACTGTTGTTGCTGGCCAGGCTGCCTGCTCCGCGTTGGTCATGCCACACCAACCCAAGAAGGAAGTACTAAAACAGTTGTCAAAGCTGTCAAAAGTTAAGCTGTACAATGGAACTGTACAGGTTGGCTTTGGGCTAAAACATGTTCTTCAAGATCTGGTCGCCAGGGACGAAGGTATATCCTGCTTGGCCATCTGTGGCTGCCTTACACAGTCCTACGACAACTTCTACTGTGCTCAAGTTCTCCGTGCCCTCTGTCAGCAGCAGAAGATGCCGTCAGACCTTGTACCGGGGGTGCTACAGTGGGAAGCTTTACTTAAAGCCTGTGCAAAAATTTTCTCTACCTCGAAATTTTCCAGGCTTCTTGAAGGCTTCGTTCGGATTGTTACCCCTTGGACAATGATAGGAATCGACGAGCGCGAATCGACGCCACCTGATCGCCTAGCCGCGAGTCTGCTACTTCTGGCACGATTGTCACGCAAGCATTTGGAGAATCTGAGCATATCTGGTGGCATTGATTGTGCCTGGCTGGCTGCTGTTGCAATGTTCGTGTTCGATCTAACGGTTGACATCTGGATGGACGATGGCGATTGTCGATATCGTTCGGATCATGGTCAGCGGTCTTCGGATGGTGGAGCACAGCTTAATGTTTTCGTGGCCACCGAGGCGAGCACGGGAATGGATGTTACCCGTCAGTGCTTTAGCATCCCTAGTGGGCGAAGCCTACTATCTGGGAGTGGGTCGGAAAGACAATCTCGGTTCGAAATTCGGTCGCAGTGGTCAACTATCCTTCTCGACTCTTATGGCACTGCCGCGGCGCAGCTACTACAAGGTAGCCACAAGCGTCGTTTTGGGCAACTTCTGGTATACCTAGCGAACAGGACAGACACTCACCAGGACAGTCCTGCAGAAATTCCGGGGGAGCATTTCACCTTTTGGCCTCGCATGCGGCAATGCCCCCAATCACTTATTGGCATCGACTTACTGGATTTCGCAATCAAACAGCTTCCAGAACTTCAACCATGTCTCGACGCTGTCGACTTTCGAAACATATCGGTATCGGAGGAACAAGCTGTCGAGCACTTGAAGAGTATCAGAGAGTCCTGCTGGTGTCGACTACGACGACAGCGTAGGCATCCAGTAAGATATTGTGTTGATCAGCTTGCATTGGAAATTGCTCCAATTATAAGGAAACTCTCGAGAGCGAACATCCAGGACCTCCTCCCCTCCGTGTCTGCTTTTCGCTCTCTGCACACCTCGCGGCTGAGTATTGGTAAAGGCGGTAGTCCTAAACTCCACGGCAATCCCCTGCAAGATGTCTCTAGTCTGTTTTCGTCGGGTGGCGGACAGTTTCGACGCACAGTTGATCTTCCTCTGGCCGTGGCTCAGAACGGCATTTGCTACTTCTTCGGATCTCTGATGGACATCAAACTTGGCTCAGAGCTCGCGGCAACTGTCTTCGTCATGCCTGGTCATCTAGAATGTGACGGCGCCATCTTTGAGACTGTTGAGGAGACCCGTCCCTCAGGCGTGAATGGTGAATATAACACTTCCGACTTTGGACCAGTTCACGAGAAACTTCGAGCAGAAGTATCTCTTGATACGGAGCAGTGGTCGGCTTTCAGCCTCTGTCCAGACTATAAGTTTGATCTACTTGTCTCTGATCGTCGATCAGATGCCGCATTGACAGTGATCTATCGAGTACAGCATCCTACCACAGGATTACCACGTATTGTCTCACTACGTCAGATTCTGGACTGGGCACTCCAAACAGACCCAAGGCTACTGTTACCATGTCAATGTGACAACGTCACTACCACCTACCGCATCCAGGAACTTTGCTCTACTGGTGAATTGAAGAAGACTCTGTGGGACTTTCACACCACGGAGATGGAAGCCGGGGTATCTGAGCAGGATAACCTTGGTCAACTGCCTGGCTATTTGTCGTGCAAGTACTCTCTGATGTTTATCCTGTCTGCTCAGGATTGGACAAGCGTCGAGATCCACAAGAATTCAAATGCCGACTGCAACAACCCTGAATTCCGGTTGGAACAACTCTACGCGGAATTCGCGCGCCGTTTTGCGCCGCTGCCGGATGGTCGGCGTGTTCAGGCCGATATAGTTCAGCTTGGCGACTGTGCCGGCTGCATCATGACGTACGTGTCGACCCAACGGCCTCGGTTACTACGATCTCCCGTCGATGCCATCGCCGGGCAAGTGATTCTTCACACTGGTGGGAAGATCAGCCGCACCACCAAGTTCGAGCTCAGACGTCTTCCCGAAGTAGAGACGACCACAAGCTGGTGGCCGTTTCCAGCACTCGGCGGCCCTAGAAACTGGCGGAGACAATGGCAAAGTCACTGGCAAAGGCAAGAACAAGCGCAAGAGTAAGAACAAGCGCAAGGACGAGCGCAAGGAGAAGCGCAAGGACAACAGGCAATAGCGGCAAGAGCATCTTTTCTGCATAGCCTATCAAGATTGACTCGTCAGCCAGGCTAAAACACTATCGTACCACCCAACACTGTACTGGTGTTGAAAAACCCCAAGAGATATCAAAGATAGGTAAGTTTACTTGAAGCTCACATCCCAACCCCAAACTTCTGCGGTTCAGCCACAAAAAAAAAAGAGGTTTGCTGGTTGCTAATGCTGATTTCTCTTGTTGCGTACAGCTACAGAACTTTCATCGGAACAACGGAGACATGAGCGAGTTGCTTGAAGAGTGGTGGACTGTACAGTACATACGTACCTACGTAACCCAGTGTGCAGTAAAGCGAGGTAAGTTGCTTGCTTGCGACTCCCACAGGTGGCTATTTCAACTTCCAAGAGTCGTCTCGAGCTCTATAATACTTCAGACACTGTTTCCCCCGCTCTTGCTGATATACATATGTGCAGTACGACGCAAGAGACACTTTATATACACGGCTACCACTCCTGCGCCTCGGCGCTCATGCCATCGACTTCTCCGTTCGCGGAGGCGGTGGCGGGGTTGAAGTTGGTGGTGGCGACGCCTCCCCTTCGCGGAGCCCCACGAGCTCTCGGCGCTTGCCCTACTGCGGCGCCCGAAGCTCGCCCACGATATCCACTTCCACGTCCGCGACCTCCGCTGCCACGGGGACCAGCTCCGCCACGAGCGTCGAGACTCGGCGGAGGTGGCACGTGGCTGTATTGTCGTTGCGGCGGAGGTGCGTTGGTGCGGTCCCGCAGAGGGTCGTGCGATGGATGTGCTGCGTATGAGGTGGCGTTGACATGGCCTGCGGGCGACGCGCGCTCGACGTCCGTCCCGATGCCATTGCCGTTGCCGGTGTGGAACCCGCCTCTCCCCCTTCCGCGGCCACCTCGGAAGCCTTGACCGTAGCCGTTCGTCGGCGCGTCCCGTGTTCCGCCATTTGGATATATGGGAGTCACCGAGTCACGGGGTCGGACGTCATAACCCGCCTCTCCTCGCCACGGCCCTCCTGTGGGGGTGCCGCCTCCGCGATACCCACCGCCGTCTCGATGGTCATCTGGCGTCGCCGGCGCCGATGATATACCCGCGACAGCGTCTCTCCATTGTCTCCTAAGTTGGGTCGGCTGGGGTGCGTCGACGAGTTGACCTTGTCCGCCTGGGCCCATGGGAGCATCGTAGCGCTTGGGCGTCGATCGTTGCTGTTGGAGCTGCGCCGCCCGTTGCTGCGCGCTTGCCTTGGTGCCAGCAACGAGCTGTTTATTTGTCAGGTTGAGGACGGACGAGACGGGGACGGTCGAGCCTCGGAAGGGCGAGCATCGATCGCCCAGAGAAGTACCACTCATAAAGGTAACGTCGAAGACAATGTCCAGGAGCGTGACCCGCGACGTACGGGTCAGGCCGACGACAGTGCCACGGGTGGCGATCGGTACCTTACCCGAATCTTGCACGTACACGACGCGATCGCCCAGCCCAAATCTCTGGTGTCCCAGTCGATGCTCGGCGTTGGCTGGCTTGAGCAGGGCCGTGCGCGGCACGCTCTTGATCTTCTTGCCTTCAACGCCAGCGCTATTCTGGAGGGCCTTGCCGGCCGCGGCCTGGACGCGCTGGACCAGCTCTGAATCCAGCTGCTCGGCGTCGAGCGGGACGCGCTCGAAGCTCTTGGCCTCGATGGATTTGAGCCATGCCTGGATGTCCTTGACCTTGCCCTTGGCCGTCTCGGCCGGGTAGAAGTCCTCGGCCACGAAGATGTCGCCCTGCGGGTTCCTCTGGATTCCGGCGATGAACTCTGGGAATTGGATCATGTACTGTTGCACCAGTTCGATGGCCTTTCGGCTGAATGACCATCCGAACGCGTCCCGACGTGAATAGCCTAGCACCTTGAGCTTCCGCGCCTCGAACTTCAGGTTCAGCCCAAGGTTCAGCCGCTGGTCGTCGACCGTCACCGTGAACGACGACGTGATCCTGCTAAGCACTAGCGGGTTGAGGCGCAACATCCGCGCCACGTTGTACGACGGCGTGTAGGGGTTCAGCTGCTCGGCCATGGCCGCAATCTCCCGTCCAAACTCGCTCTCGCGGCCCTTGAGGATCGAAATCCAAACGTCGACCTTGTTGTTCTGATGTGCCAATACTTCCAAGGGCCTACCGTAGTTGAACTCGCCCAGGAAAAAGGCGCGTGCGGCCACGGGGAAATCGTCCTCGATGGCCAACGCTGCCTTTTCCAAGAAGCGCTGGTCTTCGCTGATGACGTCGTCCACGATGATCTGGGCCGCGTAGTCCGTCTCCATGCCCTCGACGTGGGCGTACTCCTTCGTGACGGACCCGTCATCGTTCATCTTCAGACCCCTGAGCATCTCGACGTGGACGAGCGACTCGATGTTGCCGACGATGATGCCCAGCCGCTTGCTGTAGTGGCTTTCGATCCGCTCCGATTTCCGGCGCCATTGGTCAATCTGTAGCGGGCCGTGTGGCACCGGGACGACGAGGCCGCCGTTTTCTTGCTCGAGAACATAGTCAAAGAGCTCGTCGGACACGCGAACAACCTTTGCCTCCTGTAGGAAGGGGTATCCAATGTGCACCTTCTTGCCCAGCCGAGCTTTTGCTCCCTCGACCTTGGTGCGATGGTCCGTGTCTTCCACCGTCACGATCATGCTCTCGTTTCGGCTCTCTTGCTGGAAGACGGTGATGCTATGGAACCCCAGCGCTCCGTGATGCGGCAGCGTCTTCAGGCTCGGGAAGCCGGCCAAAGCCGCACCACCGAGCTTCACACCCTCCACCAAGCCGACGTGGAAATCCAGGCCTTCGACGGTAGGCAGCTCGAAAGTATTAAGCACACAACGACAGTGCTCAATGTCTGGAAACACACCCATCAGAGAGGAAGGGTAGGTGAAGTCGAGCTCCGGCGAATGGGTGAATTTGAGCGTGATACCAAACTCATTCCGAGCACGCTCATCGTCGCTGAGCAGGCTGTCCTTCGTTGCCATGGCGCCGAGTAAACGCTTCTCCTCGATGAAAGGGATTTTGACCACGGCTTCCCAGTCCATCTTCTTGCCATTCATGTCGAGCTCAAAGTCGCGCGGGTAGAAATCGATGATCGGAGACTCTGAACTGCTCATGAGATCCCAGTAGACCTCAGGGACTATGCTCTTGCTACGATCGGGCAGAACACCCATCAACTGCTGGAAGGGTCGAAAGGGCTGACCGAGCTGGAAGTTCACGTCCGCGCCCAGGCCTTTCTTGACATCTACAAGTTGTCAACGACCGCGAACGCAAAAGGTATCATCGTTGCGATGCCTACCCGAGATCATGGGGGAGTAGTGATACCCGTAAAACCACCCCCAGGAAGCGACGCCCCGGTAGTAGTAGAAGAGAACCCATTGCAGACCCTGGACGTAGTTTTCGGCCAGTCTCCTGAGTTCGTCTTCCTCCTTCAAGCCCCAGCCAAACTTTGTCGTATAATACTTGTCTTTCCACGAGAGGAATTTGGCATGGTACCTCGACTCCATGTCCGCTTGAGCACGTTCGGCCGTGAGATGGACGACCGGCGCATTCTCGTACTGTTTTACGACCCTCATGATCGCGAGATGCGCTTCTTCGTCTTCGCTTTCGTCGTCGTCTTCGTCGTCGTCGTCGCTCCCGCCTTCGTTGTCCGCACCGGGTTTCCCGGGCAGTCGGAGTTGAAGAAACGACTCGTCGTCCTCGTCCTTTAAGGTCTTCCACTCCAAGCCGAGGTTGTCGGCCAAGTCCTCCACAAACCTTCGATCTCGCGCTGGCAGCGTAGAGGGCATATCCAAGACGCGCTTTCGGGCCGCATCGCTGTCGAACCGACCACCGACGAACGATCTGACCTTGCCGAAGATGGCCTTTTGGGAAGACGTGAGGACGAGGGAGTCCGCCTTCCTTCCCTTGTCCATGACATCCACCTTGCCAGCCTGCTTTCCCTTGAACCAGCTGGCATCGGCATTCTCGGCCTCGAAGAACCGGAACTCCACATGCGACAGCTCGTCCAAGAGCAAGGCCAGCCGACCGACATTAATGTGGCCGCGCTCGTTGATGTATCCCGCTGCTTTTGGAAGGACTGTCTTGTAGACCTTGAACATTAGCGCCAAGGCGCCCTCGTTGATGTGCAAGTTTGGAAGATGCGGAAGAAAATCGTTCCCAACGAAAAACGCCATCAAGATAAAGTCGTCAATGATCCGTTCCATGTCGAAGGGAAAGCCCAAGACGCCCGGCTCCTTCAGCTCCTGGAACTCCAGCTCCAGAAACTCGCGCACGATGCACAGATGCAAGAGAAAGAAGTTCTGATGCTCCAGCTCTTTGGACTTTTTCTGGCTCTGACGGCCAAACGTGACTTCCTCCCGGAGCAGGCAAAAGTGGGGATCGTGGCTCAGTAGACCAAGCATGATGAGGTCTGCATCGAGCCCGTAGAGACAATGGCGAAGATTAGGGTCGTAGTTTGGCTGGGCCTTGGCGAGTCGGATGTACTCCATGATTTTATGTTCCCCTTCTCCGGGCACCTCATGTCCGGACAAGACGATTTCAACCCCCTGCCATTCGACATCCTCGCTGATCTTCTTGTTGACAAAGTACTTCAGCTGTCGTGTCAACCTTGCCATGAACTCGGTTCCTCCGCAACGTCAGCCGGACAGTCCCAGCACTGCTGAGGTGGCTGAAGACATCGAACACGCACCTGGTGTGATACAATTGCTATCAAAGGGCTCTTCCTTGGGCATCTGTATCCCTTGGCGGATAGCTTTCTCTCTTGCCGTTTCGGCCTCGAGAGCTGTTCGAAACCGTCTTGAACGCTGCTGGTTCATCTTGGCCCGAGGCGCAACGCCATCGACGGCCATAAAAAACAGCTGTTTCGGCTTGATCTTGCCAAAGAGGTGCTCGATGTAATTGAAGATGGCGATGAACATCTTCTCCTCGGTAAGGCGAAACGTCGGCGAATCCGTGTCCTTGTGGGTACAGTTATGGATGATGCCATTCATGTCAAGCTACACCAGCGTCAGCACCAGCAGCTTCCCGTTGCTCTGAGCCGGCAGCATACATAGAGGCAATCAAACTCAGGTATCCGGTTCTCTGCAATGAGCTGTGAGATGGTCGGATACCGCTCACTGAGCCAGCGGAAGAACTTGGGAACACCCATGATTGATCCGGAGCATGCAATATGGGGACTCAACACAACGAAAGGGTATCACACAAAGCTTCGAGGTGGTATGGGTATAGTTAAAGAGAAAGATCAATGTAGTGTAGAGTACGTTCCGTAGACAGTGTCGCGCGCCCAACCCCTGCAGAAAGAGCAATGCGCTCGGGCTTTGTTTGGCGCCGTACTCGTAAGGGGAGTCAGTAGCAACTATGAATGTAATCAGACTATTGGCATCGATAACGTCATCGTCCCAAAGCATTTTCTCGACATTTATTCTTATATCTGCACGATTTCTAAACTATTGTCAAAGTCATAACAAAGTTTGTCCGAGCACTTATGACGTCTCAAAATAATCATCCACTGCCACCGACCTGCGTCGTACACTACCGTAACGGCCGTCCTGCGAAAAAGTCATCCGTACCAGACTTTCGAGGACGAGGAACGATTCTGCAGACTGTATCCGGGAGGCTCAGGATGATCCAGCTCAAGGTAACTTCAACCGGCTTCCTGCCCGACAAAGCTGGCATGTGGCACAGACTGACTCGAGCCGCAGACGCTGCTCAACTGCATCGACAACTCGGGCGCCGCCATCGTCGAATGCGTGCAGCTGATCAAGCGGAAGCAGGCGGCGAGTGTTGGTAAGGGCCGTTCGACCTGAAGTGAGGACGCTAGCTCAAGATCCCTCTCTGATGGAAACGGATGTTCCAGGAGACCGTATCGTCGTCGTCGTCCAGAAGCAGAGGTCCTTCGGACCGGAGTCGGGTCCGGGCAGCGGCGTCGCGACCTCGGCGGCGAACAAAGTACGCCGGGGGGATATCCGACACGCCGTCATCGTTCGAGCGGCCAAGAAATACCAGCGACCTGATGGAAGTGTCATCAAGTTTGGCGACAACGCTTGCGTCTTGATCAACAAGGCGGGCGATATGGTGGGAACGAGATTGAGTGGTGAGCATTTGAATTACAACGAGCGACTGCTATCTATCTTCGGCGAACGAGTGATTGCTGATGCTGTCGTTGCAGGTATTGTCGGAGCAGAACTTAGACATAAGCAGTGGTCGAAGATCTTGTCGCTAGCACCAATGCATGTATAGCTACTGTCGATGCTTGAAACTGCCTTCATCTGTTGTGACAACGATGTGCAGTGGGTATTTTGTGTACGCCAAGAACGATGCAACCACAGACTACCTCTCTAACGCTATATGCAGCAAACCCGAAGTCGCAACTGACGGTCCGGTCCCGAAACAGCCCACGCCATGAAATTCCGCAATGGTGCACGGATGCTGACGAGTCACTCGAAGATGGTGCCACAATTGCAGCAAACAAAGAAGAGCTTCTGTTTTGAGCAACGCGCCAGCATCAATTCCAATTCCGCACAGTGGAGAGATACGAAGCAGTGGAGGAGAGGTCCGCTCACCATGCCCGTTTCAGCAGACCGCTGCTGTGACTGGAAGAATACTGCCTGGTTTTCCGGACATTTCGGGCAGGGCCTGTTCGTCCTCGGCAGCTAAGGATATAAACCGCAAGTTAGTAGAGATGCAAGCGAACTCGGCTCAGACCGCTTGCATTGGGTCCGATGGCTGCTCTATCGATCCTGGATCGTCCATCCACAAACTCCTGTCCGCTTCGCCTTCGCTGTCTTCGGTGCGAGTGCTCCCACCGCAGCAACCCATCCCGCACACCTCACACGACAGCTCCTGGCCACATAGCGTACAGAAGTCGGGAAGACCAACCGTTGGATCAGCGCCCACATCCTGTGTGACCCCGGCCGTCTCGCCGACCGTGTTGCTGAGATCGTGGCGGAAGATGCAGGCCGAAGCAGCCGGTTGGCTGTACTGACAGGTTCTGCACGCGTACATCAACGCCTTCTTGGCTCGGTCTTCCTTGGGATAGAGCAAATTCGAACTGGAGTGCTGGTCAGCAGCTTCATTCTCTCACAGGTATAGGGAAGAGGCAATGTGATCTCGGAGAAATATACCATTCTCGACAAAACTGAAATCGTTTCTCGTCCGCATCGCCATGTGGCTTCGTGCGTTTAGTTGATGGCTTGGGTGTCTCCTCGCTGCCAGACAGATCCGTATCGTGCCTATCGTCGGACATAGGTGCTGCTGGCATGTTTTGCGACCCAGGTCAGAAGAGATACGGAGGTTGCGTCGTCCTCGGTCTGGTTGAGGTTGTGGTATCTGGTGAGATGGTGGAATGATGGATGGCGCGGAAATCGGGTGTTTGACTCCGATTCAAATACGGGACGTACTGTACGTACGGAAGTATGGGTACGTATGTACGAATCGGGCAGTGACTCATTCATGAGTAAGCTCAGTATGACGTAAGCTGCCCCACACAGATCACATGAACCACCAGTCGTGCACGTGTATAAAATAGTGCAAAGAATGTCTCCTTCAGTCGCGAGGCGGTTGCGCTCTCGAGGAGAACTCGTTCTGAAGCCAGCACGCTCCGTAGACAGTCGACTAATGCTAGGGCTAGAGCTTGAGCCTCGAAGAACCAACGTCGATCAGATAGCTTTTCGTAAAGGATTTGACTTGCGCAACAACTGCTGTCACCAACTCCACACCAAAACTGACGCGCCTCCCTACACAAAGTCCAGTAGCTCTCCTGTAACCGTCGCAAACTCCGAACCAAACCTGCTAAACGCGTCGTGGTGAGTCGCGAGTTGTCGGCCATACCCCAACCTTCTCTGAACCTAATTCGCAACCTGAAAACACCTGAAGCTGTAGCTACAGTCCACGATCCTAACAGACAGCATGGCTTTCGTGGATAGCACCAGTACAGATGACGAGACCGGCAGTGAGTTCCCCTGTCTGCGACGCGCAGTCACCGTGGAAGCGCCGTCCCTTGAAAGAGTCGTAATTTCCTACCTCCCTTACGGAGATGACAGCGAGCGAGAGCTCTAGACCGGGGGAACAAGGCTGACGCTTTCCTGTTGCAGCCACCAGCCAGCCGCAGGAGGAGGACGAAGGGCTACAGGAGAAAATCATCAATGAAGGTCAGCGAGCACGAATGACTTGGGTATCTACGATGTCACCACCTGACTCACCTTCGGCGACAGAGTACAAGACGTGGAAGAAGAACGCGCCATTTCTCTACGATCTCGTCTTGAGGTGGGTCCATCAGCGGCGCAGGCGCACAGTGGACTCTGCTCACCGGGCAACAGCACCGCGCTTGACTGGCCCAGTTTGACGGCGCAGTGGTTTCCGGACAAGCAATCGTGAGCTGGCCCGCGTGACGACGACCCCTTTTAGCTGGCAGCGGAACTGAATCCGCTCAGAAACCCCGATAACAACTTCTCCCAACATCGACTACTCATCGGCACCCATACGACGAACGACGCACCGAACTACCTGCAGATCGCGCACGTCCAGCTGCCCAACTCTGCCCGTCCCGATGTGCGTGACTACGACGAGGAGCGCGGCGAGATTGGCGGGTACGGGGCCTCGGGCGCCGGTGGCAAGGAGGCTGCTCCCGTCAAATTCGAGGTTGTCCAGAAGATCGACCACCCGGGCGAGGTCAACAAGGCGCGATACATGCCGCAGAACCCAAATCTCATCGCATCGCTGTGTGTCGACGGCCGGGTCTTGATCTGGGACAGGACCAAGCACTCGCTGGAACCCGACGGAACACCCAAGCCGCAGATCGAGTTGCGAGGACACCGAAGAGAGGGGTACGGTCTCGGCTGGAGCTCGCACAGCAAGGGCCACCTTGTGACCGGCAACGAGGACAACACGGTGAAGCTTTGGTACGCATGAAGGTCCCTTGCATTCCGACGGCGAGAGCGGCGCCGGTGCCTGACACCCCCTAGGGATATCACGCAGTACTCCAAAACCGACAAGGTCCTACCTACATCTCGGACTTTCACACACCACGAGTCCAGCGTCAACGACGTACAGTACCACCCGTTCCATCCGTCCTTGGTCGGCTCCGTTTCGGACGACTGCAGCCTGCACATCCTGGACCTCCGGGAAGGCTCGCCGGCGAATTTCGCTCTTCGCGTCGAGGCGCACGACGAAGCTATCAACGCGCTCGCCTTCAGCCCGGCGTCCGAGTTCGTGCTCGCCACAGGATCGGCCGACAAGACAATCGGCCTTTTCGATCTGCGGAACATCGACAAGAAGCTCCACGCGCTGGAAGCCCACAACGAAAGCGTCACGGGTCTCTCTTGGCATCCGTTCGAAGAGGCCGTCCTGGCGAGCTCGTCGTACGATCGACGCATCATCTTCTGGGACCTTTCGAAGATTGGCACGGAGCAGCCGCCTGACGATATCGAGGATGGACCACCAGAGCTGTGCGTATCCCATGACCACCACCAGCATCACCAGCGCAAGAGCGACTTCTTTCTTTGAACGAGTCCACGCCCGCTGCTTCTTCCTTGCTAACCCCCGCGGCAACAGGATGTTCATGCACGGAGGGCACACGAATCGCATTTCCGATTTCACGTGGAATCCGAACCTGCCGTGGGTCGTGGCCAGCACGGCCGAAGACAACCTCGTGCAGATATGGCAGGTGTCGAACTCGATCGTCGGCAAGGAGATTGACGACGTGGAAATGGAAGAACTCGAAGCGATCGACGGCGACGCTGAGGATGGCGACGGCGACGGCGACGGCGAAGGTGACGCCGAGAAGCCCGCCCGTCTCGCACGTGCCCGTGGTCGAGCCAGGGCTGATCAGGAAAAACAAGCATCCGAAGGTCGAAAGAGCGCAGAGACAAGAGAGGACGAGGACGAAGATGTGCAAATGGGCGAGGCGGACGAAACCGAAGAGAAGAGCACGAACCGAGCCACGAATGGCGACACAAAGGCCGATAGAGCCGCCGAGGCCAAGCAGTAATTATATCAGAATGTTGACAGACATCCTATGACGAAGCACCGTCGGTCCGTCCGTCGGTCCGTTCGTCTCGAATACTCATGCATTTATGCTTTCCATGACCACGGTAGACGTGCCAACCATTCCCGCTGTGCTATATGTCCTCCTCCGACGAAGTACGTAACGTACTCTAAGGCTCGACTATGGGGCTCGGCATCTTCGTGACATGTCTGAAGGAGAATGACCCGGGTCGAGCGTGCTGAGCTCGTTGGAAATATCTAGCGGTGGGTACTACTAGTAGCAGTAGTAGCCGTAGCGATGTAGAAGCACATAGTATCCTCACGCACGGCCTTCCGACTTGATGGAGTCTTTCACTGGAGTACCTGACCGTAGTGCTTATCAAAACGTCTTCGGGTCTTGATATAGACCGTGCTCGCAATGCCACGGTTACTCCTGTTGTTTTCTCCCAACAACCTACGACAGCGACGGAGGCAGCAAACAAAGAATGATGGCAAGGTAGACAGTGATGAGTTCAAGCACGAGGAGGAGGTAGCCCTTGATAATGGCGAGGACCGGCGAAATGACGGCATATCGCCGTGGCGGCAAACACCAGCAAAGTCCTATTGATATATCATACCCCCGTTCCAGCGCCGCCGAGAACGACCAGGACCTCACCCTACGCCGAATCAACTTCGTCCATATCCTCGTCCTCTAGCTCGTCCTTGGCTGAGGATGGCGACGGGCTCCTGCGCCGCTGCTTCTGCCATTCTTTGACAATCATGTCGGCGGAAACGTGCTCGGTGTCATCCTCTCCCCCAGAGTTGTGCATGGCGTGCTGGTCTCTGTGGTCTTTGTCTGTGGCCTCTCGCTTGCCCTTGGCCTTTTCTTTTCCTCTTCCAGTTCCGATACCGGCGACCTCGGTGGTGCGTCTGCTGGGGCCGTCGTCGTTGTTGCCATCGTCCGCGTCGTCATTCTGTTCTCGATTGTCTTGGCCTCCTCTGATTTCCCTGTCGCCCTCCCGCGCCTTGGCATCCAGCGTCTCTCCCGTCTCGACGTCCTTGTAGGTGTCCAAGTCGACGTAGCCCCAGAGCATCATCTCGATGTACTCTTTGTCGAGATCCATCTGGCGTCGGATGGCTTCTCTCACGACGAGCTCGTCCGGCCGCATCAGGTAGGGCTTTCTGTACGGATCCTCGGGCGTCTTGACGGTCAGGTCTCGGCATCCCATGCCGATCTCGCTCGCCGGCACGCCCATGATGCTCCAGCCACGGCTCTGCTGAGGCGGTACGTACGCGTACCGCAGGAAAAGCTGCCACAGCTCGACGTAGGACGTGAGAGCTTCTCGTTTCAAGGCCTTCCAGAGCACCGTTAGGCCCTTCTGTCCCAAGAGCAGCTCGCGAAGACCAACGTATCCCATGCCGTCGATCGGATCCAGGAAGCGCATGTCCAGCTTGATGAAGAAGAGCGAGGCGAGGCATATGTCCTCGTCCAGCCAGAAGTCCTGGTTGTGGATGAGTCCCACGCGCGTGTAGTTGCTACGCGCGTCCATCGTCAGCCACACCTTCTTGATGGCGCGAGACGTGCGCCGCGGCATCCTGTGTCCGTCGTCGGCCAGCGCCTCGATGATCTCGCCGACCACTCTCTCGCGCTGGTGGACCATGGCGAGCCAGCGGAAGCTGGGGACCAGACGCGTCTCGTTCTCGTTCGCCGGGTTCGGACGGCCGACTGGATCCGGCCTGCACAGGTGCCTGTAGAGCTTGAAGCGGAAGATGTCCGCCGCCTCCGGGCCGTGCCACTCGGCGTTGGCCCGCATGAAGCTGGCGAAGTACAGGTTGACGATATTGTGGAACTCACGCGAGATCGAATACAGGTCCATGATCGTCGGCATGTCCAGCCGTCGGAAAAACTCGATCAGCAAGTCGCTCCGGCCCATGAGAGCTTGGAAGATGTTGAAATCTGGGCGGCGTTGAGCCGATTCGCCCGGTCCAGGCTCGTCATCGACAGGGGCGCCACTGGAAGGTGGCGTTGATACGATGATGTCGTTGTCTCTGCGGGCCCTCTTGTGTGGGCGTGGGCTCAGACTCGCCAGACCACGGCCGAGACCCCCTTGAGATGCTTCCGGCGTCAAGGGCACCACGTGGTGCAGAGCTCTTCTGCGGGGACTGACTTGCGAGGACATGGTCTCCGGGACGTGATACAAATGGCTGTGGCTTGACTCAATTCTTCCGCTGGTAGATGGTGCTTCTCATCCGCGTCTTCGGAAAGGGGAGGGCTTCCCGGGGATGTCTCGCTGATGTCAATGTGAGCCGCTTGGTAGATTTAGAACGTTGGTACTCGACCGCCCTGATATTTGCTGCTGAGGCTAAGCAGAAATCGCAGCTTCACGTACCTGTAGGACTTTGTGGAACCTCTTGCGAGGGTAGTCTTGCGAATCAGCGTGACCGATCTCAGGCCCCGACGTTACAAGGGCGCCGAGCCCTGTGAGGCAAGCGGAGGAGTCTGCCTCGATAGTCTCCAGGGCCTGTCCGTGAGCCTTGTTGACAGGGGTCCAACGAGACCAAGCAAACGAGCAGGTTCCCACAGATACGGTGAGAATGATTCAGGTAGCACCAGAACGGTCGTCAGTCTCGAGCCAGGACCCTCAGAACAACTATTATCGTCTCCGCAACCATAGTTGTGCTCCAGCGTGAGGTCTTAAGAAGCAGAGACTCGGAGCAGGCTCAGAGTGGGGGCGGTGTGGATTTCACGTGTGATGAGATGGGATCATCCGGCATGAACAATGGACGAAGGCTTCGGATGAATCTCTATTGTTCCTCAAACGCGTTCTATCACGCTAGAACTCGTTTCAGGATATCACCAAACACAACAGCCCATCACGTGTCATGTGATCTGGGAAATGCCAACCTGGCTCTTGCCTGTTGAGAGGCCTCTATACTTCTGGTATTCAGGAAGTACTACTTTTCAACAAGGAAAAAGAAGGTAATAAGTAGCCCGTATTAGCAGGCTGGGCCACGCCGCAGATGGTATCAAAAAAATGAGAAGTATACGGGCTGGCCACCGTCTTCTGGTTCTAGAAGAGCAGTGGCGTATTCTTTCCAGATCAACGTCGGTTCAAGAGGTTGAGGAACTCGTCTCTGGTCTTGGCGCTCGATCGCATGCAGCCGAGCATGCAGCTGGTCGTGGTTGTGGCGCCTGTCTTCTGCACGCCACGCATGACCATGCATAGGTGACTTGATTCCATGACGACGCCGACGCCACGTGGGCGCAGGACCTCGGACAGCGCCAGGGCAACCTGTTTGGTGAGTCGCTCTTGGACTTGGAGCCGCCGGGAGAACATCTCCGCTATCCGGGCTAGTTTAGAGAGCCCGATGACTCTTCGATTAGGGATGTAACCGATATGCATCTGGCATGGGTCAGCCATACCGTCTGAACTTCTACGTCTTCTTCAGGTTGATGCATCGCTCACCTTGCCTGTGAAGGGGACTAGATGGTGCTCGCACAGAGAGAAGATCTCAATGTCCTTGACAATGACCAGCTCGTCGTGGTCCTCATGGAAGACGGCTCCGTTGACGATATCTCGTAGATTTTCCTCGTAGCCCTTAGTGAAGAAAAGCATCGCATTGGCATACCGATCTGGAGTACCCCGCAGGCCCTCTCGATTGGGATCTTCGCCGATGCACTCTAGAATGGTGCGCACAGCGCCGCATAGCTTCTGCAGGCGGTCCTCGTTCTGAGCCGGGGAGGCTTCTAGTCTCTCTCGGGTGCCGAGACCTAGAGCCACGCCATCAGTGGTCCGTTTTCCGGGCAGCTTAGATGCTATTCACGAGGGAAACTCACTTGGCCAGCTGAGCCCATCAAAGTCGATCGGCGCAACGTGCGTGTATGGGCTGACGCATCGGCTTGTGTTCGGGGTCAAATGGGGGGCTTCGTCCCTCGGATCTCTGGCCGCTTCGGTCAGATGCGGATGAGATTGTCGAAGCGCCCCAGAGACTCGGGGAGGCTGTCTGCTACTGGACGGAAGACTTGGCAGATCCTGAGTGGTCGAGTCGACGGTGGAGTAGAGCTGGCTGAGCGGCTGTGGCTCAAGGTCAGGGTCAGACTCTCCGCTGCCATTGACACCGCATGAGTTGACAGGGTCTGAGAGAGCTGGCGCGGATGGAGGGGCAGATGTAGATGTAGATGTAGATGCGTCGGCGAATGGACCAGGACCATTCAGCGCCAGGCGCCGCACTTTGTCGTTGATATGCGAATCCATCACTTGACGTCCGCGGTCGGCCTGCAAAGGGCACCTTGCAACGGTATATTTTGGGTGGGATGGTAGGTCGCCAAGCTATGAGCTCACCATCGCCGACGTCCTTGTGTAGATCAAGGTCTCATATAAAGAGATTGAGACTTTTTACTCACATGGTCAGATGGTCGTACGGTAGTTCATTCTCAATGTACCACCTTGAGATCTTTGGAATGAGCATCACAGGGCTTCTACGAGTAAGCCTCTGGTCTTCGTGGGGGCATACCGTACCAAGAACCACAGTCACGCATACGCGTGTCGGAGGACCCGGGGCACGCCGGGGGTACGAGCGGCGCAAGAGTACGGTACATACGTACGTAAAAACTTACTCGTAAGTATGTACTTCGTACTCCGTACTCCGTACCCATACCGTACGTACTCGTACGTACTACGGTCGGCATGAAAATAGAGCTTAGTCATCGACCACGAATTGCTAGTCACGTGAGCTGTCGTTTCAGCTCCATCGTCGACTAATCACTCGTAGACCGAGTTGGCTGCATCGGGCTCGATGTCCCGGAACACCCTCCGACCAGTCTGCGATGGCTGGGGTTGCGCAAGGCTACGATACCTTTGGCAGCGGCTCTCTACTTCATCGCTGTGGCCTTCGTCGTGGTCGTCGTCGTGGATGGAATGATGGCATCGCCGTTGACGTTAGAGACGGCGATGCTGGCGACCGTGAACTGACTTCTAGCATTATGGCGAGCACGGCGAGATACAGTAAGATGTCTCTACGACGGTGTGGATGTCGTGGGAATTGGGTGGTCGTAGTCAGACTCCGTGGAAGAGGCAGGTCGAGGGAGTCGTACTTGACCCGAAACAGAGCAAGGCTCGATAGAAGACACCGATCTTCGGCCTGGATCTCGACGGATCCCGGCCCCGTTCAAGAGCCGCCGACAGCCTCGAGCGGATTTACATCGACCGATATATTTCCAGCTCACTCCTGGACCGGGGGGTCACCTTGCTCGCTGACCTCGTACCGTAGCATCTGGACTGTCTGGATAACGGCCTGACCTTGACCACCTGCACCTTGGCCGATGAAGCATACAATCGGCATACGCTGACATACCCTTGGAATGGGTTGATGTCTCGACGGTCAAGAAACTCGGACGCAGCGAAATTAGCTATCGCAGGCGGCCAAGGATCGTTCAACCCCAGCCTGTTGGCTCGGCACATTGCCACTGTCTGAGGATGTTGCCCACCTAAGGCGCTGGAAGAAAGACACATTCCCCGAATTCTATGCCCGAAGGAGTGGGACTTCGACAAACGCCTGTCATGCCGATTTAGGTCGACTTCTATCACGTCCACCAAGCGGTTTTCCCTCCGTCGCCTCACCGTCGGCAGCCACAACACCGACTTGGGCACCGTCGCCACCTCGACTCCAGATCCACTACGGCTCTACAAGTCTGACAGTTGATGAAGCTTGCCTCTGCTCTCGCCAGACCGAACACAGAGCACAAGCCGGCAGCACGCATCATCCTGGCGGCCAGCCCGATCGACACGCAGACGTCAACTCAAGCCGAAGGCAGAAGCTGACTTGGGAACTTCGGCTGCTCACCCTGGCCAGCACCAGCAACCGGCGCTGGGTTCTGAGTCCAGGCCCCAGCCTTGGTCGGTCCGCTGCTGTGCATGCCCCACGACGCAGCTTGAGCGTTCATAAGCTCTGATGTTGATGCGTGCCCGTAGACTGTGCCTGAACTGAGAGAGCCTCCGTAAGATCCACACTCCCCGCCGCCTCGGAGCTCCTCCAAGGGGGCTCTGAGTTTTGCGGCTCGAAATATTCCAACATTGGGCTTGTGCGACGGTACGATGGCTGACTAAGCAGGTTTCGCGGGCAAAAAGCTCCAGCACCCAGTGCCAAGCGTCGAAGGACGATACGATTCTTTTCAGGCGACATCCGTCTGCACGGCTCCGGATCGGCACTTCGATGACGGACTTTGCATGTTCATGGGAGGAGCCTGCCGGTGCTCGAATCGTATCTTTAGACGATGCGGGCGAGAGCCTCATGAGAGGGGTACGTTGTTCCCCGGGCTCCACCTGCAACCCTGACCGAGACGCACCCCAGCTAACGTCGGGCAGATTTCGTTTTAGCGAACTTCAACGTTCAGCAACATCTATTGGTAGTATGAAGGCTTTGACCAAAGTCAGCGATGTCTGCTAGTCGGACATATATGGGGAGGGACCAGTCCAGAGACGAATACTATGAACGCGGAAGCAGGAGGCCACCTCCCGCATCGAGAGATCACCGAGCCGTATCACCGCATCGACCCCGACACCGGGCCTTGGATCCGGGCTTGAGGCTAGCCCGTAAGGATTCGCAGCTCGGCGGCGGTACGTCACGGCGAACCAAACATCGCCCCCGAGACCACAGCGAGGAAGGCCGTCCGTCGAGCCGGCACTCGTCTCCTTTGCGAGCATCACCCCACTGGGGCCACACACAGGACAGAGACTACAGCCGCTCCACCCGCTCGCGTCACCGTGCTGAGGGGCAAGTATCGCACGAGCGTAAGCCTCGTCATCACCCGGCAAAGCATCCGAAACGGCGAAGAAGCCGCAGTGCCTCCCCGAGCGGGGCAAACTTCAGAAAACACAGACGTACCGAGAGTCGCAGTCCTCACGGGTCGAGCAGCCCATTCTACGACGTGCCTCATCGCCGGCGCGATAGAACTCGGTCACCGGCTTCATCGGCTCACCATCGGGTTCGACCGTCTCGGAAGCGCAAGCACGCCGAAGACTTCGGCCGAAGATATCCAGAGAGATCCCTTTCGCCTCCTCGACAACAGCGACGACCGAGGTCTCCTTTGAGATCACGACCGACTGCTTCGACCTACCGCGAGCGCTCGCCCGTGGAGCGGTGGCCTGCAACGGAGGCACGCGATACCTCTGCCGCGTATTCTTCTTCCAGGAGAGGTCGGCGAGGGAGATCTCCCGAGCGTGAGAGGAGTGACTGGGACGAAGAGGGCCGTTGGCTAGGCGAAGACCATCTTGAGCCGACCACCAGTGACGATCATCGAGCCTACACGAAGGGACATCATCGGAGACGGTCTCCTCGCTCCCGGAAGGTGCGTGACCACCTCACGACTCGATCGGGACGGGAGTCGCCAGAGCCTCTTCACCGGCGCGCCTCAGCAAGGGAGGACTCCAGAGCGGCATCGCCATCGAGGCGTGCGGATCCGGGCTCACGACCGCGGTCACGTGCTTCGCCCGATATCGACCGCAGAGCGAACGACGACACGATGTACATGCGGCCGGCTTACTCGAGCTACTCGGCAAGGCCGTCGGGCTATCGAAGCCACGAGCGCTTCCACGCTTCTCCAACACGGCCGCCGCCGCCGCCGCCGCCGCCGCCGCCGCCGCGACACGGATACGCCGAGTACGATGAACGCCGCCACTACGACGACGACATCCGCGCGCGAGAAGGGTACCCGGTACACAGCTACAAAGTCTCCGATGGCAGAGAACCACCACGGATGCACTCTCGGCCGCCGTTGGACACTCGCGCTGCGTACTCTCCGTCACATCAGTACATGACCCCGACCTCGGCACATCCGGTGTCACCACAAGCAGCATCTCCGTACGGGAATGGACGTCACTGGGGTGGGCAGCGCAGTCCGTACCAGGGACAGCTGTCGTAGGTCATCTCTTTGAGCCCGGACGACCCCGAGACTACGCTCATGCCGACTTTGACCACAGGCAAGGCATGGCCCAATACCCTCCTCCTCCACCTCCGCAGCAGCCACCACCGCTCCCGCCGTCTCAAGCGCCGTCTTATCGGACGAACAACTATCCTCCGCCGGCGAGATCGCAGCGGTCCTACTACCAGACCAGCCACTCGTCGCATCACGGACATTACGGCGGGTCTCACGACCAAATGTCGCCCGGTTATTCTAACCAGCAGTACCGCGCGCCGCCCTCGTCGAGCCGCGGAAACCAGTACAGCCCGGTTCATGACCGTCGATACTCTGGCTCCGGGCCGTCGCACTACTCGGCCAACAACCCACGCAACCGAGGTGGCAACGGTGGCCAGTACAGCCAGCCGCATTGGAACAGCAATGCCGGTCGAGGACGATTGCAGGCGGGCCAGCAGACCGGAATCTTCTCGCATCAGGGCTCACCGCAAGGGGTCCCCTCGGCGCATGCTCAGGGTTCGCCCGCAGGCAGTTACGATCACGGTCCGCTGGCGAACGAAGGGCTAGATGACAACCCCTTCAGGCCGTCGAAAGATCTGCGAGTCGAAGACGAGGTCGGGAAGTCCGAATCGACGGCCGTGGAATCCAGGCTCGGGGAGCAGCAGATGCCGCCTCCAGCTCGACCTCCCCCTAAAGAGCCCCAGGACAAGGCTGGCTCCAAGATCAGCTTTACCATCAAGAGCAAGGCCGTCCCACCCCCAAAGGCAGATTTCTCGCGGAAGATGAGAGAGGCTCCGCCGAGGAAAGAGGTCGCCGCGGTCGGCGAAAGCCCAAAGTCAAGACGTGAGACTGGCGTCACGGCAAGGGAGCAGACGCAGACCTCTAGACCAGAACGCCAGCGAGATGAGCGTCGACCGGCCAGCAGACCGACGACCGTCATGGTCGTCAGGACCAGACGAACGCTCGCTCCGGAGTTTGCCACCTCAGAGTCCGTCTACTACCGAAAACCTGGCAACGAGTCCGTTGTTGGCTCGGGCACGTACGGCAAGGTCTTCAAGGCCATCCACGTCTACACCAAGGAGATGGTTGCCCTCAAGAAGATCCGGATGGAGGGCGAAAGAGACGGGGTAGGTTTCGTGTTGCGCAGTCCGTCCATCCTGCGATACGCTGACGAGCCCCGTAGTTCCCCGTCACCGCCATCCGAGAGATCAAACTTCTGCAGTCGCTGAGGCACGCGAACGTTGTCCGGCTCCTCGAGGTCATGGTCGAGAGGAATGACTGCTTCATGGTCTTTGAATACGTCTCGCACGATCTCACCGGCCTTCTCAACCATCCGACGTTCAAGCTGGACTCGGCGCACAAGAAGCACCTGGCGCGACAACTGTTCGAGGGACTGAACTACCTGCATCGTCGCGGAGTCCTCCACCGTGACATCAAGGCAGCCAACATCTTGATCAGCAACGAAGGCCAGCTCAAGCTCGCCGATTTTGGCCTTGCTCGCTTCTTTAGCAAGAATCGACAGCTGGACTACACCAACCGTGTGATCACCATCTGGTATAGACCTCCGGAGCTGCTGCTCGGCGAGACTCAGTACGGCCCGGCGGTCGACATATGGAGCGCCGCGTGCGTGCTCATCGAGATCTTCACCAAGCACGCCATCTTCCCCGGTGACCGCGGGGAGATCAACCAGCTCGACAAGATCTACAACGTCCTGGGCACGCCGACGAGAGCGGATTGGCCGAACATTGTCGAGATGGCCTGGTTCGAGCTGCTGCGCCCGACGGAGCGGAAACCGAACATGTTTGCCGACAAGTACAAAGAGTACGTATCCCGCTGTTTCCCTTGGCGATATCAGCCTGCTGGATGTCTGCTTACCTCGTCCAGGCGACTGACTCCTGCGGCTTTTGACCTTCTGACGGTGATGTTCCGCTACGATCCAGCCAAACGGCCCTCCGCCTCCGTCGTCCTCGAGCACGCTTACTTCACGACAGAGGAGCCGATCGCTCGACAGGCCATCGAGTCAGTATTCCTCTAGCACCCCTCCCCTTTCGTTCGCTCTCCTATTCGCTGTCAGTCGGCAATTGCGGCTCGTGCGCTTGAGCTGACCCAGGACTCTAAAAAAATCCAGACTTAAGGACCTTGAAGGCGACTGGCACGAGTTCGAGTCCAAAGCGCTGCGCAAAGAAAACGAGCGACGCGACAAGGAAGCCCGACGCGCGCACGAGAATAATGTCCACAAGGACCAACCCCACCAGCGTCCTTCTTCATCTTCTCAGCCTCATCAGCACCATCAGCGCGATCAGCATCCAAGTCGCCACCCTACCAAGGACCAGGATCGAGAATCCAAAGCTGCTCAGCAGGATCAGCGGGAAAAGCGACGTGCATCGATCTCGGACGCAGGCGCCGCCACGGCGGCTTTGCCGCGATCTAGCTCGAGGTCGATGGTCGAGCGGGAGCCGAAGAGATTAAAAGCGGGATGAGATGATGTAGCCTGGCATTCTCACCTCACGAATCTCTTTCCTTCCTCCCTCGCCTTCCTGGGAAATAGTACTTCTTTCTCCACCCCGTAGCCTTTCTCACCTGCTGGTACTGTTTTGATCTTTGATCATGTCTTTCCAGAAGCCTTTCGAGAATTGTATTCAAGAAGTCCCCTAAAGTCTCCAGAAAACGCTCGAGGGATTTCCTTACAAGAACTCTATTTCTTCTGTCTAGAACATCGATGTATCTGTCTAGGACGTGAATCTGTCTGTCTGTTCTTTTATCAGGGTTGTCATCAAGAGTAGAAATCAAGAATATGAATGATACATTGAATAGCTTCTACATTGCGAATGTTGGGCACTGATAGTGTGTTTCTATCTCATGCTCACTTGATTTTTTGGTGTTCTGTGGAGTTGTGAGTGGACTACAGAGCACGGGGGGAAGTCTTTGGTGGCTGGGGGTTGGACTTGTACTTGTTGAGTGATGGAGTGATTAAGTGATTAGCTGAATAATTGAGTGATGTGAAGATGTGATGATTGACTGAGTGGTTGATTTTCCAAGTGGTTGAGTTGTTGAAGCAACATATCTGTAGACTACTGTGACAACCACACAGATTTGAGATGACCACAAGTAGAAAGCTCTACATTGTTGAGAACCTGAGCTGATCTACAGGGTACATGGCTGCAACAATAGTATACGTACGTATGTACGTAACGTACAGCAACAACAGCTTTAGGTGACAACATCAGAGTCTGGGCTGACAGTGGTCAGTTACCTATGCTGGCTTCTCTGCCTGACAAGTATAGCAATTACGTCTTGGTGAGAGACCTTACAAGTGTGGGAGTACACCAATTGAAAGTAAGATACGGAAGTACATAGGTAATGAAAACATGACCGACAGCTAGCCTTACTTACTGAAGACTTTAGTTGATCTACATAGCCG
Organism: Lichina pygmaea; assembly: GCA_963422465.1. Lineage (NCBI taxonomy): Eukaryota > Fungi > Ascomycota > Lichinomycetes > Lichinales > Lichinaceae > Lichina > Lichina pygmaea. The sequence continues at coordinate 5,244,408 of OY730169.1, forward strand.
GGATATATTATTGACTTCTCCAAGCTGGAAGAGACTTGGTAAGTAGTGGAGTCTGGGTAAGAGCCCAGTTGTAGCTACGCTGGGACCTGATCAAGAGTTGATGACAAGGAGAATAGATGAGTTCATTGAGATTGGCTACGAGGAAGAATACTTGCTCTATATATATTTTTTTGATTTGATTCTTACACTGATTCGGCCGTTAAGCCATGCAGAACTTCTTGAAGGATTTTTGTCTCTGGTAGACTTGACTCGGGGACCTCACGCATTTACCGTACACCCCGTGGTTTGTAGTGTACGTACTGTGGGAAAACCCCAAACCCCGTAGGGAAATAGGAAAACCACAGTAATGAGGGTTTTATGGATCTTGACGGATATTGGGTGAGCTATTTCTTGAGGGTTTTCATACATCTTGCGAGGAGTACATCTTAGACAAGTTCTATGAATCTCGGGGGTTTTTGTGGCAGAATGTGGGGTGGGTCAGATTCGAACTGACGACTAGTTTAGTCAGGTTCTCCAGGCCCGACACCACTGGTTGCGGGTCATGGGTGCCACGTAGTGGGAAACTCTCACCAGCTTCCCGCTACACCACGCCGCCCCCACTTGCTCTATATAGTACGGTATCTGAGTGAGCTTCTCTTGGGCTCTTGCTATCTTAGGTTTCTGCCTAACGCTAGCTCTGGTTTGGCCTAATTGTCAGCCAATCAGGCCTACTGGTTTCGGCGCCTGCGTTCTCTGTCCACGGCTGTAACAAGACTGGTGGTTCTATAGCGACTATTTCGAAACCCGAGCGAGTACAGGGAGGAATTGATGGACGAGATATGGGTGACCCGAAACATAACCTGACGGACAAGCTGATAAGCAAGCCAATCAATATATTTTGATGTATGTATAGGTACAGGATGGTGTACGATACCGACGTACAAGCTGCAACATACAAGCCGTGACAGACCACAAGAGGTGAACCGCTATAAACAGTCTCTTATACAAAATGACACGATCGGGTCGTGATCCCGTGATCTCCACATGATGCCTAGGCTCCACGTGACTCTTGGCCCCCTATACAGCTTGCTAGGTAGCTCTTAGCTACGAAGCTCATCATCTATCTACACATGTTTTCAGACGCTTCCGCTGTGCCCTCGTAGGCCTTCCGCTACACAAAACAGCCTTAGTATCTGAACATTGACACTTGACCAGAGAGGACTGTCGGTCTGTGGAAACTGTGGGGACTAATATTTAGAAACAATCTTGCAAGCTAGAACTTGCTTTGTCAATTCTGTGGTGAAGACAAGAAGGCAGTGTGAAATACTGCTCACAGGTTGTTGTTCCTCAATCCTCGGTGTGGTATTTGTCAGTATTTTACCACTGTCTAGGCCAGAAATAATGTCAAAGTGGTCTCTACCACAAGAACTACCATGTAGCTTATTTCCTGCTAGGCCCCACAGTGGTGGGGCCTGGCGTGGATCTTGACGAGGTCCTACAAGGATCTCAGCAAGAGAGGACAAGAAGAAGCTGGTAAGAAGTCTGATTCTGCCGTCTGTCTGCGGCCGAGCTGGCTATCTACTGCTGCCTCCACCTCCTGCCGAAGTTGGCCCTGACCCGACTCGGCAGTCGCATCTAGCTAAGAGCTGCCTAACTCCTGCGACCGCGGCTCTGCGGTCGGGCCGGCGTGGGTGGCCGCACGGCTCTGCGGTCGAGCCGGGGCGGCCCGCAAAATTTCCAGTTTCTTTTTATAGCACAGGTGTTTAGGTATCCTGTTTTGATTGTAAAGTACACTGGGCCTGACATGTTGCACTTGATTTATGTTTGATAAGAATAGGCAGAAGAAGAGGTGTCTGTAACACAGAATAGAAGACAGTGAGATGTAGGCTGTGAGATAGAGAAAAACAAAACAAGAGTATTCAAATCTGTAGAGGTCAGGTTTCTATAGTCTGAGAGAAGTAAGTATAGTATAGTCTTTGTCACGCGCTGCTGTACGGAGTAGGCTAGAGCGGAACTGAGCCAAAAGACTACTATGTCTGGGCTTAGTGCCCGACATCTCCGTACTAGCGATAGATAAGTGTGGCTGCACCCGCCTGCCTAGTCAGGATCTAACTGACTAAGCGCCCGGTCGGGCAACTAGCTCCTGACAGTCTTGGTAAGACTTCCAGAGATGATCTAGTAGTTGGAGAACTAAGAATTCAGCTTACAGTACTTTCTAGCATGCCTAGATTGATTTCCTTAGATCTTCGTAAGATGTGTCTTCTTGATAATACTCTTGTTCCAGCAAGTGCTTCTGAACAAAGCTAGTGTACATACCAAGAGGAAAAGCTAATCTATTGTGGCTTAGAGAGACTTGAGGTCTATATTAGTCTGGATGTCTGAGTGACTAGACATTCTGAATAAGCCACACCCCGGGCCTAGCCCGGCCTATGGCGGCAACAGTTACAGTGATGATGATGATCAGTGTATAAGATCAAAGTCGGAGTATCATAACGGAAATCTACACGGCCGACCTGGCAGCTTTCCGCCGGGCCTGCTCCCGACCCATTTTCCGAAAGAATGCACTCTGAGGTCCCTTCTTGAGGTCCCTGTTGCGGCTCTTGTTGTATTCCACGTACGCCATGTCTTGGCCACCGCTCAGCTCGCTCAAAGTCCCTGCCGTACGCCTGGCACCCTTCTTGCCGACGCCCCAGACACCGGTGCGCTCGCCGAACAGATCGCCTTCGATCTTCTCCTCCGACGCCTTTTCCTCGTTCTGCAGCATGACCTCGGCCAGCAGCGAGCGTCTTTCCTCAGCCCGCGCGAAGGCGAGGTTCGGAAGGCTCTCGATCCCTTGCAGGTGAGTGATCACCTTGAAGGCGTACCCCTGGTCGACCAGAAACGCTTGCCGCTTCGATGAGTAGTACATCTCCATCGTGTCCTTGGAGACGAGCGAGTAGAAGAAGGCGTTGAAGCCCTCGTCATTCCTGCGTTTGGCTCGAAGGATTCGACCAAGTCGTTGCGCCTCCTGCCGCCGCGATCCGTAGTGGGACGAGATCTGGATCAGACAGGTCGCCTCGGGGAGGTCGAGAGATGTGTCACCAATCTTGGAGAGGAAGATGGTTTTCAGCTGCTCATTGTGCTGGAAGTTCTCGAGGATTCGAAGACGCTCGGCTTGGGGGGTCCCGCCGTAGATGTACGCCTTGCCGAGTGCAAGCGCGTACTTCTCCAAAGCGTAGACGTTGTCCGAGAAGACGATGACCTTGTCGTTTCGACTCTCGTGGTAGTTGATGAGGAACTGGCACGCCTGGAACTTGCGCGGGTTCATGATGTACAGGAGCGCCTTCTTGCGGCTGGTCTCTCGGAGGTATTCCTGGTAGAACTCAGGCGTCATGGGACACCACACCTCGGCACACTGGACCTTGGCGATGTGCCCCTGCTCGGCGAGCTCCATCCAGTTGGCTTCGTAGAGCTTCGGCCCGATCAGGAAGTTGAGATCCGTGATCTTGTCATCCTCACGGAGGAGGGTTGCCGTGAGGCCGAGCTTCGAGTGAGTCGCGATCGAGTGCGTAACTCGCCGGAAGATCGAGGCCGGCACGACATGCACCTCATCAAGAATCATCAAGCCCCATTCTCGGCTCGTCATAAAGTCCATCATCTTCTGGGCGTCGTGCGAGCGAGCCCTCGTCTGGGTCACCATCGAGTAGGTCGACACGATGATGCCGGTGTTTCGGGTGAACTTCTCCTTGTGGTCCGAGGTGAAGATGGCGATGTCGTTTGGACTGATGTTGGACCACTTCAGGAACTCGTTCCGCCACTGCACCACCGACATGGAGCTCGTGCAGAGAACGACGGTGCCTTTCTTAATGGTGCATGCCGCCGTGATGCCCACCAAGGTCTTGCCCGCACCGCAAGGCAGGACGATGATACCGCTCTTCGCTCGACCATTTCCGAACATCTTGCTCAGGCTCTTCTCCTGGTAGCTCCGGATCTGTGCACTTGGTTTGAGGTCGATGTCGAGCGTCGGATTTTGCTCGTCGTTTCGAAAATCGTACTCCTCGAGCATTGGATATCCCAGCTCCAGACACCTCTTCTGCACTGTCTCGACGTGGTCGTTCTTGATCTCAAAGGACTGTACCTGATCTGCGTCGTCATCATCGTCGTCGTCGTCCCCAAGGTTGACGAAGATGTCGTCATCAGCCGGCTTCTCCTGCTCCTCCGCGGCGGAAGCCTGTTGAGCCGGCTGTTGCTGCTGACCTTGTTGCTTGGCGGCAGCAAAGTTCTTGGTGCCTGGAATAACGAGATCGCCCAGTTTGGGGGCCTTTTCTTTGGTAATCTCTTCCGAGCTCTCGACTCGCGTCGGCCCGACGACCTCATCCCTCAGTAGCAGCTGAAGAGTGGCTGGATCTGCTGTTTCGATGAAGAATCGGTTTTGCTTCAACACAAGCTTCACCTTGCCGTACGACAGTGTGCAACTCTGGATGAACTCTCTAATGTCGTCAGGTATGGGTACTTTGGAGAGACGGTCAAGTACGCCGATGATGTCTTTGGGATCCAGGCCAACCGACACTGCCGCGTACAGACTATGCGCTGTGAGCGCATACTCGTGCAGATACGACGGCCTCGATAACGGCTCTGCCACTGTGGTCAGGAAGTCTTGAGCGTGCGCTGCCAGTGGCGAAAAGCTCTCTAGGATGATTCTGCCCTTGACCGGATCAATCCAGAGAGGACGGTTTTCATGGTCTGGCTTGAGATTCAGGTAGCCAAAGTCATTGCGGCCGAACAGATCAGAGGCCGAATCTTTGGCATGTGCATGTTGGTGCTTGCGGTTGTAAGTATCGAGGGTGAAGTTGCTCAGAGCAGCTGGTGATGCAGTTTACTGTGAGAGGTAGGACAGTGAAATCCGAGCACATGCGAAGGCTTACTTGCAAGGCCCTTCTGCTCTGCAGAATCCGCTTCGTCTCCGGAGAAGTCATCGCTACTACCTATCGTCTGCGGCGTTCCAGGATTAGATCTCTTCGAAGATCTTCCATTCTGAACTCCAGCTGAATGGAGGATCAGTCAAGTGCTATCATAACGGTTGTTATAATTTCGCACCTGCAGAGGCTTTCCGTTTCGGTGGCATCTTGACCAAACTGGCTGCACCAGCAGAATCCCACGGAAGCCCTCAGCTCAAGGTCCACAACATACCGTAGCCTTTGATGATGGCACGCGAGAAGATTCAGTCGACTACAATCACGAGATGGTGATATTGAAGTGAGATTGTTCGTGGCGATTGCTAGTCTTGTACTCCGTGGAAGGAAGGTAGCTACTTTGTAGACTACGGAAATAAGACTTAGCCAGGCCCATTAAGACATGAGTCATGGAGGCTGAGGTCAACAAAGCCCTACGGTACGAAGGTACCTTCTACTACTTAGACACGTGATCATCTAGCGATTTTCGGGTTATCCCTGACTAAGCATCCGTCTTGAAATCCCTACTGATGATGGTACGAGTAAGCGCCTGTGGCGCCCAGCCGGCGGTTGGTCATGACATCAACAACGAGTCAGCTGCGATCTACGAGGTACTTGTACGGGTACTTAGATGCCGCGCGTGTCAACGTCATTGGTCGATATCCAGATCAAATAGCACAACATCACGATGCCGTGGCACGCAATGTGGTCGAACCACCGCTGTTCCAGAGACGTAAAGTCTACCTTGGACGGAGAAGACGATTACATGAAGGCGTGGTCGACCGAGCGTCCTAGCAGCTCCGAAGGGGAGATGAAAACCAAGAGATTCGCGGATCAAAGGTCGACCGAACCATATCCTCAAGCTCTCTCGTGGCCACATAGTTTGCTTTCGCTTGCGCAAGCCGGTGCGGTTGGGTGCGCTGGGATGATCGAATACCTTCTTCTCGAAGAAGACTCGCCCCTTGTGCTCGAACTTCACCGCGACATCGGCGAAAAGATACCGTGGAGAGAGGCGTTCGAAGACTTGCTCTTGGCCTCCCACGGCCGGGAGCTACCTCTCCGGGAACGTGGTCGACGCGCAGAGGAGAGCTCTACCGACTGGATCAGCCGCATGACGTTGTGCCACAGCTGGTCGGCAAAGCCAGCCTGGGACCATCTCTTCGACGAGGCCACGGCCCGTCTTCTTGATTTGGTGGACATGAGCGTGTTCGGTCCTTCCGAGTGCCCCCGCCAAAAGGACGGTCCGGAGACGGAACTCGATTACTATCTGCGCTCCGAACATTCCGACAGCCTCCCGTCCGGCTCTTCTTTACCAACGCCGACATCTCCGTCGACAGACGATCCTTGTCGACCATCGGTGCTGTCAACGCTTACTACCACCGAGCGCACCACGGATCCAGATGGTACAGTCCGCACACGCGTCGTGCTCAAGAAACGCTTCAGCGACGGCAGCGAGGAGAACAAGGAGACGGTTCACACGGGTCTCGCCGGACAGAAGCACAGTGCTATCGATGGGTCTGAGGTATCACATAGAGACTCGAACAATGGCATCGATGAATGGGACGTTGCCAGTAGCGGTAGTATGTGGGAGAGCCCTTCGAACAGAAGGACAGCGAAAGGAGTAGACCGGCAGAGACAACGAGGGTGGTTTTGGACGAGCTGAACTGAGCCCCCTTCTGCTGTGGATACGCACAATTCACGACATTGACGACTATCCTTCCTCCTCTCTCTCTCCTCTTCCTTTTTCCACCAAACCAACTTGTTTTCACTATATTCTTTCCGCATCGTGTATCCAGATTTGGTCAGTTTCAGTACAAGTCCTCCACTCCGATACTCTTCTTCCTTTCCACTCATCCCCGTCTTCTCGCCCCACCCTCCACCCTCTTCCACAGAAATCAAAGCGCTGGAACACGTGTACAACACCTTTATACTTTTCTACACAACCATGTATACAATGTGATCATCGAATGGGCTGGCGTGGCCGGGTCTTCCTCTTTGTTTGGGTGGAGAAGGGAGAGAAGGGGAGAACAGGAGAAGGCGGTGCAATGTCTCCGGCTTTACCTGACAGACGCTCCACTCTCACAGTAACTATGATGCGATTCGATGTCGTCGTCTTCACCGGGAGAAGAGTACCCCTCGTACCTGGGCGCAACCGAATCCTCTTCCATCGCACAGAGTAATCATCTAGAATCGAACAAGGCTGGGTGAAAGCACCCAGGCTGTCAAAACAGCATGGAGCCAATGGCATTGCATATCGACATACATAAGTAGTCTCTCCACAGGCCACCATGAGGAAAGGTACAGTAGAAGAGCAGAGCGGTGTTCCTGTAGGAAATATATCTAGGTCCTTGCCTACTGCGCAGGCAAGTAGATTCAAGATGACCCTTCGCCCTGGGCGCCACCAGGTATGCTGTCCTCCTTCAGCATCTCCAGGATAAGCTGCACGTCTGAAATTGGTTGCGGTCTCCCATCCACCGCATCATCTTGGCAGGTCTGTGGCGGAGCAAGGGATTCCTTGGCCGGGCTCGTGGCTTGATCAGCCGAGTCCGTTGATGGCAGCACCTCTTTGGTCTGCCCAAGCTGCTCCAAGAAGTATTCGGCTTCCGCCATGAACGCTGCGGGTAGAGCATCTGGCGGATCAGGCAAGGCGTAGAATGTTGGAAACTCCAAGACGACACGATCTCGCAGACAATCCGAGATGGTCGAGGAATGCGGAACAGGAATGATCACGGGCACGGTTGTAGCTGTCTGGGGGCGAAGCAGATAGAAATGCAGTTTGGGGTTTACGACATTTGCGCCTGCGGCCTCACCGTCATTGGGCTCTGTCGGTGCTATTTGGCCATCCATCGAAGCTGCTGATGACCCATCTGGCAAGGCTGACCTTGCTGTTTGTGAGGATGGGGCCTGAATGCTTGCACAAGGCTCTTCACGATTCAGCTTCTGTCTTTTCCGACGTCGCTGCGGATCTTCGATGGCCCTGCAGTACGCGTCATACACGGTCAAGCTGTCAAAGGCCGTGGTCAACTTCCGCTGGCCCTGTTCATCGACCCACTCGATCGTCCAACTGATGCTCTTTGCCCTGAAAGAAAGGCTGTTTTAGTATGATCTCTCTCGCAGGTCTCCCCCGACCTCATACGCACTGATGATCGAGCCTTGTCTTGTTCAGCTTGTGGCGTTGCAAGCCTACAGGGGCCCTTTTCACCCTGACGCGCGCTTGTTGGAACGCGCTCGACAGATTGTGCTCCCCCTTTTGCCATCGGTGACGTTTCTTGAAATTGAAGTCGTCTGGAACAAGTGGCGGCATGCCCCGCTCGAGGACGTCTTGCTCCGCACGATCCAGATGCCGCTCAACCGCTGTCAGGAAATTGTAATCGCGATCGATGGCAGCTGGCGTCGCCAGCTCGTTCTTTTTGACATACGCGGCCGGGTCCCTGACACCGGAGCACTGCGCTCGCGCTTTATGGCGTTTAGAACAGGCCAGCGAGCAGGTTCGCATGAGGCATCGCGGACAGCGGTATTTGGGTGGGTTCAGATGGCTGCATGGAGCGTGAGGTCAGTACTGTATCGGAGTGTGAAGAGCCATTCCTTTCATAGAGCAGCCTCGAATGGGATTGCGAGTATGTAGTAGATAGATCAACTGTACTTACCATATCAGACACATATCCTTCAAAGTGGGCTCGTCCATCGTCAGTGGCCAGAGCAGTGCACTGAGTTCTAGAGACTTGGTAGCGTGGGTTCGAAATATCCAGAGTTACCAACGACAATGTCTTGTGGCACACCAGTATGAACGAGGACCGCGCTAATGAGGCTTGACTAGAGCAATTTGGAATCGTGGTCCGCATACGTACGGCCTTTCTGTAACCACAGCTGGCTGAATATCAGTAGCTACACAGAATGTTCGGAGAGTTCTATGATTCTCGCTGTTACCCATTCAAGAACTTGTGTCACAAGCAATCGGATCTCGGGTGTTTATCGGCCCAACCCTCGGGCGTATTCAGGGCCACTGGAGGAGCTCGGTACCGTACCGTAATGTTACTGACAACAAGCCTGCACCCTCTGGTAGTCAGGCAATCCAATCCAATCTTCTCAGAGTCATCTTGTGGACTGGGTTCAGCGTAGAGGCGTTCATACACCTCTAACAAGTCGTTCTTATGCTATCATAACTGTTCTACGAAACAGCTATAATACCGTACTTCCAGTGTGAGGCGTACTGAGCACCGTGTGTCGAGGTCCAGCTTCAAGTCAAACGGTATTTGAGAGCTTGAAAGATCGTTCAGAACGTGGAGCGATCAGGCTACAAGAGAATCCAGGCTCAAAAACGTCGTGAGGCGGTTTGTAAAGGTCAGGGTTCTTGCTCAAAAGCTTTATGATTGCTCTGCTCTCTTCTTCATTTGGGTTGATCACAACTGCAGTCAGTATCCGCATCCACATTGAAGTTGGACTTGTCGACTGCTCTTCAGGCATGTACAATATTATGTTCTGTACGTGGAAGACGCCTGGAGCAGGCGGGGATCTCTTGTCGATTTGGGATGGCTGTCTAGGGGTCATCACCGGTACAAAGCTGCTCGGTTTCCCCTCTGAGTATTTTTAGTTCACCAGTCCAGCACAACTACGTAGTATACGTACATCTGTTGAACTTCAAGACATTCAAGGATGCACATTACTCTACAGAGTAGAAGAAGAAGTTGGGACACTACCCAAAGCTTAATGTCATGCTACTGACGCCGCATGAACCCCTTTCGTCACCAATCAGGTCTGGCAGCCTTGAAAGCAGCCATGGCGCAGTCGGCGTCGGTACTGATTTCAAGATGGTCCGAGGTGTTCTACAATGATGACTGACTTGGCGCATTGCCAAAGATCTTGCTCATCATGAACAGAGCCCAATGGAAGCAGGTAGCTGGTTACGATGGCAACTGATCAAGAGGGCCAACCCCGAGTGCTGGGCACCGCAAACATGGACGATTCCCTAAGCATGCGGAGGAAGCTCGACTAGGATCTGTCGCTTCAAACCGTCTTTTCCGGCCGAGCTTCGGCTCATCGAGAGGCAGGAAGCCCTCGGAGCCGCAGAAGATCGAATTCTTGACCAAATACTCATTGGAATGCCCGACAGCAATCAATCTCGCGGTCCTCGTCAGTCTCGTCACCCGAAGGATGATCCCGAGCCTGCTCGAACAGATACGCATCATCTATCTCGATCTAAGTACAGATATCTCGCGCGGAGGAGGGAGCAAGGACCTAGATGAACAGGGAGATCAGCATGAGAAGACCCCGGGGGAAGGGGCCTAGATCTTGCTGCCCTGTCTGTCGAGATCGCCGCCCTTGAACGTCTCGACGATGGCCGCGAGCAGTCGATTGGCAATAGCAGTTTTCGGGGGCAGCCTCAGCCCGCCGGGTTTGTATCCGTCACCGGGCTCTTCGCCCAAGCCACTTGTGCCCACTTCCAGCGCCTCGGCCGCCTCCTCCATACTGACCCACTTCGCCTGTTCGAGCTCCTCGTCGTTTGTCAAGGCGATCGTTTCCGAAGCCGGATCAGGTACCGTTTGCGCAATGGCGCCGATCATCAGACTGTTGGGGAACGGCCATGGTTGGGTTGAGTGCAGCACCACGCGGCCGACGCTCACGCCAGCCTCTTCCCATACCTCGCGCCGCACGGCCTCCTCGACGCTCTCACCCGGCTCGATGAAGCCGGCGAGGGTCGAGTACCAGAACGGCGGCCAGCGCTTCTGACGGCCTAGCAAGACCCGTCGGCCGTCATGCGAGACCACGGCCATGATCACGGTGGGGTCAGTCCGTGGAAAGGAGATGTTGTGGACGCCCTTGCGGGTGGCGCACGGAGGCCGGCGGGTGATGTCGGACGCAGATGTGGATGTCTGATCAGCCGTGCCTTGGCTCGCGGCCGTCGGAGCTAGAGAGAGGTCTGCTGGCGGACAGGCCCGTTTGGCCCCGCCGTTGATAGAGAGCGTGGGCTGTCCGCATTGCGCGCAGTAAGGATTCCGTGCGTTCCAATCGAGCATCGCGCGAGCTTGGGCGTAGATGGCAGCTGGAAAGGCACGCAGCGGCGATTTAGCTGGCATTTCATGCCACTGGATGGAGGGGCTGAGGGACCTTCAGGTGCAGCGAGTGTTGAATTCAAGCGTCCTTCCACGAATTTCAATCCGCGGCTCTGCACCGCATCTACCACCTTGCCCGCCTGATCCACAACGGTTCCTTTTGGGGCGACGTCCAGGGCCCAGAACGGAGCACCGGCGTACTTCTTCCACCGTAGCCCATCCTCCGCTCTCTTCTCGTCAATGCCCAGGAACACCAACTGAGGCACGGTGACGACCGAGTTGAAGTCGGCGATCACGTCCTGCTCGGACCTCGAGAAGGGACCGTCGCCGACGAGACCGCTGACGTCGTCGTACCCCACCCACGCGAGCTTTGACGGGCTTTGGCTCAACGGGGCGAGACTTTTGAAGATGAGGAAGGATGCACTTGGGTGCTTCACGGCGGCTGATAGAAAATCTTGGTCGGTCCGGAGGAAAGACACTCTATTGAGGGGGGAACCTGCATTCGTTGAAGCATATCAGTCTTCTAGCACGGTACCGGTACCGGTAATATATCGTAGAATCGGCCGAACAGGCTGGATGTGGACCGCACCAGAAAAGTAATTAGACACTTCTTTTCCATATCTGCGGCAGAGGAGAGAGTCGACGTCGGCATGCACTGGCTCTGGCAGATCCGGGATGGTTGACATTTGGGTGCGTGGGAGGTCCGGATACCGGCAGTCGTCCCGTAGCAATGTTTCGTCGTCATAACGAGCTCTGCATTGGCGTGACTTGGTACCAGAGTCTCAGACAGCGCTGCAATGGTGGCTATAGTACAGTGATTAAAACGACTAATAGCGTCTGCTCTTTTATGTGTGGTAGAGTACGTATGTATGGTATGGTCTAGTATCACCAAAGGATGAAGTTGGGTCTACTATATCTGTACCAGCAACAGGACCAACAATCAGACCATTGACAAATCAGGACGTCGCAAGAATGAGTCGAAGCCGGAATCTTCAAGCTTTCGATGAAGACATACTCCACTACCGCACGTGTTGTGACCCACTACATACCAGTCGAGGTCGATTCATGTTGTAATTTGGTATACATGGGTCCTTGCACACTGTAAGAAGCTGCTCTACCTCGTGAAACAGTAGTACTGTACTTCGACCAACAAGCCTGTGCAGATCAGCTGTTTCCACCCCATTGTAAAGTGCCATCATGATTAGACTCTGTTCCGACCCCTGACGTGCCTCATCAGAACTGGAAAGGGGGGGACGTGACCAAATTAGATTCTTGGGAAGGGGTAGCTGTTAAACACAAATTTAGCCTGGAACACAGTCACTCCTGGGGGTCCTGGGCCTGATGTCTGCCTTTGTGCAGTCTTGCTTGAACAGAAATGTTTTTTGTGCGTGGCTGACGAGACTCGAGTGCCATCTTCCCGGATGAGCGTATGTTGATTATATGGCTGCCGGCCGTGAGTGTCATAGTCGATGACATAGGTGTTGTAAGTGACAGGGGCCGTTGCCACACGCCTTCCCGGTGCTGATGTGCTCCAGAAGATGCACTTCACCTACCACTTCCGGACTCTTGCCCTTGCAGTTGGCCTCACGACCGCGATGGGACGCCATGTAATTGCGGAAGACCTTGTCCAGCCAGCGGCCGATGTGGAGCAAGCCTTTACCGCACGCTCAACAGGGCCACTATCGAGTCCATCCAGCACCAACTCTTCCCAGCCCACAACGTTCATCACCTCCACCGTCACTCTGCTACCCAGCACCAGCAACGACTTTATAAGAAGCGGTCAGACCAAGTTTATATCCAGCTGGCTAGGCAAGAGAGATCTGCCCAAATGGCTGCAGTGGCTGACCAGAACCGGAGGCGCGCAGCGGATCAACTGGTCAACGCGTTCAATGCCGCAGAGTTCGATTATTCCGGGGGTCATCAGCCGCAAGACCAAGTGGACGGACAAGCACGACCGCACTTGTCAACTGCACTTTTTCGGACTCTTCCGAGATTGTGCTGCCGAGTTTGGCCCGGCTGCGGATGATGACATGAGTGGGTCAGTAGAGGGCACACAGCCCACAGCGCAGAGTAATGGCACTCGGGTAGTAACAGCGCCGACATCCTCCTGATCGTGTTTAAGAAATTGGAGAATTTTGACAAAAAGGATGACCTGGCACGATTGAGATCTCCGCTGGGCCCATGGTGCTGCCAAGAGAGGATAACCAGCGGCCAGCCCCGTGCGGTAGATTGTTGCCTAGCCCCAGACCTGCACAGTTCCTGCAAGTCATAAGTTCACTAATCAAATGCGGCAAGTTCGAGCGTGCGACGCTCACCATCTACGCCAGCGCTCAGCCACTCTTTCCGGGCGTCATTGACCACGACGGCGCTCGCCACTTTCTTCGAGTGTGCCTCTAGCTTCTGGATCACCGTGCCGTCAAGGAGGCTCCACACGTAGACAAAGCCGTCTTCACTCCCGCTGACGACATATGCGTCGTTCAATCCCAAACAAGACCGGATGCGGTAGACTTTGTTGATGTGGCACTTGTAGGACTGGAGTGACATGCCGTTGCCCTTGTCCATCAGCCGAATCGTGCTGTCGAGGGTCGAGACGAGAAGCGCGTTGCTGTCCTTGGTTTGGCGGAGGGACGTCACGGGAGCTGCAACAACCGCGACGTGAGCGAATGGAATGACAACAGGCCCATGTCGGGATGACGTATGACGGAGATTTATACCTCCGACGACGTCGACGTAGATCATCCCCATCCTCAGATCATAGATCCGCACCCGCCCGTCCACGCTGCCCGTACACACTTCATGGCCGACGACCTGGACCGTGCTAATGCTATCCCTTGCCTCCTCGAAGACCTGGATAGGCTTGGTGCTTTGACTCTTGCAGTCCCACAGTCTCACCGTCGCGTCGAAGCTACCTGTTCGAACCACCATGCGAATGATCAGCCATCCGTGTCCGATACTCTCTAGGGTAGGAACAGCAGGAGAGGAGGAAGGCTACTAACCACTGACCACGACGGAACAACCCTCGCCGCCAAAGGCCACGGCATTCACGCGGCCAAAGTGCCCAGCGAAGCGCCTGAGTGTTCGGGCCGTGGGCACATCCCATAGAAAGACCTGCTTGTCGCCGCCAACGCTGACGAAGCGCGCATTATCGTCCGAGACGGCAAGGTCGAGGACTTCGTAGCCGTGAGCGTCGAACGTCTGAACCAGCGACGCCGTCGCTGGATTGAACAGCCGCACGAGACGGTCTGAAGACCCTGTCAGCGCCTACGAATCCTTGTGAGCTAAGATGCATCGAGGAAGGAGGCCGTAGAGATACGAACGTATTGGCCGAGGCCTGCTGAGTAGACCACGCAATGGACCGCTCCTGGTATCGTTGACACATTGGGTCAACACCAATTTGCTTGTCAAAGAGGGACTTTGAAATACCGTTGTGCCCCGTCAAGGTACGCAAAGGGCATGCTGGGAAGGCCATGTCATCCTCTCTTGGTTCGTGAGGCTACGGTGTCACAGCGGTTTACAGAAGTAACGTAGGAATTGCCATACGGTAATTGATTACCGGTAGAGATGCGAACGAATCTGGTTGATCGCACGCATCACGTAGCACATGAAAAAAAAAGTATGGCCCACCCATGACCATTTTTCAAGTAACTCAGGGGGATCAAACTACGGAAGAAGAGCTTGCACTGGCAAGCATAGCGCTTGCGCCCCGCCACCAAGATTACAGCCTCAACCAGGCCAACCCTCTCCGCAAGAACACCTCCATCGAGTCGCGGCAGCAACGCTGTCTCGCTGACAGGGCTGGCCACATCAATGCCTAGCGACGACCGTGGCTCCGGACGGCGGTCCCTTGCATGGTCTCAAGCTCGGACTCGAGCTGTTTGATGCTGTAGGCACTGTCAGCGAATGCCAACTATCGCTCGCTGAAGATCTGTTGGACGTACGCAGCGTGGGTACTTTCGAGGTCCTTGTTCAAGCGGTCGCGCTCAGAGATCAGCTTTTGCTCCCACTGTCGGAACCGCTGTTCTTCGATCTTGACCTGCTCGGTGAAGCGCTTCCGGAGACTCTCCTCCTCCTCCTTGAACTTGGGGTTGTCCAACTTTCTCGGCCGAGCCTCCCCGAACTTCCGCGTCTCCATCTGAGACGCTCGGTAGGCCTCGTAGTGCTGCTCCTCGGTGGTATGGATGAGATCCAGCATATGCGTGCGGATGAGGATCGAACGAAGTTTCTTGAAGTCGCAGTGGACTTCGTTTTCCACCTCGGCCACACCCCACGAGTATTGGCGACCCTTTACGTATCTGTTGTCGGCGACCTTGATGTCCTTTTCGGACCCGATGACCGCGAACGGCATGGCCGCCGTCAAGCTGCGAGCGTGAGCCGCGGCAGCTTCGTCGTCTTCCTCAACCGGCGGCTGGTAGATTCGGATATCCTGCGCCTCGATGACAGCTCGGATCTAGAAGAGATGTGACATCAGTTTACCGATTTCGCCGAGATGGTAGAGACTGATAGTACCCTGTTCTTGAACTGCGCGAGATCTCGAGGGCTGAGAGTGTCTGCTTTGGCAATGACCGGGATCAGATTCACACGGGTGCAGAGCCGCTTCATGACCTCGACATCCAGCGGCTTCAGAGTATGACCGGTGGCTCGGATGAAGTAAAGACACGTATGTACGCGAAGATCGATCTTGTCCGATCGATGGGGCTGTTGCTCCTGCAGCATGTAGGACTCATGCTGGTCGTCAAGAAATTCGATGATGGGCATCCACGAGTCGCGGTTGTTGACATAGTCACCGAAGCCAGGAGTGTCGATGACCGTAAGGCGGACTACCGGTTATCAACACGCGACCTATCGCACTCCAGCATGCTACGACTGCCGCACCTTTGAAGAACTTCTCCTCAAGCTCGGCTTTGGTGATCTCGATCTCCACAGTCTTGTCGACCTGTTTGGCATGACGCCGCCGGTGGTCGGCGTAGTTCTTGATCGTGGTCGAGAACAGCGTGTTGATAAAGGTCGTCTTTCCAAGGCCAGATTCGCCAGCGACCTGTGGCGTTCAGCACCGATATCGCCAACAGTAGATGGAGTCGAGGCATACCATGATCGTGAAAGCGGCCCCCCGCTTCGCGACGATCTTGTGCCTATGAGCTCAGTCAGCTGGCCCTCTTATTTGGACTCTTTGGCTTCGCGTCATCTCACCTTTGGTTGGGCAGCTGTGGTGGCATGTTAGCCTGGCTGTACCAGCTTGATGATCTGACCAGTCCATGACACTTACATTGGCAATGCCAATTGGCGATGCAGACTCAGCTGCCTCTTGAGATATGCCAATCGGCGTTGCGGAGTCGGACATTGCCTGTGACATTGCGACCAACACCTCGTCGGACTGTTCGGAACTGGTAGCGATTCTGCGCTGGGGTAGTACGATACCCGTTCGACTCAATTGCAACCTGATGGAGCTTTACGATGGTTTTGGAACGGCTTCTCGAGGTTAGTCTATCGACAACGTTTGAGACCCGAACAGAAAAGAGCAGAAGGAGGAAAAGGGGAACCGGAGATTGAATGCAAAGTTTCATTGGCGCTAGTCCTATTAAGCACAAGCGCGCCCATATCGGCTATCCCGGTGTGGGCTCGGTCGATCATTTTTGCGCTCCGGCGAAAATCTTGCGACCTACAGTACTCGTATGCGCACAAGAGCTCTGAATTGCGGGAGCTCTGGCAGTAGTTATTCCGCCTCCAGCAAGTGAATATGAAAACGGACTTCAAAGTATGGATTTTGCATGATCTTTATATGAAGCCGCTTTGCTGACGGGCCTGTAGTTCTCGAATTTACTGGG
Organism: Lichina pygmaea; assembly: GCA_963422465.1. Taxonomy (NCBI): domain Eukaryota; kingdom Fungi; phylum Ascomycota; class Lichinomycetes; order Lichinales; family Lichinaceae; genus Lichina; species Lichina pygmaea. The sequence goes on from OY730169.1 coordinate 5,261,190, forward strand.
GACTGTGTACTCCAAAGGCAACCTGCTCTTCACCCCCGACGGCCTGTCTCTACTGTCGCCTGTAGGTAATCGGGTGTCGGTATTTGATCTCGTCAAGTATGGCTTTTTCGCGCGCTGATCGTCTTGGAACCAGAATGGCTGAAGCTCCACTAGCAACAAGTCGTACACTCTCCCTGCCGCGCACCGCAAGGCCATTGCTCGAATCGCTCTGAATCCGCAAGGGAACCTACTTCTCTCGGTCGACGATGGAGGTCGAACTATCCTCACCAACTTTCCCCGCAGGGTGGTACTATACCACTTCTCTTTGCGATCGTCCGTTTCAGTGCTCGCATTCTCGCCTTCGGGACGATACTTCGCCGTTGCGCTGGAGCGTAACATCGAAGTATGGCATACGCCATCGACCCCTGGCTCCAGTGACGATGGCGAACTCGAGTTCGCCCCGTTTGTTCGCCACAGGGTGTATACCGGCCACTTTGGTGGCATACAGCACATCGAGTGGTCGGGTGACTCTAGATTCTTTATCAGCACATCGAAGGATCTGACGGCCCGAATGTTCAGTCTGGATCTTGAACCTGGGTTTGTGTCAACGACCTTGGCGGGTCACAAAGAGACCGTTCAGGGTGCTTGGTTCACCAAAGATCAGGAAACGGTATGTCAGCTACCAATACCCTGGGTGTCGTTAGCTGAGTTTAAGCAAAGATCTACACAGTCAGTTCAGACGGCGCCCTTTTTCGATGGGGCTATGTGCCTCGACCAACAGCCAACGGCGCTACAGCGCCTAGAGACGACGTAGATCGACAGTCGTTGATGCAATGGAGAATCGTCGCACGTCACTACTTCATGCAGGCATCTGCGAAAGTCACCTGTGCTGCTTTTCATGCGCCTTCGAATCTCCTCGTGGTCGGTTTCTCCAGCGGTATCTTCGGTCTGTACGAGTTACCAGAGTTCAATCAGATTCACACCCTTAGGTATGCTACGCTGATTCTAGATTTATCCTCATCCCAAGTTAACGACGTTTCAGTATCTCGCAGAAGGCGATCGACTTTGTTACCATCAACAAATCAGGGGAATGGCTCGCCTTCGCGGCCTCGAAGTTGGGCCAGCTCCTTGTCTGGGAATGGCAATCGGAGTCCTACATCTTGAAGCAGCAAGGCCATTTCGATGCCATGAATGCTCTGGTATACTCTCCAGACGGCCAAAGAGTCGTGACTGCGGCCGATGACGGCAAGGTAAAAGTATGGGACATCAGCTCCGGCTTCTGCATTGCTACCTTCACGGAGCATTCGAGCGGGGTCACCGACTGCGCGTTCGCCAAGAAGGGAACCGTTTTGTTTACCTGCAGCCTCGACGGTTCCGTTCGAGCATGGGACCTTACCCGCTATCGGAATTTCAAAACCTTCACGGCGCCATCGAGACTGTCATTCTCCTGCCTAGCGGTGGATCAGAGTGGTGAGGTGGTGTGTGCAGGCTCATTGGACTCATTCGAGGTTTTCATTTGGTCCGTTCAAACGGGCCAACTGCTCGATCAACTATCAGGTCACGAAGGGCCCGTCTCGTCGCTCGCTTTCGGCTCTGACGGCGGGACTCTCATAAGCGGCTCGTGGGACCGCACCGTGCGCCTCTGGAGCATCTTTGGCCGTACGCAATCCACCGAGTCTCTCCAGCTACAAGCGGACATCCTCTGCGTCGCTTTTCGACCCGACTCGAAACAGCTAGCCGTATCCAGTTTGGACGGCCTGTTGACGTTCTGGTCGGCGACGGAAGCGAAGCAGCTGGCCGAGCTGGACGCCCGGCGGGATGCCTCTGGTGGTCGGAAAGTCACAGACCGGAGAAGCGCCGCCAACATTGAAGGCACGAAGCACTTCACGACAATCACTTATAGTGGCGATGGCACATGCTTGTTGGCTGCAGGAAACACCAAATACATATGTCTCTACGACGTGGAATCGGCTGTCCTGCTCAAGAAGTTCACCGTCAGCATCAACCTCGGCCTCGACGGCACGCAAGAATTCCTCAACAGCCGTTACCTCACCGAAGCGGGCCCGATTGGGCTCATCGACGACCGCGGTGATGCGTCGGACCCGGACGAGCGTCGTGACAGGACCCTGCCTGGCGCCAAGCGTGGGGATCTCTCTTCGAGAAAGGTCAGACCCGAGGTCAGAGTGACATCTGTGTCCTTCTCGCCTGCGGGCCGCGCATTCTGTGCCGCGAGCACCGAAGGGTTGCTCATCTACTCTCTGGACCAAGCACTCCAGTTCGATCCGTTCGATCTGGACGTGACCGTCACGCCGGCGAACACCCTCGCGGCGCTCACGCAGCATGACCACCTCCGAGCTCTGGTCATGGCATTTCGGCTGAACATGCCGTCGCTGATCCGTCGCGTCTACGAGGGCATTCCTGCCACGAGCATCCGACTCACAGCAACAGACATGCCTCCTGTGTACGTCGGCAAGATGCTTCGGTTTGTTGCCACCATGACGGAAGAGACGCCTCATCTCGAGTTCAACCTGCTTTGGATCGAGGCGCTGCTTTCTTTGCACGGGCGGTGGATCGGTGAGCACCGGGCGGACTTTGAAGAGGAGCTGCGGATAGCAATGCGAGCGGTGACCAGGATCAGGAATGAGCTTACCAGGCTGTGCGTTCCTCGTCTTCAACCTTCGTGCTAGATTCTCGCTGCTCATCTTTATCTACCGGACGAAACTTGTTGCACGGTGCTCCGCTAATCTCTGCCGCACCAACCTCCAGAGCCGACGAAAACATCTACACTCTCGACTATCTCCTCGAGCAACGAAACTCGCCGGCGACGCTGCAGAACAAGTCCACCGGCGGCCATGGAAAAGTCGACCGCATCAACGTCCTGGCCCAAGAGGCATTCGCTGCTGGTGTCAGTCTTCCTGCCACCGCGAACGGACACGGGGATCAATCATCCAAGAGAGCCAACAGGAAAGCCAAGCCGCACCCATCTTCCGATCAAGACAAGCCAGCGAACAGCAAGGCTGCGGCTGCCGGCGGAGGCCGCGACGTTGATGCCGCGCTTGCCGACGACGGCAGTAGCGATACGGCCATGCCGGACAACGACGACGGAGGTATCGCACAGGAGGGGATCGATGAAGATGAGGACACATGGATGGGAATCGCAGACTAGTCATAGACAACAGAAGTGTCCTTTTCTCCTCCGACTACCCCACCGAGACTCCCGCAAGGGAAGAAGAAACGGGAAAGGTATATGAGCCGCGGCATGCCAATCCCTTTCCTCGGAGCCATTCGTGCACTGTGAATCCGTGTATCCTTGAGTCCCTCCATCGGGGTGACAAGCCAATGTCGTCCTCTGATGCCACTCCGGCCCAGCTCAACTCGGCCCGGCCCGGCCCGGCCCAGCCCACGCTCTCGACTCCGTTGCTAGCTATGGGTACATCAAAAGATGAGCAGCGTCATCTTTACATTGGTTCGAGAACGGGTCTGGGCCTGGGCTTGTGTTCATCTGTTCATCTGTGCTCGGGGGGCAACTCTTTAACGACGGTGGACTGTAGGTCAGGGGGGAGTCCTGCACATTCGTACCGGTGCAGCCGATACGCATATAAGACCAGGAAGCATGTACATACGTATTCCAGAATCTTATCAAAAAGGAGACGAAGAGATGATTGGATGGATGATCCAAGATCCTCACCGAGGCAAAAAGACTACTATATCTCGAGTCACTGCCAAGATATCCTGTACACACGACATGTAGGTGCGGCTGCGCCGCGACCTACTTAGCCAGCCCAAGACTGACTAAGCGCACGGTCGGCGACTAGCTCCTTCGACACTCGCCTCTCCCCAGGACCTGCGCACCCCCCCACCGCGACTGCGTGAGGGTGGAGCAGTCCAGGCGGGAGACCTCAGCACTGTAAGTACGGCATACCCTGGAACATTCCCCCCCTAGCGAGAGAGTTTACGAACAAGCTCGCTAGGGGGAAATGTAGCCAGTAGGTAGCCATACCCAGCAATTCAAGCTGCAGCAGTATGAGACCACTCCAGGCACGACGTGTCATAGCCCCGGCTACATGCCGCAAGCCCCCAAGGCGTCACTACCACAAGAATAAAACCTCTTGGGTACCGACGCCTTGTGAGCAGCCAGCGCACTTGCCCGGTTTCGAACCCGCGACGGAGTGATCTAACCCAACAAACCGTCACGGTTCCTGCTCGAACCGCCAAGTGAGGCTACCCCCAGTCGCCCCCCCCAGATATACCGTCAGCTCGCGCCGGTACAGGTCGGCCACGAACAGCCCTGAGCCTTCAAAAGACCCAGTATATCTCGGCAACTGTAGAAATTTTCATTTACTCTCGATATATATCTACGGCTGTAGTCGACCTGCTTTCTGTTCGCCCGCTCGCCACACGTTTTCTTACTGTAGGACAAGCACGACCGGCACCACCAGCGATCAAGACTCGGAGACAGTCACTGCCCGAAGCAGCAACGTCCGGCGAGTTTCGCTAGCGATACTACCAGAAACGGCCTTCTCCCTCTCTGACCTGTTGAACCCCCCCCCTCCTCCTTTTCTTTCTGGCCAAGGCTCTTCCTGATCCTTCGAAGGAATACGATGATATCTAACCGCTGCTAATCGATGGCTGGTATTCGTTGAATAATTTGTAAAGAGTGAGAAGAAGGAGAAGAAGAAGAAGGACGAATTGGAGTAGGGAAGCGACCGAGTGATGATAGCGACTTGACTAATGCTCTTTCCGAGCGGCCCTCTCCCTTTCCAAGCCCCATCTGCTGGACATCCCAACGCTAAATGACGATCGACGGACGGGGTATGATGAACTATGAACGATGAAAAGAGTGTCTCCCGATTGAGCCTCTCGATTGACATTCGCCGCCCGCCCATGTTTTCTGGTGGAGCAGAGAAGTGGCTACGTAGTAGGATCATGTCCGTCGCCGGCGGCGAGTCGGAAAAGGGCACAGTGGACGACTGCGACGCGGAAACTAGATACCGTACTTCCGTACAGCTTGATCGTGATCACGATGAAGGTGATGGTGGTGGCTATCGGCCCCTCCGCCGGCGATCGCCATCTCTGTCATCTTCCTCCTCCTCGACTCTAGCCCTCTTGCTCGTGCGCGCTTCGTCGCCGCTGGTATCACCGTGACGGGCGTGACGCCGATCTCGACCTCGGTCCAGGTCAGAGTCCCGGTCCCGAGAAGATCTCTTGCCCGCGGTGCGGGATGATGCATCGGCGCTGCGACCATCTGTCTTTCCTACTTTGGATAGGAAATCGTCGACCTCTTGAAAAGGATCGGCTGCGGCTGCAGCGGCTGGTAAGGGTGCGTCTTTTTCGAATTGTACCGGTCCGTCGCGTTCCTTTTTGGACATGCGTCGTCAGTGCGGAATGTCTGAGGTCGACAGAGATGGACGGAGATGGTGGGCGAGAGGAGGGGGAGAATGGGCGAGCGCAGAACATACCCCCGCGTCCGCGGCACCCTTGAAGCCCTCCTTTGCCCGACCCAAGACGTCGAAGCGATTCGACTTGCCGATCCTATCGAGCTCGTTCCCTCGCTGCTCGTCGTCCAGCTCGTCCTCCTCTCCGCCGGCACGGGGCCTGTAGATGCTGTTGATGGCGTCCTGCGCGGCGAAGAGCGGCTTGTCGTAGGGATTGTCTTCGTTGAAGCCCGTGTCGAACCCGCTCGTCTGGTTGAACAGCCGACTGTCGTACATGGTCTCGGACGTCTGCGTCGGTTTGGCCAGCCCCAGCGCGATTTTCTCGGAGATGTCTCGGTTCTGCTCGCGCGCGAGGACTTGCAAGCGTCGCTCCGTGCCCATGCGCGATTGACGCAGTTGCCGCTCGGCTTCCCGTCGTCGTTCCTGCCGCATCTCCAACCGCTCCCGCGCGGCTTCGTCGTCGTCGTCGTCGTCGGAGGAGCTGACCGATCGTGACGACGGCGTTACGCTTCTGCTTCGAGACGTCGACCGGGACGACGCCGATCGACGCCGCTGCGTCGCTGCGGCCCGTTCTTCCCGCGCCTTCTGTGCGAGCTGCCGTAGATGCTCCTCCTTCTGCGCCTTCTCCTTCTCCGCGAGCCTCTGCTGCATCAAGGCCCGTTGCTTCACCTCCTCTCGCGCGTGACGATCGGCGGTGAAGAGTGCCTCGGCGAACTGGGCAAACTTGTCGTTGATCGTCACGTCCTGTAGGCCTCGCCCGTCGGCGGCGAGACGTTTGTCCAACGGCACCGTGTAGCCTTTCGGATTCTTCCAGTTCGAGACCGGAGGAGGGATCTTCCACGCTTCCTGATCTTCTGCCGTTAGCTTTCGAGGTGGCGAGTGCATCACCGGTGGCGGTGGCGACGGCGGGCCTCGAGGAATCTTCTTGTGCTTGAACTTGGGCGGCTCCATCGGATCCTTCTGTCTCTCGACGATCTTCATGATTCGATCGTTCTTGCGGCTGTTGTCGCCCATCTGGTTGGCGGGCGTGTAGCGCACATAAGTTGGCTCTTTGCGGCTGACCCCGTTGACGTTCTTTGGCTTTTGAGCGGCCACGGCACCGGACACAAGGGCTGCCAGGGCATTCTTCGTCTTCTCCGTCTGCTCGGACACTTCCTCCTCCGAAGGTCGATCCAAGGAGATCTCGCCTACGTCTGCCCGTTGACGCAGCGGGATGAGGTCTTTGAACGAGGCGTGCACGATCCGCTTCTCATTGTGGCCCTGGCGCGCGATCGCGTCGTACTTCACTTTACCGTCGGCGTCCACCTGCACGGCCAAGGTGTTCCCGGCTGAGCCGGTCTTCCGGCCCATGTCGAGCGGATACTGCGCCACCGGAACCTCGGGAAAGGCACCGCCGTCGCCATAGTCTTCGGGCGCACGAGGCCGCCATCCTGCACGCTGTCCATACGGCGGCGGTCCCGTCCGCTGAGAACCCTCGTCAGCCCTACGCAAAGTCCAAGTGGAGCTTGAGCACTTACCCTGACGGAAATCTGGGTCTGGTCGACCGAGGTGGCCCCGACGACTCGCGGACCGCGAGACTGGGCATAAGCTGGCAATGTTTCTTCAGCTCCGGTATATTTAGGCTTCGGCAGTGCCTTGGCCAACGAAGTAGTGAGAGAGGCCATGGGGAAAAGTGGATGAGAGGGTCGAGCGTCGCGCGCCTCGAAGTGGTCGTGCTGTTGCTACGGTTGCGTATTTCTACCTGAAGAGTGAGAGGTGTCTACCGTACTCCGTACCGTGAGTACAGTACGTATGTATGTACGGGGGCTGGCGACAGAAGTAGTCGGAATGCCATCAAAAAGTGATGAGACTGTATCCCACCACCAAAACCACTTCCCCCGACCCCACACCACCGATAAACCACAACCAACAAAAGCATCAGCATTGCACAGGAAGCATGTGTGCTTGCTCTTCTTGAAGAAGGTGTAGCTGTGAAGGTTATCGGTGATCTAACAGACCTCTCTTTCAGCACAATCTATCAAGTCATATACAAGTGTGGCTACCATCCAGTCACAAACTCTGCGGACAAGAACAGTAACAGTGATGATGACGACAACAACGATGAGGATAGTGACAGGTAACAGTGGGAAGAAGACTGAGCTTTATGAGAAGATGCTTGAGGACTTCAGACTTCAAGACCTCAAACCATAGGGGTGGTGGGGTAGTGGTGGACAACAACAAGAATCATGATAACGACTGGGAGGGGGATTGTGGGATAGTCTCACGACTTTTGTCACTCCTATAGAAGTCTTTCCGAATACTTTTGGCGTGGGCCTCCGTATGTACGTAACGTAATACGTACGAAGTACCGTAGGTATTACCATACCGCGCCATACGCGTCCTACGGTACTGTATCGTACGGTACGAGTACAAGCCTACGAGTACTTCCGTACATCGGCGTACAAACGCCAGTCTTCACATGTGCCTCAGGTTGCAGTCTCTATAGTGAGTAGTGAGTTAATGCAGTAATTAATCCTCGCCCCAACAGTCACTCAGCACAAGCTTCAGAAGCTTCAACATCCCTTTGAGCGTTGTGACGGTGTGGTGCAGCTACTTTATTACAGCGTGTAGCTTATAAAACGGTAGCTGCTTCGCTGCGTCTTGGGGCTGATGTTTACGGTAGTCATCAAGCCTATCGACTCACTGTACTCGTACGTAAGTATTCCGTACATATGTACTTCCGTAGCTGCATGCCAGATTCAAAGGAGGCACGGCGGTTTGCACGTGATAGGAAGAAACAACATGAACGGAGCACGTGGAGACCCTTGATTGTACTTATTCAATAGGAGGTTATTACGTCTCAGAGGTACTCCGTACACTCGAGATCACACGGCTGAGCGTCCGAGGAAGGGGTCATTCCAGAAAATTCACTCCGGAACTTTGAAATGGTGGGCTTTAGACAACCCATCCAAGCAAGCCTGAACGCTTGGCTTCAAGAACGGCCATGGAGAAAACAGTCGGAGGAACAGAGACTGCTCACCAACCGAGACGATTCACAAGCCGTCCTTGGGCGCGGTCTCCTACGGACGAACACAACTCCAAGAACATCCACCTCAGACGGAATCGATGCTCGCCCGGGTGGTCAACTGCTCATTCTTGTTTCCGAGTTTGGAGATCTGTAGGAAAGCGTCCGCTCCGTATCCTTCAAGGCTATGCACCTCCAGCGAGCCGGCCCAGTATTCGGCGTAGACGCGGCTCATAGGAAGACCCATCCCAAGTCGAAGATTGGCCGGTCGGCTCGTGAGGCTGCTGAGCGAACTTGGTTCCGCGCTCGGGCTCGCCCGCTGGTCGACGCCATCTTTGCCACCGCCGTTGACGGTGATCTCCTGCAGTGTGGCCGCCATCTTCGGCACCTTCACGAAATTCTCCAGTCTCACCTGCGATCTTGGGCCCTTGCTGAACGACCACAGGTGCGGCAGGATGTCTCGTGGGATGCCTCCTCCACGGTCGGATATTCGGATGATCACGTGCTGCGGGGCCTCGCACACGAGAACCTCGATCGGCTGCGGATCACCCGAACCCCCCTGCGGGCGCTCAACAATGGCTTGCATAGAATTGCGCAAAAGTTCCCCGACGATGTATTCCAGATGGCTGAGGATGTAGGGAAAAGTAGCTTCGAGGTGACCTTCCAGCACGACGTTTGGGATAGCGACATCTGCTCCATAGACTGCCCTCGAAAGATCCGTAGCAGTCTTGGCACATTGCTGGACGACTTCGCGTGCATTGCACCTCAAGAACACCTCACCCACAAAATCTTCGGACACGCTTGTCGAGCCATTGTCGGTTGAGAAATGCCAAGGGGAGTGAAAGGTCTCTGTCAACGCCAGATGCTGCTCTGCGATGACTCGTCGAGATATTCGCTTGAAATCAAGTACGGTGAGCGTCGACATTTTGGTCGACGGGGCATGCTTGGAGGATACATACCGAACGTAACATCGTATTCATGAACCTGTCGATCTCTTCAGATGGCATCATATCTCGGCATTGCAGTACTCCCGTCGCCAGAGCCGGAATGACAGCGAGATGCTCTTGGAGGGCAGCCGTAACAATCTTGCAGTACCGGTCGTTGTCTTCGATCGACCTGATCTCAGGGACGCGGCGAAAGGTCTCGAACGCCTTGCAATACAGCTCGTAGACGCGGGACAAGTGTGGATTTGTTACCACAACATACGGCAACCCTTGCATATCCCGAATGCGATGTGCTAGCCTGCATAAGAGGTCAGCTAGCAGCTCTGAACACCCCAAGAAGTCGAACATCGAGTGTTCTGGCCGAGTTCACCTGGTGGGGAGCTCGGCGCGTACATAGCCGGCCGAGCTCAACAGTCGCTTTTCGGTGAGCGTTCGACCGAAGAAGGTCAGCTGCCTCAGACTGATGGGCCGGACATCCCGCCTGACATATCTGACGCAAAATCGTCAGCTACGACCAAACCATTGTACTGCGGTTGTCTACCGTACTCGTCAAGCGCGGAAACCGGTCCGCGTCCAAATACCCCCGAGACCGCGAACTCCCGAGCGAAGAGGGACTGCGGAGAGTTGGGGTTCCGCGAGAAGTCAATAGGGCGCACAGCTCTTAAGCATGACAAGGGTACGGGCATGAGGGTGAGCATGACCCTGGTGCCTTGGGCGAAGCAGGGGCCCAAGGGAACCTAGCACAAGAGCGTTTCCACAACCAGATCATTGGGGCAGCAGCAGGAAAGAGCAACAAGGCTGTTCAAGGATCTTGGTGGGTTACGACCAAGGCTGTAATAACGACAATTGCGCAACAAGTAATGTTCAAGACCGGATTTGCCAGTGGACAGCCATGACTGCAGATACGTAGCTTTCTCCGATGAAGCCAGGCCAGGCTGGGCCAGCGACCGCTTACCGGTGGTGCTGTACGTAACGTACATACGTACGTACGTACATACGTACTTGGTATGTACGTATGTATAGTGCCACGACACAAGTCTGCGTACCTTCGGTACAGCCCTATACAAAATGAACTTTGGTTATGTCCATCTGACTGCTACTAGTATGACCTGAGTGTTGTGAAAAATTATTGATACCGTCTCACTACTTATGACCGTTGCGACCAATAGCATGTAGGGGCGTGCACAGACTTGTGTTACGGTTCTATACATACGTACTGCACTGTATCAGGATCATACCCGCTGGTCAATAGGCCCTCGAACCACTAAAAGAGAGGCATGAAAGCCTACAGTACCTCTAGGTGCCACGAGGCGCTCGGGTACGTACGCGGCGATGACTGAAACAGCATTAGCGTAGCACTATGAAGGATTCGCTGAGTCAGGAGGTGCTTCATAGCTAACTCGTACGAGTACAGTCTACTTCCGTACGTACTCGTACAGTACCTCCATACCTCGTACATACGTACCTCGTACAGTAAGCTTACGAGTACTTCCGTACTCCGTACGTATGTAGAGCGCGGCTGTTACAGGCCTGTAGCTCTGCTGCGCAGCATGTGAGATGATCAGATATGAGAAGGGAGGCCACTTGCAAATAGCGGCGGTACGTATTCATTGACTTGAGGAAGTGTTAAGAGCCCCATACAGTGATTATGCCACACTTATGATGCCAGTCTGACCAAGAACATAGAGCACTTTAGAGGTGCGGCCAAGTCTGAATGATTCTGTGAAGTCGAAAGACCGAGAGTTGCCCTGGTTCTACTAGAAGGTTCTAATCATGATGGCCATTTTGAGCATCTCATGTGTTTGTACGGAAGGAACTATGTGCCATACTATAATACGGAAATACGTAAGTACAGTACGTACGTAACGTAGAGTGGCTCGGTAGGTTCTTCGGGTTTGAAACCTGGACTTTGTGCCTCAGGTGAACCGTTTGGCTGTCTCGCCCGCTGCGTCACCGTGGCAGCTGTGGTCGTCATTATTCTTCATCCTGGTCAAGCTGCTCAAACACACACGTCTCCGCAGGAAGTCATCCGAGGTTTCTCCATCAATGTACCGTACTTCGTTTAGGCCAACCGCTATCTGCAAGTCAAACGGGAACGTCTGGGAAAGCTCCCACGCGACCTTCGAATAGTGCCTCGCGCACTTTCCCTTCTTGTCCATCAAGATTGTGGGTGCTGCTGCAGGCATTCGCAAGTTGTCGTCTTCGTAAAACCGGCCGTCACGATCCAAGGGCAGACGAGGCCCACCATGGACCCAGTGAGTACCTTACCGTCCGTGACTGCGACCGCGCGATACTACTGTTCCGAGCTCCGCTGACACGTCGTCGTCTCGAAATCTGGCGCGGTTGAAGCTTCCCGACAGCCCGATGCTGATAGACCCCGAGGAGCTTGAGAATAACGACGAGAAAGCCGACGTGGCTATCATTGGCCCACAACAGCTCGACGAGGATGAAGACCAAGAGGAGACGGAGCGAGCGGACGATCGTACGTGCGATTCGCTATGGACTCCTCCAGAGCCGATGCGGGGCAGTTGATAACATCATGTCGATAGTTGAGGGCACAAAGCGACTGGTTCTCAAGGAATTGCCAGACCTAGAAACCGAAGACGAAGTCATCAACACTTGGACGGTCGAGAACTGGCGGGGTCTGCCCAGAAGGACACACGGTCCGGTGTTCATGGCCGGCGGCCATCCATGGTACGTGGCGCGGTGACGGCCCTCGGCTGCCGAAGCTCGAGCAGCGACGGCGAGGATGCTGAGGCTGTTGTTACAGGAGAGTTCTGCTGTTTCCCTTTGGAAACAATACCGACTGCGCGTCGTTGTATCTGGAGCAGGCCCACGACGACAAGCCCCAGCCGGAATGGTACGCCTGCGTCCAGTTCGCCCTGGTCATGTGGAATCCGAATGATCCCTCCGTCAAATCCTTCTTGCGTGGGTAGATCACCGCTCCGCTCTTTCTGGGGCGATCCGTTGATGGGGTCCTGACAGCGGCCACCCATCGGTTCACGGCCGAGGAGGGCGACTGGGGCTTCACGAGGTTCGCTGAGATCCGCAAGTTGTTCGCACCGCGATGGGAGCAACGTGATCACCCGATGATCGAGAAGCAGACGGTCAACGTCTCCGCCTACGTTCGTGTCGTCAAGGATCCAACCGGTGTCTTATGGCACAACTTCGTCAAGTGAGCCGACAGACCCATGCGGCACGCCTGGTGGAAGGGGGGGGGGGGGGGGGGGGGGGCGCGGGGAGAGCCACGCTGACTTCCTCCACAGCTACGACTCCAAAAAGGAGACGGGCTACGTGGGCTTGAGGAATCAAGGCGCCACCTGTTACCTCAACTCGCTCCTCCAGTCCTTGTACTTCACCAACGCTTTCCGAAAAGTGGGTGTCGTGAGGACTCGTTCTGCGCGCGCACCGTGCTGACCGTGCCAGGCCATCTATCAAATACCCACCAAAGATGACGAGTCCCCGACCAACAGTGCATACACCCTACAACGACTTTTCTTCCAGATCCAAGTTTCGAACGACGCTGTGCCGACGACGGAGCTGACCAGGTCTTTTGGCTGGGACTCGAAACAGATCTTTGAGCAGCAGGACGTCCAGGAGCTCTGCCGGATCCTCATGGAGCGCATGGAGATGAAGATGAAGGGAACCGAGGCCGAGAACGCGCTCGCCCGGCTCTTTGTGGGCAAGATGAAGACCTACATCTCTTGCATCAATGTCGACTTCGAGTCTTCCCGCATAGAAGATTTCTGGGACATCCAGCTCACCGTCAGCGGCAATCGTAACCTGGACGACAGCCTGCGGGACTACGTCCAGGTCGAGATCATGGACGGCGACAACAAGTACTTCGCCGAAGGTTACGGCCTGCAAGATGCCCGCAAGGGAGTGATCTTCGACAGCTTCCCGCAGGTGCTGCATCTGCAGCTGAAGCGCTTCGAGTACGACGTGCGTCGTGACGCGACCATGAAGGTCAACGATCGCTACGAGTTCCCGGAGTTCTTCGATGCGACACCTTACCTGTCCGATGACGCCGACCGGTCCGAGTCGTACATCTACCAACTGCACGGCGTCCTGGTGCACAGCGGTGACTTCAACGCCGGCCATTACTACGCCTTCCTCAAACCGACCAAGGATGGTCCGTTCTACAAGTTCGACGACGACCGCGTCACGCGAGCGACCTTGAAAGAGGTCTTGGAAGAGAACTACGGCGGAGACTACAACATGCCGAACGGGTCTACGGGCGTTCGGAATCCGTACACGAGGACCTTGTCGACGAAACGGTCGATGAGCGCCTACATGCTAGTGTACATCCGGCAGTCGCGGTTGGATGAGGTTCTCGTGCCCGTCACGAGGGAGGATGCCCCACCGCAACTTCGTAAGTCTGCCGCCGTCTGTCTGCCGCCGTCTGGATGAGCGACGACGCGATCGGTTAACGTTCCGGTAGAGCGACGGTTGGACGAAGAGAGAGCCCAGCGGGAGCAACGCAAGAGAGAACGGGAAGAACAGCATCTTTACCTGAGCGTCGGAGTCGTCACCGACGAGAGCTTTAAGCATTATCAAGGCTTCGACCTCACGAACTGGGAGTCCGACCCGGCAAAAGACCCCGCAGCGCCGAAGTTCTACCGCATCTTGAGGAGCACCACGATCAAGGAGCTGACCGGGAAAGTGGCCGAGGATACCGGGCAAGACCCCGACTTCGTCCGGCTATGGGCCATGGTCAACCGGCAGAACCAGACGATCCGGCCGGATCAGTACCTCAAGCAGCCTGATATGACGGTCGACGAAGCCCACGCAAAGCATGGGACAAAGCACAGTGCATTCCGGATATGGGCCGAGGTCACCACGGCCGACGGGGAGGGCAAGCCCGTGTGGCCGGATCTGCAGCCGCAGGTGCCCGGTCAGCAGGAGATCGTCATCTTCGTCAAGTACTTTGACGCCAAGGCTCAGTCCCTACGAGGCGTCGGCCATCTGTACACCTCTCGTCGCGCCAGGGTGTCCGAGCTGGTCCAGCCGATTCTGCGTCTGATGGGTTGGCCTGACGATACCGCGATAGACTTGTTCGAGGTGGGTTGCTCGAGCCTGCCTGCGAGCCTCTCTAGTCTAATCCGAGCGAACAGGAGATCAAGCCCATCATGGTCGAGCCTCTTAAGCCCACCCAGATGCTCGTCCAAGCAGAGATTCAGGACGGAGATATCCTCTGTTTCGGACGGGTTCTCACCGAGCAAGAGTACGTTGGCCGCAAGATTCCTTCGCAGACAACCCTAACGATCCGTATAGGGTTTCGTCGGTCCAGCAGACCGAAGGACACATGGACGCACGTGAATTCTACGATTACCTCTGTAATCGTTTGACTGTTCGCTTTGTTCCCAAGCACGCTGTGGATCGTGAGCAAGAGGCCTTTGAGCTCACTCTTAGCAAGCGGACCGTGTACGACCGGGTAGCCGCCAAAGTGGGAGAGCGCCTGGGGGTCGATCCAACACATCTTCGGTTTTTTACCGTGAACATGACCACTGGAAATCCAAAGACAGTGGTAAAGCGTAATCTGTCGTTGACGTTGCTGCAGATGTTGACACCCCCGTATGCTGTGTACGGTGCAGCACGAATAGGCAGCTCCCTGTTCTTTGAAGTTCTGGACCTCAGCCTCAGCGAGTTGGAGACGAAAAAGCCACTGAAGATCAATTGGATCACCGATGGTATCTCCAAGGAGGTATGTAGCAATGCGCGTCTTCCCTCACAAGTGAGCTGATACAGACGATTCCGCACAGGAGTCGGTCGAAATATTGGCGCCCAAAATCGGCACCGTCGCAGACGTGGCCGCGTTGCTGGAAAGGAAAGTCAATCTTCCTGACGGCTCGAGAGACCGGGTCCGTATCTACGAGGTGCACAGCAACAAGATCCACCGGGCGCTATCCCACAAAGTTGCGGTTACGAACATCAGCGAGTACGTCTCGTTGTTCGCGGAGCTGATCCCGGACGAAGAGTTGGAGACGTTCGACGAGTCGACGAGATTCATCGACGTCTTTCATTTCAATCGGGAGCCCACCCGCGCACATGGTGTGCCGTTCAGGTTCCTGCTCATATCGGTAGGTTGCGCTCGTCCGTATCGGTGACGTAGAGAACCCGTACACGAAGGGAATGTGCTCACCTTACTTCAACGTCGCAGGGGGAGCCCTTCAATCAAACCAAGGAGCGCCTGGAGAAGCGCACAGGGTTCAGGGGAAAGCAGTTTGAGAAGATCAAATTCGCTGTGGTCGCTCGGAATACAGCTTTTGCCAAGCCGATGTATCTAAATGATGGTACGTGTTCAGCCTCGCTCTCTTCATCCCCACCCCGTTGATTTTCTCTCGGGTTGCAGATGTCACTGACGATATATCTCCAGAGGACGTTCTGTTCGAGCTGACCGCGACTGGCGACAATCTTCTTGGTCTCGACCATCTCGATCGGTCGAAAGGACTGCTATCCAGCCGGAACGATGGAATCATGATCCGGTGAATAACTGACGATTCGTACGATGACTGGCAACATCTTTCCGTCTGCCGTGAGACAGATGTTGTGGCACTTAAGAGTAGGGTTACCATGCAGACATGGCTATTGCATCGAACGAAAGTAACGGATTCCATCGCGAGAGGAATGGTAGAAAGAAGATCATGCCGCCCTGCTGATTTTCTTGGCAACGATTCTTCTGTCGCAACCGATCTGCTCGGGAACGCAAAGGTGTGCTAGGGAGGCAAGGCGATCATGAGCTTCTTTACTTACTGTACTACTTCCTTTGTCGCTGAGAACTAACATGTTCATCAATATATCCCATTGCGGTATGGAAAAGGGTGTAAGATGACCGAGTGACGGCGCGAAAGTGGAAAGGTTCTGTTGGTGTCGAGGACGGAAGGGAAAGGCGACTGTGGGAAGGGAAAGGCTTCTTGTCTCTTGGGACCTTTCTCCGTATCATCAATGTTGTCGAGTCTATTCGGTTCGGGCCTCCTCAATATCATCAAGCGTTCCATGCATCCATCTGCCTATCTTTCATCTAGCTATCGATTCATATATTACGGCATTCCACCAAGTCCCTCGCGCGACTTAGCGGCGTGACCTTGACGATCTTCCTTGGTCTCTAGATAGCTGGCGGTTTCTTGGTACGTATGTGGTGATTTCTAAAGTCACTGTAGCAGTGGCTTCTACCTGTGGTGGTAGTCGCTGGCTGCCTGCCCTCGTCCTACTGTAGAACGAACCTTTACGGTACGGTACGGTAAGCGTCGGCTAACGCGTGTGTTACCTACTTAGCCGCCGGGCGGCGCGCCTAATCTACTATCCGAGTTCCAGGTCGCCAACAACGAGGCTGCACGGAACGCCCTACCGTCAGTGATCCAAAGGGAGCACCAACAAGGACCTTCCTCCTACCTGTCCTACCATCAACGTCGCAGCTTGCTCCCTTCAAGAGGGGCACAGCGACCATGGCCTCTTCCCTATCGTCCTCCTCACGTTCACATCACCAGTCTCATGTCGTTCGGACAACAGCATGGCTTTGGCTATGCCTGTCGAGCCTCGTCTCCGCGACGGCATTGACCTACAAACTGGCTCCGCACGAGAAAGCTTGTTTCTTCACTTCCGTCAATCAGGCCGGCGTCAAGATGGCGTTTTACTTTGCGGTAAGGGTTTCTTGTATTCTCCCGGCTCTCGGAAGATCACGGGGCCGCGGCGGAGTAAGCTGGGTCTTGACTGAGGGAGCCTTTGTTCTTTGTGTCGGTGCGCTTGCAGTGGCTCAAGGGAAATCTCGTGCTTGATAACGTTCTCAGTTACGTCGACCGTTCAATTGACGAGCAAGAATGCTTCCGTAGGTCCAAGCCGGCGGTTCCTTCGACGTTGATTATACTGTGGTCGGACCCAAGGACAAAGTTATCTTGGACGGGTCGAAGGAACGACAAGGGGATTTCGTATTCACGGCTCAGGAACCCGGCGAGTATCGCTGCTGCTTCAACAACGAGTTTTCGACTTTTGCGGAGAAGATGGTGGACTTTGAGTTTGCGGTGCGCAAGAACTATTCTCTTCACACATCGACCGGCTCAATTCAAGAGGTTTCCTGACAAACATCCTTTTCAACCCGGAGCAGGTCGAGAACGAGGAACGCGCCAAGATTCCCTCCAAGCAAGGCACGACGCCAGAGCAGACGTCGGTGCTCGAAGAGTCCATCTTCAAGATCTCGTCGCAGCTCTCGACCATCTCGCGCAACCAGAAGTACTTCCGCACGCGCGAGAACCGCAACTTCAGCACCGTGCGCTCGACCGAGCGCCGCATCTTCAACCTTTCCATCGTCGAGGGCGTCATGATGGTCACCATGGCCGCGCTCCAAGTCTTCATTGTGCGCTTCTTCTTTCAGGGCGCGAGGAAGGGTGGGTTGCTTATGTCGTCCCTCTCTTTCTTCCTTCCCCTTCATCGTGTCACTGTTTTGTGGCTACAAAAGCTGCTTGCTCTAGATCTTCCATCTCTCTAGCTCTCGGTCTTGCCACCCAACAGGCGGATGGCACGGGCAAATCAACATCTTGATCATCGTCGTTCTTTTCGGAAGATGTCTGGTTTTGCTAACACGTCTCATTGCTGCCAGGCTACGTATAAATCGACCACTTTACGCAAGCAAGGGCAGCACGCACACGTCTTTCCGTTCGCGTACCCTGGGAATTGGCATCTCACCACACTGACGCCAATGCCCTTCTCTTTCTCTCCCTTGCTCCGTTCCTCCGTTCTTCTCCTTCCATTCCCTGCTCGATTCTCTTCCACCTTCCCCTTTCCATCTTTCACGGCTTCTACAAATGTGTACGTTCATCCTGGGCGAAAAGACAGCAAAGCAAGCCAGACAAAAGCAAGCCAGCAAGGCGCATTTCATCTCTGCCCAAACAACCCCCTAACTACATCAAAGAAAAAAACAATCTAAAACAAGACTTGTGCCTACACACGTAGACAACTAGCTGACTGCTTCATCTTCCTTTCTCTGTTCCAACTTTCATCTTCCTTGACTAAATACCAGTACGTCAACAGTGAAAGAATCAGGTTCAACCGAACCAAGGCCTCTTGGCTGGAGATTTTGCGTGTCGTGAGGCTTCCTTTGAACAATGTACCATCCCCCCCCCCCCCCCCCCTTGTGTACTTCCGTACGGACTTTTATTTTCGGCGTGGTGTGTATGATGTTGTGCTTGTGCGTAGCAGAGGAGAGACGGAGAGAGAGATGGAGGCGGGGAAGAAACGGGGAGAGAGGGAGGGAGGGGGGAGGGGAAGAACGAGGGAGGGAGAGGCCGACCAATGGCGACAGAGCAATGGCGTTCGTCGTGCTCAGGAAATTACACTCGCCTGCTTGCATCGTTTGTCGTTTGCTTTTACTACGGTCGGTGATATACATGCCTCTTCTTGGCCCCCCCCTCCCCCCTCCCCCCTCCCCCGTCCCTTCCCCTTCCATCGCTCCCACGCCCCTTTCTTTCTTGTTCTCTGTGTACGTAGTTTGTAATGTAGGTCTTTTACATACGCATGAGACTGTAAGACTGGGGCTCACTTCAAGAGAGGGGGAGGCGGTTGATTAAAATAAAAGAGGATCAAGAGCGACCCGATGAAGCTCGTCGTGGTGTATCCTGTGTACATATATCCCTGGTCGTCTACTGGGGATCTAACGTTGCTGTACTCAACTTGGAGCTACGTATCCAATCTTTCAAGTCGTTCGCGGTTACAGAGGCCTATGCTTCTTCTCTTCTTCCTTCTTTGTTGCCCTTGTATCTATTCGGCCCCACTGCACGGAACCGTACCGCATCACAGTAACGCACCACACCGCACCACACCGCATCACACCGCAAACCTTAGAGCCCGCATAAAACTTGACAGGGAGAATGGAGAAGAAGTAAGACCAAACATCCTCAGTGTCGCAGATGCATCACAAAAGTGAAAGCATTCTACGAAAGAATGCGGAGAAGCTAGGAAAGAACTCAATCGTCAGCGGTCAGTAACCGCCACAGCGCGTCACCGTCTATATAGTCGTGGTGGATGACGTTGACGAGCCATCGATCGTGGATGATATGATCGAGCAGCTGGGCCGAGCCCGAGTCCTTGGCGTACACGCGCTGCCACTCGCGCCAGATGTCGTAGGCTTCTTCTTGCCAGGCGCGGAAGGATATGCCTTCGATGATGGTGGGCGAGATGATTCTGCCTCGTAGGTTGTATGGTCAGTACGGTGGTGAGGTATGGTAGGTCGGGCTTTTGCACAAGCACGCAAGCAAGAACGGGTGTGGGCCTAGGGCCAGGTAGGGATTGGGTGATGAAGAGAAATGCATAAGGGACGTACTCCTTGCCCGTAAATGCTCCCCAGGTCACCGCATTCACCGAGTCGGCGTCCGAGCACACAAACTCGCCTTCGCTGTTCCCGGCGTAGTACGACACGTCTTCAATGTCCTGCAGCTTGCGATGGAGCGCCCTCCAGTCCGAGGACGGGATGAAGAACTCGACGAAAGCCTGTTTTTGAGTGTACATGGAAAAGATCAGCCCCGTGCGGATCATGGTCTGCCGACGCCTCGACGACTGCAGATGTATCGAGATATAAGGGGTCATGAGACCCTCGTTTTAAAGAGCTGGATTTGATCATCTGGCTTTCGGAGGTTCTTCAAGGGAACGTTTGAACCGACCTTTTGAAACACAAACCCGTTCTTCGGACCCCATCCGAACATGGCATCATCGCTCCTGACGCCGTTGACCGCCGGCTGGCTCGCGACGGTCCACCACTTCTTCCTGTTGAGTTTCAGGAGCTCACCGTGGATGGCCTTGCTCTCGTCGTTCAGCCCTTCTTCGCTCCACGGAATGGCCTCGAGGTCACCGTTCATGTGGCGGACGAAGAGGCTTGTGATGTCGTCTTCGCTGGCAGGATGGCCCCACAGTCGAATGGCGTTGGCCACGCTCACGTGCAGTGACACGCCGTAGCCGTCAATCTCGCCATATGCTTTCGAAAAGTGAGCCAGATACGGATGATATTTGCAGAGACAAGATGAGTCTCTGATTATAGAAGTGGAGAGCATACCTGGAGATCTCGCATCGCCCCATCTCCCATTCGGATAGTCATCCCAAGTAGCTTCTCTCCCGAGAGACCCCTCTCCCTCCGATATAGCCAGCGTCGTGGCCCGATCAACGGCTCTCCCTTTTGGGATGCCCGCCTCTTCCGCGGAAGCTTCAAAGTTGGAGTTCGTCGATGCCGTGCGCCTATCGACGACGACACGATTGTGCGGGTCCGAGTTGACGGAAGACTCTCTCCGTCGAGGCGGCTGATGCCGGTCACCGAAGCCATTGACGATGGTGACTTCGCCAAAGGAATCGACCAGCGCGGACTCATCCTCCTCCTCGTCCTTCTCCTCATCATCGCCCGGAGGAGGAATCAAGTTGCATCGTTCGACGATGAACGAAACGGCCTTCTCGAGGTTCAGGGTGTAGAAGTGGAAGCCCCGTGGGCCGGGCGAGTGCGTCGCCGTGATCTCCTCCACAATCTCACCTGCTATATCCACGCCGACCTTCTTGACGGCCTCGTCGTCCCCCTTGACCGCTTGCAACCGGCGCTCTATGTCCGGGGGCAGCTTTGCGTGGCTGAGTTTTGTCGTCCGCTGAAGGACCTGGTAGCTCTGAACCGGCATCAGGCCAGGGATGATCGGGATCGTCTTGAACGCGCCGGATTCGTGGCCCCGTAGCATGGACTCGAATCGCTGATACGCATTGACGTCGAAGAACAGCTGGGTGACAATGAAATCCGCGCCCGCCTGGACCTTCTCAACCAGATAAGGAAGGTCGCGAGCCGGGTCCTGATGCCGCGGGTACGACTCGTCGGCGTGACCCTCCGGATAGGCAGCTACGCCGATACAGAAATAGTCTCCGTGGGCTTTCCTTATGTATCGAACCAGATCAACGGCCCATACAAACTCCGCAGCGGCCCCGACACCTGTGGGAGCGGCGTCTCTTCCGTACTCGTCGTTCCGTGGCGGGTCTCCTCTCAAGGCTAAGATATTCTTGATTCCTAGAGCCTTTGCCTCGTCCAGAGCATGATCGATCAAGGATCGGTCCATATTCGTGCAGGTCAGGTGCAAACATGTCGTGACGCCGAGCTGCCTCTGGCATATCTCGGCCAGTTCTAGGGATTTGGTAGAGGTGCTTCCTCCAGCGCCCCACGTCACCGTCACGAACAGAGGTCGAAGGGCTTGGGTCATTCGTCCCAGGCGCGACTGGAGGTTTGACGAGCCCTGATGGGCTTGGGTCAGCAGATCTCATACGCGGTAGCATACTGCAAGAGCCCATACCATGACCGTCTTTGGCGGGAAGAACTCCAGCGAGAAGAACTTTCCATCTTTGGGTAACGCGGCAATCTTGTCGCTGATCTTTTCCATCGTGACGCGGTGTTATGTCTCGATATGCGATCTGTGTCCGGGAAAACAGGAGCTCAAGAAGCTCAGAGACCAAGCGACAAACCTTTGAAGCTGTCGGGCCGCTCATGCATGACGGGCATACGTACTTATCGGGCCCGGCGGGTACCCTGCCACGGATCTACGCATCTTGCATACTTGCTAAGCTAGACACGGCCATGACGTGTTCCAAGCCAAATCTACGTTGCGTACAGTACAGAGCATGTGGGTCGATAAGTGGACTAGAAGTTGCAAGCCAATCTCAATGTCGCGCCATTTGTTGTAAAAGCTCCATGATACTTTACAAATCATATACAGGTCCACTCAGCGAAGACACACCATCGCGCGCTTCTGTCAGCGAGAACCAAGCATCGCCAAACGCCACGTTCACCGCATTTGATGATGGTTTCCCATAGGCCACCATCTCCCGCCTCGCCGCCTCCTGATCCCGTCATCGACATTGTATGGTCGCTCTTGCGCATCAGCCTCATGATCTTCCCGGACGGTGCCTGAATCGCCAGTTTGGCAGGCTTGCTGTGACGCGCCACCGTACCGCCTCCGGTCCCGGTGCTTGATGATGTCATCGAAGTGGCCATGGACATGGCCGAGCCTGGCCGAATGGATGATATCGTCGAGCGAGCATCGTCCTCCGATGAGATGCTCGTCCCGGACGATGGGTGCTGTCGGACTGCGAACACGAAGGTGTTGTTCACAGCCAGTCGAGCACATTGCGGCTGCACGACGTAGAGATCGTGTCGTTGGGCATGCGGGGTGGGGTGCCGAACCAGGAAATCGTAGGGCAGGTTGGTGCCGGTATGGATGATGGGCAATGCGAATGCCAACGGGTAAGGATTGTCCTTGATCGAATGCTAGGAAATCTGTGGTCAGCATATTGCGTCGGCAGGAGATGAATCGCCTGCCCACTCACCATCAGGCCTCTCTTCCCGGCATAAATTTTCAAGACCCCTTGTCCCTCATCGCCCGGCAGGAGCGCCTTGACTGTGTACCGCTTCTCGCCGCCGATCCAGTCAGCCTGCGAGAGCGCGCTTTTCCGCACCAGCTCGCCGCTCTCGAAGTAATCGCCATCGGCATCACGCTCGAATGCCTTTGTTTCGACCTCCGCGACGCATTCCATATCTGCGGGGACCACAACGTGCAGCTGTACCAGCTCCAGCTCTTCAATGTGAACCAAGCTGGTATCGTAGTCGACCAGATTCAGGTTGTCCTTGAAGTATGTTGGACAAGCGCACGGCAGTGCGAACAGGATATCGTACGGCAGAGCTGGACAGATGTGCTGCTGCTCTGGCAGCAGCGGGACATGGGTGTAGCATATCTCCGTCGGCCGACAGAGATACCACCAGCTCTCAGCAACTTGGGAGCTAGCGTTGGAGTAAGACGATCGTTTGGGGTTGGTTGGGCTGGCCAGACAGCAGTCCATGATCCTCCATTCCCCGTCGACGACGACCGCGTTCCACCAATGGTTCGGATGTGGAATGCCGGTTCCCTCGAAGATCTCCCCTGGGGCCTTCAAATAGCCTCGTACCACTTCAGCGTCTATTCCAACCGCGGAGCACATCTCCAAGACCAGAACGGCGATCTCTTCGGCACAGCCTCTTTTGGTCTGGATCACCCTTCGCGTGTCTACCTCTGCCTCAAAGTCCTTTTCCCAGGCGATCTTCTCGCTGACCCACGTGAAGATAGCCCTCAGCCTTTGAGCGTCGCTTCGGTAGGGTCGACACACATAGCCCTGGGCGAGGGTGGCGGACGTGATCATGTGTGGTAGGGTGGCCAGGAACCTCGTACTCTTGTCGACCATAGCGAAGTTCACAGCCTGATAGTTGGTCGACTCGCGGACTGGCCGCCCATCCAATGCTTCGTCTCCTTCTGCAAGCTCAAAAAGGGCGTCGACGGGACGGATCACAGCTTGATCCATCATCTGACAGCGCTCTTGCCGCTCGGTTCTTTCGTTTCTGCTCAGAGAGTTGGAACGGTTGATGTCTCGTCGAACCTGCACCCAGTCGACGCCTGCATTTCCGCTGCCAGCGCTGGGTGCGACCGAACCTCCGGCAATAGCTGTCACACCGTTGGGGAGCAGACTCTTCAGAGGCGGGCCAGACGGCGTAGGTTGACCCGCAGCGATCGTGCTCCTTGCACCGGCAGCACCGGTTTTCGCAGACTCGATCATTTTCTTGAAGAAACCGCTTTTCTTGGGCTTTGGCATTGCGAAGGAAGCGAACACCTCTGTCGAGTTTGCTGTATCTTCGGTCGGTCGGGAATTTGCGGACGCGCCAAGCCTGTAGTCATCGGCAGAGTGGTAGGTCACTCCGGACCGTATATCACCAGCTCCACGGCCATCGCCATTGATCGTGTTCGGACGGGAACTGAAGTAGTCTTTGCCTGTGCTCTCCACAACGCTGAACGGCTGAGCACCGGTCCTGGGCGGTGAGCGTCTCCGTCTTGCGAGGCTAGCTGCGCTGGTTGCGCTGAAAGCACCGGCTGACTCTCCGCTCAGAACACTTCGGCCGGTCATCTGCGTACTTCCACTGTCGTGAGTGCTGGTACTATATACTGCCGAGGAGGCGGTCGTCGTGTTCGACCTGACTGTGAAAGTCCGGCTCAAGACGTCTTTGCCAATATCGTAGGCCGACTTTCGTTTCTTCAGCGATGTATCCGAGTCCTTACTTTCTTTTCCAGGACCTCTCCTGGCTAGAGAAGAGACTGCTCCTGATGAGTCGTGTGGCTTTGGGGGTGCGGCAAGGACCTGGTGGGGGAGATTGTCACCTCGGGATTTCGTCGTGAAGAACAGCTCGTCGGAGATGCCGCGCTTCATATTGGGCATTCTTTTTTGGTAGCTCAGTGGTTGCCGCGTAAGCCCGGTGACAGGCCGATGAGCGTCATGCGACTCTTTAGGACATGGTCGCGCTTCGTGGTCTACCTCTTCGTAGGCGTCTTCTTCGTCGGTGGAAAGCTCATCTCGGCCGCCAATACCAAGCGATGAGCGAGGACGTGCGGACCTCTTTGGCTTCACCGGCCGGTACTGCGTGTCGAATGCTTCAGGGCACCATGGTGCAGGCGGCGATGGGGAACGGCTCTGTGTCGCCGACTCGTGGTTGAGACCCATATCATGCAGTGACGTCATGACATCTTCCATGGCATCTCGCAAGGGAGACGGCGTTTGCGCCATAGGCATGGGTGAAGTTGGGACCGGAGATGGTTGCCTCGATATGTAGTGCCCGTTCTGCCTGTGACTAGGCAAGGGAGAAGTCCGAGACACGCTTGCTTGAGGTGCCTGAGGTCTGTATTGGACTCGATGCGGAGGCGGAGGCGGAGGAGGCGAGTCCTCGTCTTGCTGACGAGGAGGGATAGGAGAATGTGATCGAGGCCGATAAGAATTCCCGGAGTAATCCCTCGAAGTTCGAGGGGTCGTATTGTATGAGGCACGGCTAAGGGGAGTCGAACGGCCCGATGCTGCAGTTGATTGACGAAGGGAACCCGAAGGGCGCGGCGGTCTGGCCCTTTGCTTCTCCTCTTGATCCCGTGCGATGGCGGCTGGATTCGGCGACCCGGCGCGTGCATATGCTTGAAAGGGCTTCCGATAGGACTTGCTAGGCGCCTTTTCCGGCTTCTGGGGGCTCCCCAGGAAGCTGCTTCCCCGACTTGGCGCAGGGCTTGCGCCCGGCGAGAGACCTCCTGTAGCTCGCTGTCCGTTGGGCATCGGGCTGACCGATCTGGCATTCGGCTTGAAGGACTCATCGAGGACGCGAACGAAATTTGATGGGAAGAGCCCGATCATCCGTCGGTCTCGACGCAATCTGCCTGTCCACCACGATCCGTCCCCTGCATTGAGGCATTCAATCAGGTCGCCTTCGACAAATCCGAGATCGCGCTTGGACTATAGTAAAGCTCAAGTCAGTCTTTGTTCGACTGACTGTTTGGTGAGGACCGCCGCCATGGATTTCAGAAATCTACCTACCTCTCCTCCCCAAGAATAGATTGCTCGACACCAGCAGGGAAAGCGAGTGGGTAAGGGGGGGGGCGATTGATTCATCGTGGAGGGCTTTCTTCCTCAGTGGCTAGAACCATCGAACTTTACAAACGGCGGATATAATGATAAGCCAGACTTAGCGGAATGGCATCACCAGCAAACCGAACCAAGAGCGAGGGACGGTTTTGAGTGAAGCGCCCAAGATATAACATCGAAGAGCAAGGAGCGGGAGTCGAGGGGATTGCGATACCTCTGGAGCGCCGTGGGTGCTAGCCGTAAGTTGTGCGGAACCATTGGTTGAAGATCTGCAAGGGCTACGACGAGCGGCGCATGTTTCATTGGACGAAGCTCCCAATGTTTGTTGACATTCTTGAAGACAGTCCAGCGCCGGGTCACGGGATAACTGATATTCCGGTACTGGTCGCCCTCTTAACCTTATTCAAACGACAGGTTAAGGGGCACCGATTACGTAATATGGTCTGTTCAACCCTTCCGCATGCCCTACCGCCAATTGCTTTCTCGGAAGTAAAACTTGATTGGTCTTCTTAGCTGGAAGATACAGTATCTGTCGACTGGGGACTCTACGGAGAGTTGCCCGAGGATTTGCAGGGGTGCAGAGAACAGCCTCCCCCTGAGCGACGGCTAAATTGTTGTCTGCAGGCACGTGACAGCCTGCAGAGTTTTCTTCTTCTTTGTCGTCGCTCCTAGATTTTAGTTAGGCAAGAGAGACGAATCTACACAGTTGACCGGCTGTCAGCTATCAGCACCTCTCCACATAGTCGACCGGCTGTCGGCTTTCAATATCATAGAATTAGAATTTTGTTAGTCATTAAAGGTCATGTCATTTTCTTCATGTAGTCGAAGATTTGCCACTACGGTACGTAACGTACCTCGTACGAGTATGCTTACAAAGTCATGTGACTTTCTTCGTGCTGTCGAAGATTTGCCGCTGTACGTAGGTACTCCGTACGGAGTACGTACGTACATACCTCTGCTACTGAGCATGTTCGCGGCTACGTAATACAGTATGTTTGTGTCTTGTATACATACATTACCGTACGTACGTACGGAAGTATACACCTCCCCACTTCGTACGAGTACAGTACGTGCAGTTCGGAGTGGGGAAGGCGTTGCAACTTGCCGCACGATTAATGTAGGAAACTGCAGACAGTTCAGCCGGGGCCACTTGAGCGGCTTCGCGCATCGGAAGCTTTCATCTTTGTGTCACTGCTGCTTGTGGGATCATTTTGCTGGAATCGCGCTGCTTCGTCGACTTCTGAGAAAGCTATCAGAACGGTGGATTGAGATTCTGTACGAGAATCGAGGCTAATCAAGAAAAGACGTCCTACGAACCCTGATACTCGTCATCTTCGCCCGTCCATCTGCTCAGTTTCTCCCGCTTGAACTCGGCAAAATCCCATTCTTCAGCTTCCAGATACTTCTCCAGCTTGATCCACACGTACGTCTCGCACTCCACCTCCTCTGCCTCGACGTTGCCATGTTCACCATCGTCCCCGACCTGCGCCAGGACTTTGACTTTCACCTCTCTTCGCTCATACATAGATCCTTCGAAGACATCCAGTCTCCAGATGTCCCCATCCGTCAGGCCGGTGACGTATGCGCCTCGCACGCTACTGCCCTCACAGGCTGTGATGGCCGGATAATCAGAGCCGCGGACCTTGCGGCGTGTATAGCCGTGGAGAATGGCTGGTTTGATGGCCAGTCCCTGGGCCTGCCAGTTCTGCGGCGTAGTCGTGCCGAAGCATACTCGGTAGAGAACCTTGGGGAACATCTGGTTCAAGAGATTGTTACTTTATCATAGTGCATCTCGAGCCAGCAGCATTCGCAAGACGACCAGGTGCGTACCAATGTTCCTGCACGATCCATTAGCCAGAGCCGTATCGAGCTGATAAGTACTCCTCACCATAGACGAATGCAGAACGATCACCCATGATGGCGTTGACCAATTCAAGAAGCTTTCAGGGACTGTGATGCAGCTTGTAACGCTTACCCAGATAGATCTGGATCGATCATGGCTGGCGCCTTATATCCCTGAAAAGTTCGGATGTAGATCCTAGTCACTACGAGCAAGTCGAGGGAGAGGCTCTTGTGGCTGCGACTGACAAGAGGATCGAAGCATGTGATAGTACAGATGCATCCCCCCGGAGCGGCAAGCCCCCTACTCGTACGTAGTACATGAGTCTATTACCCCTCGCACGGGTAGGCACCCAGTGGCACCATAGCCCCTTACGGAAGTACGGTATCTTGTACGGAAGTACATTGACGAGCTCTCTTAGCAGCCGACAAGCTCAGACAAACAAAAGCGGAGCAAAGTGCCGAACCTTTGTTCTTAGTTCAGATCACCAGAGCCCAATTGAACGAGACTCATATTTGCGCCAAAGGATCAACGTTCCATCTTCCATTCTAGCGTAGATATCATCAAGTGTGATAAGATGGTATAATGCCGGTAGCCTTGAATACAACGTCATACCGTACACGCTGACTCAGCTCAACCACCGTACGGTACGGTAGACCGGAGAGACCAATTCCCGAAAATGCTCGCGGTTTCTGGGCCTGCCGAACTGTTGATTTCTTTCAGCTTTTCTCGTGCGAACGAGATACCTACACACGGGTGACCGGCTTTCTTTCAGTGGCAATCAATCTTAGAAACTAAGAAACATCCCCAACAACCGTATCGGTCATCTGAATGAGCTGGCGACAGTCAAAGTGGGATCAATGATGGGCTTTGTTTCCTTGATGGTCAATCGGATAGCTCCGCTCTTGTGTGTTTGCTCTCCTTCTTCCTCTTCCACAAGGAATGGCCTGAGGACTACTGTCTCTCTGTATCACATTTCTTGTGATACTCTCTAGTTTTGTTTAGTGCTGCATCATTCTCTGACGTCAATCTTTCCGCTGCAGCTTAGTTGTTTCACCGATCACAAGCTATGCGGACCAGATATGGTCCATCCATACCACTCGCTCGTCGGCGGGCTTCTCGCTCGATATCCCACTCATTATGCTTGTTGCCTCTATTTTGCGGTATGTCTTGAACTCACTCCTGTGCAATTGAAGACGGACTTTTGCTTGTTTCCGTTTCAGTTCTTCAGGGCAAGACTCGACCGGCTGCATGTACCAAGTATATTGATGCTGTGGATAGCGTTTATTACTGGCTTGGGGCAAGATTCGATCCTAGCCTTCTCGTCCAATCCCTCATTATGATCGTCATGCAGCTTCTGCTCCTCAAGGTAGCGCTCGATCATCGGCCCTGGCCGGGTCGAAAGGGGAGCATCGAGACGATGCCTTTTGCGAACTCCGGGGAAGGTGTCTGGTCGACGAGAAGACCCTACCGCTTTTGGCAATGGAGGTCATCAAAACCGTAAGTCTGGCTGTCACTCGTTTCTAGATTTCGATTGCCACCGCTGAACCACGAACAAGCTTCTGGAACTTTCTCCTGTACTTCACGCTTTCTCTACTCATCCTTCAATTGGCGTTGGGTCAGAGATCCGTCTACATCTCGACCATCGGTTATTTGGCACTGAGCGTCGAGGCCATATTGCCAATTCCACAGATGCTTGCCAATCAGCGGGCTCGTTCCTGTGACGGTTTCAGGATCTCCGTGCTCCTGAGCTGGCTTTTGGGCGACGTCTTGAAGATGATGTTCTTTTTCTTCGCGGAGAAGCCCATTCCGTGGGCCTTCAAGGTGTGTGGGATCTTTCAGTTTGCGTGCGATCTGTATCTGGGTGCGCAGTACTGGGTGTTTGGGGCTGGCCCCACTCCACCCCAAGGTCTTCCGGCTTCCGCACGCGATGTCTCGCTTCATCCAATCTAGCAAAGCGCTCCTTGATATTCGGGGTACTGCTCCTCAACCAACGTTCCCGGTCCGTCCAAATTGGCGGCCTCTTTCCAAGGCTGTTCGACGTAGGTGCTGCCCACGAACTCCACCGGTGCAATTCTTCCATGTAGTCAGCGTCCCGAGGGAAATGCATCACATGAAACATCTTCTCGCTTCCTCTATCTTCCAGCAACCTTTCCTCCCAGTCGTTCATCTCGGCGAGGGAAGGAAGCATGAGGCGGTTCGCCCAAACGCGCGCGATGATGGCTGCTTGGCATTCGGCAAAAGGGAACGGTATGATCCTTTGTGGCAACGCGACGAACGCGAGCGTGGGCTGATATTTGTAGAAAATGTGCTTGTATACGTGCCTTGTCCGAGAGCCGTCTTCGATCAGTGCAGGGCGCAGGGAAGAAAGGAACGGGTACGAGTACAGGTATCCGGTGCAGAAGAGGACGGCATCAACATCTTCCTCCAGTTGACCGTCTTTGAATCTCAGAGCTCGGGCAAATGGCATGAATTCTTCTATCTCTGGCAGCTTCTCCGTACGCCCCGCCGGATTCATCGAGAGCTTAGATGGACTCCGGCAGGAAATAATCAAAGGTTCTTGGCACACTGCGCTGATTTGAGAGCCGATGTCGGTGCCTGAAGCCGAGTTTCCTACGACGATTACTTTCTGAGCATTAACAAAAATCAGCAGTAGCAACTACAACAACACGAGCAATATCTAGGGCCTTACTTTGCCCTTGAACTTGCCAGATGTTCTGTAATATTTCGAGTGAGATATGACGCCGGGGTAGCGCCGATTCCACCCTGCAATTCCTTTGATATCAGGTATGTAAGGAACATCGTAATGTCCGCTTGCAACAACGACGGCATCAAAACGATCTCGGTCCACTGTCGCTGAACCGATATCTTTCGTGGTGAGATCCCAGCCACCTCCAAGCTCCGCAGCCGGGCGCACGTCAATCACTTGAGTACTGAACCTGATCAAGCTACTCACGTCCCGTGCGTAATGCTGGAGATAACGCAAGACCGTGTCACGTGCAGGGAACAGCTGGGCGTCTTCCGGAAAGGGCTGGTCCGAATACCTCATGAGCAGGTGCGGAATGTTCGTCTCCAGCTGGTCGTACATGGGCGATATGAAACTCTCGTCGGGGCTGCTAGGTTTCCCTCCATGGTTCAGATGCTCAACAGGACCCTCGGGTCGTGTCTGTGGGACCTTGCTTAGGACACTGATCGTCTCTGGGAAGTAGTTCCAGACGCCGCCAGTAGACGGTTGTTGTTCAAAGACCGTGATCTTGTCGAATGCTTTCTCTGCGAGTAGGAATCTGGGAGACTCGATGTTAGCGTCGATATGTCCCCCCTCTCCCAGCCTTCCTCCGGGCTCGAGACTGTACTTTGCCGTGGCGATGCCAGAGGGGCCGGCTCCAATGATGGCAACTTTTTTGATCTGGAACAAACGCTCTGATGGCGTTTTCTCGTCCATTCAGCTTGACAGTGTGAAAATGTGATTTTTCCAGAGATAATTTCTGTAAATAATCTGCTTCGCGGTACGGTACCGTATCGATGATGCAAAACGCATACGAGTAAGACAATCTTTGTACCGGCCGTTCCAGTATGCTTTCAGACTTCTGCTCACGTACGGAAGTACGTGTGAAAGACATCAGTGATAACGGCACAAGACAAACCGGCTGCAGGCAAGGAAATTAGTTGATCCGAACCGGCAGCGTCTAAACTCATGTCGGCCCATGCATTGCCATCGCCTTGGCTGGCGCTCAGGTGGACCATGGATGCCCTCCCAACATTCAAAGCAGCCGAGCACATACCTATCCAGCAGCTGAATCCACGACTCGGCGCCGCATCATCGACCCGATATATCCACGGCATAGTCGCTCTAACATGGCCCTATCTCTCTTTGAAGCCTGCTCTGACACTCCTCGTGGCAGAGCCAGACTTTCGTCTCCGCGATCAGAGGGGACAGGTGCGCATTCAATTCACCCAGAGCAGTGCCGAAGCTGTCGCTGCGAAGAATCTTTCCGTTGGCGATGAAATCACTTTGAGCTTGGAGGGTGTCCAATGGCTTGAGCGTGAAGACGGACCTGTGGCCACCCCAGGCACTGATGTTGGCTGGGAACTGCGCTTCGACGAGCGTGCAGTTCTTGAGGTATGCTTTGAACGAGGGACATTCTAAGACGCGTTGGATGGCCCTACTGATGATTGTTATGTGTAGGTACGCCATGGGGATGGGTCCGTCTCAGACATTGATATCAATGGGATATCGAACTCGGACGAAGACCAAGCCAACCTCGCACGCCTCGCCAGAAGTCGTCCTCAAACCCCAAACCCAGTCCAAACGCAAGACCAAGCACCTTCCAGACCGCGCCTCCCCTCCGATGAATGGCAGTCACCAGCATTCGTAGGCCGTGCCAAGCTTGTGACGTCGTCACAAGGGACTTATACGCGTTCTTCTTTTGCCGATGGAAATGTACTTCCATCAAGCCACAGATCGAAGAGGATGAAGTTTGGCAAAGGCTCAGGGGAATGGGCATTTCTTGAAGAAATAGCCCCTCCTGTGGAGTCGCTGCAGAATGATAGCCTAGAGAAAAGCCCCAAGACGCACGCTGATCCTCCAACACCCCCGTCCAATTATGGAGATGCTCCCGTCGTCATCGCTGAAACCCAAGACGAGCGTCCGGGTCAGTCACCGGGTAGTACTGACTCTGTGGAGCACTTCGCTGAGCGGGCATTCGTGTTCCAAACAGACGATACTGAACAGCCCAATGACCTCACGAGAGTCACCGATTCAACTTCTGCCCAATATGACTGTCCTTGTACTCCCTCAGATAATGGAGTGCCTTCAGCTCCAGCTCTCCAGCGAGCTTCATCTGCCACTGATGTATCACGTCAACGAGACCAACCGATACCTACCTCCGAGTCAGCTGCTATTGTTTCACCGCGTACGAGAGTGGAAACGTCTCCTACTATCATTGCAGACAACCAGAAAGTGGTTCAGGGGAGACTGTGCGTGTCTGACGCGCAAGGAGAGGTCTCGCCGCAGCTATATCAGCAGACCGGCACCTTTCGAGATTCTGGGGTTCGTACTGGCTCGGACACTGACGGTGGAATTGACGTGAAAGTTGGACAGAGGTCCGAGTCGTCTCTGTTCGTGCAGGGGAGACGGAGAACTGAATCCGACAGCCCTCTGATTCATCTACAGGCAGATTTCGGGTTGCGAAGCTCCGATGAGACAGCTACTGACAGGCAACTGGAACTGTTACGCGAGAGCCGTATGAGTGACATATGGATACACAGCCACGATGGCGATTTAAGAGACGGTCAAGATTTCGCAACTCGCGTAGGAGAGGGCGAAGTGTATGACTTCGGTCAGCGGTCCCCTCGGATGGCGGAGGCTTCCCTGAGCTCTGTGAGCCTCGCCGCCATGGACATCCCTGCTGAACTCACGCCGTGGTTCACCATCAAGGGAGGAAAGACGCCTGGCTCTGACCATCTCGAGGATCAGGGCACGGAAGTGGCACTAACGGCCAGAGAAGGATCGCTACTTTCTCAGAACAGCTTCACGAGTCAGAGAGATCCATTACCGGAGTCGGACGTTTCACAAGATGTAGCGGCCATCCCGGAGGAACTGGCGATGTGGTTTTCAGCCGGTAGCAGACGCCGGCGAAAGGCCTTTGCGGGAGAAACAAACCACAGTCAAACCAGGGAGGTGCGAACTTCATGGCGTCCGGTCCCCGCGGTTCTCTCAGAGTCCGGAGCTGCAGCGAGCAACGAAGCCGTAGAGCCAGCAACGACACTTCCGATGGACAACAGTCCGTTGTTCTCGGCCGCGAGACACACGTGCATTGACGCTAGCCAGCTTGGAGATGAGTTCACAAAGGGGGACGAATCGCTGCGCTTGCAAGCAAAGACGTTGGAGGACAGCCCTCGGGATCCAGACAGGCTAGCGAGACCCGTATCTATTCGTCGAAAATTGTTCTCCAAGGCCAGACCTGCTGCTTCAACGGCGGTTGATTTTGGCGTGTTTTCGACGTCCGAGCCTCGACCGCCAGCTACCGGGTTCTGGACACGCCATGCTTATTTCACACCCCTGGGCGCCTTGGCGGAGCATTTCTCGTCCGTGGTAGACGTCTTCGGCGTCTGCACGGTGGCCTCCGCGACCATGCGGGCGAAATATGGACCGAAGGACTACGCAATGACGGTGAGGCTGGTCGATGGGTCGTCTGTGGCAGATCCCCCGCTCGTACAGATCTTTCGTCCCTTCCGGCAGGCCATGCCCAGGGCAAGCGAGGGCGATGCGGTCATGCTGAGGTCCTTCCGGGTGATCAGCTCCAAGAGGAACTTCGCCCTCATCAGCACGGCCGAGTCGGCTTGGGCCGTCTGGAGAGCTGCCAGCACGGCTTCAGAACCTCCCGAGATACGCGGCCCGCCGGTAGAGTACGCAGACAACGAGGTTCGTCATGCCCACGCTCTGCTGGCCTGGTCGAGGCAGCTGAGCAGATCGAACGCAGAGCCGAATTCCGTGGCGAGAGATTGACGGAAGCGTATCCCGTTTCAAATCCCTGGCGATTTCGACATCTTGTGAGCTCGAAGATATCCGCTGGAAGCCAACGGGGCATATCTTTCTGTGGCACCCCTTGAATTCGCTCTCAAGCGTTCTATCAGGCTTTACTGTAACCGAAATCCACAACAACGTACGAGCTGAGAGCGATTGTTGTTGATTCAGCTATAGCCAAGAACAGCTTCATCTAAGTTTTGGGGGACTGAATAAAGACATTGCTCCCTGCGGATCATGTGTTGCGACAACTTGTAGCATGTAGCCTTCGAAATCTCAATGACACTGTGAGTGGCGAGTCGTGACCATCTCAGTTACGCACAGACGTACTGTACGTGTGGCGTTGTCCCAATCAAGAAGCTACCCCCTGGGACCCCGACCCCAACCCCGTGTTGTGATCCCACTCCCTTGGGGACTTCCGAAGCTCTTATGAGATCTTTGCGATCTTCCGCATATCCCAGCTCTCTTGCTCGACTGTCAACATCAAGATCAAAAGCCATCCCCGGGATCTCAGTCGGCGGTGCTTCCAAACCACGAATTTCATGTGCGTGTTCATCATAGGGCGAACAAACTGATTCTGTACCGACAGTCGAGTACTATGGCCAATAAAGCCGGCCACAGCATTCTTTCAGATTCATCGTCCCCTATCAAGGAAAATATTGAAGCCATGGGTAAGTCGTCTGGACGACCGAGACACTTGTCTTTGGGACTGACGCCTCTGGCCCGGCGACGGCAGAAGACAAGCCGATGCTGAGGAGTGCAGACTTGCCCCTAAACCCACCAAACCTGACGGAAGAGGGTATGTATGAGCAGATCAGGTTTGCCTTCGCATGCGCTCGATCCGATCTCGCTCAGATGCAATCTGCATCCCAGCGCACCTGGGCAGAACCTACGCACAAAAGGGGTTTCGACGAATTTCACTGCATAACTCATGGTCATCCGTGGCTCAGATTCAAGACGAAGACGGATTGGGAGCAAAAGGGGTTCGAAGGGAAATGCCACCGTTGCCGGAACAGCATCGATAGCAACTTGAGAGTGTGCGAGATCCCTGAATGCGGATGGACAGTTTGCAGTCTTTGTTGGCAGATCATGGAGCGACAGAGGCGCGTGTGTGATGAGAAGAGCTGGAAAAAGAAAGTTTGATACCCGAGCTCGAGTATCAACGACGGCCATGGGTACCACGCTCCTCGGCGGCCGTGAGGGGTGGCCCAAACCCATTCACCTTGCCACAAGCTGACATGAGATATCGAGACAGACAAGCACGATACCGACCATCGGTCTCGACATCGGGCAAAGACCTATTACGCATGTGGTAGAGAGACCACTTGATAGCCGCAAATCGAGGTGTGCGAGATACCGCCATTGCGTCCCTTTGTAAAGCCAGAGTTAGCATAGGAAGCGTATGAAAGATCCTCCACCTTGCAAGCTGTGGGCAGAGCTCCGTTCAGACTTTGCCTTGAACCTCATGCTCGACCTGCGCCCTGCAGAAGCTACAGGAGTGTAACACGCGGTTGAACGAAGTCGGATTACCAGAGCATGGGAGGTTTCTTCATAACGGTAGCCCATCAACACCTGCAGGCATGTAGAAAAAAGGGATATGTACGGACCTCTTTCCTAAGAATGCACGACAGCGCAAGAAAAGAAGAGGTACTGTAGCTCTTACACTCGGCATGCCACTATCGGCAGGTAAAATCAGAATGTTCCATGACCTAGGTCGTCATCGCATCATGGGGAAGCACAACTAGCCGAAGCCAGGGCCCTCGTGATGACGGTTTTAGACTGGAGAACTTTTTCATCTCGACGCACGCTACGGAATCGTCAGCCTCGTGGAGTTGATTGTGTATGAAGCTGTCGATGATTTGAATTGGTGGTCTTGTTTGCCAAAAGGTCGGTAGTGGCGCCCGTTCCAATATGAGCTTGTCACCTGGATTACGTAATCGATGGATGAGATCTCCCGCTCTCGCACTACTTCTATAAGTACCGGTAAGAACCGAAGCCATCGCAAAGCAAAGCTAGAAACACTCTGAAAACACCCAACACTCCCTTGACAAGATCAGCACCTGATTTCTCGGCAGTATCCCCTCGCTGTAGCTACTAAGAAAGCGCACATCGTTGGTCACAACAGGCTTCCATTCATCTAGTGCTTTTCGAGTCCTTCATCCGAAGAGGGTTGTCCGCACCAGTCGCGATCAGAGCTTCCTCACTCCGAGCGCTCGCTTCAATCAAGCTAGCGGCGATCGGAAGCCGTCGGTCTTCTCGCCATACAGTACATCAACGACTTTCACAGATGGATAGCAGCAGTCTCTGGGCGCGCCGAAGCAAGTAAGTGTTCTGGAATGACCAGCACCTGCCCGCGCCTGACTCTAAGCGCTGACTCCGTGGCGCTAGCTCCGGAAAGTTGTCCTTGTCCACTCAGACGGATGGAAATCCTTCCCATGAAAGCCCAATACGCGACTTCGGTGTCGCAAGGCGGCTCGGTGGGGCAGGTTCCTCTCATGGAAAAGCCAACCCGTTCAATGCGCTGCAACCCGTCACTAGCGCGGGGGTAGCTTCTCCCAGCTCTGGCGCTTCGTCTGCGTTTGGCCTCGGCTCTGGTGCTTTCGCGTCGTTTGGATCAGCCAAGACGCCCAAGTCGCCAGGAAATGCCCTGGACTTTGCCGGAGCCGCGGCTGGCAATGCCGCGACACCTTCCCCCGGTCCAGAAAGAGGAAGCAGAGACAGTGCAGCCGATCCGCCAGGAGGAAAGGTTCGAATGAAAGCATCCTCTTCATCTCTTACGAATTTGATAACGGCCAACCTACCAGAGCACCCGCTGAAATATTCGTGGGTCGTTTGGTATCGGCCACCAACATCCAAGTACTCGGACTACGAAAAGTCGATGATACCCTTGGCATCGATGTCGACGGTCGAATCGTTCTGGACCGTATACACCCATCTCAAGCGCCCTTCGTCCTTGCCTTCCATCTCAGACTATCATTTCTTCAGAAAGGGCATACGCCCGGTCTGGGAAGATCAAGAGAACCGAAAAGGCGGGAAGTGGATAATGCGGTTCAAGAAGGGCGTATCCGATCGATATTGGGAGGATTTACTGCTTGCTATGATCGGGGATCAGTTTGCCGAAGCGGCTGAGGAGGTCTGCGGTGCTGTGCTAAGCGTCCGCGGCGGCGAAGGCATCCGTGCTGGTGAGGATGTCCTTAGCGTGTGGACGAGGATTGATGGAGGAAGAAATATCAAGATCCGGTAGGGCTGCACCTTTCGAACTTCGTCGACGACCGCTAACGAGAGCGTCCCTCTTGAAATAGAAAGACAATCAAGCGCCTCCTCGCCTTCCCTGCCGATACGAACATTGTGTGGCGGAGCCACGACGAGAGCATCGCGCAGCGGTCAGCCATAGATCAAGCGCGGCAGGAGAAGAGAGATGCAAACGCCGGTGACAGGCGGAGCAGCCATCACGCCAAGGAAGATGGAGGACTCGAAAAACACCGAGCGTCCTAGTCAACCCTCCGAAGTCACACATTTCTTCCCTCAGCTCAGTCTTCACAGGGGTTTGAGCCTTTTCCTCATTCGTTGTTTTCGGTTATACTTGCAAGCGTCGCGTCAGATGACCTTTACGAGACATAGCGCAGCGGATGTATATGTGAATTTGTTCTTGTTCTCTTGGGTTCAATCATCGATCGATCAGCGTCGGGTAGTTGAAAATTAAAAAGTGGCCATTGAAATTGATTCCCCCCAAAGCTTTCCTCATTTGATCCGATGCTATCACACTATCAGAGGGTAGATGTTTTGCGTGCTTGACAACAGCTGCCGTTATGACTGCGGCCCTGGTACGCATCAACAAGGGCTGCAGTCGTGCAGACTAAACCCTACCCGTGCCATGGGGGGTAATACCCCCCCCCCCATGGCACGGGTATCTACTATTTGTGTGTGGCACCTGGCCCTAAGCTCCAAGGATTGGTATGATCGACTTGCTACTAGTATGGTATCATATTGGCCTCAGTAACATGTACTGTGAACTAAGATATCTATTACCGGTATGAGATAACGATGGTTATATCTGTGACCGTACTGTCTTCACGCAAGTGCAGTCATTTCTCAAGTGTTGTTCTAAAGACAACGACAAGTGATCGTCGCAGTAATTAATTTGTAGGGAGTTTGAGGAGAAGTAAATTGCCGAGTACAAGGGACTGCTGCACTACTTCTAGCTTTTGCCAGGTTCTACCTCGAGATGTTCAGAAGTCACAAACTCTTACTATCCGTCAATCGGACGGGGTTGCTTACTAATGCAACTCACTTCGTCGCACCAGCTGCGAGGCCTCAACACAGACTACCTCCCGCGCCTCGTATAGTACATATGGTCAGCTGAAACTTTTGTTGCTCCATTGAGTCGAGTAGATTCGACGAAAGAAACAAGAATTTCCATGTAGTAGCGGGCCAGCTTGCTTAGAGACTTTTGGGGGCTGGCTCGGATGAGCGTCAGCCGGCGTTGCCGCACGCGGCGCATGTCGTCAAACTCCGTGGACGACGACGACGATGAAATCGATTGAATCCAGCTCAACCTTCGCCGCTGACCCCTACTCGATACGTCCGTGTTTGAGACCG
Source organism: Lichina pygmaea (assembly GCA_963422465.1). Taxonomy (NCBI): domain Eukaryota; kingdom Fungi; phylum Ascomycota; class Lichinomycetes; order Lichinales; family Lichinaceae; genus Lichina; species Lichina pygmaea. The sequence continues at coordinate 5,299,939 of OY730169.1, forward strand.
CTCTATTATGCCTCCGTCCCTCTCAAGACTGTTGATCCCTGGTGCCAATCACGTACAGCGTCCGATTTTTGAGGAGATCGGGAACCTAGGCGGCGTGGATCAAGTACCTGCTCGTGGTTACTGCTCGTGGAAACTGTTTTGTGGAACTTGCCCTAAGGCTTTGTCCGAAATTTTGCCATAGACGTCGTCTGGAGGTGTTAAGCCCTACCGGTAGCTGTGACGTTGGGTGCCTGTGCGCGCCAAGATCATAACACATGCTGTCGTTTGATTTCTCCCTCCATGAGGTACCAGCAATTTACTACATAACATCTCACGAAATGCCATTGCTTCTCCTCCTCTTCTTCTTCTTCTTCTTCTTCACCTTCGTCTTCTTTTTCTTCCAACAACAGCTCGATCACACACTGACTGCCTTCATCCAGTCTTTCCTTTGTAACTCCCCCGCCTTCACACAGCCGACATCCTCGCCTAACCTCATTTCACAGACGGTCACCATCTTCCGAGCCGGGAAGGCCGGGCAGATGGGGCAGGGGAGAGCAACCCCCAGCAGCGACGAGAAGAGGTTGCTGGGAGACTTTCAGTAAGCTCTCGCCGGCCCTCTTTCAACCGTCGAACCAAGCTCACACGGTTCATTCATCAGACAACCGGTTGATGCGGTTCTGATAGGGCCCCCTCGCGGTCCTATCCGCGCGGGCGCAATGGCCCCGTCGAACGTACGTAGGTCAAATCCCTACTGTCCACATGATGGTAACATATACAAGAAGGGCCCAAAGGGGTTTCAGCCTCTCAACACGCTGGGCTCAGACGGCAGGAGGTCGGGGGTCACCTTCGATCTCTCGGACACCGATGTCCGGCGGCGGCAGTTCAAGCGGTTTCGTCAGGCTGCCGGAGTTGACGAACTCGATCCCATAGAGATCGAGAGCGAGGACGACCTTCGCGCCGGCAAGCGCCCGAAAGGGGGCATGGAGCTCGTGGCGGTGAGCATTGCACTTCCAACTCATCGCAGATGGCGGGGTTCTGATGTCGGGCATTACCTGGTACAGCCTGCCAGGGCCACGTCTCGGGACACGAAGGGGCCGCAGAGGCGGCCCCTCCTGGACCGAGAGCCTCGGCATGGCAGCAACCCGTCCTGCCACGTGGAGGACGTTGGGAAGATGCTGCTCTCATCTCTCTCATCCGACGTCTCAAAGACGCGGCCGGCGACGGCCGATGAGGAGGAGGACGAAGCACTTGCCGCGCGCCAGTGGCAGGGGACTGCCAACCTGCGTCCCCCCAGAGGCGGCCGGCGATCGTCTTACTTCCAAAGCACGTTGCCAGAGGGCCGAATACGTTCGGGCGCGCGGGTGCCGGACGAGGACGCGTATCGCTTGAGCAAGCCGGGCAACGGGCCCAAAACGCGCAATCAGCGATGGACTCGGGCACAAAGCCCAGCTGCCCCGTCACAGCAGCTTCTTCTTGATGCTCGGTTGAGCCATGGCGCGAGCGCCAGGGGAGCACCGCCGTCCCCGAAGATTTCTGAAATTCAGAAGGCAGCACCGCGGCAACGCCCGGAGCGTCAGAGTCTTTATGCCGGCAGGGCCATCGACGACCCGAACGACGTGTCGATCCCGACAGGCTCTAAGCCGAGGACAACGGTCAACCTTGAGCAGACGGAATCCGTCCCGGACTCAGTATCGACAAGGGGTGACATAGCGCCCACTCAGTTTCGAGCGAAAGGCAGAGACCGTCTCGATCGGCGAGCCCTAGAGCATCCGAATCCATCCAAGGCCGATCGTGTCACTTGCAAGATTCTAGCCCTCGGTAACAGCTGCGGCGCGACCGATAGCGAATGGCTTGATCTGTTGCCTGAATCCACGCTGATTTTGAATTTGGACGCGGACCGCATTGAGTTCAAACTCGCCTCTTTAGATGGTATGGAAGGGCGAAAGATGTTCTCGCTCGGCGATCTTCAAGGGGGAGTTAAGGCATTTGGACCGTGTGATTGTGTCATTTTGAAGATCGAGAAGGGCGAGGGAGGCCAGGGCCGATCTAAAGCTAGACAACTGGCGGTTCGATTTGCTACCGATGACGAGGCTGCTAAACTGGTTTCCAAGCTCTCAGACAGGCCCGGCTTTGGTTGGCAAAAAATTATGCAGTAAGTGAGGTTGCAGGCTTGTGGGAAGTGAAATCGTTGAACCATCTCGCTCACCATGGTAAAGGGTCAATGAGATGAGGAACTTCTTCAATGTCGCGAAAAACAAGATGAAGGAAGATGCCATGCAGTCTGGCCCACCAATTCGATCCAATACAGCCGAGACACCGTTCGAGCCAGGCAAAAAACGGCCTGTGGCTGATAGGATTACTTTTACAACCAACAAGCGACGTCGAACTGGGGTCGATCGTGACGGATGTAGCAGTCCGGCCAAGCTTAAGAATCCGCTTCTATCCCAGGTCAACAGCGACACGCGAAGTGGGCTTCCTGCAAAGAGACATGGCACCAGATCTCAGAATCCCACAATGGCAGCCGCGCATAGCGCTCAAGCCAGAGAGGCTAAGAGCGACGAGTACGTCCTTCGGCCCGATCCCTCGAAAAGACTACTGACGATCGATACGTAGCATGTCACTTTCTGAAGGGTCGTCGCCACCGCCGCCAAAAGCTCCACGACCTGCAGAATGGACAGAGTCAGTGGTGCTCACCGTCTCGTACAGCCAGATTGCTGACAGCAGTCAGATCTGTCGTCTATCCCCCTGATGGGCCGAGGAAAGCGTCGGTCGATTGGGTGGATCTGGGCCGTCTAGACGATGCAGAGTTCCTGAACGACAACATCATCTCGTTCTACTCCAGGTACGTCCGCTTGGTGCTCTTCCGTTCGCCCTTGGTCTGACATCGCCAAGGTATCTGGAGCATCAGCTCGAACAGTCAAACCCTGACGCCGCTAGACGGGTGCACATCTTCAACACCTTTTTCTACGAGAGCTTGACCAAAAATGTTCGTGGCAGAAAGGGGATCAACTACGATGCTGTTTCGAAATGGACTTCGAAGGTCGATATCTTCGATTGCGATTATGTGGTCGTCCCTATCAACGAAAAGTGAGTCTGTCTTGGATCATTCTGCATAGATAGGGACTAAAACCGCTTCTAGTGCTCACTGGTACCTCGCCATCATTTGCAATCTACCGAATCTCGTCAAATCAGGATCCGTGAGCACTTCGGACGTGATCGACATCGACGCGGTGGAGGCTCGGGGCGCCTCAAGCTGTTTTGCAGCCGACAGCAAGGCGACGTGCAGTCCTTCTGTGAGCGACTTGCATGGTATCGAACCCCATGACGCTAGGCATATTATGAGCAACGCGCCGAAGGCGGAAGCGCAGCCCGGGCGGAATTCCCTGCTTTCAGCAAATGGGGCTGCCGACCTGGCCTCGTTGCTGCAACAGCAATACTCATCGCCTCCAGAGGCAGTTCTGCGGACAGAGCGTCCCGAGATTCAGCAGCAGGACCATCCCTCTGCCAGCAAGAGCGTATCTGGCACATTGTCGTTGGCTTCTCCACTCTCGCCCTCCTTTCCGGCTGACACATCAACCCGTGGCGGCGTCGTTAACACCAGCATACTCGAGGAATCCAAGAGCGAGGCAGCCACGACGGCGGACGGCTCCAAAATGAAGGCAGCTTTCCCACGGGCAAAGCGGTTCGATGTCGATGAGTGAGTGCCTTCGGACTGAGTTTCACCGGAAGATGCGCTGACCAGACCATTTCACAGGCCTGCTATCATCACATTAGACTCTTTAGGATTTCAACATGCTGCGACAGCCAGACATCTTAAGGCCTATCTCATACGAGAAGCACAGAGGAAACGGCAAGTCAACATCCAAGCGGGAGACATCAGCAGTTTAGCAGCAAAGGGTCTACCGCAGCAGTCAAATTACTGTGACTGCGGGCTCTTTCTTCTCGGATATCTGGACAAATTTTTGGAGAATCCGCCGGAGCTGATAAAACCTCTGCTTCAACGCGAAGCGTTACAAAAGGAGGACTGGCCGAACATGGACCCGAAGAGAATGAGGACCACAATTCGCGATATCTTGATCAGGCTTGGCAATGAGCAAGCCGAGGTCAAGAAGCTGGCTCGTCAGCAGCATGCTAGCTCCAGAGGCAAGCTCCACAGCAAGGAGGGCGTCTCGACTCGAAGGCCGTCCGGCCCGGCGGCCCCAGATGACACTATCAAACTGGAAGGCCAATCACATGCAGCTGCAGAGTCACGCGTCACGGACGCCGTCTTAAATGATTTGCCTGATGTCTCGATCGCTACCCCTTCGTCCGAGGGTGCTGGCAATTCAGGGCAGAAGAAAAGAAAAAGACCTTTGGATCTGACCATCGACGACAGTCGGCCGAGCGTCTCGTCGATTCAACAACACGTCTCTTCATTCTGCTCCGCGTCCGAGATTGGGCATTTGGGTGCGGACAACACTGGCCACATGCCTCACAAAGCACCGGCGACAGTTGGTGCAGACACCTTGCCACCATCGAAAAGAGCGAAGCTCGAGTCGGACGAAATTATCTTATTGTCTTCTGGGGACGGCGTCATGTCGAATCAAGAACATCGCCCATCGCCCTGCCCGGTGGCCGAGATTGGGCGTTCGGGTGCGAACAACACTGGCCATGTGCCTCACAAAGCATCGGCGGGAGTCAGCGCAGGCAGCTCGCCAGCATTGAAAAGAGCGAAGCTCGAGTCGGATGAGGTTATCATACTGACGTCTGGGGACGGCGACCCGGCCTGAAGCGAATGGCGAGGTTGCCGCTCGCTGCGATCAGCAGAAACTATAACGAACGAGATGCCAGGGGCCCCGCGGTTTTCGACTACTACATTCTCTCCTACTTGTAACTCTTTGAGCGACTGCATGGCATGGGTTGGGTGGTTGCATAGCGCTGATTTGACGGAAGCGTTGGAGTCCCTTTCTGAGCGGGAGGACAGGACTTTGGGTGCATAGCTGCGGATCAACCTACCAAGGAGTTCCTACGTCTTGAAGCATAGGAAAGATCTAATCGAAGCAGCCGCTCATGGCCATGACAATGCGTGTAGTTCGAACATTTGCTCTGTCGGTGTACGTCGTTTCATCTGAAAAAGGAAATTGAAGCCACAGAACGAAATAGAAGTCATCAGTCGTCGAGACGATCAAAGCAAGATCAAGCCAAGATCAAGCCAAGATCAAGCCAAAACACAAAGTCCCGCCGACAAGATAGAAACAAGTGCGTCCCAGCCCGGCGGCTTTCCAGTGCAGAACAACAGATCACAGACTTGACGCGGTGCAGATCAATTCCCCGAGATGGCAGCCACTTTGAGATTCCCGTGCTGATGATAAGACCCAGACACTCGTGGTCCTTCCACAGCCTGCTCAAGTCTCAGGAAACTAGCAAAGCCCGCGGCAGACGTCAATTCCACACCGGTCGCCCCACGCGATGTCCAAGCTGATAACACCTCGACAAGCAAAGACGATAGACTCCACCGTTCCGGTAGACTGTTGCCAGAAATGTTTCGGAATCGCAGAAATGACCTGAAGGCAAGCGTATGCCTTGGGATGGAGCGACGGAAACAGTCGGCAGGGATGTGCGCATCTCTTCTGATGGCAGTCGTGAGGAGCGTGTTGAACGAGGACGACAGCCGTGGGGTGTGTTGCAGGAAGAGCGTTGGAGGAGACGGTCTTCAGGGATCGGAGAGGATGCTTGCCAGAGGTGTTCCGAGATGGTGAGGTGCGACGGCCAGGAGACTGATGAACGACCTTTCTCCCCAAAACCCGATCAACATTGTCTTGAGACATGTCGCTAAATGCTTGCAGAGCTCCGCGAGGGGGTTTTCTGTCGCGTCGTTGCAAGTTTGCGGGCCTGTCTTCAGATCCCGATCACGGCATCAGGAGGACTGAGCGGCTGCGCTGGTAGTCGGACGCCGAGGTGTTTTCACTGCGTCATATTTTTGAAGCAAGCCCGCGATGTTGGAATGGCGTCGGGCTTGAGCAGCTCTAAGGGAATTGCCAAAATGTCCTCTCTGAAGATTAGGATCTACACCGTGATTCAAGAGCAACTGCACAACAGACTTATGGCTATTGCAAGATGCAGCCTGCAGGGCAGTGCCTTATCTTCCTCCCTGAAGATTAGGATCTGCACCATGATCCAAGAGTAACTGCACAACAGTCTCCTGGCCATTGCAAGATGCAGCCTGCAGGGCAGTGCTATATCTTCCTCCCTGAAGATTAGGATCTGCACTGTGATGCAAGAGCAACTGTACAATAGCCTTGTGGCCATCACAAGATGCAGCCTGCAGGGCAGTGCCATAAATTTCTCCTTGAAGATTAGGATCTGCACCCTGATCCAAGAGCAACTGCACAATAGCCTTATAGCCATTGTAAGATGCAGCCTGCAGGGCAGTGCCAGATTCTTCTCCCTGAAGATTAGGATCTGCACCGTGATTCAAGAGCAACTGCATAACAGACATAAAGCCATGATAAGATGCAGCCTGCAGGGCATTGTTATAATATCCTTCCTGAAGATTAGAATCTGCACCGTGCTTCAAGAGCAACTGCACAACAGCCTCATGGCCATTAAGAGATGCAGCCTGCAGGGCAGTGCTATATCTTCCTCTCTGAAGATTAGGATCTGCACAGTGATCCAAGAGCAATTGCACAACAGCCTTATTGCCATCTTGAGATGCAACATGCAGAGCAGTGCCACGATATCCTGCCTCAAGGTTAGGATCTGCACCATGATCCAAGAGCAACTGCACAACAGCCTTATTGCCATCTTGAGATGCAGCATGCAGAGCAGTGCCATGAAATCCTTCCTGAAGATTGAGATCTGCACCATTCTTGATTGATACCTCTACAATCTCGGACAGTGATAGCAAGCATGCGTAATATAATAGTGAAGCCACATCACCTAAAGTCTTATCTAATTTGGGACTGCCCCAGCTGTCTCTGTTGTAGATTCTTAGCCAACTCAGAAAGCAAGCATTCTTGTCATTGTTGAAAAGAGCTTCTGCTAGCTTCATTGTCAGGCTGTCAGAGGCGTGATAGTATCCCTGTTCTGGGTGTCCTTGTACGAAGTGTTGTGGCCAGTGCTCAGCTATGTATCAAAGTAACAGATGCTCTTCCAGTATTTGGTGGGATAGAGAATCGGGTTGATCCAGCAAGAGAAGATACAAGAGACATGTGTCAACAATGAATCTGTGAGCCTCAGATTCTTTGATGGCAAATTCAGAGCATGCGCTGTTCTGGATACATGTTGAAACAAGATATTCCTTGACAGAGTAGTGTGCAAATCTGATCTCCTTGCCCTTGTAGGTATCAACAGTTGTAAGCAAACTGCTGCAGATGTCCAGTAACTTGTCAGGTGTCTGAAACATCTTTTGTGTGTCAAGGGAGCATTGGTCCAGCTGCAGTATTGCAGCTTTGGTGACCTCCTCAATAAGCATCAGTCTCTCCAAAACAACCAGCCATTGAAAGGCAGCACAGGCTCTTGCTGCATAATTTGGATTGATCCTCTTCAGAATTTGTTTGTACATCTTGTCCAGTGTTGGGGGCAAATCCTTCAAGGCCTTGTCAAGGTCATCCTGTGTGTGGCATTCACGTAGAGTCTCTATCTGGCAGTAGACCCAACAAAACCTTAAAGTAAATTCAGCCCAATGATCACGCAAGAGAGGATAGCAGGCTGCCTACATGCTGTCAGCACCCTTAATCAAGTTGCTCTCAATGTTGTGTTTAGCCAAGTCTGACTATTTGCTCAGAGACCAATCTGCAGTGATACTGCTTTGAACATACAGCTGTATGTCATGATTGATCCCCACCCCTTGCACTGAGACCCACGTGGCTGCCAGTTGTTCCATGCATTCTTTGATTTCAGGTTCTTCGCGGCTGGCTGCTAAGATGTGCAGTCTCTCAATCCCTTGGGAGCTGATGGCAGCCACCATCTTTCCCAGGAATCCCCAGTCAGAGCACTTGTCCAAGGTGTCCACAACAATGTAAGTGTCCGCAAAACTCTCTGCCACAGAAGGCAAGAGTGTCACTAGTTTCTTGATATCTGGCTGATGCTTCCCCTTCAACTGATCATACAGACTCTGAATCCCATCCGGGAGCTGTTCCCACTTGTCGCACAACTGCACAACAATAGACCTCACAAAGTTGGCTACCTGTTGCTTTTTGTGGTCGTTGAAATCAAAGTAGAAGTATGCCAACACACGTGTGTGATCACTCTTGCATGCTTTTTCCAGTGTGTCTATCGTGGTCAAGCTATGCAACGTAAGTCTCTCAGCAACCACCAAACTGAGGATTCTGACTGCTACCTGAGGATGGTCTTGCCACTACCAGCTGCAACTATCATTAGTACCTTGTCCACTTGATGGCCAAGAAACATACCAAGCCTGTGAAGCCACAGGAAGCTCTTAGACACTGTTCTCCAGAAGTGAAAATCAGGTGAGTCCACAAACCAGCTTCCAGTACTTGACTTGTGTTGTTGGCAAGCTTGTTACGACCCAGGGGATGGGAGCCACTCATTCATAGGCAATCAGGCCGCGGGCCAGGCAAGAGGACACCATGGAAGTCAAGTGACCAACCAACAAGGGGTCACGTGACTGTCGAGACACACACGGGAGTCTCGACGCAGGATGCATGAAGCATCAAGACAATCTCACCAGTCTTGACGCAGGATGCATGAAGCATCAAGACAATCTCACCAGTCTCGACGCAGGATGCATGAAGCATCAAGACAATCTCACCTGTCTCGACGTAGGGTGCATAACATGGTGGGACTGTCGAGACAATCTCACCCGTCTCGACGCAGGGTGCATAACATGGTGGGACTGTCAAGACAATCTCACCCGTCTTGACGTCGAGACTGTCGAGACAATCTCGATCGTCTTGATAGGCCAGCACTATATAGTCCGGCGATAGTTCCCTTATGGAACAATCGTCTTCAACTTATGTTGTGATCCAGACAACTAGATCTACTTCAATACAATCCTTTTGTACGAAGCCATTGATCAGGTGTCACTACCACCACGTTCCACCAAACCCCTTCGCGCTCCTTGACACTCCTCTCCTGCGAGAACCAACCCACCTTCCACCTCTCGCCCTAATCCTATACTCAGATAGGACAGTACGGTACAGACCGCAACACTTTGAAGACCCTCAAGGATGAGTACCTCAGGAGCAACCAACCCCAACTTCCCAGATGGAAAGATTAGCATCGCCAAGCCAGACCTGTTCTACAACAAAAGGAACAAGGTTGACGACTGGCTCATGCAACTCCAAGTCTACTTTCAATTCCAACCAGAGACAAAGCTGCCTAAGGAAAAGTGGCCCCTCTTCGCAACCACTTACATGAGAGGTAATGCTTATCGATGGATCAAGCCCTACGTCAATAAACATCTCTCAGGAAACAGAGACCACGACAGCACATCAGAATAGATGACAAAATGGATGTGATTCAAGGACAAGATCAAAAAGATCCTTGGACTATCTAACAAAGACAAAGTGGCTATACGAATGATCCAGCACATCAAACAACAACGCTCAGCCGCAGAGTACACCACGCAGTTCAAACAATACTCAGTACTGACTGACTGGGACGACAACGCCCTGATGGTCATGTACTGACGTGGACTCAAGGAAAACATGAAGGATGAAATCACCTTCGACAGACGAGCGGTCAACACACTGGATGAACTCATCGCACAAGCAATCAACATCGATGACAAACTATTCAAGTGAGCGATGGAGAAACACCACAACAGAGGATACAGCCGCCCCGCATGGCATGTGAGCAACCACTACAAGCCGCCTAACAAGGCACCACCACATGACCCATATGGCTATGCACCCATAGAACTGGATGCAGTCCACCACAAGGGAAGGTTTACGAAGGGAAGGAACAACAAAAAAGGGAAAGCACTGAAGTGCTATGCCTGTGGTAAGCTAGGCCACATGGCGAAAGACTGTTGTTCAAAGAACAAGGTGCACCGACAGCAACTTAATACGCTCGACGGAGACTGGAATATCATCGAGCCAGAGGACCTACCAGGAGAGGCTTAGCTATCCCTCGAACAATAGGACAACTACAATCAGACATTGGAAGCAGCCCACCAACTGGCAACATCAGAAGGTAAGGACCTACCAGAACTGACAGGTCAGGACAAGGGACAGGAGCCCTTAACTACCTCTGATGGGGACTGAGACAAACCCGTGTCTATCAAAAAAGAAATACTACAAGGAAGCTATGCTTACAGCATGAACCCACAAAACCTACAGCACGGCGAACTACAGTGGAGGTTTTGCACAAAGCACTACTGCACCTACCACGAACAACTACGAAGGTACGGAGGACATTCACCCTACCACGCCACCTACCACAAGTATTGGGTCAATTGCGAGAAGGATGTGTGTGAAATCTATCTTTGGGACAAACGCCAACACACCGCATTCCCCGGGCACACACATGAGTGGCACGAACACCTCATGTTCCTACAGCAAGGTAACAACCACAACTGCTACGTCAACAATTGGCAGTACTGCCTCAAGCCTGGATGTGACAAGCATCAGTAAAACAAATTCATGAACAGATTCCTCAGGACTGATGGGAATGGCTGGACCCATTGCCCAGTCAGTGGAAAGACACTTCAATCAGGAAAAGACTGAACTCCCTTGTCAAGGGGTGACATCAGGAGCTCAACAACATGACCCCTAGCAACGTAAAGCACCTGCGATTACCTGTGTCACTACACACCAACATGCCAGTACAAACATACGCACTTGTTGACTCTGGAGCCAGTGGAAACTACATCTTGAGACAACTTTACGACACCCTCGGCACTGGAAGGAGACGCAAGCAGCAGCCCTATCAGCTCATGATGGTAAATGGACAGACAGAGCTAGTCTGCCATGAGACACAGCCAATGGAAATAGTTACTGGACACTATGCTGAAAGGATCCACCTTGATATTGTCAAGTTGGCCACTCAGGATATCTATTTGGGGATGCCTTGGCTAAAGAAGCACAACCCAGTTGTTAACTGGAGGACAGGAGTACTCACGTTTAGGAACTGCACTAACAACACAGCTCGGACCTGTTACCAGCCACAGAAGGCGTGGACAGATGAGGGAAGGAGTCCTCAGTGGAACCTCACCGACAGAAAGGACAACTCTCAAGAGAAGAGGTCTGCCTTGACAGGCACACCCCGGAACCAGGTGGCCAAGCAGTCAGAGATGAAGAGAGAGGAAGTTGTTAACCCTCTGGAGATCCCTGAAGAGTACCAACCTGGGTATGACAACCTCTTTCAGGAAGAGACAACAACAGCAGTGTTGCCTAAGCACTAACCTTGGGATCATGAGATCAAGTTACAACCAGGGATAGAGCCAGGATTTAGACTAATTTACCAGTTATCAGAGAAAGAGCTCCAAGTACTTCGCGAGTACCTGGAGGAAAACCTGAAAAAGGGTTTCATTCGAGAATCTCAATCGCCAGCAGGATACCCAATACTATTTGCACCAAAGAAAGACGGAAGTCTTCGACTTTGTGTGGATTACAGGAAACTCAACAACATTACCATCAAGAACTGATACCCGTTGCCAAATGTGAACGAATTGCGAGACAGGATCAGCCAAGCTATAATCTTTACCAAGCTGGACTTGAAAGGAGCATACAACCTGATACGCATGAAAGAAGAAGAAGAATGGAAGACAGCCTTCAGAACCTGATACGGACACTATGAGTATCTGGTTATGCCATTCGGACTCACAAACACACCAGCAACATGTCAAGCATTGATCAACAACATCATCAGAGCACACCTGGACCAAACAGCTATCACCTACCTAGACAACATTCTTGTCTACTCGAACACGTAACAGGAACATACCAAACATGTGAAGGATGTTCTATGATGCCTACAACAGGCAGGGCTCAAGCTCAACTCAAAGAAGTGTGAGTTCAACAAACCGGAAGTTGAATTCCTCGGATATGTCATAGGGATTGAAGGGATCAAGATTGACTCTGAGAAAATTAAAGTAATTCAGCAATGGCCAACACCAACATCAGTTAAGGAAGTACAAGCTTTCCTAGGATTTGCCAACTTCAACTGACAGTTTATAAAGAACTACTCACAGATAGCAACACCACTGACAGAACTCACAAAGAAGGACGTGGAGTACCAGTGGACAGAGAGACAACAAAAAGCATTCTAACAGCTCAAGGACACTTGCGCCAAGGAACCAGTTCTCCTCAACTTCAAGACAGGCCAACCAACACGAATCAAGACAGACGCTTCAGATCAGGCAGTGGGAGTATGTCTATGCCAACAGGCAGACGGCAAGTGGCACCCAGTTGCCTACTACTCACGAAAAATAACACAAGCAGAACGAAACTATGATATCCACGACAAAGAGCTACTGGCAGTCGTCAACACACTTGAACACTGGAGAGTGTACGCGGAAAGCAGTTCTGAACTCACTGTTCTCACAGACCACAAGAATCTGACAACGTTCACAATGACCAAGAAGCTGAACAGACGGCAAGTCAGATAGGCTGAACTCCTAGGGCAACACAAGTTCAAGATCTTGTACACCCCAGGACAAGACAATGGGAGAGCAGACGCACTAAGCTGACGAAAAGACCACATGGAAGATGATGAACACCAAGGAACAATCTTACAGCAGGACCAGCAAGGAAACCTGGTGCCTCAACCACAGATCAACAAGCTCACGGCAGAAGACACTGAAGAACTAATAAGGAACTACCACAACAATCCAGCACATGGTCACCCAGGAATCTCCAAGACCACAGACCTTATCCAACAGGCAGGGAACAATGTTATTAACCTCTGACAACATGTCACAAGCTACATCAGCAAGTGTCTACTATACCAGAAAAACAAACATGGAAGACATAAGCCATACAGAGAAGGATATCTGAACACAATACTGAGAGGCCCGTGGGAAGACGTGTCAATAGACTTCATCACGAAGCTACCCAAGTCCAAGGACCCAGTCACAGGAATCACCTACAACTTGATTATGGTGATAGTAGACAGATTCACAAAATATCTAATAGCAGTACTATTCAAGGAGACCCACACAGCAGAACAGTTGGGATACCTCTTACTGGACAGATTGGTCAGAGACCACGGAGTTCTGATCATGATCATTACAGACAGAGACAAACTCTTCACATCCAACTACTGGAAGACAATCAGTGCAGCCATGGGAACAAAACCCAAAATGTCTACAGCCTATCATCCACGAACTGACAGCCAGACAGAGCGAGCAAACCAAGTCCTGGAGACTTACTTACAGCATTACATCAACCAGACCCACAGCAATTGGGTACAGTTATTACCGGTGGCACAGCTGGCAATCAACCAGCACAGATCAGACTCAACAAAGGAATCACTATTTTTTGCCAATTTTGGACAACATGCGAACATCAGGATGCCAAGCAGAGCTTCACCAAACACGGAGAAAGCACTCCAACACAACAAGCTCCTACGACAAACACACACGATGATGAGGCACTACCTTCAAGAGACCTCAGAAAGAATGCAACATCAAATGGACAAGAAATCAAAAATGGCACCTCAGCTAAAGAAGGGGGATAAAGTCTACCTCCTCACAAGAAATTGGAAAACAAAGAAACCAAGAACAAAGAAACTGGACCATGTCAAGGTCAGACTATTTTCAGTCAAAGAAAAAACTGGACCAGTCAACGTCAGACTGCGACTACCGAGAGACGCTCGGGTACACCCAAACTTTCACATCTCAATGATTGAATTAGCCGACCAGAGCACACCCTTGCAGGAAACATTTCATTACCAACCAGAGGAAGAACAGGAATTCAAGGCCGAACAGATCCTGAAGAGAAAAGGTCAGTGATACCTTGTCAAGTGGAAAAACTACCCAGACTTGGAAAATACCTGGGAACCACTCAGGAACCTTGTGAACTGCCAGCTCCTCCTGCAGCAGTTCCGGCAGAAGCAGGACTGAACAGCTCGGCCTGCAGCGCAGACACGTCAATGACCGTCGCCGACAAGTCTTCACCATCCGCCTCCATTTCAGCAACAAGGCACTGGAGCTTCTTCTTTGCTTGACCCTCAGCACCTTCAAGAACCTTTCACTTTCGGGACACACAAGCCTGCAGCTCAGCAAGCTGCTCAACAAGAGCATCCCGCTTGGCCTCATCAACAGCCAAATCCTCACGAAGGTTATCTTGAGTCATGTTCAGCGACTCCCAAGAAAGTGACACACAGGACTTCCCACGACAAGTGCATTCAGCGCACTTCAACTTATCGTTGTCGTCAGACATTCGGAAGCAGGGCTTGTGGTTCAAAACACAGAAGTCACACGGAGCAAGTGACACAAAGTTATGATCACAGATCTGGGCTGCCAGTTGGTTTCGGTAAGCAGAGGCACGTGATTTTGCAGACATACTCAAGAATTCATCAGGACGATGAATGAAGGAGAGGAGGGTAGTGTTACGACCCAGGGGATGGGAGCCACTTATTCATAGGCAATCAGGCCGCGGGCCAGGCAAGAGGACACCATGGAAGTCAAGTGACCAACCAACAAGGGGTCACGTGACTGTCAAGACACACACGGGAGTCTTGACGCAGGATGCATGAAGTATCAAGACAATCTCACCAGTCTTGACGCAGGATGCATGAAGCATCAAGACAATCTCACCAGTCTCGACGCAGGATGCATGAAGCATCAAGACAATCTCACCCGTCTTGACGCAGGGTGTATAACATGGTGGGACCGTCAAGACAATCTCACCCATCTCGACACAGGGTGCATAACATGGTGGGACCGTCGAGACAATCTCACCTGTCTCGACGTCAAGACTGTCGAGACAATCTCGATTGTCTCGACAGGCCAGCACTATATAGTCCGGCGATAGTTCCCTTATGGAACGATTGTCTTCAACTCATGTTGTGATCCAGACAACTAGATCTACTTCAATACAATCCTTTTGTACGAAGCCATTGATCAGGTGTCACCACCACCACGTTCCACCAAACCCCTTCGCACTCCTTGACACTCCTCTCCTGCGAGAACCAACCCGCCTTCCACCTCTCGCCCTAATCCTATACTCGGATAGGACGGTACGGTACGGACCGCAACAAAGCTTTGCCATGGTTTATGCTGGGATTGGTAACAGAGAGCCATTGGAGCACCTCTTTAGTGCAAGCAACTGCGAAAATTAGCTCATGAACTTGGACTTTCCTGAATATCCGCAGCATCTGGGATACCTCACTATCTTGAGCAGTGGTGATGTTCAAAATCAGGTGTCTGGCTTTGAATACTTGGCCCCTATCATGCTATGTTCAGCTGCTGCAACAAATGATAGCTTGAAGAGATACCCACGCCACGTCTATTCCCAGAGCAGCCTCAAAGAATTTCTTTTACTCCCTGGCTGCTTCAAGTGCCTTCTCTATCTTCTTGAGCTTACCCAGCCACAGGATACGCTCTCTCCACTTCATGAACTCATTGAGACTATTTACAGGTCTCAATTGTTCCTCTAGAGTGTGCAAGGCTGATCTGACGCTGTCGATGGGTCCTCCTTCAAGCGAGCTCAAAGAGGACTATTGCTCTGATGAACAGCCCCACTCCTTCAGCCTCTTTGCCATATTTTCTACTTTTCGCAGGAGGGAGCTGATATTATTCACTTCGCTCTTGATTTGTCGTAGGTCCCCACTGGCATGCTTGATGGCTGTCCCATATTCCAAAACTAGGCTCGTCACTTTTCCTGCTAGTTGAAGCACTGTGATGATCGAAGTAACCAACCCGATCTCCGCCATGGTTGGTTTTGAACGGGGTAGCTTTCTGGCCAGAAAAACTACTGTACTGTAGTGATTGAGTGGAATTTGGGTGAGCAATCGGCATGCATAGCTCAGAGATGATGGAAACAGGGCGACGATAGGTCGACGTTGGGTCCCGATTCTTGCCAGGTGGCAGGTAGGTGGCCACTGAGCGGGGTACGAGGACGAGGCTGACCACCCGATGAGCTGTGCCAGCCTTGCAGAGTCCTGCCACAGCGCAATTGTACCAGCCACTACACACTTACGGACGTACCGTACTGTACCTGTACGAAGTACGTAACGTACATGCGTATTGCTATTCGCATCACAGCCACTCTCAAAGTGGTGGCCACCAGCCCCGACGCAAGAATTTATCAAGCAGAGTTTGAAAACAAGGCAATCAAGCCTCGAAACATCAGCCTCGACTCGATTGTAGCCAAGTAAGAGTCTTCGGTGGACCCGGCGACGAGTTTGTCTAACCCATGCTATGACAGCTGGTACGGTACCGGTACCGTACGGTACCGATACTGGTACAGCCACGACAGCCTACCAGTACCGTAATTCCTCGTAGGTTGGACCACTCTGATACGTAATGAGTCTTTGCATCTTCCAGACTGGACGTCGAGCTTTCTTGGGTTACCCTGCGGACAATTGATTCATACCTGCAGACCGGAATAACAAGGCGACCCCGAGCGTCTTTGTTCCAGTACAAAATAGCAATTGAATAGCGACTAAATATGTTCATACGTACAGGAGTACGGTAGTACGAGTACTGGTGCAGCTCAGAGACATTTGAACTCACGCAGGTTGCCTCTGTGGGTGGCTCTACCGGATCATTCAAAAACTATGATTTGAGGCTTCGGGTCGGCCCGAGCTTCTTTCCGTCGCGTCGATTGTCGAAGCCAACAACCTTCGTCCTCTTCACACAGCTGACAACTGGCAACCGCACGCCTGTGAGTGTTCTCACAAGTCACAACGCATGGCTACTAGTCTGCTAACCTTCCAAGAAGGTTGAAGCAATGGCCTGCTACCCGCATCTCACTGCCTTCGGTACACCGCGAGGGCGGTGATGTCTCGGTTCAAGAGGAAGCGTCCAAGGGCATCAACCGAGCCATATTCTACTAAACGCCAGAAAGTGAAGCAGAGCGAGGGCGCTCAGGGCGGAGAAGACTTCTACGCGGTCAAGGACATCATCGACGAGAACGAGACTCACTATCGCATCGACTGGGAGAATAACGCTGCCACCGGAGAGTCGTACAGCCCTACGTGGGAGCCCAAATCCTTCGCCAACGACGAGGCCGTCGCAGACTGGGGGAAGAAGAAAATCAGAACACCTTCCGGACGCTCTGTTTGGTCAGTTTGTAGCAGCGATAGCCCATCTCCGCAGCATAAACATATCAACAGAGGAGCACGCCAATCCACGGAGACGTGGAATCGCAGGGGTAACTTTACGGTATCGTCTTCCGGCACTGTTGCCTCTTCAAGAGGTGACTATCCCATCGGTTGGGCCATGTTTTTGTCGGTGCATGACAACGCTTCCGCAAGGGTGTATCGGCTCAGGTAGGGCCTCGACTGCTGCTGACTGCCTTTGAGCACAGAAAGACCTCCAAACAGTCCATCCGCTTCCCTCCCATCGAATCGATCCTCGGTGGATCAGTCTCATCTGCGGAATCAACCACGTGCTGTCCAGGAAATCGAAGACAGCTTTGAAGCGAGTCGAATCAAGACCTCTTCTGCACGAACCCGTGTTGAAGTCGTTATTCCGCTTTGTAGCGGCATTGAAAGGAGCCAGTACGTTGCCTTTCCGGCAGCTTGGTCCCAAAAGAGTTATCGCAGCTCCCAAGAGTTGGCTTGGCAATTGAGCGACCCCGCCAGCGTGCAGATCCTGCTGCCGGCCTCATCAGATAAATACCCGCCTCCACCGCAGTCGGCCAAGTTTAGTCGAGATTCTGTCGTCCCGGACTCTCTGCCCTTCCCAAGTCAAAAAACTCTCCACGCCGACGAGGACGGTGGAGACGCAAAGAAGGACGACTTTCTAGGCCCGGTCAATCTGTCGCATCTCAAACTGTCGCAGCTAGGAGACGATTGTCTGCCAGACTTCAAAATCTACGAGGATGATCATGTTGAAGGCCAGCTCGTCGATGGACAGCCAGCCGTAGTCGAAGACCCGCAAGAGGACCAAAACGCGCCAGATCTGCTCCAGCCGATTGCTGGATCTCCTCGGCACTTACACCGGCCTGAGGATCATTTCATCAACAGCCGTGCAGCATCCGATTCCATACCGTTTCAGGCCAATAATCCACTGCCTCTCATTACTCCGGGAGTTGTCACAACCCAAGAGGCATCTGGAGCCACTGAGGGGAGGCATTCGGGGTATCCGCCCGAGCGTTCCACTTGCGACGCCTCCGTCGGCCAGCAGAGCCAGGCCTTCATTACAGCATCAGCACCGTTTCTTACTGCTCCCGAGGTCTCTGAGTGCTCCGAAGAAGCAGTTCGGGAACCGCCACCTTCTTCACGTGACTCATTGAACAATATCCTCAGTGTACCATCAGCACAGGACTCTGGTTTCATCGCTGAACTTCCGTCGGCATTCTCCTCCAGGGTTATAGACCCTGCTCCTGCCCCTGGCCCTGGCCCTGCCCCGAGCTCCACCAATTCTTTCGCTAAGATACCTCCTTCAGGAGTGGTCGCACAGTACCCTTCATCACCGGTGGCAGGAGCTCCTTGTGTGCGCGATCCAAGAGCACATGCCCGTGAGAAGACTGACGATATCCCAACCACATCTTCTGTACCGAATTTCCCCTCACCAAGTACGTTACCAGGTCTACCGTTTGGCAGGGCTGTAGCACAGGATTCATCGTTGGAGTCACGCCTTGAGTCTACGAAGGAACCTCTGAGCACGTCGATACCGCCTTCGAGTTTCATCACACGGATCCCAGTACCAGCTTCACTGAGCAGAGCAGTGGTTCACGGAGCTGGACTGCAGCAAAGCCCACGGTCTGCGCGATCACAGCAGGAGCGATCATCGGGTTCTGTTCAGCCTGAAGTTGCGGCTAGCCAAGAAGGTCCAGCCCGTGGAGCAGAGGGTACCGCTGCTCCATCAACTGATTTCTTGCAGGAGGGCCAAACGACCGACCAGCTCGAAGCCTCATCCTCGGAGTTGGAATTGTCACCTTTACCGAATCAACAAATATACCGCTCAATCGAGGACATTTTACCCGGTGACGAGCTGGAGGACTCGGGTACACCTTCTCCTGGACGGATATATTCTCCTCCTCCCAAACTCGAGCGGGATTCGTCCCCATTGGTCTATCCTTGGATCTCCGCAGTTGGAGACCCTTCTCTAACCCAAACGAGGCCGGCTATCCACTCAATACCTTCGAGGCCCGATCAAACTATGTCCGCATCACCCGCTTCTAGGGCTACGTCGAGTGAGCCTTCGCTCAAGGAGAGATTACGGAACCTGCGCGCCGCCTCGGCTGCTAATCGGACGGCATCGGCAACCAGCCAAGCCGCACCTGCCATAGGAACAACCACTCCTCAGCCGCCATCATCGCGGTCGTCCGTGGCGTCGTCTATGCAGCCACCACAGTTCGCCAACGACAAAGGGGAGCTGACGGCACCGCGCGGCCAGGACATCACCATGGGGAGTACGCAGCACGAGAGACAGGATATCCGATGGCTTTCACAGTTTACTCAGTCTGTTCCCTCGCTGGACAGCCCGAGGCTAGGGACGATGGAGTTCGCTGTGCCCCTCGGCATGTCCGCTCGCGTGCGAGACTACTACGAGCAGGCCGTGTATAACTGCAAAGAGGATGTTGAAACGTTCCTCAACGCACGGAAGGATAGCAGGTTCAACCCGGATTCGGGCATGACAGAGCTCCTCGAGCGGGTCGATAACTTTAGTGTTCATCCAGACCTTGAGGATACCAGCGTCCTGCGAGAAAGTTCGTCGTCGTTGTCGATCGCTCCCTCGGAGACAGAAACTAGGTGGGCCGAAGAATGCAGCGCAAAGTTCAGGTTTCTAAGAAACCTATTGGATCTGCTGCGCCCGCATGACACACATATCGCCATCTTGGCTCGGCCTGGTCCGCTGCTCAACATCTTGGAAAAGTTCCTTCGAGGGCACAATGTTCGTTTCAGCCGGCCGGACCGTCGTGCTTTCTCCGACAAGTCGGCGAAAGGAGCATTGCAGGTCACACTGCTACCCACTGGAACGACTGGAGCAGGGTTTGTGGTGAGCACCGCCTCAGTCGTTTTGGCCATGGACAGGTCCTTTAAAGCCTCCGACCCTCAAGTCGTTTCGTTACGAGCGCACCTGGTTCATGTTGGCCGACTGGCGCCTGTACTCCGCCTCGTGGTGCTTAACAGCGCCGAGCATATTGAGAGATGCATACCAGCTGGTCTCGGCAAGACGTTGCATCTACAGATTTGGATCAGCTGCGTCGCCCAGGCGAGAAACGCTGTGGGGAAGATGACGGCAGAGTATCCACAGGCCCTCGAAGCGGCCAAGCAGGTCGCAGATTGGCTGGTCTCAGGCGGTGATAACGCTGACGGGTGGCCACTTCCACCACTAGATGGTGTCGCTGGTATCGATGAGCTGTTTGAATCGCAAAGAGCGTCGTCTTCTCGTTACTCCTCGGTGCATCCTCAAGAGCGAACGCCTGGTCTGGACACCGGGCAGGAGGCGCAAAAGCGCGCCTTCGTAAGTCACTTGTTGAAATCTGTGTGGCCGTCGAACAAACTGACGACGTTCATCGACAGGATTCGGAAGACATCGACTCTGCCGAGGCGGCCAAGCGACAACGCTTGACGCCAGAGTCGGACGGGATAACCACCCCATTTGCTGTTCCATCCAAGGGCGAGAAAAGACTAGACCATCAAAAGCAATTGACAGAAGAACGAGGTGTAGACATGTCTAGTCAGGTATGCGACGGCTGCATAGTTTCCTGGTGGCCGCGGAATCATCTAATGTTCTCTGCAGCGACCATCGCCTGGCCAGATCAAGGTCGAAGCGGATCTTCGACAGAGAATCAGCGAGCTGGAAGGGTATGTCAGCGATTGCAACGTGTCTTTGTCACAATCCCGAGACGAGTACGAAGAGCTCGCGCGGGAATACCGAAAGCTGCGTGTCGAGCTGGACGGGTCCAAGCGGACTACAGAGCAACTCGAGCACCGGCGAGACGAAGAACGCCAGGAATTGTCGCGATTACGAGAAACGCACGGCCAGCTCGAGCGGGATCTTGAGGAAGCCCGGACAGCTCTGCGCTCATCCGCCGTACCCGAGATTGCCGAGCTCGAAGAGGCACGGGCGGCGGCACGTCGAGAGTCGGCCGAACGAGCGCGGCTTGAGAAACGGCTGGAATCGACGATGCGCGACTTTGAGTTCACGCGGACACAATACCAGAGCGCGTCGACGGCGGCAGCGGAGTCGACGATCGAACTGACGACGATGCGCGGGAAGTTCGAGGTTCTCGAGCGCAGGGCCAACGGCGAAGCGCTCGAGCTGCGACGGTTGAACTTCGCGGCCCAAGCCGAGCGGTACAACCGGGAGCTGGCCACGCTGAAACGCATGCTCGAAGATCGCGAGGCCGTCCTCCGCCGCAAGGAAGACGCGAACGTGACCGTCGGGCGCACGCGCAGTCGTGGCAGCATCCCGTCGGCCCTGAACTCGCCGTCGCCTAGACCGAGTCCGGGACCAGGCCAGGCAGCGGTGCAGGGCAGTGGCCTGGCGCACGCGGCTTATCCTAGGGTTTGATCTGTCTTTGTTGATGCTCTCTTTGCATCGGGATTTTCTTTGCCATCGGTATCACACCGGGGGGTGTATCTGAAGGTTTAGCTTGGGTTGCGCAATTCCTATTCGAAATTTCTCGCGATTCCTGTTCCGTTGCTATGAATTCCAGGCGGAATTTCTCGAGGGCATAGGGTGCCCGGTTCTTGCTCTCGACCATTGTCTCTACCGCGCTTTTCTATGAGGTCTCGGCTATAAGAGTACGATGAAGGCATGATCTTCGTGGCGATGGGCGTGGCCGTGCGAAGCTTGGAGAAGTAGCTCTCGGGACGTCCGTCAATGACAAGTGCTTTGCTAAACGGAAGACGGGGTCGGCGTCGATGGAAAGTAGGCCAGTAGCTTGTTTTTCAGGTGTCTGTCTGAGTTCGTGGCGTGGCTAGCTACCTACCCAGCAAACCACGTGTGTTCGAAAAGACAAGTTTGGGATGCTCTCTGATGTGAGTCTGTCTATATATAGAACTGGGTTGCGTCGAAGAATGTGGAGGGACTTTGAAGGGTTGAAGAAATTTCAACCTCGAGAGTACTTTGGATGGAGTAGGCAGGGAGAAATGAAGTGTTTGAGTGGGAGTGAGTACTTTTCGACCTTTCCCGCAAATCTCCAAGTTTTCCCATCAATATTTTGTTCGACTAGGAACGCTACAGCGAGCAGCAGGAAGAAGAAGATGAGTGACGACTGATAGATTGATTAGGGAGAACTAGCTAGTCAACTACATGTAGACACGGAGCCGTTGTTTGCCTTAGAGCGAAGAAGACTCTAGAATGCACGGGGCAGATCCGTGGCGGATCCATGCAGGATCAGCGGCACAATGCAGGATCAACGTCAAGCATATTTACCATCCAGCTGTACTGTTGATCCTGAGTGATCAGATAGATCTTTCTATACGTACTGTATGTAGAGCTATCAAGCCGTCCAATGTGACAACTCAGTGAAAAAGAGTCTTGCTCAAAGTACTTCAGGAGGGTTTCGCAAACTGGCCAATAGAGGCTACTGTAATCATTTCAAGTACGTCAAGGATGTAGGGCTGTTTGATGTAGAACCTCTACAGCAGGCAGCGAGGAAGACAAGACAGACATGTGGGAGTGTATAGAGGGACTGATTGTATGTTTTCGGTCCCTATTTATCTTTGTTGAAGACTCTCTGCTTCTGTCTTACCGGCTGCCAGTGTTGTTGAGTATTAGCGCGGCCTTGATGTGTGCAGTTAGCAGACAACCCAGCACTTCTATACCATTGAACATGATTTCATCACCTTTCCTACATGGTGCGAGCTTCCTTGAGTGCATCTCTTAGCTTTGTAGCAGACATCTCCGGGCTGACAGGTGCAATCACTGTTGCGACAGTTGTGTTTTTACCACCTGAGGCAAGAGTCTTGAGGCTTGTGATCGGTGATTGTTTATTGATCTGCACTTGCAGGTTGAACTTTTTCGGCGTCCCGCTCGTCATCTGTAGCCAATGATTTCGAGTATAAGCCAGTGATGCTAGTAGTGCAATTAACTTTGGAAGAATATAGTAAGACACTGTACTCACTCCCTGTAAATCCAAGCGAAAGTTCTCATCATTCCAAAGAGTACCTGGGGTCTCCGAGATCCCTGTCAACTTTGAGTCTGGAATGTTATCCAGGAACTCAGTGAGAGCCTTGTTAGCCTTGCCCATTTTTCTGAGCGCGGATATGAGGATGCAAGTAATGCAAGATTCCAAGTCTGCAGCTTGGGTAGAGTGGCACAAGTGGTTTCATCACTGGTTCGCTTCGTAAGGTTCTTCCCCGCAAATATCAAGGTTACGTCACACCTTACCGTAGTCGTCTACGCTCTGGCAGATCCAGGGTACCCGTGCCCATGGGGGGCAATACCCCCCTCCTCCCGCCTCTTCGGTACGTCCGGAACACCCTCTCTAAGGAGAGGGTGTCTATCACCGGTCCAATACATTTTCTGGGTAGAGTCAACCACAATGTATATAACTCCACACCACAGCCACTGAATAGAAATGTAAGTGGCTCATTTGATTCGCCTGCTTCTGCACTACAATCTCTGAAATTGTAGGCCTTTTCTCAAGCCATGGTAGTGGAAGAACTATAAAACAAGAAGGAGTGATGAAAAGTGCACATATCTGAGAGAAGTGAAGCGAGCAACTCAAAGTTTCTATGGTAGCTAAGGTAGCTACGGTAGCTACAGCAGCTACTCAACAACGCCAGCAAGATCAAGAAAGACTTGTAGCCTCAGGGATGATAGTAAAAGAGCAGGGGAATCAGATAGGCACATAAAAATTATGGGTTGTCTATCTGTCTGCGGAGTTATAAGTGTTATAAAATTGATGTTGCTGGGAATCTATCCTTGAGCGATCACGACTGTAACTTCTCAGTAATGCCACCAAAATCTAGAGAAGCCTAAATCTTCACAGATTATAGAAGAGATGTAGAGGAATAAAACTAGCTACTTACATTCCTATTTAGTCGCTGTGTTGTGGAGTTATGTGTATTGCAGTTGACTCTACCCAGAAAATGTACTGGACCCTCCTTAGAGAGGGTGTTCCGGACGTACCGAAGGGGCGGGAGGAGGGGGGTATTGCCCCCCCATGGGCACGGGTAACTTCCGTACGTACAGTATGTAATACGTACTGTACCTCCCGTACGTTACGTGCAAGTTACGAATTATTTTCTCGGATTTACAGATGGTTCCCAGCTACAGTACGTACATACGTATCGACGTCTATTGTGAGATAAGTCATACGGTACGTACGTGATAAGAATCTCTGGTCTTATCCAACGACTCATCTTCATCTTGTTCTTTCCGCCGACTTAACACCATCGATCAGTAGAAACACTAGTACCAACCAACATCAACAGTCGCTGTTCCTACCTAAGCTCCGGAGACTTGATCCACCGTCGGCCTTTTAATGACGAGCTCACAATCGGGACTTCAGTGGAGATCGTCCCTCTGGGGCTTTAAGCCTGAATGGACGATCGAACCCCGAGTCGACATCATCGAGCGTATCGTACGCCAGAAGCTCGGGCAGCTTGAAAGTTGCCGCGTCGAGTTCTTCGGCCAAGGTGCTTTCAACAAGCTATACACGGTCCGATGCGACATCGGCGACTACATGATGCGGATCTCGCTGCCGGTGGATCCGCGGTACAAGACTTTGAGCGAGGTGGCGACCCTTGATTTCGTGTGGCAGCACACCGAAATTCCAGTGCCGATGGTGATCGCCTTTGACGCCTCAAACGAGAACGACCTCGGTTTCGAATGGATGTTGATGGAGATGATGCCAGGAGTTCCTCTTGCGGATGTCTGGTGGACGATATCGTGGTCAGCAAAGCAGACGCTGGCCAAGCGCCTGGCACTTTTCACAGCGCAGCTATTCCGCAAGAAGTTCACTTCTCTGGGCAACCTCTACCACGCCGACGAGCGCAGCGATGGACCATATGATGGCGGCACATCAGCCAAAGGAAGGCTTTCCACCGGATTTCTTGTCGGCAGGATTGTCTCGACACCGTTCTTCTGGGTCGACAATGTGAAGCAGGTTGCGCAACGCGGGCCCTTTCGGTCAAGCCAAGAGTGGCTGTCAGCGCATTTGCTCTTCAATCGCAACAATGTCGAAAAGACTCTCGAAACGTCGGACGACGAAGACGACCTCGAGGACGCAAATGAGACGTCTCAGAACATTCAGAAAATGCTTTCTCTCCTCCCGTCATTCTTCCCAACCGACCCAGGTCAAGTGCCAGAAGTGTCAGCTTTAAGACACGATGATCTCTCGGATCGTAACATCTTGGTCGACCAGGATGGAAATCTTACCGCAGTCCTCGATTGGGAATGCGTCTCTGCGCTACCGTTGTGGAAAGTGTGCCAGGTGCCTGCATTGCTTGAGAGCACAGAGCGTCACGATAGGCCTGTGAAGGGTGGCTATACCGTCGACGACAACGGGGAGGTCAACCAGCTCTACTGGATACACCTGGAGGCGTACGAGCGCACCCAACTTCGTGCGCTGTTCCTGCAGGAGATGGAACGCATTGAGCCAGAGTGGATCAAGACTTCTTCAATGGCTTCTACCGAAAGCAAAACGGACTTCGAACTAGCCGTGCTGAATTGCGACGGTTTCGTATGCTGGAAAGCTATCCACGAGTGGCTGGAGGACGCTATGAAGACTGAGGTTAGTCAGCTCTGGAGCTTGGAAAAGCGCATGCACTCGTGATAACATGCTGCTGTGGCTTTACCTGTCTACAACAAAACTCTGTCTGTGCTTATCGAAAGGGTACAAGGAACTCCTTACAGTTATGACGCACAGAGTACTCCGTACCGTACCCCGTACGGAGGTACGATATCGTGTGATATGCGACCGCACAGAATCACAATGACTAATCACGGACCCTTTTCGGATATGCGTCTTGAATTCTCCAAAGATACCAATGAGAGGATAGGAATTCATGTAAAGAACGAAAATGGAACCGAACCCTGGCCCCAATCAGCGAAGCCTCGGAAGCATCCGAATCGGCAGATCAAACTCACCGGTAAGGTACGAACCGGACTTGCGGGGGCGACGGTATCCAGTGACATCACTTCGATCTCGACCACCGCGGGAGAACGTTTCGCCGACGCTCACCAAGATCGAATCTAGCGGGGACGGATCGAGCTTACTGAACGAGCGTTGCCCCAGGGTCGTGCTCTATAAATCCTGTGCTTCGGCCCGTAAGAAACGAACTTCTCCAAGAGACGGACGAGACGCTGGAGACCTTGACAGTCACGGCGCACCGATCCAAAGAGTACGACTCCCGACACCGTCACCAGCCAGCCGGTGCGAGTCCGTCAGTGCCAGCGGCAACCAGCATGTCCGCCTCATCGTCCGCCCAGTCGTTGCCGACATCCCCTCACGCCGGCTCCCGGTCAGATTCACCATCATCTGCGGACTCTGCCCAAGACATGGACGCGATGACGTCGTATCAACGGTACGTTCGCCCGACGGCCTCTACCCGGACAGGAATCCAACCACAGGCGACCTCAATGCTGATTGTGGCTCGGGCAGCATCATGAGGGAGCACACGAAACAACAGCTGGACTCGGCGCTCAACACCTCAGGTCGAGTGCGTGACCCCACGGAGTACAGCCGTGAGAGCAGCTCATCGGCAACATCATC
Organism: Lichina pygmaea; assembly: GCA_963422465.1. Classification (NCBI taxonomy): domain Eukaryota; kingdom Fungi; phylum Ascomycota; class Lichinomycetes; order Lichinales; family Lichinaceae; genus Lichina; species Lichina pygmaea. The sequence goes on from OY730169.1 coordinate 5,326,653, forward strand.
ATAACTGTCGAGGCGACGGCTTGCGACCACGCATCCGACTTGGTTCTCACCGGGCCTTGACCCGTCGACCGTCGGCGGCGTTACAGTCAATTCAACCTCGACCGGTTGACGTTGGTCTCGTGGATGATGCGATGGGCACGAGGAGCCACTCCACCTCTACCACTAGGAGTGTGGCCTCCTGAGGTAGCGTTCCTTAGATCTTGTTCTTTGTCAACTTTCGGGGATGCCGGAGCAACAGGGGGTCCGGTACAAAATTGTCATCATGGCATGCGGGATTTCAAATCATTCGACTTAGCGTATCCATGTCATGGTGATGACGTTGCTAGCAGATGACCGATGGGTGTTGCATGTGCCGTCTCAAAGATTTCGATGTTTCTTCCTCCGTCACATGGCTCCGCTGACTGTGCTCTACTTGACCTGCCCATGATCCGTGCTTGGGAGAGAAGATGGGCAGGATCGCCATCTGGATCCTACAAGGGCACGTAGTACGGAGTACAGTGGCAAGTCTTCGTACGACCCCTTACGGAATCGACTTTGCATTGCGGTCGCAGGCAGAGCCAGGGATAGGCCTGGCTCAGTCACTAGCGTTAGTCAGCCAGCTGGTCGGGTCTTATAGCCCTCGAGTCCTGAAGGGCTTCAATATTCAGCCCTTTCCCCCTCTTCGAGCAGGCCGTTGCCTTGGCCGTTTCAGCGCTTTGGGTACTCCTATCTAGTGGTTTTGGATGCGACTGCAGTATCGCGGGAAAATGCCGACATTGTTACACTTCCTAAGACCATTGCGACCGACAGCATGTAGGCGCCTACACAGACTCGCGTCGTGACGCTCTACATACATGTCACTGGCGTTGGGCGTGTGGCTTCTGGCTTGTCTCCGAGTGAGCACCTCTCGCGCGGCTCATCTCTGGCTGGAGTTTCCGCCTACGTACGTAACGTACAGTGGTCCGTCCTCCTACATCGCTCCGAAGCCCTCAATATCATCGAGCCTGAATGGTTCCACCTAAGATCTACATACCTTTGATTCATTGTCAGCAAACGTACGTAGGTGGAGCAAAGCTGATACTGTGGATTGGTCTTGCGGTGAAGTGTGCCCGCCCCGGTGCGTGTACCGTGCAATGCTGCAGCTGGCTGTCCCCTCTAGAGTTGGATTTCAGACGACGTTTCTTGGCCGGATGCATCAGCAGCTTCCCCGAAACCCCTTCGCCGCGCCTTCCCCTCTTCTCTCGCATGGAGATCGGGTCGAGATCCGAGACAAGCCGCAGCCTGACGTCAGTTGGCGTGTCGGTACCCGGCGCTTGATGGGGCGACAGTTGTGAAAGCCATCGGTGGGACATGATAGCCGCCGGTGAGACGGCGCCCCCCCCCCGGTCAACGGCGGGTGACGTGAGAGCAGCCACTGCCGCTTAGACTCCGGTACCGATGATGGTGCGGTGGTGCCAGACTTCGACTGCAAGCATACTGAAGCCGTCGGTACAAGATATCAAAGATGATTTCCGTAGATGATCTGCGTCGTGGTATCAGTGACGCAAAACACATACCGGTACGGAGTACAGTAAGACAATCTCTGTACGACTTACCGGTCGATCCGGTATGCTTGCCGACTTCTGCTCACGAACCTCGTTTGAAAGGGCGGTGTACGAAGGTACACACACGTTAAGGAATGAATAATTAGGATCCTGGAAGGTCTTCCAAAGTCGCACAGGCCCAAACGACGACGAAGCCGGCTACTCATGGTTGTGGGAGAGTATAGTCAGCACCTATGGTTGTTCGACACTTCTTGGACAGGCATCTACGGCACCCGAGCACATTGAGGCTGGCCGTGTCTTCGTCCACTTTTTGCTGTTACCGTAGGATGAGAGGCAGATGCACAGAGTGTCACCGGGCACGGATTTGAACCTCGCTGATGATATCATCTAGCATGACGCTGGTGGTGCTACTTTGTCCGAGCCGTACGTAACGTACGTTTCGTACATAGGTACGGTACGGAAGTCCATACGTACCGTAGAGGCGGAGCTGTTGCAACCCCGGAACCCGTTACGGAGCTCAGTGCGACCGCAGATCGCTCGATGGCGTAGTGCGAGAAGGCAGTGCGAACAAGTTTCGCTCCGGGCGGATCTTGGACGCAAGGAGGTAGCGTGTCGTCCACCCAGTCAATCAGGCCGTGCGATAGTCAAGCTACACGGCTCCAAAGCTTGATAACCTCCGAAAGTCTAGTCGGTGCTTGCTAAAGCCTCACCCTGATTCAGCCGCAACCGCACTTGATGTCAAGTTGAAGTACGGAAGTACGTATGTACTAAGCAAGGAAATTAAATCTATATCGGTGTTCCCCCTCTGCATTCAGCTTTGTCAAGCTGTGGTGGCTCTGAATCTGCTGAAAGGTGATGCAAACCCACCAGAGCTATCAAGGAGAAGACAAAAGAATAAAGCAGCATCACAACTTTCTTCAAGCCAGAATTTCTTACCCCAGATCACCAAGACTCAATCGCATGATGTGTTGGAGGTGGTGAGGCTTGACTTGGAAGATCTGGTCAACAGAGAGACCTAACGAGCCGCCGTTATCGAAAATATACCGTACAGAACACTCAAGTCTCAAAAGGTTTCCTCGTCGCACTACCACTTGGGGGGGGAGTTGTGTTCGTTCGTCACCCAAAATCTTCCAGAACGCCCCAGAATTGACTAGTCATCAGTGGTCCTATTCTAGCTACCGGTACGACTGAGAATGACTGTACAGACAGTAATGTGGCAAATGCACTTTTCTTGGGTACGTCGACTGAATTCCACTGGTCACTAGTTCTAGAATCAGTCCTGCAGGTCTCCTCCCCAATCTGTCTCCTTCCAGATCTCCCGTTCCCGGCCCCGACCCTCCCGACCCTCCCGATCAGTTTGGGTCTTCTAGAATCTGCACCTCTCCGCAGGATCGTACAAAGGAGGATGCCTATCTCTACTCCTTATCACAGAGCCAAGTGACATCGATTAGGTACTAGAAGATGTGCTCACGGCTATCTATAGCGCAGCCCACGGCAGCGGATGTACCGGTACACGTGAGCGCAGTCCGCACCCTCTACATACACGTTAGCTGCTCAATGTGCTGAAGATCTCTCTAGGTACTGCCTCAAATGGTATATATACCGCACGAAGCCCCACAAGCTATACAGCACTACGATATTGTATACAACAGGTCATGACACTGGCACGGCTGGATAATCGACTTGAGTTTCTACTTGAGTGCTCGAAGAGTTTCCTTGCCTGTACACCTCGAAGAATCCGCCGCCGACCAGGCCTCCAGCATCAGAACCGCCGGCTGTGTGGCTGCGCACTCTTTGGGGGCCTGAGACGTGTGTACCATGTCTAACACTGGTAAAGTATCTCCTTCGCTGCAGACAGGGAGGCTTTCGAAAGTGACGCTGACGAAGTTGTCCACCGAAGTGATGTCAAGGGCTTGAGGGAGGTAGCCATGAACGACGAGAGTGTTCGGTGATAGACATTCAAGTACCGTGTCTTAAAGCTCGTCGACGACAATGTCACGACATGCCTGAGAAGACCTAGCATCACCATCGAAAGGCCGTATCCCCCCCAACATCGATAGAACATCTGTGGCTGCGCCGTCATGGACATCCATCGGAAGACAGAGGCACACTCAATCATGTGAGCAGAAGACGCAAATCACCTTGAAAGCATGTGTTGTGTATACATGACTCGGAGAGCTACACTTTTGGAGGTCGATGCGGAAATAAGAGACTCCGAATATATCCTCCGACCGTCTCTAGCCAGGCAGTAACAATCTGGCGACAGCAAACTAGGTCACCACCAACCAGCTATTCACCGGCTAAGGCTGAGCAATATCTTGTTACTTCGGCTCAACTAGCTGATGATGGATAGTATCTACACGCATTTGTGTGATGTGTTCAGCGAGGGGTGGTGTTTTCTGAATGATAGCTAACAACATACGGTATACAATAGCATCTCCTCTCTCAATCTCACCATCATCCAACAGCAGAGATTACCCTGACTTTGATATGTACTGTCATTGGAACTATCGAGTATATCTTTACTTTTGACTAACACGTTAGTGAAGTACCCTAAGGAAAGATCAGCCCTAGTCTTTCTGTATAACTATATCAGCCAGATACTTAACAGAGTACTAAAACTCCAGGTTACTGTTGAACAACACTGGTCATGTTGTTTCAGTGATGGATCACAAGACTACAAGTCTGACTTCAACGTATGGATACACTAGAAAGCACTATACATCTGCTGAGTACTGCTGTATATCAACCCCTCATCTTTCCACCGATAAACTCTCCAGCCATCCTGTCGCCATCGCTAACTCCACCACCAACAGACTCTTCCACATGCTCCCCCCACTACTACTACTACCTTTGCCAACAGCAACACCGATTTGCGACAATAACAAATCTCTCTATACACTTCTGTCAGGCATGTCAGAGGAGCAAGCCAGCAGCCGGCACCTTGACTACATCCTCCACCTGAAACCTCTGAGCCCAAGCAGCAGACAGACACCTAGCATCAAGTCCGGCTCTCCCGTCTCTGGTCTATCATACGTACCCCTCTCGGGGGCCTACGGAATACAGCATGACACACTAAGCTGACGACGACTGGCAGGGGAGAACAAAAAAAAAAAGAAAAAGCTGACAACGGCGCCGACATCGAAGACGGCTAGGCACGCCCATCCGGCGTCACCACGCAACCGTGTCGATCAGACCCCCCTGGATATACGGTGGTACCGAAACTAGAGAATGGCCATCGAAACGACCTTGGTCTGGTTTGACCCGGGGGTTGGGCTGGACTATGACCTGGACACTGTGTTTTCAGACAGCGCTTTCGGGACCGCGAACCGATAACTTGCTGTCCCCCCTCCCCGCCGACTTGGTCGATCAAGTGCTGTACTGCCCTCCGTTTCAGCCTGGACCACCATAGCCCGCCAGGCGGCCGGGCACACCGGGCAGACCGGCCCTCGAGATCGCAGACACATCGGTCCCGCACTGTACCAGAGCTCGAGAACACAGGCAAAGCAATGAAGAAGACCCTCCAGGAGAACACGCATGTAGCAGCGATGCGGCAGCAACATTGATTTCCCCGCTCAGCAGTACCTTCCTCGAGCTGTACACTCCTCTACAACCATCCTCATGACCACCATCCTCATCGTGACGATGAACACTCAAGTATTTAGAGAATTACTGCTTTTTTTTTTCTTTTCTTTTCTCGCAGTCCGGCCGCTGTGTGCTGCTCGACCATTTCGTAGCCGGGACGGAAAGGAAGTTGGACGACACCCCTGCGATTGTCATTGGCTATGAAGAGATGTGAGCGACCGAGCGAGGAAAGTAAAGCATGATAAGTAATGATGCACGTTGTAAGGTCATGACCGCGGAGGGCGTACGAGAATACAGTACCGACGAGCGCCGGGAAATCAAGACAGAGTGCTTGGGAAATTTAATCTTGCTGCATCTCTCTCTCTCTCTCTCTCTCTCTCTCTCCCCGTGTGAAGAACGCGCCGTGGCCCCGACGAGGTGGACCTCTTGTATCCCGATCTGTTCGCCGGTACCCGGCATGCTTCGGCATCTGTTCACATGGAACGGTCATTCAAAGACCAAGTTGTAGTCGTCGTCGTCGGTCGCGGCATTGGCGGGGGTTGCCAGACCACTCCCGCGGGAGTCGTTTACACGGGTATCTTTTCGCGGCGGCTTGACGCCGTCCTCGATCAAGGGCCGGTAAGCTAGCTCGTTCTTCCGTGGCGGGCCTGGTCCCGGAGTTACGAATTGGTAGCCACGAATTCTGCGGTCGGAAGAGAAAAAGCGACGTCGGCACAGTCAGCATCGCGAGGGTTTGATGGAGCGGGGTGAAGACACAAAAGATAACGGCTGGAGAAATCGTGGTAGGACCGCGGCAGAACAAGCTGGCAAGGAACAGGATGTCTTGGGAGAGCATGATGTACCTTGGCCCCTTGGCCGTCCTCTCGGGAAAACGCCTCTCGTAGACCCTCTCGAAACGCTCCCTTTCCTCTTCGAACTCTTGAGGGCCTCTCGTTTCGATGCATTTCCGAACTCCACCAAAGAAAAGATCAAAGACGTAGTGATTGTGGATTTGCAGAAGGACCCATGCCAACATCTCTTCCGTCACCAGCAAGTGGTGGATGTATGCGCGATGGTGTCGTTGGCAGGTGTAGCATTTGCAGTGCTCAGAGATAGGTCGCATCGACGTGGCATGCTGAGGGAGGTGGAGGTTAAGCCCTAACGAGAGGTTCTCCGCCGCGAAAGAGCCCTCGTCGAGATGAGCAACGACTGACCCATGGTTGGCCGCGGTCGGTGTGGACCCGGGTGGTTCAGGCATTGTGGCAGTACTCGGATTAGCCGTGCTGGAAAGTATAGTGTTCCTTAGGGAGGAGACGCCGTCATCCGTGGGCGCAGCAGATGTAGAATGCTTGGGAGCTGGGAATGTGAAATCAAAAGCAATGCCCCCCTCGGCAGCACTCGTCAACAGGGAGGTCGCGAAGAGATCCACGCCCAGGGATACGTCTCGCAAGATATCCTGAGGTGTGGTTGTACTTATCGGCGTCGTGGACGATACGTCATATACCGATATAGGCTCGCCAACCGATAGACGAGGCAGGTGCTGAAGTCGAGGTGGAAGATCAGCGACCATGGATGTGTCGTGCACCACGAGCCCAGATATCTTGCACAGGAGCGGTTCATCTTGAAGATCGTCCATGTACCAGGCTTGCTCTTCGAAAGCGATGGGTAGGATCGGTGCGAATATGGCCGACCTCGCTCCTCCATGGGGCTCCTTCTGCTCGGCTGAGCATGAAGAGGCCGATTTGGCGGCTTGTGACTCCAAAGATCCAGGTCCTGTTGGGCCATCTCGGAGTCCCTTGGGCTTGCCGACGGCTTTGAGGTCCTCGTTCAGGGTGCCCGACAGGCCATCAGCCAGCATCTTCAGCCACTTCAGCGTCCTGTCCCCCATCTTTTCGATACGCAATCGGCCGGACTTCTGGTGCGTCACGTAGTCGGCCAGTCCTAGCACGATGTCCGGCCGCAGGCTCTTTGCAGCAGCCACGTAGTTTCTGACTTCCAGCTGGCGAAATCCGACGGACGTCAGGATCGATAGTGCTTCGGTTGAGTTTGTCCGTGGACAGTGTACTGGCGGAATGCGCCTGGCCCCGAGAAGCAGAAGAGTCGGGTCCGGTAGTGCGATGAATCGTCTCAATCGAGCTTGCGATTGGGATGGTGCCAAAGGTACGGAGCTGCTGACCATGGGAGCAACGGGCGTGTTGTACACTGGGGGAGTGCCTCTTGGAGCCTTTCCAATGACTTGAGCGCTTCCATTGATGTAGATACATGTCAGTCAAGCGGTTCCCCCTGAATTCCGGGCTTCTATCAGCTCGGCTTCTTTCCCTCGTCTCACTCGTCAACTAGAAAGCCATTCGGATCTAGGAGACAGCACAGAAATATGACTAAAAGCGAAAACCGGACGAAGTCGTTGAGAAGAGATCCAAGCGCTCACAGTCTTCCAACGGGACATAGACCCCTTCTATGGCGGTATGATCTTTAACCATATCTGGCGCCAGATGCGGGACCGCTCCGCGTGAAGTGACGGCCACATAATGCGGCGTATTTATCGGCTTCCTGCCAGGTAGGCTGAGACATCCAAGTCGGGCTTCGATGCCGTTGACTAGGTTCGAGGGATTGAGAACGTTGAAGCACCCTGACATCCTTCCTTGATCTGGAGCCAAGGTCGTGGTGTCGATCAAACTCTGGCGGGTCGAGCACTCCATTGTAGGCTTTTGACTGCATTCTGAAGCGTACGGTACCGTAAGTTTTACGTAAGGTCATACCCCCCCTCACGGCCACCCTACCAAGCGACAAATCCACATGACTCTTCCATCAACAACACGTTGTAGCATCTCCAAAAATCAAGTATCCAGACTTCTAAGTGGCTCAATTGATTCAGCATGCCTTCGTACACGACCGAGGACCTTCAGAACACGCTGTCAGCTACTTCTAATAGAATGCCAGTTACTTCTGCCACCAAAACCTGGGGGATCCCTCGCACCACCCTCCGAGCCCAATTGCGTGGGTGAGACGCATGATCAGTCTTCAACCAGAGTTGCCAAAGGCTCTCCCTAGACCAGGAATCCAGTCTGCAAGACTGGGTCCTCCTCTGAGCCTTGCTAGGCTTTGCACCATGGCATCAACAGCTTGCTTATTTCACTGAGAAACTACTCAAAGCTGGAGGGGATGATAAACCTCTGGGAAAGCATTGGATTGAGAACTTCTTGTGACAGAACCCAGAGGTTAACTTAAGTCTCTGAGTTCCACTTGATCAGATCAGGAAGAATGGTACCTCAGAAGCGAATATAAAGCTGTTTTTTGAGATGATGGCACATCCAAAGATCTCAAGTATCACACCCCAGTTCTGGTACAACATGGATAAGACAGGCCTCATCGAAGGCATGGCCTACTCTGGAAAGGTCTTGACAGGGCGGGAGAAAAAGACTGAGTGTCTGAGTACTCCTACCTGTCGTACATGGACTACAATTGTTGAGTGCATCAACACCACTGGACAGTGCATTGATCCTCTTATTATTTTCAAGGGAAAGTCTGTACAGAGACAGTAGTTTCCTGATGATCAGTCTGGAATGCAGGGATGGCACTTCAAGGTACAGGACAATAGCTTCATTGACCGTGGTATTACTCAGGGTTGGCTGGAAAACTGCTTTATCCCTCAATCTGGGGCAGGTCCTGTGTTAGGATCCCGGCCACCTAGCGAAGTCTGGGCAGTATCCTATCAAGGGTTCTAGCCAGCAGTGTGGTGGCAGAGGAACAGAGGAGATCCTTCGGGCCCTGGAGAGTCTCTAGTAGAGTGGTGGGACCAAGTCGGGGCAGGGCTGTCAGGCGCCTGCAGGTGGATGCGTAGATTGATCGCTGAGGATCCTAATCCTCAGTGAGAAGTGCGCTATGTAGGAGCTGCTAGCTAAGCAGCTGACTAAGCACGGTCAGGTGACATGGGTAGCTTGGTTGCTCCTGACATCCTCGCAAAGAAATATGACTACTTGTTCTAGATAGCCATGTTAGCCATAAGACTGATGTATTCCAGTACACCTGCTACTACAACAACATCCACCTGCTGTACCTACCAGCTCACACCTCCCATGTCTTCCAGCCTCTTGATGTTGGTGTGTTTTCAAGCCTGAAGCAGGTTGCTAGGGTCCACGGTTTGGTGGGACCTAGCACCGAAAAGAGCGCCGAACGTCTACTCGCAGGAGGCGTTCGAAGCTCAGAGAAGAGAGGTCAAAACTGGTTGATTTCTGGAGTCTCGTCCGAGCAAGCGAGATCTATCTATCTAGCTAGGCCTCCTTCCTCCTTCGGCGTTGCCGGACTCGGCAGGCCGCTCGGCTGTGCCGTCTGGGGTAGTTGCGGCGCCGCCGTGGCGGTACCGCCGCTACGTGGCCCGTAGCACAGGTGTACTGGACATTCCTCGATGATTTCATTAAAAGATCGGCTGCCAGAGTTATTGGGAAGTCCATGTTCCTAATTCTGTACCAGAAGGCACAGAAGAAGACTTTCAGCAGCTCAAACATTGTTGCTGGGTGGTGACATACTGGGTTGTGGCCACCAAGCTGTCAGAAGGTATTGCAGAACAGATTTGTTGTTGCGGAGGATCCACCACAGCCAGCAGAAGCCCAGGCACACCCTAGGACTCCGCAAATAGAACCTGAGCATCCCGAGAACATATCCCAAGCATCACAGCTGGTATTCCCAACACCAAAGGGGTATTGTCAACTCTGAGAATCCATGGACAAAATTGGCATGAGAGACCCCTCAGCCAGAACTCTCTTTCAGTCAGTTGGAAAGTGCCTGGACCGCCAAAACCACAAGGTCAAGCTGCAGCAACATCAGATTGACTACCTAGAACTTGAGATTGAGACATTACGTCCACCGAAGTGTCAGAAAGTCCACCCCAACCCAAACGATCACTTTGTCAGGATCCCAGCACTTGAGGCCACCAGGGAGTGGTACCAGACTGTAAATCCAGTCGACACAGTAGCCAGGCAGAATCAGGAGGTCGAGTTTGATCAGATGTGCTCGCAGTATCTTCTCTAGACAATAAAACACAGTGTCAGCCAAAAATTCTGTAGAAAAGTTGATGTCGTAAAAATAGTCGCTTAGGGTGGCTGTGAGGGGGGGGGGGGGGGGTGGCCGTGAGGGGGGGGTCAGACTTTTTAGTGCCCTCGTACACAAGTACTCCGTACTGTACGTACGTACCCGTGCAATACCCCCCCATGGCACGGGTATTCCGTACCGTACCGATAGACTTCGGGGCACTTCAAAGCCCGTGCGGAGCTCCCGCTAGAGCCAATTACTTGGCGCGGCTTCTTAGTTAATTAATCGGCCTCCAAAAGATCCAGTCGAGAAAGACGAACCTACTGTGAGGACATGTCGGAGGCTACAAAGGTCTTTAAGTTCAGGGCCAGATGCACAAGGACCTTGCCTAGTCCCAGATCATGTCTCGAGATATCTGCGTCGTGGTCTCGACACAGGTACCGGTAGAGGTAGATCTGTTGTCTCATGCACCATAGCATGATAGTATGCATCATACTTGAATCAATTGTATATTCGGGAGGTGTGAACGCGAAGTACGGGATTGTCAATGAAGATAGTCGAGAAGACTTGAAATTATCAGCATCGGGCTAGCTTTACAAAGGGAGACCACGTCCGAATGCAAACTTCAACGAATGTACAGGAAGGCCGAACCTATGCTTGGTGTTGCCAAAAACCGATCTTCGTCCTGCACGTTCGACGAAAAATCCTATCGGGCTCTGAGGCAGACATCGTGTGCGGACGTACACTTAATCGTATTGTTGTCACAAGATCTAATGGCTGTATACCAGACTCCAGATATCGAGCGCGAGTTGCTTCAGCCATGTGGAGAAAGGTGCCTCACAGTTCCTAGCGGGTTGGAGATGCCACTCTCATCTGCTCGTTCCAGCTCTGGTAGAACGATGTTGAGGATGGCGTACGCCACCGAACCCGGCGATCGCGTTGCATCGACCACTCGGAAGTGATCTTCTCCGGTCTTCATCATCGCATCGAAGAGTTTCCGAACCTTTCTCTGCATCTCGATTGTCTCGTACTTCTCTTGTCCGTACCCGCCCCTTTTCTCGGCCTCGGCCTCAGGTAGATCCAGAAAGATACAGACGTCTGGAGCAGGCAATCCGGCTTCGGACCGACGTGCCCAGTCCAGATTGAGCCCTGGGACGTCCTTTGCCGCTGAGTATACGCATCCGGAGTAGTAATATCGATCGGCGATGATCGTTGTACCAGAAGTGACGTCGTCGACGATGGACGCGCTGCAGCTGCCTTAATTAGTCACCCGAGTCCCGAATTCGAAACACTGTCACAAGCAATGTTTCACTGTAGGCTTACGCAAGCTCCCAGCGGTTTGCAGAGAACAGGAGATGAATGGCGTGGTCGTCAAGGGAAAGCTCGCCGGTGAGGTACTTATTTATAACCTCTCCGATAGGTGTAGATCTGTCTGTGTTGGGATGAGCTCGGCTCCGGGAGGGCAACGGAGACGCCAACGGGGTCCTAACCTGGGAATCTAATGACCTTTGCCGGAAAACCGCTTTGGTTGAGACAGGCGGCGAGGTGGGCGCATTGCGTCGATTTGCCGGATCGATCGAGACCTTCGACGACAATGAACAATGCCGAGCGACAACAACCGGTGCTTTGGATCAGAGGAGGTGCGTTTGAATTGCGATCGGTTTCGGCCATTCTGGATATGCCTGAGCTGTACATATAGGTGAGCCCCTCGTGGACGACCGAAAGGGGCTGGAGCTCTCGGGCACCTTAGGGGTTGCCGCGACAAGCGCTCAGCCTTACAAGTACGGTACGGTACCGTAAGGGGCGGCAGGGCTAGACCTTCGTACCTGCAATGCAGTCAAGCTGGCACGGCTGGCTGATCGGCACGGAAGGTCGATGCGGTAGAGACTAGGAGAGAAAGGGCGAAGAGTAAAGGACGTGCTTTGTTGATTAGGTTTTTTCTGTGTCTGTCATGACCAGTCTCATTCTTTTCTTTTCTTTCTTTCGTTCCTTCTCTCTGCTTTCTCTTATCTCTTATCTACGTACAGTACGTGCCACCTAGACTCTTTTCTAGGCCCACTACCAACTTGCATGCATGATGACAAGTGTCACGGCCACGCCCACGGGACTTGGAGGCCAGAACTTAGTCGGCCTGGCCGGCACTTAGTCCGGCCAAGCTGGGAGCTCAACCGGATGGCCCCTGTCTAGAGGCCACAGAGGAGGTTTTTCGTCCTAGAGCCAGATGACCTGCACATGACTCTAAGGTTTTCCTTACCATCTCTCTATAGATCTCCCAGCACAATCTAGCTTAGCTAGCTTTAGAATGGTGTAGGAATTCATACATACTGTACATACTCCGTACATGTAAGGAGCTAGTCGGCGACTGGGCGCTTAGTCAGTGTGGGCTGATTAAGCAGGTCGCCGCAGCCGCACCTACGAGTATGTATCGCGAGTACGGGATATCTCGGCTAGTTGCCGAAATATAGTAGGCTCAGTGCAGCTGTAGCCGACCTGTACCGCTACACCCTGACGATACTGTACATACTAACCGCTCCAGTATGCTTGCGGACATCTGCTCATAAAGTACGGAACTACGTATGTACGGAGTACGTAATCACCAGTGGCGTTGTATCTCTGTACCTGTCGAGCCTGAGTGGGTTTGAGCTGATATTTAGCGGATAATCACTGTCATAAGAGTACCCCCTTCTACTCTCCTGTCCGCCCGTGCCGCTCCTACAGTACTTCCATGCCCTCCTCGCTTACCGCGGGTACTTTTGGACTTGTGGGGTCCCCGGCAGGAAAGGAGTACTCCTAAACCTTTGGTCCGTCGGCCCCGACCGACCGTGATTCGCACAGCCCAATAGTCTCTATCTCTCAAAAAAGCCACGTGCGACGTTGGAATCGACGCTTGAATGCGCGAGCACGCACGTATACTACTTACCCTTAGATGTAGCTGACAAAAAGCTGCGATTGAAAAGACTTGCTGCATGGTGTTTTCAAGAGTTCTGACACTCGTAGCTTAGTGGGGCGGAGAAGTACGTAACGTATATGGGGTGACTGCGAAGTGTACGAGGTACGAGGCCGGTGGGCAGAGATCACATGTAGTCCAGAAGTCTCTCCCAGCGGAGGTCTCGCGTAGAAGGTACTTCAGAGTTGACCTTCATTCCTGACCACCGACTTGGTACAGTAGGTCGTACATGTACCATCGTACCTGCCTAACCGAGGGAGGCATGAATGTACGGGAGTAGAACATCTTGCATGATGGACGGCACGGCAGCAATCCTCTGGATGTTTTAGCCGCGCCAGCCGGCCGATCTTGAACGCTGCGGAAATCTGCTCACGGTGACCTGTTTCTCATCAAGATGCAGAAACGGACTCATATCTGCTCAGTCCCTCGCTTTTCTCCGTGGCCTCCTTGACGATGCATAAGTATCGGCTGATACCGGCTCTGTCCCCTCCGCTCCCCTTTGAAATGATGTCCCGTCGACTGGGTTCTCTTCCTTTGGCACAGCAATCCGGTCCTCATAATCCATCCGGTCGAACCGATCCAACATCGCCAACCCTGGGCCTTCGCTCCAATCCCTAGTCACAAGCGAACGACCACGAACACGAGCAGCGCCATGGCCTCGTCGATGTCGACGGTTGTTTCGTCCATGGCGAGCATGAGCGGAATGACACCTACTGCCACCGCAGCAGCAGGGCATGGCGGCCATGGCGGCCATGGCGGCCATGGCGGCCATAGCATGGGTGGTGATGGCGGCCCCAGCTGCAAGATATCCGTTCGTGATCCTGTGCCCAAGGCTGAGCGATCCTGGGGTGCTAATCTGCGAGTGGTGCTTGGGCTGCAGATGCTTTGGAATTGGAACACGATCGATGCATGCTTCATCGCTCGGTCGTGGCACGTTCGTTCTTCGGGCGCCTTCGCCGCCTCCTGCATCGGCGTCATCTTGCTGGTCATCTCTCTCGAGTTTCTTCGTCGAACACAGCGTGAGTTTGACAGATACGTCCGTGCTGTAAACTACGGAGAATCAACCGCCCGCGTCAGTAGCGGCAGCGGCAGCGAGAGCGGAAGCGGCGGCGACGACAACAAGGGCAACGCCAAGGGCGCCCGTTCGATCGGAATCAAAGCTTTGGGTGTTCTTCTAGGCAGGGCTTCGGCCGGCCCTTCGGGGTTGACACTCCGGCAGCAGGTGATCAGGAGTAAGCTCTACATGCTTCAGTTCGGCGTCGGATACTTTGTCATGCTTATGGCAATGTACTACAACGGTGTGTGGACCTGCATCCCAGATTTCGGCCGGGTTTTCCTCACATTTGCACATGGTCGAAAGGCGTCTCCTTGACGACTCCGCTGCTGACTTTCCTTCCTGCCAGGGTATATCATCATCTGCATCTTCATCGGGGCGTTCTTGGGAGCCATGATCTTTCAGTGGGATACAATCGCTCAGCGATCGTGAGTCGGTCCACCGTGCCCACTAGACGCCCTGACGCTGACACGAGTCGTACGTAGACAAGCCGAGCAGAGGGACAGCTGTTGCAACTGACGGTATGATGGCGCTCTTGCTTTGGGAAGCCGTCGACGGGAAGCACAGTCAGAGAGGGCCGCCGGTGTGGAACTCGGTCTCTGCTTCTTGGCGTCAGGCATCCAATGGCTTTGGGATCAATCCATCTTCCTTCTCCCTTCAATAATCATCAACCCGCTGTTGGATTCGTGTCAGCCTCTTCTGCTGTTATGATACATCGCCAAACCTCGTCGTATCACAAAATCATTCTGTACCTTACTGTACCAAAGTATTGGAGGTGATACTAGGAGAGAGGAATCCTTTTTTCATCAACGACTCCTGCGGCCAGAGTTCTTGAGACGTACTCGGAGTAACTGAAAAATAGACATTGCTACAGCAAATGGGCCATATCTAAACAATGGTGTGGAGGGAAGCAGGGCTGATCTGGCAGTGAGTGGAGATGGGACTACCTCGTACTCTTCTACGAGTAGAAAGAAGACACAAGGAGGCAAGAGTTTCCGCTCAGTGTTGATTAGTCATCACGTCGTTGACGACAAGTCCGTCGAGTCTTTCGTCGTCGTCCTCGGCGGAAGGAAAGTCTTCGTTGACTCGCTAGTCACGTGCCTACTAGCTTTTTCCTACGCGAGAGTGGGAATGTCCCGATCTCGGAGTCAAAGCTTCTTGAGAGTACGTATCGATTCCGTATAGTACATCGACACGCACAGATGGGTACCTCATTTGGAGTGGAGGCGAACGCGTATAGTGTGGGTACTGAGATGTACAGCGATGCACTGGCTATGGACCGGAGTACTCCCAGCTGTACTTGGCTCATCGAGGCTTAGGCTCATCGGCCTGAAGTGCCAGACCTGGCCGTAGAAGTGCAGATAGCTGTAGTGGTACGTGCGTACTGTCTACTCCATTCGGCTCACGCAAATGCGAGGTGAATAGAAGTACTACCTACGTATATCTCATCTGCCATTTTTGACTCTGATCTCATGTGTTTTGCTACGATCGATGACCTTCATCGGTGACATATCGGTAGGCGGGCAGTGGCGGGAAGCGCGTCACTAGCGAGCTCTGATTGGCGGTGGCGATCAGGCGAGGTGGGCTGAACCTCTCGATCTTGCCTGTTGCCGCATCCCGATGCAGCTGCTGTGGTCGTATCGCCCGCAGACCATGTCTGCATCCTCCTTCGGCCGCGGACGAAGAGAGGTCGAAGTAGGCTAGACGGGCCATGGGCGGTGACGGAGACAGGCTTTCTCGTGGAGCCAACGGTGGCTCCATCTCATTGCATCATGGGACAGCAACGCATACGTTTCTGTCCCATCTACATAAGAAGCTGGAGCTTTCCACACCATCAGGTGCTGGGACAACATCAGCTCCTCATACTCGATTAGTAAGTTTTCTTGATGCCCTACCAGACACGCACGTGGCGGCTCGATTCCTTTGCTGACGCGTTAGATGTTCAAGAAGCCGGCATTGAATCCAACGAAACCAAAAGCTGGTGTGGTCTAGTGGTCAAGACGCCAGCTTTCTGCGTGTCTGCAGCAACCGAGAAGGAAGTTGGATTCAAATAACTGGCCCGACTTGAAAACCGACTCCTTGACATCGTTGGAAACGAAGGTTCGAATCCTTCCACCAGCATCTTCTACTTTGAACATTTTTTTTGTTCTCCTTTCCCTGTTTCGTGAAATTTTGCGTCGTCAATGGCTCACTCTCTTCCAGACGTGGTTCTTTGCGCCGTTCAGGAAGAATAGAGAGTGATCATCTGCAGAGGCCCACGTCGAGGGTGTGCACAGACCTGTTGAGCCTTTCTGGGGCAACTCGCCATCATGGCGTCGAGGGAGATGGCCGAGACCAAGGGCACGCCCGAAGTGCCTCCCAGCCCGGATGGTGCAAACCAGAAGGATCTCGAGCGGCTGGACGTCGACCCGCCAGCGACAGCGGCCGGCCCGGGACAGGACACGCCGATGTTCAAGCGTCTCAGCTGGCTCGACCGGCTGCTGGCGCTGTGGATCTTCCTCGCCATGGCCGTTGGCATCATCCTCGGCAATTTCGTGCCTAATACAGGCCCGGCGCTGCAGAAGGGAGATTTCGAGGGCGTGTCGATTCCAATAGGTACGGTCCCTCCGGACCGAACCCCCCTCTCGTCTTCTGGAGGAGGCGCCCCTTTAAGATTCGTCCCGTACAGCGTCAGTGCTGACATGCTCCTGGAACAGCCGTCGGACTGCTGGTCATGATGTACCCCATCCTCTGCAAAGTCCGCTACGAGACCCTCCACATTGTCTTCCGTAGCCGTGGCATCTGGGTGCAAATTCTGTTCAGCATCGTGGTCAACTGGGTCGTGGCGCCGCTGGTGATGGTAACTTTTCTCTCTCGGTCCTCTCCTCGCCCCGAGCAGATCCGTCGAACAATGTAAATGTGGCCGTAGCATCCGTGCTGATGCTGAACAAGGTTGGTCTCGCGTGGGCGTTTCTCCCGGACGAGCCGTCGCTGCGGGAAGGTTTGATCTTGGTCGGCATCGCGAGATGCATCGCGATGGTAGGTTCCCTGCCGCCCGCAGCCCACGCCCAAGACGGTCCCTGACACTCGACGACAGGTTCTGATCTGGAACGACCTGGCCGGAGGCGACGGCGACTACTGTGCCATCCTCGTCGCGGTCAACTCGATTCTGCAGATGGTTCTCTTTGCGCCTCTCGCGGTCTTCTACCTGCGAGTAGTCAGTCGGTCGGCCGGGACGGCCACGGTCGACTACTCGACCGTGGCCAAGAGTGTCGCCATCTTCCTCGGCATTCCCCTGGGCGCGGCCATCGTCACGCGCTTCGCCGTCCGCAAGCTGGCCGGCGCCAGCTGGTACGACCGCGTCTTCATCAAGGTCATCGGCCCGCTGTCGCTGATCGGGCTCATCTTCACCGTCCTCATCCTCTTCGCGTCGCAGGGCAAGCGTGTCGTGGACCAGATCGTGTCGGTCGTCCGCGTCAGCGCACCCTTGATCGTCTACTTCGCCCTCATCTTCTTCATCACGCTCTTCGTCGTCCATCGCTTCGGCTTCGGCTACCGTCTCGGCTGCACCCAGAGCTTCACCGCCGCCAGCAACAACTTTGAGCTCGCCATCGCCGTCGCCATCGCAACCTACGGCGCCAACAGCGATCAGGCCTTGGCCGCCACCGTCGGCCCGCTCATCGAGGTGCCCGTGCTGCTGGGGCTCGTCTACGTCGTCCGGGTCATCGGCCGACGAATCTCTTGGAGGCAATGATCTTTGCTGTGAGGGCGTCTTGGCGCCGTGTCTTCACGACTTCTTTTCTCCTTCGCATCTGTCATGCATTTTCTCGCTACCGCACACGAATCTAGACAATATTCCACTACATACGTACCAAGAGAGATACTTACCTGTTTTCACCAGGTGACGTTTCGCTTTCCCCAGGAGAACGTCCTACAGTACATCGTATCGGAGAGCATGGAACTCCCTGAATCCGTCTCTACTTCTCCGTCGGCATATCTTGTGTGGAGAGAGAGACAGAGTAGTTGCGCGTCGACAGCTTCTCCTTTTCTCACAGCATGGCAAAATCACATGGAGGTCGTTATTCCTTCTCTAACAACCCACCGTTCTGTCAAAAGCAGTGCCACCAGTCTCCTATGATGCAGGCTCCGGTGCAAGCTGTCTGCATTTCTGCGCCATCTATCTCGTATCGTCGAGTGTTGGGGGCGGGAGGGGCCGGGTGGGTGAAAAAAGCCAATCGTGAGCCAGGTTGTCTCACAGTCATGCCGCCCTGCAGCCCTTACCGGTAGTGGTTGAAAGGGTTAGTCATCAACGGCTGACTCACTGCGTTGAGATCCATCACGGAGGTCGGTCGGCGTCATCGAGTGTCCGACGACGGCCGCGTGGGCGTGCCAAGCTGCAGTGGAACGGCGGAACGGAGACCGAATGGTCGGAACATTCGACTAGCCGGTAGAAACTGTTACTCTAGGCTCACCATTGATGGGTACCGATCTCTGTTGCTGCCGTCAGCCATAATCAATTGAGCCGTCAGCTCCGCCTGACTCACACTCTTCCTTGCTCATCCTCTCATTCTCTTGCGGTGTCGACGTTCGACCAGCTCTAATTGATATTTGGAGGAGGTGGACGCCTCAGGCTCGTTCGGTTCTCCATCGACATTGTCCTTCTTCGGTCGTTGTTTTCGTCTGGCTCTCCAATCCCCCCCCCCCCCCCCCCCCCCTCTCTCTCTCTCTCTCGTTCAATGGGCTGCTATCGTCGCATCCACGGCCCAATTGCCTTCGTCTGGACATCAAGCCCGTCAGCTAGAGCTTCTGGGAGCGCGCTATCGTACGACGATATCAAAGCGAGCGCTTTCTTGTGTGATGGCGACGGACCCAGAAAAGTCCCTTCAGCCAAACCACTCCGTCGTTGACGACAGCAGCTCCAACACGGCCCGCCCAAGCCACAAACCAAGCATGACCGACCTCCAAAAGGCCGAGGCCGGCGACGGTGAGACCGCTGTGCCGCCGGCGGCCTCCACCACCGTCACCGAAGGCGAGAAGGGAACCGACGACGCCCGGAGAGACGTCGTCGAGAAGCACACCGATACAGCGCCCGAGGAAGATGAATCGCACTATCCGCATGGCTTCAAGCTCCTTCTCATCAGCTTGTCCCTCTGCTTCGCCGTCTTTCTAGTCGCCTTGGTACGCCTCCGGTCTGATTCCTGCGCCGAGAGCCCCTTCGCGCCAGACTGTCCTGGCTGATGATCGACGCGGCGATGACAGGACCAAACCATCATCGCAACAGCCATCCCCAAGATCACCGATCGCTTCCGAGCCCTCGACGATGTGGGCTGGTACGGAAGCGCCTTCCTCTTCCCGATTGCGTAAGTCCTGACGTCCTCCCCCGCCGCTCTTTTTTCGATTGTCGTCTTGGCCTTCTCGTTGTGCGAGCTGGGACTGACGCGCGCTCCCGCAGTTCCTTCCAATTGATGTTCGGCAAGTTCTACACCTTTTTCTCCATCAAGTGGGTCTTCTTGGCCGCCATTGGCGTCTTCGAACTCGGCTCGCTGGTGTGCGGCGCGGCACCGACGTCGGATGCGCTCATCATTGGTCGTGCCATCGCCGGCATCGGCGCCGCCGGCATCTTCTCCGGGGCGCTCATCATCATCGCCAACTCGGTTCCGCTACGCAGGCGGCCCATCTACACCGGCCTCGTCGGTGCCGTGTACGGCGTCGCCTCCGTCGCCGGACCGTTGCTCGGTGGCGCCTTCACCGATCACGTCAGCTGGCGTTGGTGCTTCTACGTCAACCTGCCCATCGGCGCCGTCACCGTCGCCGGTATCTTCTTCTTCTTCAAGGCGCCCCGCGTCGCCCGCGGCGGCGACCTGACGCTGAAGCAGAAGCTGAGGCAGTTCGACCCCATCGGCACCGCCATCTTCATCCCCGCCATCATCTGCCTGCTGCTGGCGCTGCAGTGGGGCGGCTCGCGCTACGCCTGGGGCAACGCCCGCGTCATCGTTCTCTTGGTGCTCTTCGTGGCGCTCATCGTGCCCTTTGGCTGGCTTCAGGTGCGCCAGGGCGAGCTGTCGATCATCCCGCCTCGCATCGCCAAGCAGCGCAGCATCGCGGCCGGCTCCTGGTTCGCCTTCGCGCTCGGCTCCTCCTTCTTCGTCTTCATCTTCTACGTGCCGATCTGGTTCCAGGCGATCAAGGGCGTCTCGGCGGTGCAGTCCGGCATCAACAACCTGCCCTTGATCCTCGGCGTCGTCATCTTCTCCATCGCGTCGGGCGGAGCGGTGACGGCGATGGGCTACTACACGCCCTTCATGATCGTGGCCTCGGTCTTCATCGCCGTCGGCGCCGGCCTGCTCACGACGTTCGAGGTCGACACGCCCTCGCCCAAGTGGATCGGCTATCAGATCATCTTCGGCGTCGGCATCGGCTGCGGCATCCAGCAGACCCTGATCGCGGCCCAGACCGTGCTCGAGCTCGAGGACGTGCCGACGGGCACGTCCATCATCGTCTTCATGCAGACCCTCGGCGGCGCCCTCTTCATCTCGGTGGCGCAGAACGTCTTCACGAACCGGCTCGCGACCGGGCTCGCCCGCACCGCGGCCGAGCTCGACCCGGACATTGTGCTCAACGTCGGCGCCACCAGCATCAAGAGCCAGATCCCGGCCGCGTCGCTGCCGGGCGTGCTCTCGGCCTACAACCGCGCCATCACCGAGACCTTCTACGTCGGGCTCGCCATGGGCTGTCTCACCATGGTCGGCGCCCTGGCCATGGAGTGGAAATCGGTCAAGGGGAAGAAGCTCGTCGCGGCAGCTGCCTAATTCGACCGATCTCCTCGACGCACCTCCTTTACGCATCTCCTCTACGCATCATCTCTTGCGCATGGCTCCCGTCGTCTCGGTTTTTTTTTTTTAAACTATATCTTGTAATTATTCTACTCATGTTCCCCACTCCCCTTGCCTTCGTTATCGTTGTCCTCGATCGTTTGTGAGGCTACTGGTGGGTACTTGACACTTATAGATATCCTTCCCCTCGTGGTGTTTTTTTTTCGAAAGACGGGAAAAGGTGTTTTGATCCCACCATCTCCCAAACCCTCTGTCGCTTTGTCCTCCCCTGCAGTACCACTGCCCATGACTCATCATTCTCTCCCGCTGTGAATTCTTCTTCGAGTCTCTTGTCCTCCGCTCCACTCCTCTCTCTCTCTCTCTCTCTCTCTCTCTCTTTCTCTCTCTTAGACACGCACACGCACATACACATCCTCTCTTGTCTATAGCCTCTACAATACCACACATATCCCGCCACTCAGCCTCTCAATCTTCCAATCTTCCAATCTTGCAACTCTCCACACTCCACATACACTTTTCTAGAATATTGCACGAGATCCCTACTCCGAAAAGCATCCTCTTTCTCCACTCTCTCTCTCTCTCTCTCTCTCTCTCTCTCTCTCCATCATCCTCATTCTCAAAGTACAGTACTTACCTCTAGAGCTAGCCCTAAGAAAAGACAAGAATTCTCTCAAGACCGAGCTTGGCTCATCACTACGTACCGGTAGCCAGCTATCCTTCACATTTGTTCTATCATCCATTGCCAGCTGTCCAAGTTTCGGTTCATCAAAGATGTTCAGCTACCGGAAACCTAACTACTTACAGTGGCCTGACAATAATCTACACCCCCCCTGGTCACAAATATCTGATCACTCAACTCCCTAGAGATATCACCGTGATGTAGAAATACAAGGCTGACTCTTCTTGCAGTGGGTCAAGCTACCGTTGCTAGTGAGCTATGCACCACCAGGTAAGTACTTTTGACAAAGGAGAAGGGGGGGGGGGCCGATGTAGAAAAATCTGTCAACTAACCGGAGATCCGGACAATGACAGGCTACTTACGCCTGCGAGAAGTGATTGGCCGGGTAAGTATATGGTCACGCTCCTTTTCCAGATGGGGAAGGACCAGCGACCGATGCAGATGTTCGACCTACCCTTCCCTGCTTCTTCGTCGATGATTGCTTGTTACCAATCGTCTGAGGTACGGTACAGTACAGTATCATCACACATGAGCACCACAGTAACATGTATACGCTGACCGATCCGCACGGAGTTGGGGGGGGTTTTTTTTTGAAGATTAGAATGGACATCCATGAATCGATGACGGATTACCCTGGTCGAGACGGGAGTGCGAAAAGATGCAACCCAAGAGAAAATTTTTTTTTTTATCACCATTACAACTGATGTAGATCTCGATGACGTGTGTACACGAAGCCGCTGTCATGTTGTTGCTACGGATCTTTCATCCCCTAGTAAGGGATTCCGTTTGTCATGAGCTGGAACTGGTCGTAGCCCTTGGTCGAGTAGCTCCCTCTGCTCTTCTTGATGAGATCGCGCATGAAGTCGGCCGCTTCGGTCTCGGACTTGTCGAGCACGAACCGATCGCGGAAGTGGTCCATGGTCTCCGGCTTGAAGCAGGGAAGACCGCTGCCGAGCATGGGCCGGACAATGTCGACGAGCTGCTCCGTGTGCGGACGGCTGGCCAAGAAGGCTTTGATGCACAGCTCTTCGAACCAGCGGTACGGCTGAGACGATTCCGAATGCGACTGCCCGCTGGCCACGCCACCCATGACGGCCACCATCTCCGACGTCAGCTTGAACGGAGCCCGCTCGAACTTGACCCCGCCAGGCGCGATGTCGAAGCAGAATCCAAAGTCGATGTGAAGAATGTGCCCGGCGTCATCGACCATGATGTTGCCGTTGTGCCGATCCTTGAACTGCAAGAGGTATGAGATGACGGAATACGCCGCCATGCTCTTGACAAAGTTGCTTCGCGCCTCTTGGAACCGGATCGACTGCTCGCCGCCGTATTTGGAGACGAAGTAGTCGTACAGCCCATTCACCGTCTCCCGGCCGAGCATGTCGCGCGAGATGCTGTTGGGAAGCACGTCGATGACGCCGCATCCTGGTGCCGTCGCCGTGACTCGATATGGGAAGACGTAGGCGTCGAGCCCAACGTGATGGAAAATCCCGCGGAAGGCTGCGATCATCTGAAGCGCAAGAACATCCTGACGACAGTCGTCTCCTACCTTGAAGATGGCCGACTGCCACACCTCCATGGTGTCGATCTGCTTGGTGGTGCCGGCATTCTGGTGAGCTTGCTCCGGTGCTCCCTTTGCCTCGGACGTCTCGCCCGCCGTCTTTCTGATCCAGAACGTGGCCATGTATGGGGCCTTGGCGTGGCTTTGCAGCGGCTTGCCAGAGGTTCGATCGATGCCAATGACGATTCCGTCGGGGTTGCTGGGCAAGTAGACGCCAACATCGACCTTGATTCTGCGCAGCTCCTCTTCGATCTTCTGCTTTTTTTCGGCTTTACTCCTCTTGATGTAGGGTCGAAGCTTGCCCGAGATCCCTGTGACTTCTGCGAAAAACGCGAATTCCCGCTCATAGAACGAATGGTCAGCGGGGGAGAAGCTGGACAGCATATTCTTCATGACCTTGTCAAGTTCGGGTTTGATGGGATCAGGCTGGTTTGGTGATCAGCATATTGAGATATTGAAAGTTACGCAGGGGTGAGAAGGGGATCCATGTGTCGTACAATCTGAGAGTCTTCATCCTTGTAAGAGTTGGCCTTCATGTTCCAGATGATTTGGTGCGCGAAGAGTTGCGAGAATTTGGCAGTCTGAACAATATAACGCTCCACATATCCGAGGGCATCATATCGAAGGGTCTGGACAATCTGTGGCACGTAGAAGAATGTGACATCGACGGAATGAGCCTCGAGAGCCCGCATGGCGTACTGAAGGATGAATGGGTGGCTTCTGTAGGCCGGAAGAAAGTAGTTGACGGCGGTTATGGGATCCACTGGTGCCCAGTATAGGAGATACTAGTCATATTAGAGGTATGAGATGCAAAGGCAGGAGCAAAGATACCTTTAGCTGCCACGACACATCATCGAGAAGAGATGTGCCCAGCATCATCGACACAGCTTCCGCTTGGCCAATCCCTTGCTCAGGATGTTCTAACAGAAGCGTACGTAACGCGCCATTCAGAGGCTGGTGCTTGAACCGGCTCACAAACTGGACAGCCAACGCAACACTCTCTTGCCAGGCGACCCCAAGATGATTTAGCAGCAAAGTCTAATTCAGTCAGTTTCCGTTGTCGGCTCAGCTGGGGGTTTCGTGACATACATCGCTAGGAGCGCTCTTCGAGTTGCTGTTCGCAGCAAAATGCTGTCTCGCGTCGTGATCGAGAGGGAACAGCCACACGATGAGCCGGTTCTGCTCGTTTTGGATCAGCGCAAGCAGCAGATCCTGCTTTGCTTGCAAGGACTTGAAGGACCCCCAAGGCTTTAGTCCAATAAGAGTGACGTTCTGCAACGCGCTCTCGACGTTGGCGAGGATATGCGTCTCCGCTTTGACCTGTAGCCGATTGCCCCCGTAGGACCAACTTTGACCTTTAGCTTCAGCACAGAGACGTTGGAAAGAAACCATCCACTAACCGAGGGGGGAATGTAAACCAGCTTAGCGCAGCAGACAGCACCCGATCCTTCAATTTCCATCTTGCCCTTGCATCCATGCCAGTGCTATACCTGAGAACGGACAGACCGAACAGCACCATCTGAAAATGTGCTTCTCGCGTCAAGGGGTGCCCCGTGGGATGTCGAAGCTCGGAGAGCATGACATATGCCAATCGCTGAAAGACCGTCTGCGTGTGCACATTTCCCAGCCGACAAGCGTTGAACTGGCTGCTTAGAAACTGGACAAGTTTCAAGTGAGGTGAGATCAGCCTGAGGGCTGCCTGCTGTCGTTGGTGGATCCGCTCGCTGTCCGACGGTGCAAACTCCTTTTTATGGTAGAACGGATCGATATGGCTATTTCGCGTCAGTGGCCACTGTTTCACACTGCCCGGATTGAAAAACTCACGAAAGCCTGGAATCGAACATGCCAAGTCTACGCCGTACAGTGTCCTGACAGTGTTCTGCTATCTCGACCAACAATCGAGACTCTATGGCCGGATTTTCGTTGATGACATTCAGCCAGAGTGATATACCGAGGTTGATGGACTGCTTGGTAAACAGGATGAACGGGATGCGCACAAGCTGACGAGCAATGCTACAGGAGCCTTCACGAGGCCGGGAGAGGAACGATGCTGCTTGTCCCAAAGCTCTACGAAGCTCTTCATTCGACACCTCCTTGTTGGCTTGTGCTTCGGCTTCGAGATTCGCCAATGAGGCTTCGATGCCTGCCGAAAGGTCCCCGGCCTTGCGTTCGGCACAAGGGTGAGACGCCTCCCCTGGAGGCCGTCAGAGGAACCAATCTGTTGCCAGTGCAAGGCCTTACCTGATGGATAATCTCGGGTGCCCTCGTCGCCATTCTTCTCAAAGAGCCCTCCGGCTCTCATATACTCCTGTCTCTTCGTATACGCGCCCATGAAGTCGGATGCCGTGTTTATGTTGAAGTCGCCATGGCGATCAATTGCAGCTGCGAGATGTAAGTCGTGGCCGTGGTACTGCTGCTAAGAACTTACTCAGCCTCTGATCCGTACTCGGTATAGTGCAGCCCATGTCCAGCGCAAATGAGCGCCCCAGCGATAAGTGACCAAAGGTGCCATCGTCGATGTACTCGGAGAGGTACGTCTGCCTCTCAATCAGCTTGATGGATCCCATTAATGAAAGCCAGATGCCAATACCTGGAGCAACCCTTTCACATCCATCGGGGCCACATTGATGACACGCATGACCCAGACTCTTGCGCGCTTGTACAGAGAATTCAAGGTTCGCTTTCTGAGCGCGTAGTCATCTGAGAGGTCGATTGTGAGCCCAACTTTGGAGGACGTCAATGACGGAGTCCACCGGTACTCGTCCCTTTCCTCGTCGAGGCAGCTTGTCCACATCAATGAGAGCAACTCCAGAAGTGCGAATAGCGACGCCTTTTGACACAGGGCCGAAGGCGTGGCTTTGATGATTCGATCCGCGGCAGCCGAAGCCACATGTTGGACGTCCTCAACTCGGTGGCAGCAACATACAAAGATTGCTGCGAGCTGCTTTGCCAGATTCGATGCCGAGAATCTGTGGTCGATGCCCTGTATGGCCTTTCGGATGTAGAGGTCCGTGACAGCCTCGCAGATTGCATCCATGCATCTGCCTAATGAGCCCGCGCCGATGTCCTGATCGACGAAGTAAGAAAAAATCTGGGTGCAGGCCCCGGTCTCCGCCCTCGTCGTCTCCATCAGATAGGTAGCTCTGAGGAATAGCAGCTGAGGATAGCTCAGGCCTTTGATCTGCGATTCGCAGCTCGGCAGCAAAGCCGCAAGTGCTCTCTTGTGTTCTCCAGTGCGTTGCACGGTCATGCCTCTGCGTAAGACCGTGTTCAGCTCGATGTCTGCCTCAAGGGAAATGGAACCGTCATCGGCGACGAGAGGACGGAGATGGACAGCCAACGTCCTCAACTCGGCGGCGTACGGTGCTTTTGGGTCTGAAGCCGTGGATCCATGTACCACGATGTTGAACCAAGCGTCACGGGCCAATGAGAGGATGTCATCCGCAACGAGCGTAGTGCGGGCAAGATCGCTGCGGGACACAACCAGCGCGAGAGGTGGGAGCAACTGTCCAACCTCCCTGACGGCCAGCTCGAAATCGTGGTTATGGCCGTCACGTTTGCTCTGGATATCGCCCCTGCTGACAACCGACTCCAGAAGATGAACGAGGAAAAGTGCATACAAGGGCGAGTCTGTCGGAAGATTGGCTGCCAGGAAAACCCGGGCGGTTGAGACCTGACAGAAATCAGCGCTCAGCCTACAGCCCCTGACCATGCTGTTATGCGGCATTCAGATTGCTCAACCTACCGATCCGCAAATCATCTCGTTCTTCTGGACAAGTCCGTCGTGGCAAACCTTCGAGTAGAGTCGGAGCAGCGATCTCAGCTCAAGGACGGTACCGATGAGGGCAAGACCGGCTGTTTCGCTGATGATGCGGCCATCCACCGCCGCGTTGATCTTACCAATCTTCTGGATCAGCATTGACTGCGCCAGAGCCGTTATCTTCTCGTCCTTGCGCGCGGTGGCGATGCCGACAATGGCCTGGATGACATTTCCGTACACGATGGTCGTGTCCTCTGCGCCGAATACCAGCGAGATCGCACTACCGGCCCTCTCAGTGCCGTCCGGAACGTGGCCATTGGCCCTGATGCTGCCGTTTGGCGTGATGCCGGTCGGGGTCGGCTTTTCGTCATTGCTGGTGCTGAGGGCGTTACCCAGCGTATACAGCGTCGATATTGTTCCGTCTTCAGAGAGACCCTGAAGGATGCGAGAGAGAGCCTTGACTGCGACGGCCATGGTGTTGCCTTGCGCTGCACTTCGCACGACGTATCGCAGCAATGACCGACATAAAGGGGCGGCCTCCTCGGGAGCGACCTTGGCGAGTATCGCCATACAGTGCAGCACCACCGAGGCCAGTCGCTCGTCGGACATCTGAACGGGATCGTTCACGGTATCTTCAAGCCACGAGAGCAAGGCCTCGGTGTCTGACAGCTCTCGATCGAGCAGAGTACATATCGAGAGGATCGTCAGTGTCGAAGCCTTGGCGGCGAAGGCGAGCCGCTGCTGCCAAGCCGAGCCGAGCTGCAAGAAATCAGCGCCGTCTTCAAGTAGTCTCATCTGACCGACTGCCAGATCGACCAACGGTTCCATCTCGAAAGGATCTGTCCCGTCAGAGGTCGTCCTGAAGAGAACTGCGCTTTCAGCTTCGAGCGCGAGCCGATCCATCATCTCAGTCTCGGAGATGGGCGGGGAACTCAAGACGAGGCCGGCGGCCATGCACGCGACAAGTCGCATGAAGCGCCGCTGTACGAGCATGGCTCCCAAAGGGTTCCCCATCGCGGCATACTGCCTGATGTAGCGCTTCCAATCAGCGACCCGAGGGTCGGACGAGTCCAAGTGACGAGTGGTCGATAAGGCAGTCTCGATCGAAGTGAGAAAGCTATCGGAGAGCAGCTCGCGCAACGATTCAACGACTCGTTGCTTTTCGAGCACCGTCCAAATATCTGCGTAGTGAACGGCTGCATCCAGAAAGCCTAGCAGTGCTACGGCAACAGTCGCGATTCGAGCGCTGGCCTCGTGCTCGCTGACGGGTGATCCCAGCTCATCTCCATCAACCCCATGAGAGTTTGCCGCGACTGCTTGTCGAACCCGCTCAAGAAAGTGTGATATGGTTTCGAGCGCGGACGCACGTAGGGAGCTGTGCTTCGAGCCAAGGCTCAGCACTGCCGAAGATAGACTCGAGCTCAGAATCTCCCACGGCGAGGGCCTAAACGAGCCCAAAGCGGGAGACGGCGAGAAGGTCTGCGAGAGTACCTCCAGGAGATATGGAGAAAGCTGATCCAAAAGGGTGCTGGCGCAGTTGACATCAAAGACCATCGGGGCTGCCTTCGATAGCGCCAGCAAAGACTCTAGTTCCTTATACCCCTGCCACCACAATCAGACAGAATCCTTGGCATAGCATGAAGCACGGCTTGTCTCACGAACCATGGGAACGGAGCTGATGTTGCTGGGTGGATGCCTCGATTCATCGGCCGCCTTGGACGGAGGCAAACGCTGAAGTCGCCTGAAGTCGGACAGGGCAGTAGTCCCACCAGGAGTCGCGGCCGACATGACCGCGAGTTTAGACAAGGCTGTCCGCCGGACCTTCCATGATCTGCCAGCGTCCCGTCAGCCAAGAGTACTTTGCAAGAATTGCAGGATGCCTTACGTCTCCATCATGAGACTGGTGCAGGAGGGATTAACCGTCCTACAGCTATGCTCGACCTATCGTGCCATCCAACATGACTTGCCGGCGTGCTGTTCGAAGACACGGACGTCGTAGCTGGAAGGCGGTGCCACGATTATTCCAGCTTCAGCCTCGACGCGGTTGCTGCAATGGCTTCTAAGCTTCGCCGTACGGTAGGGCCAACAATGACTGCGCCGTGTGCGCCTCGTGTGGCTGGTGCTGTCTGCGGGACTGACTCGAGCCATTCAGCTACCGCGCCCCCGGGCGAGACGTCCGAAGTCAAGCTGACGAGCCTCCATAGCGGCCAACCATCACTACGGTACGGTACTGTATAAGGAGGTTCGGATCTGCCTGAAATGCTTTGAAGACCGTCTTTGAGCGCTACGGTACCGTATCTCGAGGTACAGGCCGAGGATTCTACCGTTCAACCCTTGCGCTCGCACCGTCAAGAAGATATGGCCCCACCCTCTGAGAAAAGTCAATTGAAACGACAACATGTGAGGAGCTTTCCTTAAAATTCGGCGATGTGCAATGGCATCAAGCTGACGCTCCAATAGATCTCAAGCGAGGATGCGATTCCGGATCTGAAGAAGCCTCGAAGGTCCTCGCGGATTCAGTCCCAGTCGCAGCCGCAGCAGGCGAACCCTGCCATCCGACAGTCGCAGCTGCCCTCCCCGTTGACCCATGCCGTCTCTTCTGCGACGGAGGAATGGAAAGAGGGCACTGTGACCCCTCCGGAAGGACGCCCGAGCCAGATCCATCACCGTTCCCCGGTGACGTCACCGCGCGCGCAAGGCCTGTCGTCGCCACCGAATGAAACCCAGGCGCTGTCTCAATTTGTCTTTCCACCGTCCGACCTGTCACACGAGGTCACGGACGAGGAGGCCGAGGGTGTCTGGGGATATCTCATTCCGTTGAACAGTCGATGCGGAGAACCGTTGGTTCTGCGAAATCGCGCCATGTGCCCAGCGACGCCCGGTACCACTGGGCCGGGCAAGGGGAAGCGCCAGCCGCGTCAGTCGAAGGGGAATATATCCACACCTTGCAAGGAGGTGGAATCGTTCGAGACGGACGGGGCGGGAGGCCTGCCGACGGGTGGTTATCTCGTCGGCAGGCATCCCGAATGCGGTACGGTCTGACGCCGGATGGGTTGACTTGGGACATGGACTGATGTCGCACCGACAGACCGTACAATCGATCTTCCGACGATATCGAATCGTCACTGCGTCATCTTCCCCGAGAATTCTCACGGCGAGACCATCGCCGTGCTTGAAGATCTCTCGAGCAACGGTACGTTCGTCAAGGAGGCCATCGTAGGCAGAAACAAGCGTCGCGAGTTGGCGGACAACGACGAGATTGGGGTCGTGGACGACATTCGTTTCACTTTCCGCTACCCCAGGAGACAGCGTGCCAGCGGGTTTCGTCAGCAGTACACTCTGCAGCAGCAGCTCGGGAAGGGCCACTTTGCCACGGTATACCTGTGCATCGAGAAAGCGACGGGGCAACGATACGCGGTCAAGGTCTTCAACCGACGCACTGGTGCAGACGAGCGGGCGAAGAACGAAGGCTTGCAGCAGGAGATTGCAGTTCTGATGGCCGTTGGCCACCCGAGCATGCTGTGCCTCAAGGAGACCTTCATCGAGGACGACGGCGTGTACCTGGTCCTCGAGCTCGCGGCAGAGGGAGAGCTGTTCAACCACATCATTATGAAGTCGAAGCTGACGGAAGACGAGACTCGAAACGTGTTCATACAGCTCTTCCAAGGGGTCAAATACCTGGTCGGTGAAGGCCGTCGGAATCAACGTGTATCGACTGACATCTTTTTTTTTCTAGCACGAACGCAACATCGTGCATCGAGACATCAAGCCTGAAAACATCCTCATCGTCGACAGGTCTCTGAACGTCAAGCTGGCTGATTTTGGCCTCGCGAAGATCATCGGGGAGCAATCGTTTACGACGACCCTGTGAGTGGGCCCGTCATCGTCGGGACAGAGGCTTCAGGCTAACGAATCTCCAAGCTGCGGCACCCCAAGCTGTCGGTCTACCATTACCGTCCGCGTCGTTGTATGCTCGACTCAAATGGCTGACAGATGTAGACGTCGCGCCGGAAATCCTCGAGAACTCCAGCGAGCGCATGTACACGCGCGCAGTCGACGTTTGGTCGCTGGGTGTCGTGCTGTACATTTGTCTCTGCGGCTTCCCGCCGTTCTCCGACGAGCTCTTGACCGAGGAAAACCCGTACACGATGTCGCAGCAGATCAAGCTGGGCCGTTTCGACTACCCTTCGCCGTACTGGGATTCGGTCGCCGACCCGGCTCTCGACCTCATCGACCGAATGCTGACAGTCGAAGTGGACAAGCGCATCACGATCGACGAATGTCTGGAGCATCCGTGGATCACGCAGGAGTACGCCGGGCCCAACGACAGCACGGACGGGCTCACGGGGGCGATGGGCCATCTCGACTTTGCCAAGAGGAAGATCCAGCGCGAGCGCACCCTCCTGAGCAGCCTCAACGACGTCAAGGTCAACCAAGTCATCGACAACCAGGCGGACCAAGACCCCGTCAAGATCTTCGAGAAGAAGCCCGCCAAAGCGGCCGTCGTCGGCGCGGCCGCCGCGGCCGCCGCCAAAGGAGACCATCACCACCCCCACCTGCCACAAACCAAGGCTCCAAAGAACGAGACGACGCCTACCGCTCAGCGCGCCCCGGCCGAGTTTATGCAGCTGGGAGGAAAAGGCGACGAAGCACTCTTCGACAACGACGGGGGCGTGTATGCACCGGACGATCTGTCGCATGCGAAGAAGAAAAAAGGGTGAAAGGAGGAAGGGGACACCATCTTCAGCATCAGTGTCAGGTCAATACCATCTCTCTTCTTTCTCTCTTCTTTCTCTCTTCGATATCTGAACTCTGTCATCTACAATTGCCTTTTTTTTTTACTATCTGTCGATTGGCCTTCTTCCCTCATTTTGGTTTCTCGAACCCTCTTTCCCTCTTTTTCTTTTTCCCTCTTTTCTTCGTCGCCTCCTTTCAGTCGCAACAAAAGAGCGGGGAGGAGGGTCAAGGCACCAAGAAAACCTGGCCCATCAACAAAGACCAGGCAGCCCGACAAAGACCTGGCCCTCACCACGAAGACCTGAGTTGCCCATCTTGCGACTACACAGTACATATGTAACTACGTACACGTGGTACATCACAGTACGTTCTCTCTCCACAAGTAAACGCACAAAGAACGGTGCTTGTTTGTTGAGATGGTTCGGGCATCGTGTGGTTCTGCTTTCCACACATTCTCTTTACAACTCCAGGAGAGCCACTGCTCATGTTCTCTATCATACTGATGTAGCAAGTAGCTCTTCGGTGCCGTACCGTGAATAGTATTCTCTGCCTGGTCATGTCAAATGGTTTGTTCCGTGTCTGCTGCTAGGAACGGATTGTTGTTGACGCCAAAGTCGAGTCAGCGCCGGCCAGCTCATCTACCTCGTTCAAAACAAGCTGCTACGTATAGGGAGCGTACTGGCCAGTAAAGTAGGCAGCTGCCTACCGGATTTTTGAGTAGTTCATGTCTGTTTACGTCATCGCCTCTATGCTCACACCCTCTCGATGGTAGGTATATATATTTCTCTTCCTGCCTCTATTTCTGAACGATTAGCTTAGTGGAAAGAGCACTTGTTGGCGGGCACTGTGTCAGACGGTTGATCCGTGGGCACAGAGTCTGCCCAGCTGGGCGGTTGATCCGCTCACTGACAGATGAGGGGCGTGGGTTCGATTCCCTCATCGTTCATACATTAAAAGATTTTTTGATTTTTGTTTGGGCTCTGGAAATCGTGTGACCATTGGCTATCCCTTGCTAGTTTGCTATATATATTTCTCTTTCTGCCCCTATTTCTGAACGGTTAGCTTAGTGGAAAGAGCACTCGTCGGTGGGCACTGTGTCAGACGGTTGATCCGTGGGCACAGAGTCTGCCCAGCTGGGCGGTTGATCCGCTCACTGACAGATGAGGGGCGTGGGTTCGATTCCCTCATCGTTCATACATTAAAAGATTTTGACCTTTTTGGATTCTACTTCTACCGCATCTCGTTGGTCTAACCTCCATCAACGGACGAGTTCGTTCCACGGGTTGAAGAATGGGCTCAGGTGGTCAAGCAAGTTGCAGTACGACTACGAGTATCACGGCCAGGAGGGACGAGGTACTGTACGCTGCTTGGGACGATGTTGTATTGGTCTCTTGGTAATTCTCGTGATCGCGCTCGTTGTTGATTACCGGAGTCAGGACTTCTTGACTGAACCTGAAAATAAAAAAAGGGGGGGGGGGATAGGCTGGAGTGCAAGGACTAGAAGTGCCGTAACCACTATATCACGCTGAAATTGATCGAGACTAATTAGAGAACTCATGTGAGCTGATGACTTGGTGAAATGACTTTAAGGAGACAGCTTCATGCCAGAAGCAGGTTTTCTTTACTTTACAGGCCAGCAGCGCGGGGCCATAGAAGAGGAGGAAGAAGAGAAGTAGGGGGAGGAGGAGGAGGAGGAGGAGGAGGAGGAGGAGGAGGAGGAGGAGGAGGAGGAGGAGGAGGAGGAAGAGAAGTAGGGGGAGGAGGAGGAGGAGTAGGAGGAGGAAGAGGAGGAGGAGGAGGATAAGGAAGGGGAGACTGGTCACGTGCTGTAAAACTCCACCTTGGCACGACGATCTCTCGGCCCGGATGGCATCCTCTCCTCTCAGTCCTCGGGTGATTGTCCGTTCCGATACTGCCACAGCCGGCTCAGTTCCCGCACGGGCTTCTGTTGCACCAGCCGCGCTTCCGACTCGAGCATCGAGACGACGTTGCTCCTTTCGTCTTCTCTCGTCGTGGTGCCGCGGTTCTCGGGACGGGGCGGGGCTGGCGATTCTCGATCGATGATCACATTGTCGTCAATGTCTACCAACGTCTCCATGAAGGCGCTCGTGTCGGGAACTCGACCGGTGGTCATGTCGTACGGAAACATGTGGTTGAGGTAGTGCAGGTTCAGCTGATGACCGGCGCCCTCCTTGTACTCGAAGACACGGCCGACAAATCGGCTCTGACGATACTCGGAGGAATGGGTGAAGTGCAGGACTCCAAATTGCGTCACAAAGTCCTTGGTGTTCGCGTAATGCTCGACGTGGCGAATGGCACGCATCGCCTGGCCTTTCGAGAGGGCCGAGGCGGCATTCTTCGACCGAACAGAGTCGGGGGCGTGGTTGTATACCGGATTGTTAAAGTGGTTGGCGGCGTTGGCAAAGGTGTAGACCTCCAGCTTCTGAAAGAGGATGTCCGGGAAGTCGGCGAGCAGCCAGTCGATCATCAAGCCTCCATTGATGCCGCCTTGGCTGTGCAGGATCAAGATGACCTTCTTGTACTTCTCGTCCTGAAGCGACTCTCGGACGAGGGCGTAGCCACTGCGGATGTCGTCGGTGGCATAGACGAAGCAGCGCTCGAGGAGGCACTGGATGAGGTCGAAAACGACGCCGTAGCTGGACCATCAGACATTCAGCACGGCCCGGCATCGGCGCTCTCTCTGGGAACGGCCAAGGGAGCTCTCACGTTGGGTTATGAACGCCCAGCACCTCTCGCCGAAACGCCAGCGCCAGTCGGTTCAGGTTGCTCTGGAGCCAGTGGTGCCTTGAAAGGCGCATCCTCGTCAGCGCCGGTACGAGCAAGGAAGAGACAAGGTTCGGACAGGCTAACCCGACAGCGACGCCGTTGACAAGAATCCACCTCTCATGCTCGTGCTCCGGAAGACGCGGGACCTTGACGTTCGAAAAGAGGAGCTTCTTCGTGCCGTTCAGGACGCGGGAAGAGACGAAGTTCAGGCACATGAAGAGACCGACGTAGGCCAAGACCAAGCCAAGGGGATGGAACAGGGTCAGCGGCAGCGTGACCAGGAAGGCGACCTGCACGATCCCCAGGATCGTGTGCAGCCCGATGGTCTTGAGATTAGACCAAGAAGGGCTGAGTTCGTCCAGATCGCCCGAGCTAAAGGGGCCCATCGGGAGGAGCAAGGTGGGGACCAAAAGGAGGTTCTGGAAGGCCAGCTTCATGTCGAACCGCAGCAGCTGCAAGGGAGAGCTCGTGTACGGCAACGGGGAGATCTCGGTGTTCGGGTCCTCCTGGGAAGGAGAGAAGTTCACGGGCATGATGGCGACGACGACGGCGACGGCGACGGCGACGGCGACGACGGAGAGGGAAGGGGGTCCTTTGAGGCCGAGCGTCTGGGGACGAGCAACAGGATGGTCGAGGTGGCGCTACCGGATCGCATTCACGTGCCGGACGGCCGGTGCTGACACAGCCGGCCTGCCTTGATATCGTACCTGGCAATCAGGCGCTAACTTGCCAAGGTCAAGCACACCCGCGAATCTCCACGTGCATCTGACGGAGGGTGGGGGATCGCCATCTCGTCCATCGGGAAGCAGACTACATGTCGACGTACGTACCGTACATACTCTAATACGTGGTCATCGTCGGAAGGAAAGCCTTTGAGCACAAAAAGATCTATTGTTCGATTAGTGTACGTTCCGTACGGAATGTAAACATGGCGCACATAGCCGCAATCTCGGTCACGTGACTCTAGATCTTGGTAGCGAGCTACGACTGAGTGTGCGGAGCGACCCGAGCCAGCAACACCCTGGAATAGATCGGTATTACGTAAGCGGAATGAACTATGGAAGTACCCGCGCCATGGGGGGGTACTACCCGCCCCATGGCACGGGTACTGTACGGTTCTGGGCCGCGGAGGCCATAAGGAAAGCCGCCGTACGTATCGATACGTATCTCCACCAGTTTTGGGTACGGTCGAAGAGCGGCCAGGGCACAAAGAGCCGGGGGCTCGACGGTGACGGTCCAACGGGCGGTCAGGGGTTCGAAGATACATGTACCTATGTAGATACGGATGTAGGTACCGAGTACTCCATACGTTCCCTTCCCCTCGAGCTGCTACGGAAGTACTCTGTACACACATCCCTCGTACGCAATCTACAGTCCGTGGTAGAAAAGGGAGGATCACGTGGTTGAGCCACGTGACGTCGCCGTCCCGTTTGGCTGTGTTGGAGTTGAGTGATCTGCAACGTCATACCACGTGACTTACAGAAGGGCGCTAACCCTAGATTGGGAAGAAGGGTTTTCTCATTTTTCATTGTAGACGAATGTCTTAGTACATCCTATTGAATACAAGATCCTATTGTCTTCTAAGTGCCTCGTCATTCTGAAGTGTACCGACACTTGATTATCCCAACAGGCTGGATGTGCATAAGAGCGGCCTGGGGAACAACAGCCACAGTCATGCAAGGCTCGAACGATTCACGCTCTTGCCGGCCCCATACGGAAGTAGTACGTACATGGGTGCTTTCTCACGATCGTACGTACCAGTGCCGGGCCGCGGGGCCCGGACGGTCGAAGAATGAGCTCCTAGATGATCACGTGCTAGAGCCAATTGACGTCGCCGTCGCATGGCGTCTGATGCGCCAGACGTCGACCTGCTCCACCAGTGATACAACGCTCAAACGACTCTCGCTCCTGGCGGCCCCTCTCAATGATGGCATTCTTCCGTATGTACAGTATGCATCCGGGACCGTGCGGTACAGGTGTGCCGGTACGCTACGCACGTCTCGGACAATTACTGGTGAGCAAGCTGTCAGCATCTAATCACTGGGGACGCTCTGCTTACTCTTAGGTCATCTTGCTTTCTCTAGCGGATGGCTCTAATTCCGCAAGTGGACGAGCTTCGGGATTTTCATGTGAAACTCTCACGTGCAGCCTTCATAAAATGCTGCTGGTCTTGGCCACCATGTTCAGCTCTCGCTGTCGGCAGACAGCTCTCCCAAGGCCGAGATGGAAAGCCAAGGCGAACCTCGATTGCATCCCACACCGTCCACCGTCGAGATGGCAGCAGTCCAGAACGATGATCGCACCGTGAACGGATTCCAGCCTACCGCGATGCCTACCCGAAAGGAGCGTGGTCCCGTCAAGCCTGGTCCGAAGAAGGACAGGGTCTTGAAGCAAAGCTCCGCGGATGCCATGGGCCAGGGCGAGACGCAGACCAGGGAGATCCCCACTTTCGACCTCTACACGTCCGAACCCGGCGGTGTCCAGTCTAAGGCGCAGGCCGAGCTCGGGCCGGAGATGTACGCGCCCGGCGCCAAATGCTATCCTAGGATATCGAAGCCGGTCGAGCTGCTTCGGAGCGAGTACGACGTCGTTGTGATCGGGTCTGGTTACGGAGGTGGCGTGGCCGCGAGCCGGATGGCTCGAGCCGGTCAATCTGTCTGCTTGCTCGAACTGGGGAAGGAGAAATGGCGTAAGGATTCGCCCGCTTGCCCGACGCTGGAGCTGAGTCCCTGACGTCGGTAGCCGGCGAGTACCCGAGCAGCATGGCCGAGGCTCTTCCTGAGCTGCACGTCTCTGGGGAGACTGCTCTCGGACCTCTGATGGGCAAGCGGGTCGACATTGGCTCTCGTACCGGGCTCTACCATCTTGTGGTCGGCGAGGGACAGAACGCCTTCGTCGGGAACGGTACGTTACGAGGCTGCGCCGGTGCCCCCCCCGCTGTGGACTCGCGGCGTCCTGATCCGGATCACCCCTGGCAGGACTCGGCGGCACCAGTCTCCTGAACGCGAACGTCTGCCTGAGAGCGGACGAGAAGAGCCTGCAGAGCGGCAGTTGGCCCTCGGAGATCCGGAAGATACCCGGCGCGCTGGACAAATGTCAGTTCCCCCACAGACCACAGCACACGCTCGTTCTCGGCTCATGTCTTGGAAGATTACGAAAGGGTCGAGTCCGTCCTGGAGCCGGCGCCTTATCCGGAGCACTACCCAGATCTTCCGAAGCTGAGCCTCTTGAAACGCCAGGCCGAAGCGCTCGGCCGACGCAGCAGCTTCTCCCGTGTTCCTCAGACGACCCGATTCGAGAACGGCCCCAACAGCACCGGCGTGGAGATGCAGGCTTCGTCGCTCACCGGGATGGACGCGACAGGGGTTAATGACGGGAGCAAGTCCAGCACCTTGGTGAACTACCTCAGCGACGCGTGGAACTGGGGGGCTGAGATGTACGGCTCTGCGACTCTGTGACTCTGTGACGCTGCACTGCCCGCCCCGTCCGAGCTGACGCGATGCTTTTCACAGCTTCTGCGAGTGTGAAGTCCGGCACGTCAAGAAAGATGTCACCGGTCAAGGCTACACCGTCCATTTCGCCTGGCATGGCGCAAAGCGGGAGGCGTTCGCGTCCAATCTCCACCAAGACCTGATGTGGGTCAAGGCGAAGAAGTTCGTCTTCCTCGGCGCAGGTGCCATCGGCACGGCCGAGATCCTCCTTCGCTGCCGCCAGATGGGACTGTCGCTGAGCAAGACATTGGCGACGGGCATGTCCGGCAACGGGGACATCTTGGCTTTTGGGTAAGAGCAGCGCTGCGAACTCTTCTGGGGGGGGGGGGGGGGGGGGGGGGTGTCCACCTCATCGGACGTGGAGCGCTGACGGGCCGACCAGCTACAACACCGACTACGACGTGAACGGCGTCGGCAAGAGCCATCCCAACCCGGAACGCCCGATCGGCCCCTGTATCACGGGTGTCATCGACTGCCGTGACACCGACCCCACCAACTTCCTCGATGGCTACGTCATCGAAGAGGGCACGGTGCCGGAGCCGCTGGCGGCGAGCCTCTGGCTCATGCTCGAGAGCCTACCCGGCAGCATTCGTCCGCCGTACGACGGTCTCCTTCGCCGACTGCGGAGGCTTGCGGCCCGGCGGCTTAGCCTCTTCCTCGGGCCGTACGCAAGAGGCGGCAGCGTCCAGAGGACGCAGACGTACCTCGTCATGAGCCACGACAGCAACCAGGCCACCATGACGCTCGAGGATGACAAGCCCCTTCTCAAGTTCTTAGGCGTCGGCCGTAGCGACCACGTCAACACCATCAACGGCATCTTGGCCAAGGCGACCGCGGCCGTCGGTGGCACCTTTGTCCAGAGCCCCTTCTACGCCGCGTTTGGCCAAAAGGAGGTTCGTGGAGGCGGTCGAGCCGTCCGATACAAGGCCCCTTCACCCCCCATCTTGCTGACCTGGGGCCCCTTCTCTTAGATCACCGTCCATCCCATCGGTGGCGCCAACATGAGCAGCGACGGCACCGGCGCGCTCGGCGTCACGAACCACCTTGGAGAAGTCTTCAGCGGCAATGGAACCGACATCCATCATGGTCTGGTGTGTGTTGACGCCAGCGTCATCCCCACGGCCCTTGGTGTCAATCCGTTTGCGACGTTGACAGCACTGGCCGAGAGGTCGGTCGAGGGCGTCGCCCGGAAGAGCGACATCGAGATCGACTACGACACGAGGAACGGTACGTCTTAACGCCGCGGCGCCTATGGGCAGAGACTCGCACGTCCATCGCTCATTCGACGACAGGGAGATTGAATCTGTTCGGAGGTCCGGCGCATCCTCTGCCCAAGGACGGGGCGCTGGAGCAGGCCACCAAGACCGTTGAGGATGCGCGAGCGGCTCTGCGAGACGGACTCGGCTTCTCCGAGATCATGGAGGGATTCATCTACCTGGGATCGGACATTGAAGACTTTGACATTGCCGAGCGAGTCGCCAGGGGTGCCTGCAACGCTGCTCGCTTTTTCCTTAGCGTCCACGCTTGGGACACCGAAGCCTGTGAGCAATGCTTCCCTTCTGCGTGATCCGGTTGGGGGGGGGGGGGGGGGGGGGGGGGGGGGGGGGGGGGGTGGAGGGGTGGCATTGCTGATATCTCTCTCTCTGAAGTGGTCTCGCACGAGGCCCATGGCGCCATGCTCACGGGCACCTTCACCTGCGGCGCTCTCAGCAGAGACCCGATGATGGTGCTGCAAGGCGCCTTCCGCCTGTTCAACGAGGACCCTCGGTTGCCCGACACCACGAATCTGACGTACGACTTCGATATGAAGGCCACCGACGGCCGGACCATCCGTTTCAACGGGTACAAGGTCGTCAACGCCGGCGCAGCTTTCTGGATCCCGGACGTCTGGCGGGCCACGTCGACGCTCTACGTTACTCTGACCCGGCCGGAGGATGGTTCGGTGGTCGGAAGAGGCGTCCTGCGCATCAAGCCGCGAGCCTTCGTCTCGGAGCTGGCCACTTTCTCGCCGTCGGGCGCCGACTGGGTCGCTCGAGCCCGGGCCGCGACCCAGTTCTTGACCTTCTTCTCTAAACGGGTGGCCGGCGTCCTGTTCGCGCCGTTCCGCAGTCTGCAATGGCCCACGGTGGCGGCCATGGGCTTCTACAACAAGGAGCTGCCGGCGCACACGTTCAAGATCACGGCGCGCGACGGCGTTCAGACGACAATGCAGATGTGGGAGGCGGGCCGTCCGCGGACCGAGACGCCGCACCCCAACGTCCTTCTCGTGCCGGGAGCCGCGGTGGACCATCAGATCTTCGCCCTGCCGACCATCGAGCAGAACGCGGTCGAGTACTTCCAGAGGGCCGGCTATCGGCTATACTGCATCACACATCGGATCGGCAAGACCATCGTGGCGCAACAGGGGCACACCACATACGACGCTCGGCTCGACATCGAGGCGGCCCTGGGCGAGATCCGGCGCCAGCAGGGATCGGACGAGAAGATCTACGTTGTCGCCCACTGCGCCGGCTCCGTCAGTCTTTCCATGGGCTTGCTCGACGGCACGATTCCCGCCAAATGGATCAAGGGCATCACGGCGTCCAACGTGTTCATGAACCCCGTATTCGGCAAGGTCAACTACCGCATTGCGCGTCTGCCCCTGTCGATGACCGACGTATATCGGACCGTTATCGGAAACTGGTTCTCTTGCGCGTCGAGCCCACAGGATGCGTACCTGCAACAGGCTCTCAACCAGGCCACTCGCTTCTACCCCGTCGGAGGCAAGGACGAGATTTGCAATTCCGTGACATGTCACCGTAGCGAATTGGTCTTTGGCAGGTGAGATCTCGAGTCGCCATCCCCAGCCCAGTCAGGGTTCTTTTGGGATGCAGAAGTGAATCGATCATCATTCCAGGCTCTGGACGCACAAGAAGCTCAACGAGGCGACCCATGCCAATCTGTCCAAGTTCCTCGGCGGCGTGTCCATGCCCTGCCTCGAGCATCTCATGGACATGGGCATCGCCATGGACGCGATCGACAACGACCGGGAGGGCCTCGTCACGTCGCACAACGTCGCGCGTCTCGCCGGCATACCCATCCTCCTCTTCTCGGGATCCGAGAACGTCGTCTTCACGCCCGAGTCCACGTACAAGTCCTACTCGGAGCTGCGCCACCAGCTGGGCGCCGACGACTACGAGCGTGTCGTCTTCAGCGGCCGGGGCCACCTGGACTGCTGGATGGGTGCCGATGCCTACAAGGACGTCTATCCGCGCGTGGCTCAACACATTAAGAAGACCATCTCGCTCGGGCGTCGTAACGAGTAAGTGGCTGTGGCCAGGAGAGATTCTCGGCGTGGGCTGTACTAGTACAAGGGGGATAGAAACTGGCTAGCTTCTCCTCGGTGTCGCCTCACGATCAACGACGATTTCGCTAGTGCGTCGAGGTGTCAGCCGCATCAACCTTCTGGGTTCTTGATACAAGCACACCCTCTTCTTCTGTACACACACCCAGTTTCTTTTCAAACACACATCACTGCTAGCATCGTTGTACACGCACTCTTGGAGTATGGTGAGTTGGTTGCTAGTTGCTGTCACTATCGCTATATTCTATGAAGTCAATAAGAGCTACTGAAAGCCGATGTGCGTGTCGGCGGAGAATGAGTAGATCGGTCCTGCTAACTAAAATCTAGGAGCGACGACAAAGAAGAAGGAGAAAACTCTGCACACCATCACGTGCAACCAAGACAACAATTTAGCCGTCACTCAGGGGGAGGCTGATCTCGACACCCCTGCAAATCCCCGGACAGCTCTTCCAGAGAGTCCCCGGTCAACAGCTACATATCACCTAAAAAATTTAGACACGCAATGCCTGTACAATAGTACGGAACGTACTGAGCACTGTTCTCTGTAGGTTCCACAGGGTCCCTGCCCCCGACGCGTCTCTGGCTCCTGCAACATCTCAGGCAACATCTCCGGTGATGTCTCTAGTGAAATCTCCAGCCACGATGATATCTCCAGCTCTGCCTCCAGTCTCGGTGATATTCCTGGCCCTGTCTCTAGCCCTGTCTCCGGTCCTACCTCCAGTCTCTACAACAATCCTGATCTTGAAAACATCTGTACCTACTGCAGTCCTGTCTGACCTAGATCACAGTCACATCCACAACCACAACTACAACTCTGATCTCTGCCTGGTCTTTTTCTTTTTATGCTCTTTCCCTTGCTGTTCTTTCTCTAATCAGAAACCTTTGATAGCAGCACTCGCACATGTACTGTACGCGTAAATAGGTGAGGGATAACATTACAGTGAGCATAACTACGATGAATCCATGGTTGTTCAATAGCTTTCACGGTGTCAAGGTTTCGTAGTACACGCCACAAGCGCTGCACGCTCATCATTGCCGTTTTGGTTGAGAGGCTCCAACACTTCTCCACTCCAACTTCCAGATCCGCCCTTCATCTTTTGCAGCAACCTTTTTCGACCTATATTCCAGACTCGCCCTTGACGCGAAAGCGCGATGGGTCTCTTGGCCGCCGCTCTCGGGCCCGTCGTCGACCGGCTCTCGGGCGGCTACCTGGGACTCCTGATCGTCTTGTTGGTCGCGGCGGTGGTCGTGCTGGTAGTGCTCGCCAATGTGTTCAAGCAGCTGCTCTTCGCAAGGTCCGACGAGCCGCCCGTCGTGTTCCACTGGCTGCCTGTCGTCGGCAGCACCATCGCGTATGGCATTGACCCCTACAAGTTCTTCTTCAAGTGTCGAAAAAAGGTACGTCCTGGGGGCATCTCTTGGCTCATCCGAGCATTCTTTTTCTGTCGGTCGCTTTCAAAATCCTACAAGCTCCGGCCCAACTTGAAAGTTCCATGTTTGCAAGAATCCCACAGAGAGGCTCATCTGTGCCAACTTGACAGTACGGAGACGTCTTCACCTTCGTGCTCCTCGGAAAGAGAACGACGGTCTGTCTCGGAACGGAGGGCAACGACTTGATCCTCAATGGCAAACTCAAGGACGTCAACGCCGAGGAGGTCTACTCTAGCCTCACGACCCCCGTCTTTGGCACCGATGTCGTCTACGACTGTCCCAATGCCAAGCTCATGGAACAGAAGAAGGTATGTCCGCCAGGTGCGCAGCAGCAGCAGCAGCATCGGCGCAACGAACATGATCCACCGGCTAAAAGCTACATGTGTAGTTCGTCAAGTACGGCCTCACGAGCGAGGCGCTTCGGTCATACGTTCCCCTGATCGTGGACGAGGTCCTCGACTACATCAAACGCAGTTCCAACTTCAAGGGCGGCAAAGGCCTGGTCAATGTGACCCAAGCCATGGCCGAGATCACCATCTTCACGGCCTCGCGCTCGCTTCAGGGCAAGGAGGTCCGCGAGAGACTCGACACTAGCTTCGCGGCACTCTATCACGATCTCGACATGGGCTTCTCGGCCATCAATTTCGCCCTGCCGTGGGCGCCCTTGCCTCACAACCGGAAGCGGGACCGTGCCCGCCAGAAGATCGAACAGGTCTACCTCGACATCATCAAGACACGTCGGGACGGCGGTGGCAGCAAGGATTCCCTCGACATGATCTGGAACCTCATGTCCTGCGTCTACAAGAACGGCACACCGGTGCCGGACAAGGAGATTGCTCACATGATGATCGCCTTGCTCATGGCGGGCCAGCATTCGTCGTCGTCGTCCATCTCGTGGATCGTGCTCCGGCTCGCGTCGCGCCCGGACATCACCGAGGAACTGTACCAGGAGCAGCTCCGCGTGCTGGGCGACGACCTACCTCCGCTCACGCACGACAACATCCAGCTGCTCGGCCTTCACCAGAACGTGCTGAAAGAGACTCTTCGGCTGCATGCGCCAATCCACTCGATACTGCGGCGGGTCAAATCGCCCATTGCGGTGCAAGGGACGCCTTACACGATTCCCACGTCCGACGTGGTGCTCGCCGCACCGGGCTTGACGTCGAGAGTCGCGGAATACTTTCCGAATCCGGAGCTCTGGGAACCGCACCGCTGGGACGAAGGGAAGGCCGGCGTCAGCGTCGGCGTCGGCGCCAACGGCCCCAGGGACAGCGAGGCCGACGAAAAGGAAGACTTTGGCTACGGCCTCGTCAGCAAGGGCACCAACAGTCCGTATCTCCCCTTTGGAGCCGGTCGACATCGCTGCATCGGCGAGCAGTTTGCCTACCTGCAACTGGCCACGATCCTGGCGACCCTCGTGCGGGAATTTCGTTTCAAGAACGTCGGCAACCGGAAGGGTGTTGTCGAGACGGACTACTCGGTATGTGTACTCTTACCCCGCTTTCATTTTCTGCACCATCATCTCTCTCAGCGCCCAGACCTCATATATTCGAGCTCGTTGCGTCGGGGCAAGAGTGACTCGTGCTGATATTCTCTGCTCAACGCAGTCTCTTTTCTCGGGTCCCCTTGCCCCGGCATTTATCCTTTGGGAAAAACGGGACTGCAAGGAGTCTTGAGCCGTGGCTCCCACTTCGATCTCTTCATCAGCCTCCAGTGTGATATCTAGCGCTGAAGGGTATGGAAAGGCCATCTTCTTGTGGCATACTTATTGTACCCCGTGCAAGCTCTCGACAATACCACGAGCCTCGCGCGCGCAGAGCATCACATGCAATAGATCGATCGTCACGCACCACCCAATCATTAGCGAAGGATGATCAGTCATGCCACCGCGGCTACGTATCAATCAGCCGACTGACCTACAAGGATGGGAAGAAATCCGTCTCGAGGAGTCGAGGTGGTCATGCGGGGCCAAGGACAGCCTGGGGTCCGGAAGTACGTATGTACAGAGTCGTTACCGTAAACTTAGCCCTCATTCGCCCTCGTACATACGTACCCTAAACATGACACCTACGAGACGGGGTCTTGGATGGTGGAGAAGATGGCCTCGGGTTTCCTTGAGTTGGAGAGGATTGGATGGAGAGAATCGGATGGAGATGTTCTTGATCCAGCCC
Source organism: Lichina pygmaea (assembly GCA_963422465.1). Lineage (NCBI taxonomy): Eukaryota > Fungi > Ascomycota > Lichinomycetes > Lichinales > Lichinaceae > Lichina > Lichina pygmaea. The sequence goes on from OY730169.1 coordinate 5,371,541, forward strand.
CCAGTACTCCGGCATTCTGGTGCGGCAGATCGTCATTTGCAAGCCTTACGATGCAGTTTGGATCGTGGCGCCCTGCGGCGTAAGGTGTCGCTCTCTTCGTGTTCCTTCACTGTGATTCTTTCGTAGAGCTAGAGATATGTACTAGGATTACCATGGGTAATCGTCGTAGGCGGCGTCCTGGCAGGGTCGGCTGCCGTGTCGTGGAAGGCGCAGATCACCCGTCACGGCCGAGAACAGGTAACGTCGCGTGTTTCATGCCGTGCCAGCTCACTCGTCGTTCTCGTGCAAAAACCGAATTTTCAACGCATCCGCAGCCTTCCGCCATCTTCTACACACTGACACCATACGTGTACGTATCGTACCGTATGAAGATTCACTTGACTCGCTGTCGGGCCTCACAGACGTTGGTTCTGTAAGCCGAAGAGAGGGTCTTCTTCGCTTGGCTTGATGAGGTCGAGGGCGACGGCGCAATCGAACAGCCGATCCACGAAGACGTCGACGCTACTGTGATTCGGCTCTCTCGACGAGCACAGCGAAGATGCCGCGCTTCGCAGATTCATTCTGGTCCAGTGACTACGCCGGTGGTACGTCGAAAGATGGTGTCGCTGGGATCGAGCGCCGGGAGACGCACTGCTGACGGCCGACTCTCGATGTGGACCACCAGGGCTCGGCGTCCTGTTCGGAAAACTGAACCAAGGCGTCATGGAGAACCAGCAGGTGCTCACCATCGCTCGAATGCGCGCCGATGCCGAGGAGGTCTACGGAACGCGGCTGGGCGACACTGCCCCGGCGGTAGACCGGATCGGAGGAGGTTTCTCGACCGATGATGGGGCAACCGTGCGCAAGGTTCGCACTTCATCCATCACCGCTTCGAAGACGGCCCGAGGATGGATAGGGAGGCTAACGTCTTGGGGGGTGCCGGTTGCCAGGCGTACGAGGGCATCCGGAGCGAGATGGACGAGGCAGCCAAGAGCCACCGGAGGATCGCGGCCAACATTCGCGAGCTGGTGGTCAACCCGTTCGGTCGATGGTGCGACGCGCACGAGGCCCGCATCCAGGGCGCCCAAGAGGACCTCCAGGCCAGGATCAAGGCGCACGACAGGCAGGCCGAGGTCGCTCGCAAGTGCCGGAGCCACTACTTCAACAAATGCCGGCTGGTGGAAGATCTCGAGGAGGAGAACAAGCTGGCCTTCCAGGATCCGCGGCTCGACGCGAGCCCGAAGCGACAGCAGGTCCCCGAGGTCAAGGTCTCGCCGACGGAGGAGTCGGAAGAGGACGATCCCATCGAGATTGGCGACGAGACCTACCACCCGGATCAGCTCAAGAAGATCCTGAAGCACATGCTGGAAACGATCGCGCTGGGCGAGGCCAAGGTTCCCATCCTCGGCACCTATCAGAACGTCTCGACCGGCGCCGACATCGTCGAGTACATCCAGAAGCATCTCAAGGCGACGACGGTGAGCTACGCCGAGAGGATCGGCCAGGACCTCGTGTCGAACGGCTTCTTGAGGCTGATCGGCAACGTCGGGAACAACTTCGCCAACAGCTCCAAGCTGAACTACCAGTGGCGGCCAAAGGTCTTCCGGTGGTCCGGCGTCGTGCCCGAGAAGAAGAAGGCCGGGGCGCTCGAGCGAGTGTCGACGCTGCGTTCGGACAGCGAAGGCGGCGCCGATTCCCCCGTCATCGGAGCCGTCGGGGACTTCCTCGCCGGCTGGAATCCCCTCAACAACCCGCACCCCAACGAGACGGCCGACCAGAAGCTCCGTCGGGAGGCACAGGAGGCCGACGAGCGCTACAAGGCGGCCGTCCGCAAGCTCGACCTCCTGCGTTGCAGTCTCGAGGAGGCCATGATGGAGACGCTGTCCAACCTGGAGCGATGCGAGCTCGATCGGCTCAAGGCCGTCAAGACCGTCATCCTCGACTTTGCGGGCGCCATCGGCAACGTCATCCCCACCATCCAGAGCGGCGTCGACAAGATGATGCTGTACCAAGAGACGGTGCAGCCCCAGGCCGACCTGCGGTACATGCTCGAGAACTACCGGACCGGGCCTTTTCTGCCCAGGGTGCAGGTGTACGAGAATTACTACAACTCCGCCGACGGTTAGGAACCATATCCCGCTCGATTGTCGTTGCTGTTGAAGGAAAGGGGAAGAGGCCGTGTGTTCTGACCCTGCCCGCACCGCTCTCACAGATCAGACGTTCGGTGTCGACATCGAAGCCCGAGCCCGAGCGGACAGGAAACGAGTGCCCGTCATCGTAACCACCATCCTCACCTATCTAGATGATCGTAAGGAAGCCCGATCTTCGTGTTCTACCATCTTGCCGGACCGACGGAGCTGACCGGGCCTTTCAGATTACCCCAACCTCGAAGGCGACGAAGCCCGTCAGAGCATCTGGCTCGTCGACGTGCCGCTGGCGTCGACTCACAGCCTGCGCAATCAGATCAACAACGGCAAGGCGATCCCGCGCGAGGTGCTCGACGAACACGACATACCGGTCGTCGCGAGTGTCCTCAAACTGTACCTCCTCGAGCTTCCTGGTAAGGGTCCGGGCGTCCTCGTCCTCTTCCTCGGCTCCTGCGAGAAGTTGTCGAATGCTCACCGTGCGAGACAGATTCGCTGGTGTCGTCCCACGTGTACGAGATCGTCAAGACGATCTACCTGGGCCAGGCCAGCGATTCCGACGACGCTCCACGCATCTCCGTCATCCAGAACACCTTGGGACAGCTCCGTCTCGCCAACATCGCGACCCTGGACGCCATCACGACGCACTTCACCCGTCTCATCGACCTCACCTCGGCCGACGAGGCGTACATCTCTCGCCTCGCCACCGACCTCGCGCCGTGTATCCTTCGTCCGCGGACCGAGAGCAGCCTGACCACCCACGAGCGTTGCAGCTACCGCTTGCTGAGGGACCTGTTTGCCCACAAGGACAACATCTTCGGCGAGCTGAAACGGGCCAGCTCCCTGTCCCAGATGGGATCAAGCGGCGGCGGCGGCGGCGGCGGCGGCGGCGGTGGCGGTGGCGGCCGTCCTCGAGCGATCAGCACCGACGAGAGACACCGCCGGGCGCACGTCGAGGCCCGGAACCAGGCGATCATGTCTCGAAGTCGTGCCACGAGCCCCCAGCCTCATCAGGGACGCACCCACCGCCGGGACCGCTCGAGCGGAGGCCCCGCGACGCGTTTCCCCATCCAGACGACCAGTCCACCCATCGGCCCCGAACGCAGAGGTGTTCGGCAGTCGTTGGATGTGCCTCTCAGAGCCAAAGAACCTCACGGCGTCGACGGCGAGCCGGTCGAAGCCAACGGCTCGGCCGACAACGACGGCGCCGAGCGCACCCAGCGGCCGGACGGATCAGCCAGCCAGCCGGCGAGCGCCGACGCCGTCGGCATCGACAAGCGCGAATCGCTCGGCCGGTCCGGAAAATTCCAGCGGAGAGCAGGAACCAGCCACGTCGGACGCCAGAGCCTACCGTCCAGCTCCAAACAAGACAGCCTGAACGGTGGACCTTCAGACAGAGAAACGGAGATGACGACGACGACGACGACGACGACGACGAGGCCCGCCGGCGTCACCTTGGTCGACGGGTCTTACGACGAGGGCATGGCCTGATCTACTTTACAATTGAGTGCCTCTGTTGTGGCAAAAGGCTACGACGGGGTCTCGACGGGGAAGGGGGTCAAAATGATACTGAGCGGAGGAGGACGGGAAGGGGGAGGAGGACGAAGGTTATTCTGTTCATTCCTCGACTTGAGATACTCCCTTAGCAACGATGTTACTACTTTATCACAGATGCACTGCTTGTATTATCATGTCTGAATTGCTATGACTTGGCAGCACGATCAATCTTGTCTGTGATTGTGGGCTGTGTGCGTGTGTGTCGTAGGATTGTCCACGTGATCTATAGACGCAGGACCGTTGGATGATCCAGGAAGTGCACGTGACTGTTCACGAGGGCTTCGGCATCAGCGCAAGTCCTTAGCCTAATCTAGCCTAGATACAGGCCTAAAGAAGACACTAATCACAGGTACCAACGTCATCACTGCAGCCTTGAGCTGGAGCTTACTTCATCACTCCACAAGTGACGTACCGTACGTACCGCGTACGTAAGATCTTCAATGCTGGAAGGTGTTGATATCTCTAACCATTATGAAGACGACAGCTCGATCAGTGCTCTTGTGCTCGCCACAATACTATCAGGGTCGAAAGCCCTAAATTCACTCCTTTCACTTACCACGGGCTGGTGCCTTTAATAAAGACGGTGGCAACGACAAGGTGACGGTATTGAAGCTGCCAGGTGATTCGGCATCCAGGTGACAGCAGCACCAGGGTGGCAACGACGTGAACGATCACTCGTCGGGATATCCTTTTTCTTCTTTTCCCCCAACACCAAGGACTTCCAAAACATGCAGGTGAGACATGCCACAAACAATGCTGGTCCAAGCTTCTCGGAGTTTCTACTGACAACTGGCCGTTCGAGAAGCACTCACGCTCGACCCGATAGTTGGAGCAACAGCTGCAGTCGAACAGGGGCACGAGGAGGTGGTCCGCGCGGTGCTTTATCGCCCTCAAATATCAAAGATTGCATCCGGGTGGCCTCCTGTGAGGTCGCCAGCAACGGACTCTTGAAGATGGACGAAGCGGTAGCGCAGTTCGTCGCCATCACCAAAAGCAGCCCCACCGTGGCGGAGCAGTATCTGAACCTCTCGGACGGCAACCTCGAGCAGGCGATGCAGCTGTTCTACGACTCCGGCGCCATCGACCTGCAAGAACCGGAGCCGCCGCAACCACGCCATGCCGAGCCGCCTCAACGTCCGCATCAGACCGCCCTGAGAACCCATGGGACTCATGTCGACGAGCACGGGGTGATACATGTGGACTCGGATGAGGATGAGGACGACGAGGACGGCGGCGACCGTGCCCGCTACACGGGCCATGGCGACACTCGAGGTCGCGGTGCGCAGGCCGGTTCTGGACCACCTCTTGGAGCAGGCACGCTGCCCCGTGCGTCGCCTCCGAACCCCCAATCAGGTACCGAGGACGATGAGGCCATAGCACGACGTATGCAGGAAGAGCTCTACGCCGGAGTTTACGACGCCGATGGTGTTCGAGCACCGATCGCGCCAACACGAGAGACGTTGGTGGGACCGGGTGCCGACTGGGACGACGAAGGGATTGGCGGTTCGCGCATGGCCGTCGACGCACAGATTGCCGCCCGCCGGGAGAGGGCACGTGAGCTTGCGAGCCAACGCCACAGTCGCCCCGGCATTTTCAATCAGCGGCCCACTGGCACCTCCTCGGTCTGGGACGACTCGAGCGCCGAGTCGGCTGTGCGGCGGCGGGAGCTCGCTCAGGCAACGGGAGGCGCGTCGGAAACGTCATCCAAGGCCAGCATGCTCGCCGAGATGTACCGGCCGCCGGTCGAGATCATCTCGCGGCTACCGTGGGACCTGGCGCGGCAGGAAGGCAAGTCGGCCGAGAAGTGGCTGCTCGTCAACATCCAGGACCCGTCGATATTCGACTGCCAGGTGCTGAACCGCGACGTGTGGAAGGACGGGCAGATCCGCGACACGATCAAGGAGCACTTTGTCTTCCTGCAGTACAACAAGGGCGACCCGCGGGGGTTCCAGTACGAGAATTTCTACTTCAAGGACAAGGACGAGCAGAATGCCTACCCGCACATCGCCATCATCGATCCCCGCACGGGCGAGCAGGTCAAGGTGTGGGCCGGTCCGCCCGTGCCCAAGGCCTCGGACTTTCTGATGCAGCTTCACGAGTTCCTGAACCGGTACAGCCTCCGCGGCAACGCCAAGAATCCGATCGGCACGCGAAAGGCTGAGCCGGTCAAGGCCACGCCGAAGGCACCCGTCGACTTTGATCACATGACCGAGGAGCAGATGCTCGAGATGGCGATGCAGAACAGCCTCGTCCAGCCGGCGGCGGGGAGCGAGCGAGGTCCGGACGAGGCCGACGCCGCCTTGCCGACGGAGGGCAAGGGCAAGGGAAAAGGGAGGATGGTCGACGCGCAGAGCCCAGGCCGGGACGAGGGCGGCACCACCGCGGCGGGGCCGAACGGCTCCGAACGGCCATCGACGGCCGCTGGCTCGTCGCCGTTCGCGTCAATCTCATCGTCTCATCCGCACGCGGAGCCGCCGGCGGACGCGCCCGACACGACCCGGATCCAGTTCCGACACTCTGGCGGGCGGATCATCCGACGCTTCGGGCTGACGGAGCCGGTGCGACGGATCTACGAGTGGCTCAAGGCCGAGCCGCTCGCGGGCAAGGAAGGCGTCGACCTGGAACTGGTCAGCTCGGGGCGCAACCTCTTCGACCAGCGCGGCGAGACCATCGCCGACGCCGGTCTGCAGAATCAGACGGTCATGATCGAGTTTCTCGAGGGATGACCGGGTTTGGAAAGCGCTGGGGACGTTCGTTCCTTCCTTTCTTCCCTTTGCTTCTATTCTTTCCTTTCTTTCACTTCTTCCCTCTGTCTTTCTTCCTTCCTTCTTTCTTGTGTCTCTTCTCTTTGGCACGTTGTGTCGTGTTGGGTGGTCACGATGGAAGAGGGGAGCCAAGAAGGAAGAAAGGAAGGAAGGACAGAATAGAGGGGGTCTTCTTCTTTTGCTGGTCGAGGATGGTATGTCTCATGGAGTATAGATCAGTTGCTGTTGTTGTTGTTGTAGCCGTGGTAGCGGTAGCAGTGGTGGCAGCAGCAGTGACAGCATCAGCATCAGTAACATCAGGATCAGGATGACTATGAGCACAAATAGTAGCTGTGATGTGAAATTGCCGCAAAGACCTCTCTCTCTCTCTCTCTCTCTCTCTCTCTCTCTCTCTCTCTCTCTCTCTCTCTCTCTCTTCCTCTTTCTCTGTATTCCTTTCCAGTTGAAGTGTAGCTTATCTGGCATTCCCAGTCATTGCTATCCACTATTCTTCTGTCTGGTCTTGCACCCTTGCAGTTACACTGTGCAAGTAGTTGTGATACATTGAGATACAATACTTCCACTCATACGTGCAGTAAATACTTACGTACTGAGTACTCTGTACAGAGTACAGCAGCCGTATTGCACAAGTGGACGTTAGTACAGTAGGATATGTAGGTGGAGCACTTCCTCCTCCGGAAGTCTCTACGAAGATGCTGTGGTGAAATTTTTTGGAAATTTTTTGGAGAGGAGGAGGTGGGCAAAGAGGGGTCTGTAAAGAGTTTGGGTGGGGGTGGGGGGGGGAGAGGGGGAGTGCGTGCAGACCAGGTGCTTTGTCAGCAGGAAAGTGACTTGCAAGTATGGAGTACGTACGTTACGTTCTACGTACTTGTACTTCGTACTGCTCAGTAGGAGGTAGATCAACACTTTTGACACTATCCTGCACGAGTGGCTTGTTTCAACCGCTGTAGCCCCACAATTACCGAGTACTACTGGTGAAGAAGACTCACTCGCCAGTGCGTACCAATGCCCATCAGTACCTGCCAGCATGTGTGGGTGTGTATCTTATAGCGAGCAACACTGATATTGAGTAATGTCAGTATCAGACGTGCAGAAGTACTTACGCAAGTAACTTACAGTACGAGTACCCATATGTACCTCCGTACCTCCAAACCTTCATACCTCTGTAATTCTCCGTTGTCGTGGAGACTAGCGACGACTGGAAATGGCAGGACCGAGAATCTTAGGCTAAGCCTCAACAGGCAGTGGCCTAATACAGTGGTGGGGCGGTTGTTTTGAATCACTTCCGCTCGTCGGAGATGTTCAGCCAGTCGTTTGTCATGTTGTTGGCGTCAACGCGACAGTCAATGCGACACTACATGTTTGCAATGGAAAATCTTTGCGGCACAAGGAGCAAGTGCTGCTGTCTAGACCAGCATACGTTCTAGCTCTTAGACTTGTGGTCACTGACTGATGTTTGCTGGTAGGCACTGTAGGGAGTGTATCTACGACGGGCACAGCAATGCCCAGTCCATGTGTTAATGGGCAGACAACGTAAGGCTGATGCAGTACAGTAGCACACATAGAAGAAACGTAAACAAAGCAGGTGTGCCAAAACTTGCCATGCCGTCGTCCACGACCTCGACCACAATACCTAGCGATGACAACCTCGAATTGCTTTTAATGCTTGCCTGTACGTACTGTTCGTCCAGTCAATGACGAGGGGCTCGGCAGGAGACGACACCTACTGTACGGGGGTACGTTCGGCCAAGAATGAAGACAGCCCCTGTCGAGTGCATCTGCTTTCACAGGGCCTTCATCGAACGACCGGCGGCGGAGGCAGCGACAGCAGCAGCAGCGGTGGTCGTTGCACAGGCACGAACCACCGTACAAGCCTTTATTCACGGAAGCACAGTCTGGACGACGGCGCCAGCACAAGTCTCAGCTTGGTTGGGGTTTCTTTCTGACTGTGATGACACGATTGACGCTCCGGCAATAAGGGGCTGCATCGAACTATAACCATAGACGTGAAATCCTTTCTCCGACCGTCAGGCCTGGAAAGAGAGACGTCGACTCGACCTCTGTTGCCGTTGGATCGATCGGCATTCCTGAGCCCTCTTCCCACCCCCGCCGCCTGTCGACAGCGCCCTCGGGTAGAGCTGGATAGCCGGTGATCTTGATCTGGATTCTGGTCCTGTCCCTGCCGGATCGACCATCCGACACCTTCACCAACGCCGTTGATCGGCCCGGCCCGGCCGTCACTCGAAAGCGCACGCCTCGAGCTCGGGTACACCCAGCCTCGACGGTCTGCAGCGGTCGCGCTCATCCTCAAGATGGCCGAGACGGAGCCAGGATCGCAGAGTGGGGTCGTGGACCCCGAGACGCTCTACACGAAGCAGGGCTGTATAGGTACGCGCCCCCCAGCTAGCCATTCTGTCGTCTGGCTCCATACATCTAACAGGCATATCTCCTAGGCGGCGGTAGCTTCGGTGAGGTTTACAAAGGGTTAGATCTCTCGAGCCGTGAACGGGAGCACGCGGACCGAACGGCAGGCTGATGCTGCGCAGGGTCGACAGGCGAACCGGCGAATCGGTCGCCATCAAGATCATCGACGTCGAGAACGCCGAGGACGAGGTCGAAGACATCATCCAGGAGATCTCCATCCTGTCGGAGCTGAGCTCGCCGTACGTTACCAAGTACCATGGCTCCTATCTCAAGGGCTCGGATCTGTGGATCGTCATGGAGTTCTGCTCGGGCGGCAGCTGCGGCGACCTGCTCAAGTCCGGCGTGCTCCCGGAGGACTACATCTCCATCATCATCAGGGAGCTGCTCATGGGTCTGGATTATCTCCACGACGACAAGAAGCTACATCGCGACATCAAGGGTCGGTGTGCTCGCCAATGCCGTGTTTGTCGAGGAAAGGCTGATGACGTCCGAGGGTGAATCTAGCCGCCAACGTGCTCTTGAGCGCCAACGGCCAGGTCAAACTGGCCGATTTTGGAGTGTCCGGCCAGTTGACGGCGACGATGACCAAGAAGAACACCTTCGTCGGGACGCCGTACTGGATGGCTCCCGAGGTGATCAAGCAGTCCGGGTACGACCACAAGGCCGATATATGGTCGCTGGGCATCACGGCCCTGGAGCTGGCCAACGGCGAGCCGCCCTGTGCCGACATCCACCCGATGAAGGTCCTGTTCCTGATCCCGAAGAATCCGCCACCGACCCTCGAAGGCGACTTCAGCAGAGCGTTCAAGGACTTTGTCGCGCTCTGTCTGCGGCGTGATCCGCGGGAGCGACCGTCGGCGAAGGAGCTCCTCCGGCATCCGTTCGTGCGCCGGGCCAAGAGGACGACCTATCTGACGGAGCTCATCGAGCGCCAGGAGCGATGGGCCGCGACGCATCCGGCGCCGGACTCGGACGACAGCGGGTCCGAGCACAAGTCGGAGCCGCAGATGACCGAGCCCGAGGACGAAGATCTCTGGGACTTTGGCACCGTCCGACGGCCGGGCGCGGCCTTGGGCCGGGGCTCGGCCGCCGTGAACCGGGGCATGCCACCCCGGAAGACGCCGGTCGCGGCGCCCGGCGGCAAGGAGAACCAGCCCGGTGGTTCGCTGCGACCTGATGTCGCCCGTCGGGCCGGGAAAGATGCCGCCGACAACGACGGCGCCGACGACGATGACGGCGCCGACGACGCCACGGTCAAGGCGAGCCACTCGCCGCTCTTGGCGCAGGGCACGTCCGGGTCGCCCCGACGGAAGGCCGTTCCCTCGGACCAGGCACCGCGCTCTCCAATGCTGCCTGCAAACATTCCTCTGCCGCCATCGCCCGTCAAGCAGGCCCAGGCAAGCCGATTTCTCCAGGCGCTTCCGCCGACGCCGTCCGACAAGCTGTCCTTGTCTGTCCGACGCCGCTCCGGCTCCCTCGGCAACGGCGGCGGCGCGAGGGCTTCGCCATACTCGCCGTCTCGTGATCTCGGTCTGCTCACCATCGACGGGAGCGGTGAGGGGGTTGGAGCGGGGGGGCCCCCTCCTGCAAAGTCTCCTCTGGCTGCCGGCCTCGGCATCTACCCGGACACGACGACAACGACTGGTCCTCCCGGCGCACCATCTTGCTCCTTCGCCCCTCCACTGCTGCTGGGCGATCTAGGCAGTCCTTACTGGAGCCAGCCGGCCGACGTGCCCCAGCGGTCACCCGGACTGCAACAGCAACGACCGCTGCCTCCGTTGTCGAGCGGACTGAGTCCGAACTTCCCGATCCCTCCCACGCCGCTCGACCAGGCACCCCCAGCCCCGCCTGTCCCATCCGACCCCGTAGCGGCACGACAGTCGTCCGAATCCAGCCGGACGGCCGACCAGCCCGGCCCCACTTCGCGCGGCCCAATAGAACTGACGGCTCTCAACGGCGTCGTGCTGCCGGCGCTAGAGGCCGCCCTTCGTCGTCGGACGTATAGCATGCACACGTGCCTCGGCTCCCAGCAACCTTTTCCTTCTACTTTCAATTCCAGCTCCAACCCCAATCCCAACTCCAGCTCCAGCTCCAGCTCGAACCCCAACCCCTCGACATCCTCCCAGTCGACGCGAGAGTACCAGCAGCAGGTGCACGACCGGCTCAAGAAACTCGTCTTCAAGGCCGCCGGCATCTTCAAGGAGATTGAGCGGCTCGACGCAAAAGCACCCGTCGGCATGGGCGGCGACGTCACCGGCTTCCTCGAGGGCCTCCTCGAGGAGATTCTCGTTAGAGTCGAGGCGGACGATGACGTGTGACGATGATGATAATGACGATGCTGTTGCTGTTGTTGACTATACGTATTTGGCACTGGGGCTGTTGCTATTTCTGTTGGTGTTAGTACTGTGGGTACTGTTAGTGATGTTGATGTTTCTTGTTGTTGTGCCGGTGCTGGTGCTGGTCATATCCATGCTGCCTATATCCATGCTGCTCACATCTGTGTTTCCTATAGCCATGCTGCTCACTTCAGTGCTCTCCCTGCTCTTACTACTTTCTTGCCACCGCTCTTGCCACCGCTGTTACCAACACTGTAACCACTACCATTGCCTCTGCCATTACCACCTTCAACAAAGATCAGTTCACTTGACGTAACTACAATAATATCCTGCAGAGCTTAAAGGTATACTTCAAAAACAATCAATAAGTTGGAGACAGTTCAGTGCCAGAGACTGGTGTTCTGTAGTATGTAGTACAAAGTACTCTAGTACAAGCACCAAATCTCTTGTCTATATAGAGAAAAGATGGGTGTGAGTGGGGAAAAATGTTAGGATGAGTAGAGAAGAGATGTAGAATGGATGTACGGAGTAGAGAGGCAGAGAGACAGAGACAAGAAGAAGTGAGTGAGTAGTGAGGAAAAAAAAGAAGAGGAAAAGAAGTGCTGAGAGAAATCATAAAAGTGGAAATCGGAAGTGTGAAGACAAGCTAAGGTCATGATCATGTGTATATGCAGTATGTATTCCTAGACCCACCCCCTGCTAGTCTGCAGACAGACTGTGAAAGAGATTTGCTTTTGTAGCATAGTGAACAATGGTGGATGATCAAATACTTAGTGGTTGGTGTTGGTGTTGGTCACTGCTAGAGTCCACAGCGATGGACTCTCACTGTTGAAGCACCAGGCACGACTACTTTCTAGTTGGGAAGAGCGCTCAGTGTGTGTTGTAGTGTAAGTTGACTGACGACACTACCTAGGATCTAGAAATCTAGCTATACTGCATACCCGAGTGAGCTTACTGGATAGCTTCTGCCTGGCTCGGACGCAAGGCACGGAGTGCCGAGGTCCCGCGTGAGTGACCACATGACTAGGCCCACGTTCTACCGGTACCGGTACCGTAGACCGAGTCTGTAACACGCTGCCCGACTTCAAGAAGTCTTGTCGTCCCCCGACAAGTCCATCCTGGCCGGAGCTGCATCTGTCGGGGGCTGACGCTTGTTCGTTGCCCGGAAGTACAGCGGCTTTGGCTGCAGAAGTTGGGACCTCGTTGAGCTTCATCGACTCAGGAGGAGGTGGGTTGGTTGGTGCTGGCGGAGCCATCAAAGGCTTTGTTGTGTGGTGTGGCTTCAAGTATTCTGATGTAGTTGCTGATGGTGCTGCTGAGCTTCCTCCGTGATCGTGGTCTCCGTCGCTTGATCTGTCTTCAGCATAGTCGTAGAGCTGGATGTCGCGTGACTTGGTATGCTGTCCGTGGAGGGTGGTACGGTAGCATTATTTAGATAGGTGTTGTTGTTGTTGAAGTCCTTCTCCATTTCAGAAGTAGCTACTGCTAGACTATGCTGGGAACACTGCGTAGCTATAAATAACAAGGAAAACCTCTGGGCCCTAGAGCTGCAAGGTCACAAGGCCTCTGGGCTCCAGGACCCGAAGGGCAAAAAACCCCGTTGTCCCACACGTCTAATGAGACGGTAAACTACTGAGATGACTGCAAAACAAAGAAAGAGGTCTGTAGCAGCAGAACCTCGAGATCCATTATTCAGGGAAGGTTAGAGTCAAGGTTAGGAAGGCTGGGGGGAAGCCGGTGTCGGTGATGGGGCCGCGGGGGGGGGGGGGGGGGGGGTGCCAGTGCTGGTGTTGTTGTTGTTGCTGTCGCTGGCTGCTGGGGAGGGTGCCGACACTGCGATGCTGCGTAGTTGTGACATAGTGATCATGCGTTGACCGGGCAATTGAGCCCTCACCCGGCCCCGTCGCTTCCGGTTTTTCGGGAGAGTGGTGATGTTGCTGTTGCTGCTGGAGGCATTGTTCTCGCCGTCGCCGTCGCCATCGCTGCTGCGTGGGCGCTTCTCGCCTGGTGCCCGTGCGGGGGGTGGTGCTGGGGGGGGCAGAGGTACCACCATTATTGCTATTGTCGCTATGTGGGCGTTGTGGGTTTTAGATAGGAGAGTGTGATCAGTTTGTACAGTTATTCGCCATTGCAGATGTAATTGATCGATTCTGGAGGCACAGCAGAAGAAGATGAGTGTCATGACTGTTAGATTGATTAGGGAGAACTAGCTACTCATCTATATGTAGACACAAAGCTGATGTTTGCCTCAGAGCTGGCAGAAGGCTCTAGAAGGCACGAGGCGGATCCATGGCGGATCCATGCAGGGTCAGCGGCACCATGCAGGATCATCGGTGGCACTATGGGGCAAGAGCAAACATGACGGTGCTTAGGGCTCCGGACTCCACACCCACAACATCCAACATCCAACAGTAATGAAGAAAATTGTATAACGTGGACTTGGAGATGTGAACAAAGATACTCATGGAAAACAAAGAGCATTGAGTTATTTTTATTATACACTTTGGAGAACAAAAGAGAAAAGAAAGAAAGAAAGAAAGAAATCAGAAGTGGACAATGCTTTGTGAAGATAGACATGATCAGTTTGTGTGATCATCCCCTATTGCAGGTGTAATAAAGAAAATTATATGAAATAGACTTGGAGACAGGCTTGGAGACATGGACTTAGAAATTAAACATCCAAAAGGAAAAGAGAACAGGTCAAATAAGTACCAGCTACCGGAAGGAGAAGAGAAGAACAAGAACAAGAAGAAGAAGAAGAAGAGATGGATGGACAAACATGAGCATACACAATACATGGGCAATACATGGGCAATACATACTCGCGTGCAACATCGGGTCAGTTCAGGCTTGCGTCGTGGCCATGGGCGTCCCGCCGTAAAAGGTCGTCGTTGTCGTCGTCGTCGTCGTCGGAGCTCCGGGTCCAGCCCCAGGAAGCGACGCCGATGCTGGAACGGGCACTGGCACCGTCGTCGTCGACATGGCTGGGCCAAAGGAAGGGCCGAAGCCGAGGCTCGGTCGGTGCGGAACGTACGCCTGGTGGTGGCTCGCTGCAGGCCCCGTCGCAAAGAGTCCGGTGGTCACAGCGCCTGGCACGACGGTTGGCGGTCCAGCACCAGCACCGCCCCCCACTTGTCCATGTCCTTGTCTTTGCCGATGATGATGATGGTGACGATGAGGCTGAGGATAAGACGGAGATGGATGATGATGATGCTGCTGGTACTGGAGCTGGTGCTGTTGTTGTGGACCATGGTACACCTGCTGGCCCTGCGGCTGGTAGCCGTGCTGCCGGGACTGAGCATGGGCCTGCGCATGCAGCTGAAACATCTCCAGCAACCGTCCGCCGACAGACGTCTCGAGCTCTGTGCCGTCGCGCGCGATTTTCACTTCCCTGTTGGCGTTCCAAGGGTTGCGCAAGCCGCGTGTGCGATAGAACGGGAGTCGCGTCGTCATCAGCCATTCGACGCGAAACGGCCGGCCCGTGGCGGTTCCCTCGGATGCGAACGATTGGTTGGTGGATGGCCCTGCTGGCGTCGAAGAGGCCACCGGAGCTCTGGGGGCTCGTCGGTCTGTTGCTTGCGGATGGGGCTGTTCGCGCTGCTCGGGAGGGCCACTGTCCACGACGGCGGCGCTTGATGGCTCGCCAGCGTTGCCGTCATCGTCGCGCGTGTCCGCCTCCCAGAAGATCGTTCCCCGCGCCGAGTCGTCGATGATCTGGCCTCGAGGCGCAGACTCCGTTGCCGGGGTGGGTATCGCACGAGGATGCAGTGTCTCTTCGGGTCGCGGCGCTCTCGGTGTTCGAGGCACCACGATTGCGGGGTCGTCGTCGATGATCGAAGCCATGCGTGCGTAGCCGTAGTACTCTCCGGACTTGTTGGCAGAGAATATCAAATAGACAGTCGCTCCTGACTGAATGGACCGAAGTGTGTCAGCATGGTTCTCCTTGACCAGGGGGCATCTCGCGCGCCGCTTACCGAATAGGCTTCGTTCAGCCTGGGCTCGTTGTGTCTCTGCGTCGACCAGACCCCGTGCCGCACGCTAGATTCCAGATCCTCCGTCGTGAGACTCTTGAGGACGAAATAGCGATCCCTCCCTCCCGCTACCGACTCTCCCGCCGCCTGGTCGTCCTCCCCCGACATGCTTGCCTTGGCTGGTGGGGTCTCTTCCCGAGCAGTTGCATGGTCGTCGCCGGGCGATTCGACAGACGGCGGTTCCTTCGGAGCTGGACCAGGCTCGTAGTCCCCGTCGGAGGTCTTGGCCGTACGCCGGGGTCGACAGACCAGACGTACGCCCTTGAATCCGGAACTGTGAAATCGTGTCATCGCCGTCGCGCACGCCTCTTCCGTTTTGTAGTTGACAAAGGCGCAGTTGCTCTTCGAGATCAGGAACACGCTCTCAATGTCGTTCGTCGCTTCCCGTGAGAAGTAGTCCTTGAGCTCGATGATGTTCGTCGCCGGAGGTAGATTCCCAACCCAGAGGGCGTGGCCCGACTGCTTGGGTTTCCGGGGCGGACCTCGCGGCGCAGACGCCTGGGTCGCAGGTCGACCGGGATTTCCTGTGCTCGCTATCCAGGCGTCATCAGTATTGAAACCACCGGCAAGAATGCCGCAAAGCTGTACTGGCCAGAACAGTCTGCGTCGAGATGTCCGAGGGCGATGGGGATGGTATGGCGGCTTCCGGTCGAGTGCTTACCAACAGAAGTCCCAGAAACGATGGGAGGAGCGCCCGCGCGTCCCGCTGGCTCCGTTTCAAGCTCACCCAGAACTTGTCCCGGAGCTCCGGTCCCAAGGCCAATGTGCTGCTGTCTTGCCAAACTCTCTGTCGATGGCAGGTTCGAACTGCGCGGTGAAGTCGACGGATGGCGCCCTGACGACCGGCCTCGGCGCATCGGTCCATAACCACCCAGCTGTGAATAGTAGGGATACATCTGCTGATGCTGCAGGATGTGCCAGGCAGTCCCTGCAAGCGGATACTGTGCCACACCCACCCCGACGAACGGAGCAGACGGCGGTTGCATATGCTGTGAGAACCCCTGAGCGCTCGGAGCTGCTGAAGGGATCGGATCGTTCTGTGGGTATGGCGCGGGGTAAGGGGAAGGGTACTGCACCGGGATCCAGCCAGGATGACCCGAGTGATTAAGGCCGGTTTGTCCAGCAAACTGCGGCAGCTGTTGAATCTGATACAGGGAGGAGGTTGACATTCCTGATGGCACGCGCTGCTGCGCAAACGGCGTGATCGACTGAGCTCGGTATTCCGGCATGGTCTCCGTCATCGCCGCCATGGGAAACAGAGTGGATCCGCGGCGCCCGTGATGTCCTGAGGCTGCGTATGCTGCTGTCGACTGTCGTGCGACGGCGTAAGACGGCGCCCGTCCGGACGCGTTGGTTGGGAGAGCCTGGTTGGGATATCGAGCTTGCTGCCACGAAGGAGAAGAGGAGGTAGGGAGCGAGGAACCTGCGGCGGCCCTTCCTTGAGGGAAGGTGGATGCAGACCGGACGTTCCCCCTCGATGAATTTGCTAGCGCATTTGCAGACGAGGGTGAATTAACCTCGAACTGTGTGTCTGCTCTTCCAAGATGGTGGTGGGTGGTCGATTCACTTATAGACGGCTGGCCTGCCGGCCCGGTGCCATCGTTCATCTGCTCCTCGGCGATGGCCGGGAGGTAGCCCCAGTACTGCAACCATGTCGTGTACATGTCAGTACCGCATATCAAGCTCAAAGATGTTCGGAAAAGACGCGAGGGACGAAAGTTGCACCTTGATGGATTTGGCAAGCGTCCTTTCAACCCAGCTACCTAATCCGGACGAAGACCTTCCCGGTGATGCCGGATCGAGACGCTCCTCTCTGGGGTGGCGCGCCGATGCGGGGGGGGGGGGGGGGACTGTGGCGGAATGGAAGAGCGTCACGGCTTCCACGTTCCGGAGCCGTATAGGGCCGCTGAGTGGTCGAGCGCGTGGAGAGGTCTTTGCGGAATCAACGAAGAGAAGAGCCAGTGGTATTCCAAAGTCAATCAGCCACATCTTTAAGCCGTGTCAAGAGGCGCGAATACGTTGCCCCGGAAGCGTATCAGCTGCACGCCGAGGTCGATTGAAATTGACATCGGATCGACAGCGGCATGGCAAAACGTTGCAGTGACCAGGTGAGGAGGCGAGCTTGGACTCGTCAGAAGACGGACCGACGTCAAGCAGAGAGGTGGGTCGGCGCGGGCAAAGGCCGCGTCCAATGGAAAAGACAGCTAGTATCACCGTCGCCCACGCTACCGCTTCAGCTGTCAGGATCGAAAAGCTGGCTGCAATCCCTGATTGGGCCGGCGATATTCCACCGGATCGGGTTGGAGATGAAGGTTATACCCACTTTGGCGATGGCGGAGGACGGTCCGCTCAAATCGGGCAAGCTCCCGATCAGTGCAGTAAGGCGTAGAAAAGACTGACAGATCCCCAAAGGGGGGTGGAGTCCTCGTACCCGGGTCGGGAGACGACCCATCATCTGGTGGAGGTGATGAATAGTAGAGAGAGCGTTCAAAAAAAGGTTTGAAACGTAGATCCTTAAGTTGGTGCTTGACTTCATTCGTACAGGCAACGACCGAAGACAGCCAGGCGTGACGGAAGTGGACCGGAACGAGTAGCTTCCGTCGTGGCAAATCTGCTCTGGTCAGGGCTTCAGGAACTGTCTCCGACGATCTGCCACTTGACGTTGGCTGCATGAGCAGGCATCGAAGACTCGTCGTGTCCCCCCCCCCTCTCCCTCCCCTCCCTTGGTCCCGGAAAGACCGAGACGGCTCCAAGCGTCGCCGCTCGGACTGGATCATCAATTGATTGCCGTCATGGCCGAGCAACGAGCGCCTCGAAAGAGCACTAAGCTGGCCTCCATCCATCGGCTACGTGCCCAGCACGGTCAGGCCGGCGGTTTTGCCGGCTTCGGAACAGTCCTACCGTCTCCCGGGTCCATGGATGGAATAGTGGTTGTGGCTGATGACCATGCATCTGCGAGTAGGACACCATGGTGACTATTGAACATTAGCCATCAGATTGAGAAAGCCGGAGCATTCACCCAAGCTTAGGAGACAAGCTTCAGCCTCGGAGGAAGTCGGCTCGAGCCACGGTCACAAGCCACAAAAAAGCAACGAAGCTGAGGCTGTGCAGCCGCGACAGACTTGCCTGCCGGAACAACGGGGCAAGTCTTGCGCTTTCCATGGGTTTCCAGGCAAATATTCAGGCTAGCGAGCAGGAAAAGGAAAGCGTTCTATGTCACCGGCCAGGGACATGATTGGGTGCGCTACGTAACACCCATTCGGGGTGGATTCTCTGGAGCTCCTAGGGCCGTGGTATGCGCAGGTTGAGACTCTGGCAGGGCCCCCTGGCGTGCCTGGAAGTCCATCGGAACACTAAAAGCCCGGCCGGGGAAGTCAAGCCTGCCAGATCGGGTCATGCGACTGATCGTCGCACAGCGATGTTCCGGCCGCGGAAGGATTGATCGTCGCTGGGCCAAGCCGGTGCGAAATAAATAGACAGCATGCAATTCGCCCAAAGAGCCCAATCGCGCGTACGTCGACATGCTCCGATCTTGTGGCTATGAATACATCCGAGCGCAACAAAGCTGCTCGAAATAGGGACGGGAAGCTGGATCGACGTTGATTTTGCACCAGCCCATCGTGGATTCGAAGCCGGAAGATGCGATAGTGTGGATCTGGTCGATTCTCGGAGCAGTGTCCCGCTCTGGGGTTGTTTTGATAAAGCTGTCGACCGTGCGCAATGGTGGCGACAGTAGGCAACGTACATGTGTCCCTTCGCACCGTTGCCCCATGAGGTTCTGTGTCATTGTAATGAAGTCGCGACAACTTTGACGTTGCCTCCGTACAGCCGCAGTGAGAGTTCCCGTACATACGTACGTATGTACATATGTAGAGTTACTCAACGTCATCCGACGTTTACGAGTCCGCGCAGTTGGACGGCTTGTGATCGACCACACAGCGTCCTGTTACAGTACAGTACGAGCGCTGTAACCTGTCAGCTCGATGGTGGCACCGAGACGAATTGGCGCTAGCTGGTAGCACAGCCACGATAGCTTGGGTCAGCTGGCTGGTCGTACAGAGTGATAGTACGGAGTACGTACGTACGTATGTACGGGACTATGTACGTACCGCAGTAGGTGAAACTCTTGCGCGGCCAAACTGCCGAACCACTGCCGTCCCGCACCAGCGGACTGTGGAGAAAATCGTAGTGGCAACTGAGCGCTCGTCATCTGCGTCGGTGATGGATCGTGGAGTTCACCAAGCCCATACGTATCTGTCTAGCGTGTCCACACAGATCGAGGTCGTTTTCTGTCCCATCCTGATATGGCCTGGTAGCTTGTCGATCGCCCACGGCTTGAGCAACGTCCGAAGAAACGGCCCCGTGGCGAAAAGTACGTCTTCCTTCCGTCTGTCACCCGGCAGATGCGTTCACACATATCGAGGTCCGTCTGGTGCCCATCACCGGAGTCATACTGTGTGCATGGTCAGCGATGCCAAACGGCGCCATCAGGGCAATCCTCCGAGGCGTGAGGTTCTATAGATAGTGCATCCTTGCCTCCGCTCCCCATGCTCGTTGGCACTAGCGGGGGCAATGTAGTCTCCGAGATGCATCCTGGATTTGTCCGAGTCCGCGGCGGTGTATGACGTACTCGTACGGTGCCTCGGACGCAGGGGTGGTATGGCTTCACTCCAAATGTACGGAGGTACACACGTATTTGGATGTCATGCCTGCCAGTGTTAGCCAAACACTGATGGTTTGGTGAAGGTCTCCTGGTAGAGCTCACAATTGACCAAAGCTTTCTGTCACAGGCGTTATCACAGGACTCGGGCCCCGGAGCAGGTCGGCACGGGACCTCGGAGTCTGGAGCCACTTGGTCCGAGGGTAGCCGTGACCGGGAGCACCTTTAGGAAGGAGCTCGGGTAGGGACGAAGAGCTTGGGGTACTTCGTACATAGCGAGCCATGAGCTCAACTTAGAGCAATCAACTCATCTTGAACCCACGATTCTGATTAGTTCCGCGTAGCAGCGCCTAGGATTCTCCTAGACGCGCTGCCACTTTCTATGCTATGACTCATATAAGGTGAGCGGCGTGATAGTGATGAAGACTTAGCAAGCGCAGCGAAGCATGATCTGGCACAGCGAGGGAGTAAAGGTAGCCAACACGCACTTGTGAAATCCTGGTTGACAGTCAGGCTATCTCTCCAGCGTCCAAGGCGACAGAACCATTCCGGGCCGAAAAAAAAAAAGAACAACCTAAAGATGCCTGGAAGCCGGCTTTATCAAAAGCCTAGACAGGCTCCAAAGGGTACCGTATCGTCGACGCCAGGCCACCACGTGCAAACGACAAAACGAAGGGGAGACACAGTACGTTACGTACTACAAGCTCCTTACAGGCACTTAATAGAACACGGATACAGACATGCTCAACCAAGGTTCAACTCTCTCTGGCTACGTGCAGTATATCTCCAGAGGAGGGGGTGGGTGCAGCGGGTGATCGTCCTACAGTACCTCACATCATCGCCCATGTCTTAGCGCTCTCCCAGCTCGCATCAGGAGCTAGCCAACCTTCACTCTATCCGCCAGCCACGCCAGCCAAAGAAGCTAGTCTGAAGAAGCTAGCTCCTCACCACGTCTCGGCTCGATCGTATTGAGCGGCCCAAGCAGCCCAGGCGGCTCGTAGCAGCCGCGGGTGTGGGCAGGTTGTGCGTGAACCGGTAAATCCAGACTGGCCAGAAAGAAGTCGGCATGTAGAGACTACGGAGAGTATCATAAGAGTGCAAATCAATAGGACGTTGAAATTGGCTATCGTGATAAAAAGGTCAAGGATCAGAAAAACCAATCGACTTTATCTTCAAATCAATGTCGATCATAAAGCCTTGTGTCGGCTTGTTGAGAAGGCACGGCAATTGAGCCCACCTACAGTACTTCCTCAGGTCCCCTCGGACAGCGGCCGTTGTGACGACGTGGTTCCTACGGCTCAATCTCCTCTCCCAGTTCTCCTGGGCCCGGGACCAGCCTCCCCCCGCTTGACTGCAAGGCAGTCACATCATCTGTTCACAGTCGCTTGATAGGTGGACCCCCAGCGGGGGGTCAGAGGGGAGGTTTTTTACCCTAGGGCTACATGTCCAACCATGCGACCTGGCGGTTTTCCTTACCAGCTTATAGATTCCCAGCATAATCTAGTCTAGCTAGCTTTGGAATAGAGTAGGAATTCATACATACATACATACTTCCTCAGGTCTTCAGGCACCAGATTGTAAGAGACTATGTATGTCAAGCTCACCAAGTTCTTCCAGACCTCAAACATCAAAAACTCCATCTGTCTGTACATGTCTAAAAATATCATGCTCAAGCCCCACCATGTTCGAGGGAGATCTGACAAAGGCTTCAGAGAGGATAGCGCTCGGTTACATCGTCTGCGAACTCTGCAAGGTCAGACGGAAGCCCCGTCCACCACTAGCGCACACGGACACCGCGGCCCACAGTCCCCGTCTCAAACAGCTCCAAGAGCCCCGCCGCAACACACTCGCCCAAAACCCATTCGAACTTCAAGCCGTGATAAGTCCTCCATTTGCGCGTGGCCCCCGGTAGGACGCCGGCAAACTCTCCTCTTGCTCTCTTTGCTTGTGAGACGGGGTCGGGCCCGGCCACTCCTCCATCCCATCGATGGCGTAGGAGATCCACCGGGGCCTCCTTGAACTTGCACCTCGACAAGAACGACATGAGGTGCACACGCGCTGAATTGGCTAGGCGGAGATAAGAGCCTGTGGACGGAAGCGAGAAGGCAAGTTGACCGCCAGAAATGGCGCGCTTCATGTCTGGACCTTCTGCTTCTGATAACTGTGACGGCGTACGGGATATTCCCCCGCTCCCGCTTCCACCACCAGCATCGTGGATGGCACTGTCTCCGCCAACGGCACCTGCTGATCCGGATGCTGCTTGAGAGCCGGATGAGCAGATAGTTGATAGTGTGCCATGGCTCACCATGTCTGGGCCAGCCACGAAAGCGCTGGATGTAAGATTTTGGCTCGGAACAACCAAAAATCCAGCTTGCGTCAGCAGCCTCAACTGTTCTTCCGAGAAGGTATCACGCCAGGTTCTTTGATCTACCTGGCCAGGATGGGTACGAAGTAGCTCCAAATACCTTTCTTCGTAACGGTCAGCTTCACCTGTACGCTGCAGAAAGCCCGGAGACGCCTACGCTTAATCTCATTCGTCAAGTGAGATGGCCTGGCTAATATCCTCTCCACGTCCTCCATAAGCATTACCATATCTGTCCCACCCAAGCCGTTCCGGCCACGTCCAGGAACGGATATGCGCCGAATCATTCCATCCTTAACCAACTGCGCCAGCTCCCTCTCAGTTGTAGTAGGTGTATTCATGACAGCGTGAATGTGCCCGAGAGAGACAAGGCGCGGTAAAGATACTCGATAGTTGAGCACTGTCGAGATACGTGTGGAGTTCATGCCCGAGGCCCGCTCGGGCAGCTCACTGAACATGCTCTCCTGAATATGTCGAATAGCAAAGACAACCCCTCGAACCCGCTGCGCTGGATACAAGGATAGTACCAAGCCCGTGTCTGGAAGACATTCATTGAAGATATCATCTTCCTTGTGTCCAGCATCAGCTCTGCTCCGAGAGCTGCTCTTCTGGCTCGAGCGAAGTGTAGGTGGGGGTCTAGCACTCTTTGGTGACTTGCTTATGCGCGATGAGTGCGCAGA
Organism: Lichina pygmaea; assembly: GCA_963422465.1. Classification (NCBI taxonomy): domain Eukaryota; kingdom Fungi; phylum Ascomycota; class Lichinomycetes; order Lichinales; family Lichinaceae; genus Lichina; species Lichina pygmaea. Next base: position 5,394,479 of record OY730169.1, read on the forward strand.
AGTGAGTTGGAGAGACATGCAGAAGCTTTTGTTGCAAGAAAAAGTTTGAGGGAAGAGAGATGGACGTAAAAAAGAGATTGAATGTACGCAAGGGATGGCGCGAATGACGTCACAGCTCATTGAGGCCACCGGCTTGTGAGCGGTCGTCAAGATACGTTCCGTACTTGAGTCAGAAGATACCAACATGATCGTGGGCAAAAGTAATGCTCACAAATCCGCCTCAAATCCCCTCGAACGCTTATGTGTATTTGATGCTTATCAAAAGTTCCTCGTCCAAGAGAGCCTCTTGAAACGGGCAGGCTACTAGTACGAGTACCGTAGCAGATTAAGATTAGTAAGCCACTTTTTGCCAACTATCTCACGTGACAGTTGTCTCAATTCGCCTTGAACGCGAAAGCTTGCGCGGCAACTTCCAAATCGCATTCGCTTACGGAACGTACGAGATCCAAAAATATTTGAGGACACTGTCGTGACTGTCCAGCGCAGCTTCCTCAAGCAGGCGTCGTCGTACGAGATGGCGACGGCGTACGACGGCCTTTGGCCTGGCTCGCCGCCATCGCATCACAGCTTCGAATCTGATTTCAGCGACTCGGCGCACGGTGGCCACGCTCATGATTGGACATCCAACCGGATGACCCCGATCGCAACGCCGGACGCTGTCCTCGTCAATGGCCTCAAGATGGACCCGGACACCCCTGATGAGATGGAAGCAGCATTCGTCCGAGAGGCTAGTGGAACGAATGGACGGGAATTAGACGTCAAGCGAGACCGCCAGGAACATCGCCCCAGACGACGAGGCGCATCTGCACCAAAGCAACACCACACGGACGATCTAGTCACTGGTCGGCGCATACCCAGGTGATCCCCCTTCCCTCTCCGAGCCCAACGGGAGAAACTAACGCCGTGTCAGGATTCATTGGGCGCCATTGCGACTCCCGTTCCGACGAAGACTGCAGACTCTGGTGGTCTTACTGCACACCATCAGCATCGCCCTCCTGGTATCCTCGTTCTTCTTTCTCTGCGCCATCCCCATCACCTGGCCATTGCTGCTCCCATATCTTGTCTACGTCCTTTTGTCCCGGGCGCATGTGTCCGGGAAGTTGACCTATCGATCGCATTTCCTACGATCCCTGCCGCACTGGTCCCTCTTTGCAGCATATTACCCTGCTCGCTTGCATCGGTCCGAATGTCTCCCTCCCACGAGGAAGTATGTCTTTGGATACCACCCGCACGGGATCATATCCCACGGTGCCTTTGCCGCCTTCGTCACCGAGGCCCTCGGCTTCTCCCAGCTGTTTCCTGGCATCACCAACACCCTGCTTACTCTCGATTCGAATTTTCGCTTGCCGCTGTACCGCGAATATCTTCTTGCGCTCGGCATCGCATCGGTCTCGCGCGAGTCTTGCGAGAACATCCTCTCCAACGGTGGGCCCAACGGCGAAGGAATGGGCCGGGCCATCACCATCGTCGTTGGCGGTGCGGCCGAGGCACTGAACGCGAGGCCACGAACCTTGCGCCTCGTGCTCAAGCGACGAAAGGGCTTCGTCAAGCTGGCCATCCGCACCGGCGCCGATCTCGTTCCGGTTCTCTGCTTCGGAGAGAACGATCTGTACGACCAAGTAAGCTCGACGTCGCACCCGCTGATCCACAAGGTGCAAATGCTTCTCAAGCGGTCCCTGGGCTTCACCTTGCCGCTGTTCCACGCTCGAGGCGTCTTCAACTACGACGTCGGCCTCATGCCGTATCGTCGGCCGCTGAACATCGTCGTCGGCCGCCCCGTCAGGGTGGCCCGACAGGCGCGGCCCGAGGACGGCTACGTCGACCAGATCCACGTCGAGTACGCCCGAGAACTGCAGCGTATGTGGGACGAGTGGAAAGACGTCTTCGCCCAAGACCGCATCGAGGAGATGAGCATACCGGAGTGACCCCTTTCTCCCCAGACCCTTTCTTCCTCCGTTGTAATCAGACACATCGCAAAAGATTCTTGTAGCTCGATAGAGCATTCATCATTCTTAACTATACTTGTAAGCAAAACCGCATGTCAAAGGGGGCACGACACACATCCTTACAGCCGCAAGAAAAGTCTTTCCAGCCAATCATGCCTCCCCGCAGAAATCCATCCAGGGACTGTAAAGCTGTGCTGTCCAGGAAAGTGCTGTTGTGAAACATGGCTTTGTTTTCGTCGACATTGTGATTGAAGTGTTGGGATAATCGAGTGTCGGTACACTTCAGAATGACGAGGCACTTAGAAGACAATAGGATCTTGTATTCAATAGGATGTACTAAGACATTCTGAAAAATGAGAAAACCCTTCTTCCCAATCTAGGGTTAGCGCCCTTCTGCATGTCACGTGGTATGACGTTGCAGATCGCCCAACTTCAACATGAAGCATAGGAAGGTGTGCCTCGTAGGATAAGTCGTCCGGCGTAAGATACATCAGTAGACGGCTCCGGAGGAAGATTTGCCTTTGCCTCTGCCTCTGCCTCTGCCCTTCCCGTTGCCCTTGGCTCTGCTTGTGCGTCGACGGTCGGGCTCCGGCGTCTGCGATGTCGTCGATGTGTCCGATACGGTGGGGATTTCCAAGCCGAGAGCCATCTTCGAGAACCACGGTCGGTAGACGGTCCGAGTCCAATGAGCGAGATACTGGATCGTAGCAACGATCTGATACACGCCCAGAGCCGTTGATGTCGTACCAAAACGGGCCTTGCTCCAGATGTTCTAGGTCTTCTCCTCAGCAACGGGAAAATCCAACCTAATTAAGCACCGGTCAGGTGTGATGGCGAAGAGAATCGACCTACCGTCCGACCATGCTCCCCTGCCGAAGCCACCAAGAAATACCAATCGTGGCCTTGAACAACGACAAGCGGTAAGGCAGGTATAGTTTTGGGGTCCCCACCGACGTCAGCCACGAGTCGGCTGAGCTTGGCAATGTGGGCTGCCGCCCATATTCCAGATTGCACGACTGCCTTGTCCCATCCTTCCCCGGTGCGCTTCGTCTCGAGGCTCACGCTCACCGGGCGTGGTATTAGAGGTGTGTGCCATGTATGGTTGACCGAGGCTGTTTCGTACGGTCTCCGAGCCGCCATAGCTCGCATCGCCTCGAGCATCCCTTCATCGGGCTCGATATAGATGGCGAAGTCGATCATTTTGGACTCGCCAGGCCTGCCAGCGTGATCGGCCTGTATGAGGTCCCTCGGCTGAATTTGTGCAGTTGTGCTGAAACCCAATTGGTCATAATCCGGGGAGAGGAGAGGGCCCGCGGCTTCTTACCAGTTCAAGAAATCTACTTCGCCACGATACTCGTCATTGTCAAGAGCCAAGTCAAGAATGTAGGTGTGTACTAGACAGTTCCAAGACGGCTCGCTGTGCCCATCTTCTTCGCATTGACTTGCTCGTCGGATAATTTTTGCTACAGCGCGCGGCGATGGTGACGGGCCGTAAAGATCGGCGTCTTCACTGCTTGCATATGCATATCTGTCGATCTGGGCGAATATGTCGTCATTGCTGCGTGCAATCTCCTCCTATGTTCATGTTAGCGATGTTTACAGCTTTCGCAAGATTGGGAGGTGCAACCCTGCATCCGGGTGAGATGACAGCTATGCCGCGATCAAACTGCTGTATCCTAAGCAGCATTTCCCGAACGTCTGGTGGTAGAGAGCTGTAGTCTCTGAGAAACTCTCGCAGGACCGTCGGTGCGGGGCGAAGCACCATGTCGGCCATCCTCTTGACTGGACTTGATGAGCGAGCGGAGGTACTCGACTTGGTCGGCGAACGGGTCGCCGTTGATTGAGAGCTCCGAGCCGAGCTCAAAGGAATGCTGATTCCATGACGAGATGCACGGGGAGTTGCCTCCAATTCGCGATTCTCATCGTAGTCGTCCACTTCCGCGGCCTTTCTCTTCTTGCTTGGCGAGTCGTCGCGTTCCGCCATGATGTTGAGATTCCGCTCAGCGAGGCCCCGGTCTGGTGACGGGACCCCTGACAGCCAAGCTTCAATCAGTCGATCTCCTCTCCCCCACCTCTGAGCAGTATCTCTGTCTCGCACGTCTACGAAGATATTCGTATCTTGCCGAGACGTAGAAGGCATTGGATCGCAGGATGACTGGAGACGTGTGGTCGAGACTATTAAACGTTTGACGACATCTGAGCATAAGTAAACAAACGTAACCACGGCGACGCTTTCAGATGATTAGAGTGCGGAGCGAAGACGGTACATACAAAGTACGTACCGTCGTTCCGTGGAGCGAAACGTGTAAGATCACGTGCAATATACGAGTACTCTCGCTTGTACATACGTAGCTGGAAGCGCAATGTGGGTCCAGTCTTGAACGACCAAAACATGTCACTCCCCTGTCTACATACATTTTTTTGTTGGACATCGCATCTGCAAGTGAAACTCCGACACAATCCAATTGGGAGTGGTCATGACTAAGTTAGGTGCACTCGTATGGACGTACGAGGGTACCACTACGAGTACTCCGTGCTTCCGTACGTACTGTACGTACTCGTACTACGTTTGTTTGTTTGTTTGTATTCCTACACCATTCTAGCTCTAGTGTATCTAGGCTATGCTGGGTCCACTATAAAAACAGGCTAGGAAAACCCCTAGGGGTGAAAAAACCTCTCCCTGCAGCGCCTTGCTAGCGCTATCCTATCGAGTCACTGCGGAACGTGGGGGGGGTGGACTGGCTAGTAGCCAGCTGCCAGCTGCTCCTGAGCCCAGGAGAACTGGGGAAGGACACCGTGGCGGAGGATCCACGATGTAAGGGCGGCGGCGGGCCGCGGGCGCGAGATCAACACCTGGTAGTCAGTAGTGGAGGCTGTAGCAAAAAGACTACAGCGTGCGTGTTGCAGCCGTGGGCAGTCCATCACCACATGCCTGGCAGTCTCCCACTGCGCCCCGCAGCTGCAGGCCGGCGTTGGGAAGTCGGGGACCCGCCGCTTACAGAGGAAGGCTGCCAGCCCAATCTTACCTGTCCGAACTTGTGTCAGGTACTCGTACTACGTAGTTCTGTTGTAAAGTTCCTAAGAGTCTTGTCGGGTTGGGGGCAGAGGGCATGGAATTGGCCTGTCATGCCTGTTGAGGGCCACTGGGGGGGCACTCTTTGGGGGGCATCTTGTTAGGCGAGGTCCAGTTTTGTTCGAGTCAAACCAGCGCGATGTCCGACTAAAATCTGTCCATGGTTGTCGATGGACACTTTTCTGTCGGACATCTCATATGCAAGTGAAACTCGGACACATCAATTGATGACTAAGCTACAAGTACTTAGCAGCCTAGGGTTCCACGACGCAGGGTACGTACAGACCTAGCTCCGTACAGTTACAGTGGAACGACAAGTCGTTGGGATGATGTGATTTGGGAGCATCTAGGGCGGCCTTTTGGGAGGGGGGGAGGCCCAATTCTGTCAGTGTCCAATCAACCAGATGTTTGACAAAGATCTGTCCCTCCACTAACCCTGGGCACTTTTCCGTCGGACATCTCATCAAAGTGAAACTACGAAAAAATCAGCGTTCGACTAGTCCTGACTACTCGTACAGCAAGTAAACCGCCTCTGGAGCACGTACAGTGGAACAACACAAGTCCTTGTACAGCTGCCTACACAGTCTACTTTGAACCATCCATACAGTCGATACTAATGCGACACTAGCACTGGAAACATCATAGGGGTCCATTATATTACTTATGATCTGGATTAGGATCAGGATGTACATAAACCTATGCCGTGCCGCTGGACTGCGCACGCCACCAGCACAGTATGGTACACAGTATCTACGTACCTTATACATAATTTTGTCGGAGTCTCAAACCAACACGATGTCCGACAAAAGCCTGTCTCTCCCATGCTCCACAGACACTCCTCCGTCAGACATCTCATCAAAGTGAAACTATGAAAAAATCAGCATTCAACTAGTCCTGACTACTCACGCAGCAAGTCATACACAATCTACTTTGAACAATCCTGTACAGTCAATACTAGTGTGGCCGCAGCACTGCAAACAGCATCAAGGTTCATTGTATTTCTTATGATCTGAGTTAATCTCAGGATGTACATGGACCTGTGCCGTGCCACTGTACTCCCGTTTTCTACACGCGACGAGCACAGTACAATACATAGAACGTACGTACCTCGCACATAGTTTTGTCGGAGTCTCAAACTGACACGATGTCCGACAAAAGCCCGTCCCTTCCATTCTCCAGACACTCTTCCGTCGGACGTCTTATCCAAGTGAGACGACAACGCATTCAAAATCTGTCTTGTCGTGACTGCAGTACTTACTCAGACCTGGGACACGTACTGTACACACATACCACAAGTAGGGAACGTAGCTTCGCAGCCACGAGCGCCTGCTAGACTGGGGGGCCCTGTGGAGGTCTTTTTGGCCTGTGGAAGAGCACCGTGGAAGCCTTTTCTTGGGCGGGGATAGCCTATTTGGGCCGGGCAAACGGCCTGTTTTGGGAGTTCCAGTCTTCTCGTTCAACGGCCCGAATCGATGCGATGTCTGACAAAAAATCCGTCCGACAAAAATGCGGCCCTCTCTACTCGTACACAGTACTGTACAGTACGTACGTACTCGTAAAAACCCCCATTGTCCACAGCCACTTTCGCCGTCGGACAGTTACATCTGCAAGTTGAGATCTCCAATATATCCGACTAAAATCATCTCTGCCAAAGTTCGCGACGAACGAAGAAGACCCTCTTTTCATTATTGGAATCGAAACATCTCTGGGATGGCCGACGATAGAGGTACAGACTGGCTGGTAGCGTGTCTCCTGATTCGTTCTACAATCCAAGCCACCCACGAGGGTTGGTGCACATGAATTGAAACTTCCCTCGGAAGTCTGTCCTTGGGCAAGAGAGTACATTCCCCCCCCCCCCCCCCCCCCCCCCTCACAGACTACAGACTACCACATGATCCCTGTCCAATCCCAGTCCCCAGGTCGATCAATGTTCATCCATTGCCGGCGTTCGATGGCTCGTTCCCAGCCCATCATGACGGCCAACAACCGACACGCGACGGCGCTGACGGCGCAGACAACCCCGTCCGTGGCCTCGCCTAGAATCTTCATGTCGAGGAGGTATGATCGCGCGAGGAGTTCCCGTGCCGCGACCGCCTTGGCGGACGGTGTTGCTCGACCCCACCGGGCCCCAGTCCGATTCTGAGCGGACGCTGACGACGACGGGCTGACATCGAGAGCCCAGAACGCGTCGCTGAAGAAACCACCGCTCCGATTGCCATGCTGGGCGGAGAAATCCGTGAGACCAGAATCTGAAGACCGTAGGGGCTCGGGCCGCGCGCGATCTTGGGCCTTGGTGGCGTCGTGAAACTGCTCCGAACCGTAGACAGCTATATCGTCGGAAGCGACGAGGGTTGTTGTGGCGTGTCGGGCCGATGCCGTTGAATCATCCTGTTCGAGCCGTGTCGTGCTGTTGTAGATTGATCCTGCAAGCGACTCGACGGCCGAAACGTATCGATCCAAGGGCATGTACTGCTTCTTGGCGCGGAACTTGTGAGGGAAGCGATCACCGCGACGCACGTGGACGCCGATCGAGACTCGCTTCTCCGCCGCCGTCGTGGCGGGCCTTCCATCCCGTCTCAGAGCCTCTTTCCGTTCTGTAACGTAGCTCTCGTCGAGCTGGTTCAGGTGGAAGAGAGCCTCATATCCCACGCGAGCCAGAGAGAATATCGGCTTTTGACGCATGACGCGCATCGCCTTTGCATCCTCCCACTCGTCGTTGAACGCATGGCCAAAGGTCCAGTGCACCGTGGCGGCCGACGCCACGAGGTGACGCGCCTGATGGGGACAAGGGACGATCTCGTTTCGGGGCGGTGGCCGGCACGACTGCGCCGGCGGCGGAGCAAAGTACGTAAGGTACTCGCCATACGCCCTGTGCCAACAATCAGCACCATCTGACACCCGCCCTCGGACCCAGTACTTACCAGTGAGAATCGTCAACGAAAAAAGCCCGGTCTTCTTTCTGGGCCAAGCCATAGGCTGTCCACAGCCCGAACAGAACGTTTCCGAAGCCCGCGTCGGAGGACTCGAGGACGTAGGTCAAGCTCCTGTCGCAAACACGTCTTCCGTCGTGGCTCCCTCTCACATCTCGACTCGATCTATATCCCGACCTAGCCACGCCGGCCAGTTGGGTGCATCGCGGGCCCGAGGGAAGAATCCCATGTTGCTTGGCCTCGGCAACATCCATGTAGTTCGGATCGACGGCGTAGTAGCTCGGATGACCGCCGAAATAGTGCGTCAAGTTGCGATGACGCTTCAGATCAAGTATCTTGGTGGAAGTCGGTACCACGTGCGAGCAGATGTGCACGTACTGCTTGGGTAGGAGTGGAAAGTCGAGCTCGGGCGGGATCGAGACCGTCCACTTGGCGCGTCCTCGTCGGTCCGCAACGATGACAGGCAACGCCTCCTCCGGCAGCGAATTGTTATCCCAGACGCTGTAAGCCCTTGCGTCGTGCGCCGCGTATCCCAACCCCGGGAGGTCCCCTTTGAGCCCGCCGTACGAGACTCCATACCACACTATGGCGCCGACCCCCAGGACCCAATAGACGCACTGGGCTAGTCTCCCCCTGCTGGGAGCACTGATCCGGTGAGTAGTTGGGCCGGCGGGAAACCGTTGGGTAGGAGATGGGTCTTCCAGCAATGCCTCCAATGAAGCGTCCGAGCCAAAGGAGTCCGTCGTCGTCCCGATTCGAGCGGGACCACCATAATTCTGATAGACATGATGCTGGTCGTCCAAGGACGTTTCGGAAAGCATGGCAGAGTGGAACAGCGCGCCAGGCGCAACTCAAAGCCAGCGACGCAAATCTAAAACGCAGACGGCCGTTCCGCCAACTCGTACAAAGTGCCAGACCAGATCGAGAGTGGACTGTGGAGTCTGTCCAGCAGCTCGCAAGCCGACTTCAAGCCAGCTGTTCACGATCTGGCTCCACAAAGACAACAGAGTCCTTGGCAGGGTCTCTGATCAAGAAAGCAAGACGGCCCAAATGTATCCGCCCAGCGGATTCGAAACCAAGAGATACCGTAGGTCAATCGAAGACGTCGTAACCAGAAATCGTCGGAAAAGTCGCATCATCTTGGTCCCTGCATTGCCTCCCGAGCACTACCGTACCGGTACGGTATGAGAGGTTGCCAGCGCTGTGCTTCGAGCACGATCTTTCACTGAAAGACTCCAATACCGTACGGGGGTACTCGTACGTAAGGTACGTCCGTACTCCGCACAGGAATCCCAGATACCAGTTACTACCGGTGGGTACTGTAAGGAAAGCAGAGACACCACACGCCAACTGGTGAACACAGAAGGAGAGAGGATGAAAAGGACCGGCAGCAGGATGAGCGATGAAATCTTGGGCAGGCGACCTTAGCTAAAGCGGCGCTTGAAGGATGCCGCCATCCTCAAACAGGGGGCGCTTGGAAGCTGTCTGAGAAGCCGTGCGGCAGGCTGGTATCTGAAACGCGGGGGCACGACCCTGTGTACTTGTTCGGTAGGTCGGTCTGGTCGTTAGTACGCATCACTCGTACTGGTACGTACGTACGTATGTACCGGTACGGGGAGACTGTCCCAGTACCCTTGTAACGTACTGTACTCTACTGCACGAGTAGGCAGGAACGGTACCTTCGTAGGTCACTACCTCTCTGTTGCAAAACTCATACCATTGTACGGAGTACATACTTCAACCACATTTCAATAGCCACCAAAGAGACCTAGTTTTTACTGTACGTACTATGTACACATTTGAAGATGGGGCGGGGAGGGCTGGAATAGCCCTATGATATATTGTACGTACAAAGTAGCTGCCCTCCGCCACCCCCTGCTCCTGCCTCCCTGCTGCCTCCCTGCTGCCTCCCTGCTGCCTCAGGTCAGGCATGTACTGTACAACTACTTGGGAGGGGGTACGTACGAGAGTACTGGACTACGTACTTACTGTGCCTAAGCTCTACCGGTACTGTATCGTGTACTTCGTACTTCCGTACCTCCGTACCGTGTGTATGTTTAGTCCAGGAGTTCAGATCCTGATCTACGGAGTACCTCCCCACACTTCCGTACTCCGTACACTGACTGGGAATGTTCAAGACTAGACACAGCTAAGCTACAGCCAACAGCCTGCATGAGTAGACTCGGACACCAACTCCCTCGAGGGATCCGACATGAGTACCAATGCAATAGATGTCCTCGTCTTCATGCCCATCCCCATCCTCATTCTCATGGCCTGTACATACGTACAGTTGGGTATGGTGCTTCTTTTCCTTCTTCATCTTCTTCTGCTTCCTCTTCTGCTGCTGGTACTACTACTCTGTTCTGTTGCTACCGCTGACAATGATGTTATACACAAGACACTCAGCCATGTCCTACCCGTTCCCCTGCCATCTCTGATTCCAATTCCAATACGCCCTGTTACTGTTCCAGTTCCCAGTTCCGGGTTCCCCATACAATCGTAACATTATTTTCCCATAGCTATCTCGGTGAGTAGTACGTACGTAATTTGTAGGGGAGTGGTAGAAGGAGGAAGGAAGAAGGAGGAAGGAAGGAGGAAGAAGAACTAATATCGATACACGATGGTAAGAAGAGACCAGAGAGCCCACAGAGCCGAGAGAGGAGAAGAACCAAGTAGAAGAGGAAGAAGAGAAAAGAGAAAAACAATGGCCAAGCCACCGCCTCGTCTCCATTATTGGACACCGATTACGCCCTCCACGTTTTTGAAAGACACAAAAAGAAAAATGCCCAGACAGACAGACACTGGTACTTGTTAAATTGGTCCCTGGTGGGGGAACCGGGGGGGGGGGGGGGGGGTGAGCGGACGGGAAGTGTAGGGGTGTTCGGAAAGCGCCTCTGGAGACCGGGTTTCTTTCTAAACCTCTGGACATGGACGTGCTTCGGATGTGTTTAATTGAACTGAGACTAGGATGGGAGAGGATGGAGGAAGAGGAGAAGGAGGAGGAGGAGGAGGAAAAAAGAGGCGACGGGTCTGGTTTCAGAGTCAGAGATTATTAATCCATTCATAATCGTGATAAGAGCTGGGATATCTCGCGTGGCTGCGTCGTGGCCGTTCAGGCGCTGGCCGTCGGATCGATGACCGTCCGCTGAGGAAGGTCGACGTCGATGGGCGAGACGGGGCTCGGCGAAACGTCGCCGCTCGCCGCGGGCAGATGCCGCTCCGTGAGCGAACGCTCCGTGGCAGGACGGTCGGCAATGTCGCGCTTGCGGGCCGAGCTCCGGAGCGCCGTGATCATGTGGTCCTTGTCGTCGAGTCGGGCCCGCAGATCGGCAATCTCGTTGTCTTTCTCGAGCAGCACGGCGTTGACGTCGACCTCGTCGCTCGCTCCACCGCCACCGCCACCGCCGCTGTCACCGCTGAGGTTGTTGAGCTTGTGCGTGGGCGAAAAGGCGCGCGAGATGCGCGAGTGGCTGGACCGACGGGCCTGCAGCAGGCGCTTCTCCAAAGTCGTGATGTAGCGGTTCTTGTCCGACAGATTGGCCTGCAGGGCCCGCACCTGGGTCGCCAGCGAGGCCGTGCCGTCGCCGTACTCGCCGACCGAGTCGTCGTCGTCGTCGTCGTCGTCGTCGTCGTCGTCGTCGTCGGGACCGGGCTCGCCCACGAACGTGGCCGAGAGCGGCGCCGAGGCGGAGCCCGTCGAAGCGGCCCGGCCCAGCACTTCGCCGTTCGGCCCGACGATGGAGCGCGTCGTCGTCGTCGTCGTCGTCGTCGACGACGATCGAGCCGAGACGGGCGACATCGGCGTATCCGTCTGGTGGCGCGGCACGGCGCCGTAGGCGCCCAGCGTCAGCAGGTGGCTCCCGCCAGCGTTGACGCCGGTCGACCTGGAGCACAGGATCAGACGGTTGAGGTGCTCGATCCGCTCCTTGAGCGCCGTCCGGGCGAGCTGCATCTCGAGCATCTGTTCCTCGTGACGCTGCGTCACCTCCTTCTCGCGCAGGCGCTCATCCTCCTCGCGCTTCTCCTTGGCCTGGGTCTCGAGCTGGTGCCGCAGCCCCTGGATCTCCATGCGGTACCGATCCAGCAAGGCGCGGCTGGCGGCGTCGCCGCCGGCGCCGGCGCCGCCAAAGGCCTCCTCGGCCCGCTTCGCGTGGCTCACGATGTTGTTCTTGGCTCGGGCCGCGAACTTGAGGGTGTTGAGGGTCTCGGCCGTGTGGGCGCCGGCGGCGGCGCTGCTCCCGTTGGCGCCGACCTGGATCGTGCACAGGATGCTGATGAGCGAGTTGCCCGAGAGGGCCGGTTGCAGCAGACGGGTCAGCTTGCTGTCGCGGTACGGCAGGTGTTGGCCGTCCTTGTCGCCGCCGCCGCCCTTTCCGTTCCTGTCCTTGGTGCCGGACAGCCTCGCGATGACGGTGCCGAGCGTGAGCAGGCTCTTGTTGATGTGAGCGCCTTCCTGGCGGCGCTCCTTGCTCTCGGCAGCCCGCTCGGAGCCGGCGAGGTCGATGAGGCTCAAGGTCGAGACGCGCACGCCGCCGGGGACCAGGGCCGCTCGCTTGCTCTCGCGGCCGGTCTGGGCCAGCTGCCGTTCGCGGCTCTCGACGACGATCTGGACGACGGCGTGGCTGCGCGAGCTGCGCACGTTGTACTGGGTGCTGCTCGTCCGGCGCGCGAGGTCGCCGCGGGCGATGACGCGCAGCAGCTGCGTCGGGCTCTGCACGATCTCCTCCTTGAGCGGGCTCGCGTAGACGCCGCGCTTGCCGTCCTCGCGCAGCTTGATCTCCTCCTGCTGCTGCTGCTGCTGCTGCTGCGCCGCGGCCGCGGCGCCGCCGTTGTGGCCGAAGCCCGACGTGACGGACACCGACAGGAGATCGTAGATCTTCTCGTTGTAGATCTCGAGGTAGCTGACCCGAAGCAGGAACTCCCGGTTCGGCGTCTCCCGGATGTAGGAGAAGATGTCGGTGATGGCGAGCGGGATGACGCCGGGCGACGAGGCCGTGCCCTGCATCGAGAAGGTCTTGCCGGTGCCGGTCATGCCGTAGGCGAAGACGGTGCCGTGATAGCCCTCCATGACGCGGCGTACCAACCGCTTGGCGCAGGAGTCGTAGACCTTGGCGTTCTTGTCCTGCTGGGCGAAGACGTGGTCTGGGAGGGGAGGCACGTCAGCGATCCGACATCCATCGCGACTCGGCGCTTCGACAGTCTCGACCGTCCGAAAGGACGCGGGCGAGGGGGTGGTCGCGTTACCGTATCCGTAGGTCCCGCCCTCCTTTCCGCGGTAGGCGATGACGGACCTGCGCCCGTCCACGAGCCACTCGCCGTCGGCCCGGGCGTTCTCGCCGTTGGCGTCGGGCCGGACGCGGACGCTGACGACGACGTTCCCCTTGCCGTCCTTGGGTCGAGGATCGGACGTCCGTTCGGCCGACGGGCCTCGGGCGGCGTTGTCGCCCGAATCCTCAAAGGTCGTCGCCGTCGTCGAGTCGGACTCGTCCACGGACAAGCACGGGCTCGGCGGACGCGACTGGAGGCTGGAGCGGGCGTCGGAGAAGCGGGAGGCTGGCCCGGTGGACATGGATCGTCGGCCGGCGGGGCCGGCGGGGCCGGCGGGGCCGTCGGACGTCTTGCTCGCCGCAGCGGCGGAGGCGGCCAGGTTCGAGGTGCTCCCGACGCGACCGCCGCCGCTTCTCTTGAGCCGCGAGACCGTCCTCACCGGGATCACAGGCCCTTCCCTCGCGTCGTGGCCCGGCGTCGCGGCCGGAAGGTAGATGTTGCCGGACGACAGCGGCGAGATGAGCAGGTTGGCCTGCCGCCTCGCGGCCTTCGGAGGTTGGGGAAAGGCGGCGAGGCTGACGGATCGCCTCACGTCCCTGGCGGCGGCCACGGATCCGGCCGCGGATCCGGCCTTCGAAGGTCCGTCCGACCGTGACTTGGTCACGGACGAGGAAAGCGTGGGCGACGACGGCACCGCGTCGTTGTTGGCGGCCGGATCCGACGTCGCGCGCACCGAGGGCGACATGCCGCGCGGCCGGCGCAGGCCCGACGGCGACACCTCGTCGCTCGGGGACGGTCGGGGCAGCGAGGTCGTCATGGCGGCGTTGGCGGCCGAGGCGGTGATGATGGAGATCATGGTCGAGTGGGGGTCCTTGGACGACCAGACGAGGCTTCTGCGGCGAGCCTTCGACGATGGCAACGGGGGCAGAGCCGTGGTCGGGGGGCCCAGAGCCGGTCGCGAAGACGCGATGGGAATTGCCGTCGCCGCCGCCATCATTTCCCCTTTCCCCCCCCCCCCCCCCCCCCCCCCTCCCCTCTCCCTCTCTCTCTCCCTCTCTCGCTTCCGCTACGCAGCAAACGCTGGCGGCCTGGCTGGCTTCCTGTTCCTGCTTGTCGCCTCGCTGGAACCAGCTTGGGTCTATTTCGTTATCATGCAGATGCAGGTCCGTAAGCGACACCCGATCGACGCATCACACCACAGGCCGGGGCCGGTTTCCTGACCGACTCGAGGAAACGTGAGGCGGCGGAGGAAAGCACGATGGACGAGAGAGAGAGAGAGCGACGAGCAGAAGAAGGAGAAGAAGAGGAAGAAGAAGTAGGTTGGGTCCGACCTCGAGGAAAGCTGCTTCGACGTTTTCCGCGGCGCTATCGGGCGATGCCTGCGCTTCGGTAGTTATGTAGGTCGATCAGTCGTTCGGCGTCAATCTGCAGTGGCCACGACAAGGCGAGTACGTGTCTACTCTGTATGTATGTATCGTCGATGGATATGCGGTGGAACGACGGTCGCAAGGAAGGAGGAACGAAGGGAGGAAGGACGGAGGGAAAGAAGGGAGTCACGCAATGCGATTTCCATTCTACGCCGTCCGGCTGCACCTTCAACTGCCGCGATATCCCCTTTGCTGCTGGATACTGCACCAGCCTGCCTACCTACGGTATGTACGTTACGTACTCCGCACGGAACATACGTTACCTACATGCGTACTGCACCGGGTAGTACGCAACTATGGATCACGTACGTACGGAAGGAAGTACCTCAGTTCCGAGCCCGACCCTCGGCCAACCCTCACCCGTCACCCGTCAAGCCGTCATCGCAAGGTCAGTTGGAGCACTGTGCTGTCCTTCGTACTGTACTGTAGCAGTCCGGCGAGATCGCGCCTGAAGTTGGAGGTGCAAGGTCGGCGGACGGTCCTCCTGCCGAATGCGGACGTTAGACCCTCTACCGTACGTGCCTGCCTCGAGCCAATCCCTGGGCGGACTCTCCCTTCACGAGACACCCCGCCCAAGCCCCCACGGCCCCTCACGAGCTTCGCGCTTGGAGGCAACGGTCGCTCGTTTCAACGCCGTCTGTGGCCCTCGGAACGACGAGAGCTGCGAGGAGCGGCTTTGTCCCATTGGCGAAGGACGCTGGCGCGACTGGAAGCGACTGGGATCCCCCTGGGATCCCCACGGATCGGCCACGGGACGGAGGCTGAAAGGGCGACGGGCCTCAACCGTGGAAGATTCTCAATTCGGTCGAGCTTGGCTCAGGGGTCAAGGTTACGGCCCTGGGGACGCCGAGGCGCTCGGATGGCCGACGGCCGTCTTTGCATTAGCCCTGGCGTGGGCTCGGGGTCGAAATTGTCCAGGCGCCGGTGCGACGCCCGCACGGCTCTGTTTCGCCCAACGATATCCCGGCGTGGCCGCCACGGCCGGTTTGACCTGCGTTTGACTCGAATAGGACTGGTGCGTGTCCGGGACGAAGACCCATCCGATGTGCAGCGTGCAGAAGTCTTGGGGGTCTTCGAGGTCATCCTCCAGCAGATCGCGTAGCTAATGCGACTCGAGAGCTCCTGGACACTCTGCATCTGTAGAAAAGTCTTGCGGCGGTGGACGTACCCCGTGATACTCCCGTTCTGCGCAACGCCTTTGACACGACTTTAATCTCCGTTTCCACACCACGCACGCCTATCGGGGCATGGTGTTGGTGGAAGCGACATGCAGCTCGGGAAGCAGACTTCGATCCGAAACCAAGTGGTCCGTTCCGTACGGCGATGTACGAGGCAAGCTTCTGCCCCACCGACGCTAACTTGGGCATCGCCGTGACACCGCGCCACGGTACGGAGTATGCTGCGAGACTGCCTGACGTCGATCAGCGAAGCTCGATGATGTGACGTGATCAAGAGGTGGGGTTGGAGCCCAGGAACATCAGACCTTTGATCATCGAGACGTGGGGGCTGTAGAGTCCAGCATCGTCCTCGATTTCCGGCATTCCGAGGACCGGTCGAGCAGGGATATCCTCGACGACCAACTGCCGCCGCGAGCCATCCTCAGAGACTGCTTCTAGAACGACACGCCGTTGCTAGCTTCAGATGGCAGGCTGAGTTAGCCAAGGGGGGAGGGGGGGTGGAGAAGTACGTAACCGAGCCTTGTGGTCCACCTACTGTACGTAACGTACTCCCTCCGCTTGTACGAGGTAGGCTCCTCTGCTCAAACAACATCCTCAACGGAGGACGGGCCAAGGAGATCCAACGTCGACATCTGTACTCGTAAGTCCGTTCTCACGGACCACAGCAATCACACGCTTCGCACCGTACCTTCCGTATCCAGATCGGTGACGAGCCAGCTCGTGAGCCAATGTCGCTGCCCTGGCAGTTTCTGACGAGCAATTGAGCTCGGACCCAGCCTGAAACATGCGTACCGTACAGCAACTTACTGTTCGTACATGTCATGATGGCTCCAGTTGCAAACAACTGGAGCAGGAACGATGGATCGACAAAAAAGCAATCCGCCGAGCACGAAAGAGAAGCTCCTCCTGTGAGGACGACGTACGTAACCTCCGTACGTACGTCTGTACTTATGTCCGGCACCTTGAGCTCCGACACTGTACGGTAGTAGGTCGTTTCCAACAGTACCGTGCGTAGTGGCTCACTCCTTCCGGCAGCGAGGACACACAAGAATAGAGAAGAGTCTTCTCGAGAAAAGTCCAAGTGGACAGATCGGTACGATGAAGATGGGGAGTGTTTGACAAAATTGCTACCAGTAGACAGTAGGACAAGTAAGTAGCAAAATGTTGTGCTGATGATACCAGACTGTTCTTCAGAGGCCTTTGGTTCTAAAAGTCCCACCCTCCAATGCTGTTCAGGTGGAGGGGTGCTGTGTCGCAGCACTTGAAAGCGATACAAATAGAGAGCTGGCTGGGGTGAGTCAAGACTGAGACATCTCCTCAGACGAAGCTGCATGTTTCGTTCCATGCTAAAATTTAACGTAAGAAGAGAGGAAGGGGGAGGGGGGGGGGAGTTGTCGTCTGAAATTACGTTTCCACAATTTCTCTTTCGTAGATAACTTCCTTAGGCACATGCTGCAGAAATATATCAAAACACAAGAAAACAGTACAGTAGTAGGCAGGTGGCTGCCTGAGATCAAGCCAATGAAGAAAGTCATGCGTTTCGTGGTTCGCCCGTCTCACTCTTTAGATCCATTGATGGTGGTGCATTCCAGATGTAGGATGTCTTCAGGATGCAAAAAACACTGGAGAGTGATAGTATACAGTTGAATCATGCAGTCGCTCCCCTCGAAGTTGAATCATCGTACGTAAGTACATCTCAACATCTCATGTGGGCCGACACCGGCTTGGCTGGCGTTATTGTGCCATGTAAGAGGGCACGACGATGCCGTGCATGGTCCAAGAATTTCGGGTGAGACGTCTCGCGTGTTCTGGGTGCTGCGGGAGACCTCTCTTCCATCGTGCGTCGTGAGACGCCAATCGGATGACCATGTATCCCAACGAGGCAGCTGCAAAGATCTCCCTCGCGAGCTTCCCATGCACCAGCCGCATGAGTGGGTTCGCCGTCGGCCGATCCAGGAATCGAGCTCGATTTCAACGAGCCTTCGAGAAGTCGAGTTTCCGAGCGATCTTCGAGCCCCGAGAATCGTCCGCGTCGCCGCCACGTCGCTTGAGATCGTCTCCCATCCGGTCTACGCCACCTCCCTTCTTGGGAAGGTCTTCTTTCCGCGTCGGGTGCGGCTCTGCTCTCCACCACCCGTGCTCGAGCACCTGTCTTGCCGTCGGCCGTTTCCTGGGATCGAGGGACAGGGTCGACATCAACAGCTCGACCCCCAGAGGGCCTGCGCTGCCGAAGAGACCGCTGTAGTACTCCTTGCCTTGCACGGGCCGAACTGCGTTCTGGCCCAGTGCTACGTAGTCCGGGAGCTTGGACACGCCCGACCAATTGGCTTCCGTCGGTGTTCCGACGGCCTGGCAGATGAGATCCAGCTGGTGCACGTCGGTGTTACCCGGCAGGAAGGGCGTCCGCAGGATGAGCTCGGCGAAGACGACCCCCATCGACCAGACGTCGACGGCGCCCGAGTAGTGCCGCGCGCCGAAGAGAAGCTCTGGCGGGCGGTACCACCGCGTGATCACCTGATGCGTCATGGCCGCGTACGGGTCCGAGAAAGACCGGGCCAGACCGAAATCCGCCAGTTTGACCTCGCCGTCCGCCGCCAGGAGCAAGTTGTTCGGCTTGATGTCGCGATGTAGGATGAAGCTCTCGTGGCAGAACCACACGGCTCGCCCGAGCATGCCCATCCACGTCTTGACGTCCGCCGCACCGTAACGGACTCCGTCAATGTCCCGAATCAGCTGCTCGAGGTCGCCTAGCGGAAGGAACTCCAGCACCAGGTTGAGGTTCTGGTTCTTGGATGAGAAGACGGAGTGCAGCGCGATGATGTTTGGATGGGATAGTTCCTGCAGGTACTTGACTTCACGGATGGCAT
This sequence comes from Lichina pygmaea, assembly GCA_963422465.1. Lineage (NCBI taxonomy): Eukaryota > Fungi > Ascomycota > Lichinomycetes > Lichinales > Lichinaceae > Lichina > Lichina pygmaea. Next base: position 5,413,168 of record OY730169.1, read on the forward strand.
CCATCGTGAGGCCATCGCGGTAGTCTGCGATGACCTTGATCTTCTTTATCGCCACCTTCTTGCTTGGGTCCGCCCTCAGATGACCGAGATAGACGATGGCGTAGGTACCCTCGCCGAGCTTCTTGTCTGTGTTCCGAGATCGGCTGAGCATCGAGGGGAGACGCAGCATGCGCAGACGGAGGGAGCTGGGTGGAGGTACCTTTCACATACTTGCGCTTGGTGTCCTCATTCAGCTGCTCTGCCAGCTCTTGATCCCCATGACCGCTTGAAGGCTGCCCGGCTGCTTCGGTCTGCGATGTGGCAGGCGGAGCGGCGGCGAGCTTGGCCTTCGATCTCTTGACGGTGGCGTCTGGAGCCGGTGGTGGGATCGCTGGAGACACCGCCATGATGAGCAAATGCCAGCAAGAGAACTTCTCACGGGGAAGCCTTGCGGCCTCACCTCCCCGCCTTTCGATTGTGTCGTCGACTTGGGTAGTTACTCGCGCGGCTCGGTCTCTTAGTCATAGGATTTCCCTGCCCAGGAGCAGTAATTAAGTTACGACCAAAGTCATGAGAAACCGACAGCTGGGCGCAGGGACCAAACAGGGCCCATAATTACGGTGCGCCATAGCTTGCGATGCTCGCCGGTTGAAAATTATCGCTCGTTCAACGTCTCGACTCCCCTTCGCACGCTTGGGTCAAGAGCTGGGCGGCAAACGTCGCATACCGTCCAGAACACTAGTAAGTGGAGATTGGTCTGGTATCTGGTGCTAGCCCAGTGCTAATCCTTGAGATAGGTCACCGTCATCACCGATCTCTCCGGCGGTGACGACCCGGTGACCCAGCCATGATCCTTCGACAGCATCGTCCGGGTCGGCAACTTCGCAGCCTCCTCGAGCTTTTAGCTCCTCGACGAGAGTGCGGCCGGGGTCTGCATGGGAGCGTCAAGGCACCGCCGGTTCCGCCGCCGATTCCATTCGTTCCCGACGTCCAGACGTTTCTCAAGGTCATCGGCCGAAGCTCGAGTCAGCACGCTTCCAAATTCCCAACCTGGGATGCGCTGTTCTCGCTCTCTTCGGCACAGCTACGTGAGGTGGGCTTGGAGCCCCCGCGAGCCCGGAAATACATCCTGCGGTGGAGAGAAAAATATCGGAAAGGAGAGTTTGGCGTTGGAGGAGATCTCACCGAGATCGTCGACGGGGCGGCCGAAGTCAAGATCGTCGAGGTGCCCGTACCCATCAGGCCGGGATCGGATGGCAAGCTTGCGACCGGGACGTTGACCTCTTCGCCGGGAAAAAAGAAGGTGATCGTCAACGTCAAGCCTGGGGCGTCAGAACCACCTGTGCCGCTCGAGGAGGTGAAGCCTGTCAACCGGTTGAAGATCCGAGACGGCCGTGTCATTTCCGGACCCTACGTCTCTCACGTCAATGGCAGCGGTGGCACCGTTGCTCGGATCACGGCCCGGGAGGGCATGTGGGAACACAAACGAGGGCGGAAGATCGATGGCGGCGAGCGGAGGAGGGCCGAGGTGCGAGCGAAGAGAAGGGCCCGCGAGAGAGCAGAGGCATAGCTTGCGGAATCCACTCTACTGTACTGTATCTCACGCCAAATCGATTCAGAACCGTACTGTCACCATATGACATCTCTTCACCGTCGAGTATTCGACAAAGAAGGCTGGCCTGCACTGTGACACCAGCGACCACTTCTCTCTATTGCTGTACGGGAGTATGCTCGACAAAGATCATCGCAAGGTAGCAAGTCTTGTATGTCCAGTAAGTCTTGTGTTTTGATAACTGGCGCCCGCTAGCAGGTACCCTACTAGCATCACCAAACGCCGGAATATAGATCTGTTGTTACGGTGAGGGCCGTACAGGTGTCGTCTGCTCGTACTGTAGAATCTCTTCGGGACGTAATCTCATGTGAGTACGATACTCGATGATTTTGCCACTGGGACGTCGACCAATACTACCTTTATGGAAGCAAGATGGCTGGTAACAGATAGCGCATCTCTCCTTCCAGGAGTGGCGGCAAAGCCATCGGCAGGCCGTGGAAGACTAGTCAGACAGCCGCATCGGTGGCACAGAGCCGACCAGCAAGTCTCCTTTCCCCGCCTCCGGCAACTAGCATCGTGGAGGATGACCAAACACGACAATGCATCTTCCCCACGCGCCGAAGCACTGGAACTGGGATGCAGCATTGTGTTTTCGCGTGTGATACCGCCGAAGCTGCTGGAACACTAGCGCTAGCTGAAGCACCCGCCAAAGATGCAGAGACGAAATCAACCGACTGCTTACATGCAGCTCCCCTGTGGCTGTGCTCTCTATATTCACACGGGGTACGTAAGTACTCCGTACGTAACGACACTCACGGACCATCTGTTCTCGTTATCGTGGATTGCCGTACGGTATGGTATTGGCATTGTCAAGCTGGACTCTTGGCACAGCCGTCTGCGGCGCAACCGAATCCCACACCACATGCAGCTCAGATTTTAAGACGGCCGGAAGACGGCTTTTCAGCCCTGCAGTCGCTGTCAGCTTTGATCATCGAGAGGCAGTGCATCGAACCTTCAAAGGCTCAAATCACCCATCTCATGCGTCCATCTTGACGAGCACGACCATCGTGGGATCGATAATCGATCAGAGAGAGGGCGAAATAGATCTGGAAAGCTTGGGATCCATAGCAGCTCGATGATGCAAGCTTCGGGCGGTCCAGAGGAGCGAAGGGTTTTGATATCTTGATGCCCAACTGTTTCACCGTCTGTTCCTCGACTTTGTGCCGGTGGCGGTGGTCCTAAATTTAGAACCCATCGCAGGGCTTATCCCGCTCGCGGGAAGCTCCAATGCCGCTACGAAAGTACGTTACGCACCTTGTAGCAAGAAGGTACATGCTCATGCGGCTATCTACAAAAGTGATAAGGGTAGAATGCGCGTCCATCTTTGCACCCCGACGACGATATGTATGTACCTGTAAAGTCCCGACGCGTCTATACCCTCGTATGAAGTACTCAAACTGGCTGCTGCGCGGTCCTTGGCCGACGGAGAGATCCTCAAAGTAAGTATCGAGTCTGATGCTACTTTTATCAGAAATCTCCGGGGCACGTATGGTACTCCGTACAGATTTCGGTTTTATCGACACGGAAAGAGCCGCAAGTCCCCCGATACGTTTCCAGAGATTTAAATGGCACAAACGCCGAGTGCGCCCTCCACCGTAACCAAAGCTGCGATGGGACGTATGAAGAAGTCTGGGAAAGGATCGCAAACACAACAGCCACATACTCGTAAATAGGACAGCGACATGGTTGAGCTTGCTGAGTAGGGGGTGCGAGCGCGGGAAGAATACAGGCTTAACCATGGCTCGAAGCTCGAGCCGGCCGGTCAGACTTGCGACCACAACGGATGCGCCTTCAAGAACCGTCCTCCTGCCCAGGATATAGCGATGCGGCTCGACTCGATTGCGCAAGCCGACGCACTTCTGGGGTCGTCGGCCAAGGAGCATGCAGCCCGCTTGTTCGCAGAGACCATCGTCTCAGCACTATGGTCGAGGCCCACCGTTGCCGCCACAGGCCGGACGCGATGGCTGGAATGGAGGTCCACCAACTTCAGGTATCGTCGCGTGCAACACTGCTCCGGTCTGATGGCCTATATGAGCAGCGCTGACAGCGCCGTCAACCCCAGTCCGTCCGCAACACTCTCACGGAGCCTTCCAGGCCCCTCTGCCCCCTTTGCTCACGGGTCAACGCCCACCGGGTCAAGCCCAAGTCGCGTCGCCATCTCCGGTGGGCTGGGCCAGGCAGGGCTCCGAGGCCGGTCAAGCCCCGGCAGCTCCGCCTGCCAGCCAGCTGTCTGTGCCGTCGTACAATCCTTCGCTGTACGGACCGATGCCCGGAGCGCAGCAGCAGCAGCAACAGCAACAACAGCAGAGTCCCGTGAACCAAGCATACCCAAACGGCGCAGGGAGCGGATCTAGTCCCGTACACTCGCCACCTCCCGGAGGGGCTGGTCGTGGGGACCAGAGTGCCGTCCAAGGCACCGGCCAGTTCGGATCCGACGTGCCGCGATCCCATCCGACACAGAACAGACCCTTCCCCCACACGGATTTCTCTCAAGGTCCGGGCTACGGAAGGTCTGACGGTGCTTCGCAGCAGCTGCCAAAGCCATTTTTACCGGTGAGGCTGTTTATCTTGTCTCTTGCTTCACCGCAAGATGGTCGATGGATGTGTCGTCGCTGAATCTGCTCTTGCTGTCAAGCCACGGCCGACGAGTGCCGTCTACCAAGCACCGGTACAGCCGGCTCCTCGACTGTTCGCGCGTGGCCCAGACCAATATCCCTCACCCTCGTCTCAGAACATGGAGCCTTCGTACCACCAGCAGCCGCATCCTTTCGACGTGCAGTGCCAGCATCCATACTACAACGAGCCATATCAGGGGAGCACGATGGCTACCACAGGCCAGGCATCCCCAGGATTACCTGTCGTACCGTCAGGTTATCTATCGGAAGTACATGCAAACCAGCAGGCTTCGATGCCTCACCCCCCATACTCCTACGACCCACCCACGCATCGGTACGAACCCTGGAACCAGCAGGCTCCGATGCCTCATCCCCCGTACTCCTACGACCCACCCACGCATCGGTACGAACCCTGGAACCAGCAGGCTCCGCCGCCTGGCAGCCATGCAGGCCCGATGACGCACTACCCGCCACCTGTCGGTAGCCAACCTCTTCCGCCGAAGGTGCCGCCAAAGACCCTGGCGGGCGCTTTCGACCCCGCAGACAGCCACCCACCCAACGCCTATCACGGGGCGCAACACCCATCGCCGGCGTTGTCACAAGCTTCCGCGCAATCTGCCGCTCCGCAACCGCCGACCTGGTCGACGAACGTCGTTCAACCGAACTCGCATCAGATGGCCCATCTGCCCGGCCCCGCGACATCGCAGCCGAACACTTCCTGGGCTCCCACACCAGAATCCCGCCAGGCCGGCTCGCTACCTTTGCACTCGCTCTCTCCCAGCATGGGGAGCGCAACGGCGGGGCCTGCTCTGGCGCATCCATCCTACGCGCCCCCGGCAACCGATCCTGGTCCAGAACAATTCCATCCTCCTCTCGGCCAGCGACCCTACACGGTTTCTCAATCGGATCGGCCTAATTGGCCTCCCGCTGAGCATTCGAGCCTCTCCGCCGCACAGCAGGCTTCACTCGGAGCTCAAGGACCTATTCTCGGACCGCAGCCGCAGCAACCTCGTCAGGAGGCTCGTCGGCCAGATTACGACCAGAGCTCCGTTCATCCACCGAAACCGCCGGTCAGCCATCCGGATCCGAATGACCATCATCGTCGTCGTCGTCATCGGCAACAGGGCGTCTTGATTGAATCGCTCCAGTCACCCCAGCCCTCTGCGGCTCATCTGGTCACCGTCGACCGGAACGATCGCCATTCCCAAGCCGGTCTTCCACATGGCGCTGCTTCACCGCCTCCGATCGTGCAGACTGAGCCACAAATAGCGGAACCAAGAAGACCAGGTCTGACCACTCCCGTACCTCAGCCGCCCTATGACGGAGACCGGGTACATCGACCGCACGATCAAGCCCCAATTCACAATGCGGCTAAAGTCTCGCCTGATCGGGCAAGACCACCGGTCGCTGGTATGGGAGCTTCCGTCCTCGGTGGCTTTGGCGGGCCGTCTGACTGGGAACGCTTTGAAGAGTTCCCAGAGGACGGGCCCTCGGACGAGGTCCCCGACAGGTCCGGCTTGCAAGTCGCCCACTCGCCGCCGGAGAAGGCTTCGGAGCGAGCAGCGACGACCGAAGGCGAGCAAGCTCGAGCAGCGGCCTCCGGTGAATCGAACGAGCCCCATCTGCCCTCTGTTCCTGCACCGCTGCATCCGCACAGGAGCAGTCCGAGGCCTGAACTCCCCAACACCACCACCACCACCACCACCACCACCACCACCACCACCACTCCCGAACGACGGACGTCAGAGGCTCATGCCGTCTCTCCGCTCCGGCGCGAAGAGCTTGGTCGGCACACGTCGGAGACAGGCGCGAGCGTCGTATCCTTCGACGTCGCGCCCTCACCCTCGGAAGGGTCGGGCGCGAGCATCGATAAAGCTATCCGAGCCTGGAACCAACCCGGTGCCTCGGGCGCGTCACCGGATGCACGGGATCTCATCATCCAAGACGCAGCAGCCCCACGTAGGTCTGGAACACCGAAGGGGTACGTCACACAAGCGACAATAGCACAAGGCCAGCCGACAGGCGTAGCCCATCCTAGCCACGGGGAGGCTCTCTACGACAGTTCTCCAAGAAGGGAAGACAGGAGCCTGGTGGAGGCTGCAGCTCAAGGCCAGAGACCACCGGCAACCGTTGTGGTAGAACAGCCAAGGCATGTGTCGGAGCAACAACGTCACCCGTCTCCTGTCCAGCTGGACACGGATCTCGACGACCCGGCCAGAGAATCCCTGATTCGTTACGCCGTCGTGCTTCACGAAGAATCCCAAGCCGCCACGGTCGAGCGGAAGGTTGCTCTTTTCACGAGTTTCGTCGCCAGCGAGTCGCGCTTTCGGGGACCGGAGTTTGAGGCTGTCTTTAAGGCTTCACAGAGGCTGCCTGAGCCGCCGTTCGCCACTCTGGCCACACAGAATCCCGAAGCAAGTGCCCCGATTGTGGGACCCGAGTCTGTGTCGAGCAGGGCGGCCGGGCTCTGCACCCCTCTCGGCACGAGGACGACTCCAGTCGGCCCCGAAGACACGGATGAGCAGCAGTACACCCCAGGTGGTAGGCCGGTGATCCACCGCGTCGCTTTCCAATCCTCACCCGATCCGGTCGGCCAATCCGGTCGAGACCGATCAGCAGCGCCGCAGTCGGAAGATGAGGACAGGCCCGACCCGCCATCACCGGGCGCCAACGCGCCAATCCCGGTTGGCCTCGACGACGAAGATCATCGTTCGCGCTCTCGGGGCCCGAACCGCATGTCTCGAGATGGATTGCCCGCCACGTACCGATCGTTCCAGCAGCCAGTCGGGATCTCGTCCCCAGACCGCATGCGATCCTCAACACCCTATCGGCCGAATCGAGACAGCAACGCCACCATCGTGCCGGGCAGCACCCCTGTCAGTCCGGCCGAGAGCGATCGACGCATGCCATTCCATCGGTCGCCTCGACAGCGAGATTCCATGTCTGGCAGCCCGTATGCAGCCTCTACGAGGGCGAAATCCCAGTCGCCCCGACAGGCAGACGGCTTGTCTGTTGGGCCGAACGGGAAGAACACCGGCCCCGATAGGAGGAGGAGCAGGAGCGGCGGCAGCAGCAGCAGCAGGAGGAGCAGCAGCAACGCTGAGGGGACGAGTCAATCTCCCCTTCCATCCGCGCGCGCCCCGGGACCCGTCCATCGAGATGACAGGCCTGACTGGGTCGTCGCGCTCAAGGAGATGTTGCCGCCGGGCCGCGAGCTGAAGCAAAGCGGGAACCCGGCTCTCGACACCATCCAACAGGCCCTGATGGCGATCTCGGAAGACTTTGGCTTCATCGACCAAGAAGCCAAGGCTTGGGAGGCAGACGCGAGGAAGAGCCGGAAGCGGCTCCAGGAAGAGCGGCAGCAGCGGCAGGACGAGCACGAGACGCACACCGAGCGGCTGTACTCCGAGGGCCACATCGGCTACGGGGAAGTTGGCGCGATGACCGACGAGTTCCAGAAGGACGAGGCAGCCCGAGAGGCGCAAGAGACGGAGCTGGAGTACCATGGCTACGCGCAGAGAGTGTTCGACCCGGTGTACGGCAGGCTGCAGGTGCAGATCAAGGAGCTGATGGAGCAGTACCTCTCCTGTCTCGACCTCGTGAAGACGGCCGTGGCCCGGGAGAACTCGCGGAAGGAACGGCCGTATCTCGGTCGGCTCGTCGAGGTGCTGCTGGAGCTGCACACCCACATCGAGGTTCGACACGAGAAGGTGTTGCAGGCCATCTCGAAGCGGGACCGGAAGTACCAAGAGGCCATGCTGCGGCCGCTGTACTCGAGCAAGGACAGAGGCAGCAACATGCGCGAGTTCGAGCTGCATTTCGAGGCGGCGGCCAGGAAGACGAAGCTCGACGCCTGCGCCACCAAGGAACAGCGGGCCAACCGGCTGGCCCAGGCAATCGAGCAGAGCGTGACCCGTGGCGTCGCCGAGGAAGTGGACTACATGAGCAGCATCACGCGCGAGCTGCGCAACATCGCCGAGGGTCTCGACTCGGCCGGCAAGGGCAACGGGCCGACCGAGGGTGAGGCGGCCGAGCTGCGCGACGACGTCCACTTCGCGCGCGAGGTTCTCGAGATCCTGGCTCGCAACGCCGAGGTGCTGTATCTGCAGGCTCACGGCGCGTCGCGCATGGGCAGTGTCGCGCGGTACGACCTCGCCGTCGCGTCGGCGCAAGTGTCCCACGCCAACGCCAAAGCCGACGCCGACGACGACGACGAGCTCGAGAAGCTCCAGTCAGACAAGGCCAAGGACGAGGCGAGGCTCGTGACCGAGATGGAACGTCGCGTCCGGGCCGTCAAGGCCGAGCTGCAGAAGGGTACCGACGAGGTTGAGCACGTCGTCCGGAAACTCGACGGTGTGGCTTGATGGATCTTTCATGACGGTCACTTCGTGATGAATCCTTTGTGACATGATTCTGATGACGAATGATCCTTCCTTCCCAGATACACACACACACACACACACACACACACACACACACACACACACACACACACACACACACAAACATTGTTCCTGCGGACAGGTACGAGGGCAGTGGGGGGGTTACATGCTGTCCGTACAGTACATTTCCCCCCACCCCCGTCTTTGATGATTTGCCCTGTTACGCCGAAAAGGGGAAGGAACGGGGGGAGAGGGGGGGAAGGAAGATATACTGTAGGGTGATCCAAGGATGACCAGACTATTTGACTGGTCCTTGCCCTGTTCTTTCCCTTGCCTGACAATCTTTCCTTGTCATGATAATCTCTCTTGGTCCTGGTAGTTATCCGGGTTGTATATAAAACACTTTTTTTTTCCCTTGTCTTTTCTTAGGCAAACATTCTCAATGATGATGTTATTCATTCTATCCTTGTCTGTGTTCAAGTCTCATGTAGGTTCTGGTGAACTGAGGATCTTGCATGATGGGTAACGTGTCTGGCTTTCCAGCTTCATCTTCAACCATGCTAAGCCTTGCGAACTTATAATATGTGCGGAGTACGAGTAGAGTGCATCTGCGCCTATGCGTGCTGCTATTCACTGCCCCCCGTAGACAATTTTCTTGTGGACATGTAGCCGACTCTCCCAAGGGGTATCACTATAGCTACAGAAGCATGCTTCAAGCACTTCCGTACAAGCAGGACTGTTGAGTGACGATAGGACAAGCAGCTCCTGTTTTCATTGTCTGGAAAAGAAGCGTCGTGGGACTTGTAGAACCCACAAGCCCGCAGCTGAAGCGTACGATGATGGCGAGAAGCCAAGGTCCGGCTCGCGAGCCGTCTTTGTATGTGACTGGTATGGAGAGATGTGGGTCACGTGTCCCTCTGGCGTGCCTAAAGGACAGGAAGTCTTGTGGAGAACGTGGAGAAGTACCCTTACGGCAAGCCATTCCACCCACAGGCGCAATACGCTAAGCGCTGACGCTGAGTAAGCGTAGTGCGCCACACTTGCCCAGCGGTCCGGAGCTGCCGTCGGCTCCGCCAGAACTGTGTGCCAACGGGGCGTGTCAGACAAGCCAGCCAACGCTAAGGGGCTCCCCCCCTCTAAAAAAGAAAGCCCATGACCTTCGAGCCGGTGATTGATTGTATTTTGGTTGGGTCTTTTGAAAGGGCACGGAAGGGCGAGTGCCGTCGCAAAAAAGGATCTTGGCCCGTTGTCTTCACCGAAAGAATTTCTCGAACACTTTCGATCTCCCGGGGAGAATTGATTCGAAGTTGGTTTGCGCGGGAGAACTGAATCTTCCATCATGATTATGAGACCCTTTTGATGTTCCGGGTAAAATCCAATTCAATCTCTCGAAATGATGAACGACTTGTTTGCCATCGGGGGTGTTTTTTTTTCGAGGGGATTTTCGGTGAGGATTGTCCAAACAATTGAATTGACCTAATTGTCGGGGGGCTTTTTCGCGGCAATCGAATTTGGATTTCCAGCAGGTGATTGCAGTCGAGAAGAGAAGAGCGGCCCGTAAGCGCCCGCCATAGTCACCCCACCCACGATCCCCCCAATGAGAGAGCCGCCGCAAGCCAAAGGCCCACTGGCGTCACCAGCTGTACGACGCCCGTACGTAACGTACAGCCGTACCGTTCGGACAGTAAGAAAGCGACATCTCGGATTTCCTGTCGAGGCGAGAGCGCCTATTGTCGGACACATCCGGAGACCGGCACCCTCACATTCGACGACTCTCGTTTGAATATCAGTATCTTGTGCTTGCTTCCTAGTAAGGGCTAACGTAGTCGCTGTAGCCTCTGCAAAGCCCCGAGCTCGGTTATCCGGACTGCGTCTGCGAGTGACCTGGTCCGTCAGCTCCTCGTGTTCGACTGCCGTGCGCCGTGGGCGTGACGGCCATCCCACGATGTTCAACAGCAACCGTCGGGGACGCCCGGAGGAGGAGATGTTCATCAGGAAGCCCGAACTGGAAACGCCCACGATAGAGCCCCTGCGGATCCACAAGCGCGAATCCCTCTCGCCGCAAAGCACGGGATCGACGTCTCAAGCGGACCAGAGCTCCGATCAAGCCGGCACATCTGGGCCCAAAGCTGCTCTGCCCTATCCCAATGATGAGCCTGCGCGACGCGCCTCTCCTCGACCGGGGCCGTCGTGGTCGATTCACGACCATGCCCAGCCAGAGGGAAGCAGACAAGACCCCTCGAGGACACCTCCGCCTGCGCTTCGGCCCCACTTTCCTGGCTCGAGTGAGACCGGCTCCGGTGCTGCCGCCGGCCAGGGCCAGAGACAACGGCATCGTGACGAGCACGGCAGCCCGACGCTGGCGCAAAGGCGCGGTACGGCTCCTCTGCCTTTCCCGGAATCGCCGCCGCGCAAGAGCCAGGAGGACGATGGACTGTTCGCCAAACGCCCGCAGAGAGAAGGCCAGACGCGCAAGGCGTCCGTAGCCGAGTCCGCAGCCCTGAATCCGTACCCGGAGTATCACCAGCAATACTGGCCTCCGCCGGTGACGGCTTCTTCGGAGCGCGCTCCGAGCGCTGGGTTCCGCCAGCCCGAACCGGCTCCCGTCGGCCGCCTGGATTCGACGGCGTCAATATCGACGACGAGGGCGGAGAGAGGCTCGCCGCCGCCTCCGCCGCCGACAAACCGCAGAGAGGCAGCTGGCGGCAGCTCGACTGGTGCCGGTGCCGGTTCTGGTTCTGGTTCTGGTTCTCGTGCTGGCGCTACCCTTGCCGCGCCACAACCCAACCGGCTGAATTCGGTGTCGTCCACCTATACAACCCGCGCCGAGCGGGGATCGCCACCACCTCCGGAGACGCCCGTCACGCCGGCGGGGGCTGGTCCCGGCGATCTGGAGAGCCGGTATGCCGCTGCAGGTATCGCTGGTGCTGCCACTCTGAACAGCATACAGTCGCAGAACAGCGCCGCGGCTCAACGCGCAAACCATTACGGTGCCACTCCGCCTCCGGGTCCGTCTGGAAGGCCGTGGACGCCCACGGAGCCACCGGGCTCCCATCCGTTCGGCCCACCTACCGTCTACCAGGGACCGTCGGAGGTGCCGACTTCCGCCCCGTCGGCCCAAGCCGCCGCCGCCGCCGCCGCCGCCGCCGCCGATGCCGCCACTGCTCCGGGAGCGGCCAACCGTGCGCCAGGCCAGGCCGGGCTCGAGGAGGACATGCAACGTATGCAGATGAACTCCTCTCCACCTCCGGCGTACTCCAGCGTCCCGCAGAACGCCCCGCCAAGGCAAGGCTACCCGAACGAGAAGGCCGGCTCTGCTCAGACGGCCACGACGGCCGCCGCTGCGGGAGCAGCGGGCTCATCGGCGGCGGCGGCGGCGGCGGCGGCGGCGGCGGCTGCGGCGGCTGCGGCGCTGCCCGCCTCGAATGGCGTCCCCGCGGCTCAAGGGCGCCCCGCCGAACAGACGCCGCCCCTTCACGACCCTCGACAGGCGCCGTCGCCCCAGCCAGGTCAAGATCCCGACGCGCCCGCCCCGCAGATCGTAGGGCCGCACGCGGACCATCCGGGTCCGACTCCGGCCTCACCGCCGCCACTGCCCGAGGGTTGGATTGCTCATCTCGACCCGAACTCCGGACAGTACTACTACATCCACCTTCGGACCCAAGCTACGCAGTGGGAGTTTCCCAAAGGCCCGACCCCGCTCAACCTGCCGGAGCCCTTGTCGCCAACGCACAGCACCTACGCCGGCCACGCCCTCGCCTCACCGGGTCTGGGTGCGTACGGTGGCCAGCCGCTCGGTTCGCCAGGTTTCCCTTCGCCGGGATATCCGCCCATGACGCCCGGCTACCCAGAAAGCATCATGAGCGTCGGTGCGGCATCGACCATGACGAGCGGCATCACGGGGCCGCCGCCGGTGGGCATTGAGATGTACAGGATCGCGCCAACCAACGGCGTCTACTTCGGACCGTATCTCCGCTACGTCAACATGGACCTGGAGCGAGGTCTCTGGCTGGGCTCGATCATGCTGGTGACGGATGCGGCGCAACCACCTACGATTCACATCCACCAGAGCGTCGATCTGTCTCCGAACCGTAAGTCGCTCACCTCAGAGTCACTCGTCCCTTGACGCAAGAGAGTGCCTGCCCCTTTGCTCATCCTCTCCACCCCCCCCCTACAGCACGGCAACTGAAAGCCGTCCCAATCCATACTCATCAGCGTTGGATCTTCTACCGATACGACGTCGACCTGCAGATGGAAGACAATGCCGGCGCCAAGTGGACCTACGCCATCACCTCCCACCTAGGTTGTACGCGGTACGAGTTCCTCGTGGCGGGCAGGTACGAGACGAGTTGGCGCTTCGTGGCCCACTCCGGCAACGACTTCTCGATGAACGTCAGCGCCAACGACCGGCAGCGCCTCGGCGGGGTCGGGTACCTGTGGAAGGACCTGCTGCAGAAGCACGTCGAATGTGGCGGCTTCCACGTCCAGCTTGGCCTGGGCGATCAGATCTACGGTGACCGCATCTGGAGGGAGATTCCTCTCCTCAAGCAGTGGCTCGGCATGGGCGGCAAGGAGAACCGGAAGAACGCGCCTTGGACGGCCAAGCACGACGAGGAGGCGACGCACGCTTTCTTCCACTATTACACCAGCCACTTTGATCAGCCGCAGCTGAGAGAATCGTTCGCTCAGATACCCCACGTCCTGCAGATCGACGACCACGACATGTACGTCGGTGGGAGCTCTAGTCTCGTTCTTCTCTCGGTGACGACGCTGACGGGCCGATTCAGTTTCGACGGTTACGGATCCTATCCGGACTACATGCAGTACTCGCACATGTTCAAGAACATTGGCCGGATCGGCATCGAGATGTACCTCCTCTTCCAGCATCACGCCAACTACGAGATGCTGCGCAACATCAGCAACGACCGAGACATCTTCACCGTTACCGGTAGCGGGTGGCATTTCATCAAGTACCTCGGCCCGGCCGTCGTCGTCGTCGGGGCCGACTGTCGATCGGAGCGGAATCAACATCAGGTCATGGCCGGCCCCACCTACCAGGGGCTCTTTCCCAAGGTCGCAACGCTCCCTCCGAGCGTGCAACATTGCATCTGGATGATCTCGGTGCCTCTGATCTATCCCCGGCTCGAGGCGGCCGAGAGCCTCGCCAACACGGTGGCGACGGGCAAGAAGGCCGTCACGGGCGCGTACAACATGCTCGGCAGGGTCACCAGCTCCGTCGCCGGCGTCGTCGGTGCCAAGAGCGCCGTGGGCGAGGGCTTCAACAGCGTCAAGCGCGCCGTCGGAAAGTCGGGCATGATGGGAACGTTCCTGAGTCCGTTTGGAGACATTGACGTTCTGGACGAGCTTCGGGATCAATGGACGCACGAATCGAAGGTCAGCGAACAATGATCGTCTGGCTTGATCCGTTCGAGATTTGACTCGACGAGCGTGCAGGACCTCGAGCGAACCTACTTCATCCGCACCCTTCAGGGCATCGCGCATCAGAGGAGCATCCGCATGACTTTCTTCTCTGGAGGTACGAACCTGCTTTGTTTCTCTCTCTCTCTCTCTCTCTCTCTCTCTCTCTCTCCCTTTTTCATCTTGTCGATCGCCTCTGTATATGGCGACTGACGCTCGCTCCCTTAGACGTCAACTGCTGCGGCGCCGGTCTCGTGCACGACCCGGCCCACCCGTCCGACCACAAGACCATGTACCAAGTCATCTCGTCATCGATCGTGTCGGCCCCGCCACCGAACTACGTCGTCAAGCTGCTCCACAGCAACAAGCCGCTGTACGTGCCGCCAAACGGTCATCGGAGCACCAACGCGCCGTCGGACACGAAAGAAGACATGCTCGAGATCTTCAAGGTCGAGGTCAACGGCGTCCAACGCGAGCACCGGCGACTGATGGCGCGACGCAACTACGTCGCCTGCGTCGCCTTCGATCCCGATCTCGTCGGCGGTGGCGGCGCCGCGGCCAGCAGCGCCGCATCCATGAGCAACGGGTACGGTCCGACCAAAGGCACGCTCAACCTGGCCATCGACTTTATGGTCCAGGGCGAAGGCATCTACGGTACGGCGATGAAGTACGGGCCCGTCGTCATTCCGAGTCTCGAGTTTGGCCGATGAAGAGACTTTTACCCCTCCCTTCCTCAATGGGGGGGGGGGGGCAACGAGCGACGAAGAGAGGATGAACGAACGAGTGAGCGAGTGAGCGAGCGATCGATCGATCGAGAGAACTTTTCTTTTTTGTTGATTCTTGGGTACAGACGGAAGCCAGTCCACGCTCACTATTCTCCTGAACACTGTGCCTAGGATAAGAACCCATCGCATCTGATCTTTTGTTTTCTCTTCTCTTCTATTTTTTTTTGGATATCTTCCACAAGTGCTGTCGTACATCTCATCCATCTACTTTCCTATCGGTCTATCTATCTATCTCTCTATCTATCCATCAGTCGGTCGACCTATACCTCACACTGACTACCGGTCTCTTTTCAAAGTCTTTCCTTTTCACTTGCCACTCAGTGCTTGCCAATGCTTGCCATCAAGCTGTGCCTCATGATCTAAGTATCCCTTTCTCCGTACACATGTTTGGCTGTTCATTGTTCTACATGCCCATGGGTGGAATGCAAGAGACTCTTCTCCTCTCCTTGTCACCAATCCATTTCACCAGTCCTCGTGACCAATCCTCGTAACCAATCCTCGGAGCCAACCCTTTGACCAAACTGCTATACCGCAACTGCTTGTTTGCGGCTGCTCATAGACAGCTGAGATATGTGTGTACGCACACGCGCACCCTTGGTGTCTGACTGAGCATACTGGTCGTCTGGCCAAGTGAATAATGCATTACGGAAGTACGGAGGCCCGCGCCAAAAGTATTCGGAAAGATTTCTATATGAATGACAAAAGTCGTGAGACTATCCTGTCGTTCCCCTCCTAATCATTATCATGATTCTTGTTGTCATCCACCACCACCCCACCACCTGTGGTTTGAGGTCTTGAGGTCTGAAGTCCTCATACATCTTCTCATAAAGCTCAGTCTTCTTCCCACTCTGAGCTGTCACTATTCTTGTCATTGTTGTTATCATCACTGTTGTTGTTCTTGTCTG